>VBSM01002616.1:10407430-10462517 GCA_008086735.1 Cheirogaleus medius | reverse complement strand
TGTGCTTTCCATTTGAGTCTTCATATTTCCAGAGTTCTTTCAATGATTTCTTCCCAACTGGATCAGTTGTTGCTTCTTACTTTTAGGTTTTTGTTTGGGTAATGACACGCCCTGTTTAGTCTCTGAGCCCGTAGGTGGTGTTTGTGGGTGAGATTCAACCACACCCTGTACGATGAGTCTGTAGATGCTGTAAAAGGGTGTGCAGAATGTCCTCTCTGTCAGTAGGTGGCGCTTGCTCAGAGGATCAGGTTACAGTGCTGTTTTTCGGTCCTGTAACCAGCTCTTGTTCCTCTGGAGAGGCACTCTAGTGCTTCAGGTGGTGGGTGGGTCCCTGGGATTTCCAAGTGTGTCCTTATTCTCCACTTCAGGGAGCTGTGAGGGCTGGTCTGGGAGTGAGTCTGGGCAGAGCTGGGTTGTGTACGCCTGTCCTCAAGCACCACAAATGCTGTTAGCAGGGGTCATAGTTCTGTTCTCTCCTTCTGGGAAAAGCTGTCAGGGAAGGGCTGGAATGGCCCCAGTCAGTCAGAAAGTCTGTGTGTGGGGGTGGGGCTGTCTGAGACCTGCAGTCTGGAGCAGGCCTCGCTCCTTTCCACCCTCCCCAACTCCGTGGCTTCTCCTGGGCCTCTGCCAGCAGGCCAGATGTCATGCCACCTGGTCTCCCCTGGCTGTGATGCGGGCCGGGAGAGTCCCTGCACTGGGTCACCACCTAGGATGGGCACACGGCCCCAGTTTGGAAGCAGGGTTGTCCTCAAGCATGCTGATCTGCCCCTGAAGGCACACACACCTTAGTAGGGTCCTTCTGAATATCCCTTCTGTGCCCCAGGCAATGCGAGCCCTGGGTACATGGGATGTGGTCCGCAGTCTGAACTCTGAGCCCTGGAGTTCAATCCCTGACCCCACCAGGGACAGGAGCGCCAGTCCTAATTCCTCCATCGGGAGCCCAAGCTGGGTCGATGTCTCTCAGCCTCAGGGTCTGCCCCATTCTGCTGGGATCACCTGGTCAGCAGCACCTGGGAGGGCTGGCAGGTAGGGAGCCTCCCTGTCTGAGCACCCCTAGTCAGCTGTGGGGCCCCTAAAGAGAGGTCCCGTTCCCTGGAGATGCCTCCGGCTGGTAGCTATATTGTCTCTCTCTGTAGCCACCGTAGGGACGGGGGAAGGGAGAGTGCAGCAATATGGCGCCTGCCGTATGGTCGGGTCTGTTCACACGGAGGGGCCCTGAGGGAGTTGGGAGCCTGGAGCCGTGTCTGCCACAGGCTTACCGCTCACTGGCGGCGGCCATCTCTGGACTGGTGTCCTCAGGTCTCTCCAACCGCTGGGGAGCCCACCAGTAGTCCAAGATGCAAGGGAGGGGAAAGTTAACTGCTCCACCTACCCCTGCCGCTGGTCTCCAAATTGCTCGCTCGGGAGGTCTCTCCTTCCAGTTCTCCTCTGCATCCTCCTCCCGTGGATTCTCCCGTAGTCTCCAGTACCCCTCCTTCCAACCCCTGTCCTATGTATGGTTGTCTGCTTGGTTCTTCCTTCTAATGTCTTCTAAAAGCTGTCTTTTCTGCAGAGACACTCTGTCTGGCAGTGTTTCTCATCTGCCATTTTGCTCCACCGCCCCTGAATATCACAACTTGAAGGAAGACTTATCTTTTGAAATAACTCAGTCAGACAATGTCCCAGCAGGCAAGTGACTTACGTAGAAAGATTGGTATACTCCTTCTGCAACTATATATTTCTTCTATTTCTGATCTCCTCTCTTCTTCACATCCCTTGGAGAGGTATTATACTGTTGGCTGAAAGTGTAAACTGTGAAGCCAGACTCCCTGGGTTCAAATCCGAGCCCCACCAATTACTAGCAATTTAGCATTAGGGAATTTAATTTAACCTCTTCCTGCTTGTCTCTTCATTTGTGAAATAGATATAATAATGTTCATTTTATAGGATTATTATAAGGACTACATAAGAAGATTTGTAAAGTGCTTAGGATAATGTCTGGTCTTATGCCAACTTAACTGGGTTCCTATTTCCTTTTCCTGGCACATACTTAGGGTGATATTAGTATTCCTTAAATAAATCTACCTCCCAAATTGAGGGAAGAGTCCTTGAAAGAATAAGTCCTCTCTGTTTTCCTCTTCTCTCTCAAATTTTCTCTCCAACTTTCTCTCTGTCTGCCTCTCATTCACTCAACAAACATTTACTGAGCACTTTCTATGTACTAGGCATTATTTTAGACTGGTGATTATATTTGAATTATAAACACACTATTCCTATCTTCTTACACCATAGTAAAACAAACCAGTAGCTTAGCAGGCTATTACAATGGAATAAGGTGGAGGGAGGGGAGAGGAAGGCAGAAATACAAGTCTCTCTCTCTCTCTCTGACAATAAACTAAGAAATTTACGAAAGTATAGGAAGAACTTGCTATCCTTTATTTTAAAAGCTGAGAAGTTTCAAGTGTTGTTACTACAGGTCTAGTTGTAGCTAATTCTAGTCAGCAGGGGGCAGGAGTGTCTAGCTGTATAAAGCCTGGCTGTTACTCTGACCTAAGGCTTCATTAAAGGAAAGTGTTTCTAACTTGATGTGTGGGAGCTTCAAATTCTTAAACTGTACAGTTGGTGTGTAGAATAATGATTAGCAGACATTAGCAGGTTAAAATTGGTAAATTGGAATACATTTCTACTGATTTTGACTGTCCATTTTGTTTTTCCACAACAATTTGATCTTTCTTCAGACCTCTTGGTAACAAAAATTTCTGCCTTTATATTCAGCAGATAATCTCAGTATCAGGGATGGAGGGGAAATATGTATTCTCAAGACATCAAGCCTCCCCAGCTGGGCAACTTTGGCTTGTTAAAAGGCGCTGAAGGGGAAAAGTACATCAGATACCCATGTACTTGGATAAATGAATGGACTGTGGTTACAATATGTGTTTGATCAAAGGGGTCACACTACTGACTGTTATCGCTGAGAACAGACAGATCTTGTACTGAATGTGCTGAAGTGTAGGAGATCCAGGTAGAGACGCCAACAGGTATGAGACATACTGATGAATATAATCAGGGTCACACACAGTTGGCCTCCTGGTATCTATCTGTTCAGGGCTTGGGCAGTGGTAGGGAAGAAGTTCATAGAAAGAAAAATACAGACTGCATAATTGACCAGTGTATGGTTACCACTTGTGCTGGATATTTTCCTATATGCTCTTCCAAATCCACTTTCTACCCTTTTCCTCCCTTCTCTGTTCTCTAGGAAATTGAACCTAATCAGGTATCAATAGGCCCCCTTCTCCTTGGGCTTCCTATTGAGTTTGGCCAATGGAAGACACTGGCAAGAGGGCAGAGGGAGAGATGTAAGTGAGGGCAAGGCAGAACTTCCCCAGCTCCCTGACTGCAGGTTTGCTGTGGCTTCGCTTTGTTTATAAGAAAAGCCACAACAGCTATAATTACAACTTCTTTCCCAAGATTCCAGCATCTGGGTTCTCTCCTTGTCCTTTCAAGGGAGGTAGGAGTGATAACTCCTCAGTGTTTTTAGTCCAGAGTGTTTCCCCTTTCCTAAGAATTCTTTTAAGCTTGCCCAAACCTTTGTAAATAGCCCCTTTATTAAGCTCTCCTCAAATACTACCTTTTAGAGTTAGGGACTGAATTCCATGTTCAATTCATATATTGAAGCCCTAATTCCTCCCCCACCCCCAATGTGGCTGTATTTAGGCTATAAGGAGGTAATTAAGGTTAAATGAGGTCATAAAGGTAGAGCCTTAATCCAATAGGCCTGGTGTTCTAATAAGAAGAGGAAGAGATACCAGAGATCTCTCTCTCTCTCCACATTCATAAACAGGAAGGAGGCCACGTGAGACCACAGTGAGAAGTCGGCTTTCTACAAAACAAAAAGAGTGGCTTTAACAGAAACCAACCCTGCTGGCACCCTGATCTTAAACTTCCAGTCTCCAGACTTGTAAGAAAATAAATTTCTGTTGTTTAAGCCACCCAGACTATGATATTCTGTTATAACAGCCCGAACTAACGAATATATCCCCCGATGATAACAGTATTCAAACGGTACAATAGATCCTCCACCAAGGGAATTCCTTCTTAGCCTGGGGAGTTCAGGGGTAGTTTGGGGCATTGGGAAGTGCTTCTGAATAATACAATTCAGTTTTTGGCTTATAGAAATGCAGCAACCCTTGACATAGGGAGATGTCTGTGTAACACCTTGGAATTCATTTGTTCAATAAATATTTATTGAGCATATGCTAATGTGCAGTCACTGGAGATACAGCAGTGAAGAAAACAGTCCAACACCGCAGTACTAGTGGATCCATATTCCAGTGAAGGAGAAGAGGAGTGGCTATGCCTGGCATCTTTAACGTTAGGCTACAAAATCATCTTCTCCCTTTCCAAACCTCAGAGCTAATTTATCATAGTGTAAGGAATTTGTCTTCTTCCCACGCTGCTTCTTTTAAAGAGGTGAAAAGAATCTCTAAAGAGTTGCTTACAAGAGTGACAAGAAAAGGATGTGGACAACAGCCTGGGATCTTCTGCCCTGGGGGCTCATCCCTTTCTCTCCCCACCTCCCCAGCCTAAACTCACTGGGAAGAACAAAAATTAAAGTGCAATATGCCAGGTAACTGATATCTTACAGGAATATGAGCTCATAGACTTGAATAACAAGATACCTGGATCAGTTACAAATTGTGTTCAGTTGCTGCTGGTATTGGAGACCCATCCACAGAGATACATAAGGGCTAATTTTCCCATTTAACAGAAATCCAGAGAAATAGGCAATCCAGGGCTAATAAAGCAGCTCCACAAAATCATAAAGGAAGCAGGCTTCCTTCTCCACCATTCTTAGCTCGAGGCTTCCAGCCTTAAGATTACAAGATGGCTGCTGAGAGGTTCAACAGTCATACCCATCTTTGAATAACATAAAAAATGTTTTTCTGCAGAGGATCCTCAATTGATCTTTCCTCTGTCGAAAAGGCACAGGATCTCGTTCCTACAGGCTCATGTATGCTCCACCTGATAGGATGCTGCTCCTTGAGGACAAAGTTGGACTAGAGGCTCAGCATTGTTCTCCACATCAGCCTAACACAAAGGAAAGGCTTGTCCCAGAGATACATGTTTAGTCTGAGAAACATTAGTGCCCCATGGGACTATGGGAAAGGGGCTAGTGAACAAGTGTTGAGGGACTCTCTTTTCTGTGGGCACCCTGAATCCCTAAATATTATAATTCATAGCCACTAAATTACTGTGTTTGAGAGTTTATCCTGCAGCCCCTTGCCACACCCAGATGGATGGTCTGCGAGTTTGGATTGAAATAGTAGTCCTTACTCTAATATCTTTGCTGCCTAACCTTTTCCCTTAGATGCTAATCTCTTCTTTCTTGAGAGTGCTGTTCTAAGGTGTCCCTCTAGGCCAGCAGAATTAAGTTAGAAAAGTGGGAAGTGGAACAGGAGAACAAATAGTGAATCTCTACTGTGAGCTGGTCCTAGGGGTCCTTTACCTCACTGATGTCCTGATGTTTCACTAATATGGGAAGAATTTGATCCCTTTGTTGGTAGTACTACCAGAAGGAATAGCCCCACTACACACAAGAGGAAACAAAGAAGGAAACAGAGCCCTATGCAGAAGAGCTTGAGCTCAGCCATGGGGCACTAATGTTTCTCAGACTAAAGCGATATTTTCCATCAGTGGAGGCACAGTGCTGCCTCAGGCCACTGAGCACTGAGACAGCACACTCCAGCCACCCGCAACAAAGTTCCTGCCAGCCCTGCTTACCCTTCCCTATAAAAGAAAAGCTGTTTCCTGTATGATTTTTAGATGCTTTTAGATTTTGTGTTCAGAGCATTCTCTTATTGCCATAGTCTGTCTAAAAAAGTCTCTCTTTAGTCAAGTCCAGATGTGTTGTCTATTTGGCAGTTTATGGTGCCATGACTTGACTGAGTGCTGTCTGCCCTCCGAACCCACTGTCTTCACCCACGTACTCATGCTGGCTTCTCAGATCTTTTGTGTCCTCCTTCCTGGCTGGGGAAATCAAGATCCATTGTGTATTAGTTTGTCAGAGCTGCCATAACAAAACACCTCAGATTGGGTGGCTTAAACAACAGAAATTTATTTTCTCACAAGTCTGGAGGCTGGGAAGGCCAAGATCAAGGTATCAACAGGTTTGGTGTCTTCTGAGGCCTCTCTCCTAGGCTTGTAGGTCACTATCTTCTTGCTGTCTCTTCCATGGTAGGCCCTTTGTCGCGTCAGTGTCCTAATCTCTTCTTCTAAGACCACTACTCATATCAGATTACGGCTCACACATATGACTTCATTTTACCTTAATCACATCTCTTTAAAGGCCCTGTCTCCAAACACAGTCACATTCTGAGGTACTAGGACATCAACTATGAATTTGGGGGGACAGAAGTGAGCCTATAGAACACCGTAATGAGTCACAACTCCTAATCCAGTGATTTAGAAATCTGTCTGTTGTAACATAGTAAGGAATTACATTGATTCTATTGACTGAGGCTCCTGGTTCTTTTCTATTTCAATAAGAATCTTCCTGGACCAAGAGCCATCTTGGCTTATTTTTTTTTTAATTGTGGTAAAAGACACATAACAAAATTTATCTTAACCATTTTAAGCGTTACAGTTCAGTAATGTTAAATATATATACATTGTTGTGTAACCAATCTCCAGAACTCTCTCACCTTGAAAAATGGATATTCTAGAACCATTAAATAACAACTCCCCATTTACTCTCCTCCCTAGCCCCTGGCTACTACCATTCAACTTTCTGTTTCTATGAGCTTTAACTACTATGGATACCTCATATAAGTGGAATCATTCAGTATTTGTCTTTTTGTGATTGCTTTATTTTACTTAACGTGATGTCCTTAAGATTCATCCATGTGGCAGCATGCATCAGAATTTCCTTCCTTTTTAAGGCCGAATAATATTCTATCATATGTATATGTCATATTTTGTTTATCCATTTATCCATCAATGAACATCTAGATTGCTTCCATCTTTTAGGCTCTCATGAATAATGCTGCTATAAACATGAGTGTGCAATTATCTCTTTGAGACCATGTTTTCAATTCTTTTGGATATATGCCCAGAAGTGAAACTGTTAGATCATATGTAATTCTATTTTTAATATTTTGAGGAACTGCCATACTATTTTCCATAGTAGCATCTTGGCTCTTTTTGAGTGGGTACTTAATCTTTGACTCTTTCTATTGAAAGAGACTCTTCCTGGCTCTTTGCTGTTTGAGTGAGAATTTTCTTGGATGGAGGTCTTCTTGGCTCTTTTTGAGTAATGATTGAATCCCTCACTCTTTCTGTTGAGTGGAATCTTCCTGGCTCTTTTCTGTTGAATAGGAATCCTCCTGGATCTTTTGTGAGATCTCTTTTATTTATTTGAATACTAGCCTTATGCCATTAATAATTATAATTCCACCAGGCACCCATCCTCCTCCTCCCTTCCTGACTATACACTCCACCACTATGGCACTATTTCAGTACAGTATCTCCAAAAGTGGCAAAATTTTATAAAGAATAATTTGGAGGCCGAGGCGGGCGGATCCCTCAAGCTCAGGAGTTCGAAACCAGCCTGAGCAAGAGCGAGACCCCGTCTCTACTATAAATAGAAAGGAATTAATTGGCCAACTAAAAATATATAGAAAAAATGAGCCGGGCATGGTGGCGCATGCCTGTAGTCCCAGCTACTCGGGAGGCTGAGGCAGGAGGATTGCTTGAGCCCAGGAGTTGGAGGTTGCTGTGAGCAAGGCTGACACCACGGCACTCTAGCCCAGGGCAACAGAGTGAGACTCTGTCTCAAAAAAAAAAAAAAAAAAAAAAAAGAATAATTTGAAGCTATAATGGCCTCTCTCTCTGAGGTTCTTGACATCTCACCCAGGTTGTTCACCTATGAGAAGCCATTGCATACTGGAGATTTGAATCTCCTCTAAACAATGGCCTGCTTCCTTCTCTTGTTGTGAAGAAGCTGAAAAATGGTTTTCTCAATCTAACCTTAATCAGGCCACTAAGTAATCACTATCTACTTTATCTGAAGCTATTCAATTTCTCAAGGACCACTTGTCCTCCTCAACTACTCCAACCTCTCATCCACTCCAACCTCAGAGACACTCACTCCTGTCTCCTTTTCCTCTCCTTACCTATCTGCTCCTCCAAACTCCTTCCTGTCTCCCTCTCCACTATGGACTGGCTCTACTTATATGTACTTGCCCCTCCTCAAACCTTCCCCTACTTTTCTGATCCCCAGTTTCCTGAAGTTGTTTGAGACCTTGGCCCTACTTTCCCTGTTCTTGGTCCTCAAGACCTCAAGGAAGGAAAGCTGAAGGGCTTCAATTGCCCATCCTCAAAAAGTCATTTTTAACCATTGGTCTCTATCTGCCTTATATGAAATAATAAAGAACTTCCCTGACCCATAAGAAAACAGAATAGTTTTCCACACAACTCTGATTAGTTTAGAAGCATATCCTCTAGGACTTCCATACCTTTACCAACTAGTCAAACTTCTTGTGGGTCCTCAAGATGCTTCCTTAAGGTTTGAAAAGGCTAAATGGTCACACCTGTTCTGTTAGGCTAAGAAATAGGAAAAAAAAAAAAAAAAAGAAAAGAAAAAGGCTAAATGGGCCAGAATCAATGAAGACTTACAATTAAATCAAAATACACCCAACATCTATTACAAAGCTAAGGAGAATGGAGATTCCATCCCTATGGCCTTCCTATCTAAAATAGACTGGTCAACTATTCAAGAGTGCAGATAACAAAGAGACAAATCAGTCTCTAATTATAGGCACTGCTTAGAAAACATATGGAAGGATTATTCAGACCTAACCCTGGTGACTTCATGGTGTCTGATTTAGTTACCAGATTTGTTAATGGGCTCTGTTTAAAACTGAGAGAAGCTACCTAAAAACATATAAATTGGTAAGATGCCCCACTCTCTGAAATCCATGAAAAAGCCGATAAAATTAAATCCACATAATGCAAGTTCATGGCTCTTCAACTTAAACAATTTGAGGAAAATTGAAAACTAGAAAGGATTAACAGAAAGCACAAACTCTAAGATAAAGAAATGGTAAGAAAAAACAATGAAGACTTCTGTCCCAGGACCTGGATAAAGTTAGATTTTATAAAATTAAGAATTTCTTTTCAATAAAGGACAATAGGAACAAACTTAACAAACACATAGCAAATTAGGAGAAATCATGTATACCATCTAATACTGATGACGTATGGATGTGTAAAATATATGAAAAATGCCTCCAAGTCAACAACAAAGAAATCCAACAGAAATATGAGCAAATGATATTAATAGGCAATTCACATAAGAGGAAACCCAAATGTCTAACATGCACATGAAGACAGGCACAAAATCATTAGTAATTAGATAAATACATATTAAAACAGTGAGATTTTACACCCATTAGACTGACAAAAAATAGAAAGTCTATGAATTCTCACACATTGGTGGAAATATACAGATACAGGTACCCTCATGTGCTGGTTCCCCCATTCTGCAAAGCAATCTCACAGTTCATTGTCTTAATATGTATAGTATATATACTTCAGAGAAGGATTCCTAAGCTTGTTTATTTGTCTTTTAATGTTTTCAAAGAATGTCCTCCCATAGTCACTTTCTGGCCTGAAAGAGTTCTGAGTTAGGTGAAATAAAGACAATTCTGTTGTGTCAGTTCTTCAGGGAACCCCCAGACAGACTATAGCAGACAAACACAATTCCTTGGGAACAAGGTCCACTCTACTCCCTCCAGAACCATGTGCCCACAGCAGGAGCATGGACTGTGGTCTAGAAGACCGCCTGCCTCACTAGGAAGATGAGTGGGGCAAGGCTAAGTTAAAACACCGCAAAGCTCTCCTATTGGTTTAAGTCACTTTTTTTCTTGATTCAATGTTCACTTTGTTGCTGTAAACCTTCAACTATTTTCTAGAATTCTGAAAAAGTTGATTCTGACTTTTTTTTTTCCTTCGTGTTTCTGTGAAGGTTAATGGGCCCTAGGAGCTCCCTACGCCACCATTTTGACTGAGGTCTGGCCTCGCAAATAATTTTTTAAAATGAAACCAGCTTCTTACAATAAAAATATACAATATTCAGTACATAAATGTAGTGAGAGCAGTCACAGGCTTCCTTGGATCAGTGTTAAGAGGGGAAGGAGTTAATACTAACACTTGCTGAGCGCCAGTCATGGTCCAGCCACTGTTCTAGGACTTTTACATTGATTTCACTGATCTCAAGAAGAAGTCTTAGTTGTGGCTCAAGCTTTATTCCAAAGATTTGAGACATTGACTTCTGGCACACACTATATGACACACACAGCTGTTTTCACAATGACTTGGCATTTTTACAGTGAAGGTCTTAAAACCTGAAGACAGAAATCTCATCTTATATGTGACAGTCACACACTCAACAAATATTTCTTGAGGGAAGGAAGCAGCTATTTGGGAAAACATGTATGGCAGATATATAGTGGCCCTCACTTCTATAAGATTTATCCCAGTGCTCTCTGCGGGAGTAAGTTGCCCAATGTGTATACCCTGCTCCCTTATTTTGTTTTCCTTTGCTTAAATTCTTGACTGATAACCTTCTCAGTACCTTTGTTCCTTTATGATTGAGGACAAAAATCCATGTAACTAAAACAAATGTTTATTGAAGCCTCAATATATACACATGCCCGCCCCAGCTGCCAGGAGTACAACTATGAATAATAACACAAGGGCCTTTCCACTGAGGAACATGTAGTGTTGTGGGAAGATAGATAAATAGCATTACAATTAAATGAAATATGTGTTTTATAGGTAAATGTACTGAGTGCTATGACAAACCTAAAGTTCTCTCTTTCTAGATAAATAACCAATCTGAAAGGAAGCTTCTAATCAATAAGATGTTCAGGAAATCGATTAAGAGAGGAGACAGCTTTACCAGCTTGGCCTCAAGCTTTACCAAATTTTTTTCATGGGACAACTTTCTTTTACTTTTCTTTTCTTTTTTTTTGAGATCGAGTCTCACTTTATCGCCCTGGGTAGAGTGCCGTGGTATCATCATAGCTCACTGCAACCTCAAACTCCTGGGCTCAAGCAATCCTCCTGCCTCAGGATCCCAAGTAGCAGGGACTACAGGCATGCACCATGAGCCCTGGCTAATTTTTCTATTTTTAGTAGAGACAGGGTCTCGCTCTTGCTGAGGCTGGTCTCAAACCCTTGTGCTCTAGCTATCCTCCCACCTCGGCCTCCCAGAGTGCTAGGATTATAGGCGTGAGCCACCATGGCTGGCCCATGAGACAATGTTCATTTCTGAAATACAAACAAAACAGGAGTACAAGTTTTAGAGTCAAAAAACCTGACTTGGAATCCAGATTTACCACTTGCTACCTAGAGGACATTTTGCAAGTGAATTAATCTCTTTGAGCCCCAGTTTCCTCATCTGTAAAACAGAAATAGTAATTCTTAATTCATAGGATTTTTTGGTGAAGATTAAGGTAAATGATAGTAAACATATTTAGTATAGAGCTTCCCACACAGTTGCCTCATAAATGGTAACTCTTATCTCTCTTCAGACTTACAGAAGGGATTATAAAATAAAACCTGGTCTGGATGCTGCTTTGCATGGACCAGCTCTCTGATTTTTCCAGTTGGGAATATTAAGCTAAACCACTGTGATTTCCTACCTCTATGACTGGCTTCATGGGATGTGTCTAATGGCGCTAAAGCACATGTTGAAGTATCTAGTCAAGGAGCTGGACATAGACATGTTAATTGCGATGAGATAGGGCCAACTAGGAAGGATGAGAGTATGAAACTATATGTGTCCATCTGGTGAAAGAGCAGTAGGTTGAGAAGTGGAAAGAAAAGGCCAGAAGAGAACAGCTTATACTGAGACCATAGGAAGAAGTCTAGACATGAAGGCAGCACTTGATATTCAAGAACATATTAACAAGCAACAGATGACATTAATATTCAGAGTAGATAACTGACTTCAAGAATATCCAGGGAGAGGAACTGGTTATTCAGCCATGTGAGCAGATAAAGTTCCTAGATACAGGGGACCTAGGAGCAGGCAATATTCTGATATCTAGGCAGGTAGCCATGACATGGGGCTTGGTCTTTGTCTGAGAAAGGGGTCTGGAGATTAATAAGAATAATCTTAGAAAATTAGAGTACTAGACAGGTTACAAGCCAGGGTTTCAAACACAGGAGAACAAAGCAGTGATTTAACTATTACAACTGACGCTTGAAAAAGGGTTTCTCAACGTTAGCACTATTGACACTTCGGATTGGACAATTCTTTGTGGTGGGAGGGAGATGGGGGGTTGTCCTGTGCATTATAAGATGTTTAGCATTAGCTCCACCCAACAGATGTCATTAGCATCCACCCCACAAGTAGTGACAATCAAAAGTATCTCCAAATGCTCTAGTGCAGGGAGAGTGGGGAGACGGGCAGGGGTAAACCTGCCCCCAGTTGAGAACCACTGGACTAGAGTATGCCCGATGAGCACTGCTCCAATGGTGGAGGCTGCACTAAG
Organism: Cheirogaleus medius; assembly: GCA_008086735.1. Taxonomy (NCBI): domain Eukaryota; kingdom Metazoa; phylum Chordata; class Mammalia; order Primates; family Cheirogaleidae; genus Cheirogaleus; species Cheirogaleus medius. Next base: position 10,449,978 of record VBSM01002616.1, on the reverse strand, counting down.
AGAGTCTCAGGAATGAATTGATCTAGAAGAGGCCAGTGACTGGCCTTCATTTCAATGACTGAAGGTAGCTCAGTAAGACCAGTGTAATGAGCCTTCTGCCTAGATCTCTGTCCCTTTTATCATTCCTGCGTACCCTATCCTGGCTTTCTCTGCTCCCCTCCTTTCAGTATGTTTTTCCTCCAAGGAATGTCCTTGGGCTTCTCTGGCTTCTTTGCCCTACATACACAGAGAGCCAAAGGGCCTGAGTGAGCCCTTAGCCAGTGCCTGATTTGTGTGAGATAGCTCCTTTGCGTAGAGGGTTCCCTAAAACTCCTCTGCTCTCCTTGAGGCTTCGCTTGATTGGCCTGTTCATCTTCCCTGCTTCTCCCACTGTCTTACTGGTATCTCCTGGGAATATTCTTTAGTAAATTATTTGTGTATAAATCTCTCCTTAGGGTCTGCTTCCAGGGAACCCCTCTAATACAGCCAGTAAGGCCAAAGTCAAAGGACAGAGTCAGATATGAGAAACAAGTCCAGGAGAGCAGTTCAGAATGAGGACTACAAATAAATCTAGCCAGAAGCCTCCATTAATGTGGTTTCCAGTGTGAGATGTGACAATGAGAGAGGTAGTTTAAAGGGGCTGAAGATGTCTAGACAATGTGGTCTTGGTCTCAAGAACAAGGCTGAAAGCAAGCTAAGAGAATATAGTATAAGGTCTTAAGGTGGTATTAAGATGACAGAATTACTTGAAGAAATATCTCTTCAATGAACATCGTTTGTTGTTAACATTAAATATCACCAGAGAATTCAACACAACCACAGAATTAAAGAGTCTGTGAAAATCCTATGGAATCTGAAAACACTGCTGTGGAGCATTTCTATCTTCACCTCTGCAACACAGAAAGAACCTTGCAAATCTGCACACTGGCCCTTCCTCCCTTTGCTGTTTAAAATATTCTGAGAGCTGCTAAGAGTGGAGGACGTCTATCAGGGGTGACTGTTTCCTCTGCTTTTTCATAGCAGAACTATTTGTGCACCATTTGCACTCCAGTAGCTGACTGATACAATTGTTTTGGGAAGGACCAGCTAAAAGAGGTTTTGTAGGAAAAATAGCCATCCTGTTAAAAAACCTGTTCCTTTATTGCTACTTCACTGTTACTGCCATTCCATACAACAGGGACCAAACTTGATGGACCCCATATGAAAACTATTTTTATGTTCTTAAAGCAGTTACAATAATGACAGAGAATGTTTAAAAAATAATTTTGAGAGTAACCATCTAAGAAACATATAAGCAATTTAGTGTTATATGTAGGAAACAGTATTTGAAATAGTAAATTATAGGTTCTCTACTCATAATTTGTCTTTGTAATCATTTCTTCATTCCATAAAGAAATCATCTGCATTCTTCAGCGAGCATGTAATTTAGACCAGTTGCAAGTTACAATTTTTAATTCTGAAAATTAGAGGTTTGAGAACATGTCTTAAGAAATATATGGACAGCAAGTACCAGTTGGCATTAAAGACTAATCATTACTGGACTAAGTAAATTTTTTTGAGAAAGAAAACTACCGAAATAAATTAATTTCAGGAAAAGTAATTCAGAGATAGAGAATTGATGATAGGAAAAATAATAGAGTTAAACTAACTAAAAATAAATTTAAAATAAATTAATAGCTATTAATTATGAGTTTAACACAGTTTTGATCTCTAAAATAAAAACTTTAAATTAGAAATATTTAAACTATGATTACTGATAAAAAGTGGGAAAGAAAGCATTTACGAACACATGTGCAAATAAAATTTCTTATTAATTCATTCAATAAACAGATCTCTGATGCATTTTCCTCAGCACAGATGCCAATGTACCACATGAACTCTGCTTTCTCATAATCCAGGTGACATAGAGAATTGGGTGTGAGATGATTGGTTGGTAGAAGCAGAAACATAGAGTGGATGTGTCTTGGTAATAATTGATAGGAGGAGAGAGTAATAATCAAAATACTTCTGCTACTGATTAATCAGGAAGTTATGGATGCCAAAGCACTTTCCAGTTCTCAAACAACATTCTGACTCTGTGAAGCTTAGCTCTTCCTATAGGTCCTGGCTTTGTGGTTGGAATTTCTTTCTGTTATTTTCACATGAATTATTCCTTTGAACCCCTACTGCTTCAGGTATCTGAAAGAACCTAACTAATCTAGTATACCATGGATAGGAGTTGGACTTTATTCTGAAAACCATAGAAAATCATAAAAGGGCTTCAGATTTGAATTTTACAAAGAGGAATCTGGGAACGGTGTAGGAAATAAGTTGGAAATGGGCAAGAGGCAGGGATTACATTTCGACAACTTATTTTAAACCAGGTGAGACATGATGATGCTTAAACTAAGTGAGTGAGAATAGAGAAAAGTGAATGAATTAGGAAGTTATGAAGGAATATGAATCAACAGAATTTGATTCATCCAAGATGTAGTGGATGAGGGAGCAAGAAGAGTCAAGTTTGGCTCTTAGTTTCCTGATTTGGGCAACCAGATGGATAGTGGTAACTTTCACTGAGAAAGGCAATGTATGAAGAAGACCAACTCTTTTTGGGGGAGAAATATGAGATGCTAATGAGACTGACAGGTAAAGACATCCAATAGGCAGTTGAATATTCATGTCTTTCAGAAATATCTAGGCAGCAGTTTCTTGTTTTGTTCCCATAGAGCTAAATTCAGGAATACTCTTAGACTAGGTTTCCTTAGCCTGGGGAAGTTGAGAGTAAATAATTTTTTCATGTCTAAATATCCTCTACACTGTACCCTAGCTATCATATTGTGCATTGTATAACTCTGTGATTGATGAACTACCCTGCCTAGGAGAAATGATCTCTAGAGAAGGCTATGTATAGGACCAGTCCAGCTTTATGGCTATAAGACTAGGACTGGAAGAGAAAGTTATATTTCCAGGAGGTCTCATGTTTTATGTTCCAGAAGGTTGGAGTATTTGGAAAGTTTAGAAGTTTGCACTTTCATCTCATAGCTGATATTGCAACTAATTCCTTTGTGTATCCTTCGATAAGTAGTAAACCCAAGTGGTGTCTGTGTTGTGGTATTTCTGTTAATCTGGACCTTCTATTGATATTTGTCAATGTGGATGTCATACAGGGTGATAGCAGTAGATATGTAGTAATTGAAATCATTGGTATGAATGAGATCCACTCAGAGAGAATAAATTGAGAAGAAAAGAAAGCTGAGAATAGAATTCCAGGAAACACTAAAATCTAAGGAGTAGGTGAAAGAAAAGTCTTAGAGGAGACTACATAAATGATGATAATAACCAAGGGATTGAACAACTAGAAAGATAGATTAATATTTGTATTTCATCATTAAATGGAAACAGATATTTCATAATGATATTTCATAAATTTTCTTGCTGCACATAGATACATGCTCATTATTAAACAGATATTTTCTAAAGGATTTAAAACCAGGGCTCAGAAAAAGACATGGATTTCCTAATTTCCATTTAGAAGGTTAAACACCGGGAACAATACTTGCTAATAATTAAGTGTATTTGGAAGTTAATAAGACATCTTGAGTGGTGACCACAAAAAGAGTTCCCCCTTTTTTTTAACCACCTATTTAAAACATTTACTCAAAACTTAATGTGTGCCAGGCATTAAGTTTTACCTGCAACATCTCATTTAACCTCGCAACCACCCCAGGAGGAAGGCTTTTATTTTCTTTTTTTAAGTATGTGGAGAGTTTAAGCAGTAAAGATTAGTGAAGATTACAGAAGTTAAATAACTTGCTAGAGTCGCCCAGGTAGTAACCAACAGAGCTGAGACTCAAATTTAGGGCTTTTTTGACCTCAAAGCCTGAGGCTTAACTACTATGTGACAATGTGGTGAAAGCATTATTTATGGTAATAAAAGGTTAAATTGATCAGGCATTTATTAATGTAATTTTCAGTGATGACAGAATTTGTAGCCACGGAGGACAGTTTTATACCCATACCAACATTTATAGGTGTGCTACAATTTTGAAAGTGTTTCTGGAGACACTGAGCACAAAAATATATATTTGAATATTTGTCTTTACTACTAAAAGATAAATTATTCTGTTTTTGGAATGCTAACTCCAAAGTTTAGCTGATTTTTTAACTTGTAGAATAAAAAATTATTTTTATCTCTGATAACTTGCTTGGTTTTGGCATAAAGCCATGCATTGTTTCTGGGGCAGTACAATCTCTCTTGGCATTGGCACATGTACACAGAAGGTTTTTTTTTTTTTTAAAGAAATTTACAGAATACTAGGTACGGTAAATATTATACATTAATAAAAAATATGACTTTTCAGGATGGGGCACAGTGACTCATGCCTGTAATCCTAGTATTCTGGGAGGCCAAGGCAGTAGGATTCCTTGAGTTCAGGAGTTCAAGACCAGCCTGAGCAAGAGTGAGACCCCATCTCTACTGAAAAAACAAAACAAAACAAAAAGTTAGCTGGGTGTAGGGGCACATGCCTGTAGTCTCAGCTACTTAGGAGGCTCAGGCAGGAGGATCTCTTGAATCCAGGAGTGTGAGGTTGCAGTGGGCTACAATGACATCACTGTACTCTAGCCAGGACAACAGAGAGAGACTCTAAAAATAATAATAATAAAAAAATTGGCTTTTCAAATCATTATAAGTATTGTTTTAAATTGATGAATTCCAATTGCATTTCCTCAACTCCATATAATTGAGATATAAAAGGCTAAAGATGATATTGAGTCAATCATGCTGAAGTTACCAATAATAAAAAATTCAAAAGAAAAGTTCACTACACAGTGAAAGACACTGAATAAGAACTTGATCCTAGATTACTGGGCCAATTATTAAACGATCATTTTTTAAAGCTCCCTGGGACCTCAAGAATAATATCTGTCATATAGCCCATCTGAGTTTTTTTGCTAAATTCACAGGTTTTCACACATAAAGCTTATGCCATAGGATCTGTCAAGTTTCCCAAAAGTTGTGTAATAGGCACAAAGGATCGAAAATACTGTTCTAGGAGCTCGCTACTATTACTTCATCTGCCACCTTTATCCATCTTTGATTTGCATATTATCAGAAGGTGAAAAATGAAAACATATAGTTTACAAAGTACCTGTTACAACATCGTCTCATTTTACAGCCAAACAGCGCCGCCCACTGACAATCTCACGGTTCACTACCTTCCATCCTGTAAAGCTGTCATCGGTTTAGCTGTCTCAAAGTGTTGATTACTTTATCGCCTACCTCTACCCTATTTTCCTCTCTACCTTTCTCTGCTTCCTGCTCAGCAGCTGCAAAATGCCTTGGGCAAAAGTAGACTAACCTGGGTCTTCGGAGAAGCGCAGATGAAGATTTTTCTGTTTGGCTTTCATTTAACATCTATTTGGCACTTCAGACCTAATGAATGCTTTTACATCTGTTCCTTACTTGAGCCTCAAAACCCTCTGATTTTTAGTAGGGTATTCATTCATTCGACAAATATTTATTGATTACCTACTACATGCCAGGCACTGTTCTAGGGGCTGTATAGCAGGGAACAAAATGGAGGTGGGGGAGAAGTAGCCCAACTCTTCTGTATCTTTCCTTTTAGCAGAGAGAGTCAGGCGGTAAAGAGGGCGATACAGATAGCGTAGCGCCTGGTAGGTGACGGGAGGAACTTCGGCTTTTACTTTGAGATGGGAAGCCAGAGGGAGGGTTTGGGGCAGAGGGCAGTTCCATTTTACAGATTAGTAAAATAAGGGACTATTATGCAGTATGTGTACCAGTTGAGCTTTAAAACAAAAATTAATAAGACGTAGGCTTTGACTTGGGGCCACTAGTCCAGAGCTTCGAGGAGGCAGAAATAAAAAGGGACAAGACAAATTAAGATGCATCCCAAAGGAAGCAAATTGTTTACACTGAAATACAATTTAACAGAGCCAGGGGCTCTGTTCAAGCACTTGTCACTGAAAAGAAGGCGAATCTTGACAGCGCAAACTTCGCCCCTAGCCTACTTGGATGCCGCGGGTGAGGCTGGGGGAAACGCTGCTAGCCCGGAACTGGGCCTGCCCCGAGCGTGGCTACGTCTCCGGCTACGCCCCGTCGGCTGCTCGCGCCGGGGTTGGCCGCGGCGGGGGCGGTGGCTACGGTGCCCGGAAGTGCGGCTGACGTGTCCCGGCCGCGCTCGGAATTGTGGGCGACTCGGCTAATGGCGTCGGCGAGTCTGGGGGTCCTGGGGAGCCGAAGCTGACGCTTCTTGCCAGGTTGGCTGGTGACACCCGGTGTGGCCGGGCCCCGCGGCAGCGGGAGGGACCTGCCTGCCTTGTGGGCTCCTCGGCCAGAGCCGGAGGAGCCTAGCGAGGCGGGGCGACTGCGCGATTGCCCCCGAGAGGAGCCGGAGGTTTTGCGAGGAGGCTGCGGGGGGCGCTCGGACACGCTCCGAGTTCGCAGCCCAGGCCCGGCAGAACCCCTGAGGAGCCCAAGGAGCGGGCTACGTAAGGGCCAGAAGCGCGGAGAGGGAGCTGCCTGTTGTCCCAAGCAGCTGACAGTGCTGGAGCTTGTTTGTGCCTCTCAGAAATTGGCTTGGACCTTGGAGGATCATGTCTGGCACCAACAGCCCCGAGGCAGTGAAGAAGCTGCTGGAGAATATGCAGAGCGACTTGAGGGCCTTGTCACTAGAGTGTAAGAAGAAATTCCCACCTGTCAAGGAGGTAAGCTTCAGGCGACGTCAGGAGAAGGCACCGTGAGCATGCCTGGTCCAGTTAGACCCAACCCTTCAACCCCAGCCTCCAGTCTTGTCTAATTTTCATTCGGCCCTCACCTCGCCAGACTTGTGTGTCGGTGGGTTGTTTCCACAAGCGCTTTTTATAATTTCTGTTGGCGAGGGCTGAGGCGCTTTTATTTTCTCCACTCTGCTGTCCTTCCGGTTTAGGAATGAAGTTCGTGGAGTGAACCGATTCAGTTAATTCAACGAGGTGTACTATATACTCACTTTTTCTAGCCTTTTTCAGACTCGAAACTGGCCAAGCCATAATTGAAACACTTAAACGTCTGTTTGTTGCTCCTAAAAATTAATATCCACCCGTTGCGGTGAAATCTACGCTCCTCACTTTTATGCTATGTCACTCAATTGGAAACAGCGTTCCTTCTTAGCAGGTGTCATTCATTTAGCTTAACTCTGTTATCAGTCCCATGAAGTATTAACCAACTATCCAGAGCTACCTAATTTATGACAAATATTGAAGCCCCACAGTAACCATATTAAACCTTGTTATGAGCAATATTGTAGTGGGAAGTTTGGGCTTGGACTCAAACGAAGTAATTTGAGTTCTAGCAATACATCTTAATGTCTTTGAGCTTCAGTTTTCTTTCAGCTGTAAAATAGGGTTAAACAGTGGCTATATTATATATGGAAAAGTCCTCAGAACAAAAGGCTATTATTAAAGAGGCTCAAGTTAACAATATATACAAATTAAATACTCCAAATAGTTCCTGAGTTGAAATTTCAAAAATTTAGTTACTATTGGCTTTTTCTTTTAAGATGTCATTTTAATTCTATTAATTTTTTTTAAAAATCTCAATTTTTTTCTCATTTTTGAAATAAGACATTTTGGTGATATTGTAAAAGTAATTATTTTTATTTCTATTTAATGTAGTTTGGTTTACCTGAAATTTTATTTGCTATTTGCCCTAAAAATTCACCAAGGAATTTCATATTTATACTGATTTAAATGGTTTACCTTTATTATTTTGAAGATTCTGTAATTAGAACTTGACCAATACAGTTTGGATTTTAGGCTTGTGAGGAATCTTAACTTTTCTTTAAGTGTTTTGGTTCTGTCTTCAACAAGTTCCATCTATTAATAAAGTAAGCAAACATTACCCCAGGATGGAAACCAGATGTGCTACTTCTGGAAAGATGGCCATTATGATATATTTTATTTCAGATAGTCAATACTTTGTTTTGATATTCATTTCATTATTTTCTTTATATCATCTGTTGAAAGTTATAACAAGTAAATTTAAAGAATTAGGCTGTTTTAGAGAATTCTAAAGATAAAGGTCATTTTAACTGTAAAAGAAATGCTCTCATTTAGAAAATATCAAATCCTATTTTTAATTTCAACAATAATTTATAGAACAAACCATTCCCGGTTCTAAGAATTCATATAAAAACTGTGGTTCCTCTATATTATATGCCTTTGTGGTGTATGTTGGAAATTTAATTGCCATTTATTACAGTATTTCTATTGGAAAATACATTTGGAGTTCAAACGGGTAGCTTACAAAGTTTTGGAACTCAAACCATTCCTAATCTGAGAACTTTAATAAATGCTCATTTGTTTTTACTTGAACACTGTCTAGAGAGATATTTAGTAATTGCACCTAGTCTGCAGGATAATTGCAAAAGTAATTCTTGTGATTATCTCTGATACACAATTTTGTATATGGTACATGCTCTATAAGAATTTGTTGAATGAAAGAATCTAGATTCCTTATCCAATGACATTTGCTTAGAGCTCTACTTTAGGAATTGAAAAATGATCTTGACTGTGTCATAGGTTTAAAACAAGGATGAAGTAATTAGCCTAATAGTGATGAGAGGAGGAAGCTTTGACTTTCAAGAGATCTTTTGGTTAAATTAAGTTTTTCATGGTGAATTAATAGCAGTGCCAAATTTGGACTTTTGTTCTTAAAGGAAATTATAAGTTTTTGGTTTTTTCTCTTTGGGTGTTTAGGTAGACCTTAAGGCAAAGCCGTTCTAAGTATAGGAAGCTTTTCCATGTATAGACTGGTTTGCTAGTTAACACTCTCCCAGTGTCTTCACAGGCATTAGCTGAAAAATACTCATTCTGAACTATTTATAAGGCTACTCAAGAACTTAATATAATATAGTTCTAATTGGATATGTGCTTTAGAAGGGATGTCTCCTCTAATACTTTTTAAATAAGCTAGAATGAACTGTTACATTTTATATTTAGTCTTTATTTCAAGTTTTTAGTAATTTGTGCTTTTATAGCCGTAGTGCTTGGCTTATAAATTTTTTTTTGTAGTGGCTATAATTTCATTCTGTCATTTCATAATAAAGGTAGTGATTAAGTAATACCAGCAATAAACTTGCTCTTTTTTTTCCTATTCATTTTTCTTATTAGTCTTTAAACATAAATCTTCATGCTTTAGCAGCATAACTTTTTTTAGTATAACTATGCTAGCTAATTTGTTAGGGACTATCTATATGACAATTTTTTTTCTTTGCCTTAAAAGTTACTTTCTCCTAGCACTTTGGGAGGCTGAGGTGGGAGGATCGCTCGAGGTCAGGAGTTCAAGACCAGCCTGAGCAAGAGTGAGACCCCATCTCTACTAAAAAATAGAAAGAAATTAGCTGGACAACTAAAAAATATAGAAAAATTAGCCGGGCATGGTGGTGCATACCTATAGTCCCAGCTACCCGTGAGGCTGAGGCAGGAGGATTGCTTGAGCCCAGGAGTTTGAGGTTGCTGTAAGCTAGGCTGACGCCACGGCACTCCCTGGGCAACAGAGCAAGATGCTGTCTCCAAAAAAAAAAAGTTACTTTAAAGCTTTCTGGAATCACATCTTTATAATTGCTATTTAGTGGCCTTTAGAGGCAGTGACCTCTGAAGCTTTATGTATATGTATTTCATAAATAAGAACTTTTTGATCATTTCTTATTTATAGGTACAGATGAGGGGGAGCAAACTGAGCCTGGAAATGTGATCAGAGAAAGTTTTTAATTCTTGAGTTGAGTTTTATAGAATGAGTAGAATGGCTAGCCAGCAGAAGTTGGGAAAGGGGCAGTCATTCCTAGCAGAGGAAGTGGTACCTGTTTATATTCCATATAAAACAAATTTCAGGCCGGGCATGGTGGCTCATGCCTGTAATCCTAGCATTCTGGAGGCTGAGGTGGGAGGATCACTCGAGGTCAGGAGTTCGAGACCAGCCTGAGCAAGAGCAAGACCCCGTCTCTACTGAAAATAGAAAGAAATTAGCTGGACAACTAAAAATATATAGAAAAAATTAGCCGGGCATGGTGTTACATGCCTGTAGTCCCAGCTACTCGAAATGCTGAGGCAGAAGGATTGCTTAAGCCCAGGAGTTTGAAGTTGCTGTGAGCTAGTCTGACGCCACAGTAACTCTAGCCCAGGCAACAGAGTGAGACTCTGTCTAAAAAAAAATAAATTAAAAAATAAAACAAATTTCATACTAAAGATTATTGGGAGTCAGAGCTTTTTAAGAGAGGGAGTAATGTGATCAAATTTATATTTAGTAACATTGTCTTGACATTATTGGTAGGGAGAATTAATTAGAGGGTATTGAGATTGAGGCAAAGAGCAAATTGTAAAAAGTGATATAATTGCCTGTATTGAGGTGGTAGTAGACATAGCCATGAGGTTACTTGCATTGAGTTAGACAGTAGTGAAAGAAAGAGTGTGGATTGAAAAGAGATTTAGCAGGTAAAATTATCAAGGCATGACAACCTTTTATATAAAGGGAGAGAGAAATATGTGTTGCCTCCTAGGTTTCTGGCTGAGAAACTAGGTAGGTCACTAAGGGAAGGAATATAGGAGAAGGAAATGTTTTGGTGGAAAATGAATAGACATGAATATGTTAAGTTTAAGATTTATGTGTGACATCCAAGTGGAACTGACCAGTAGGTATTTGAAAATGGTAGTTTGAAACTTAAGAGGAAGGTCTAGAATTTCAAATTTAGGAGTATCAATTTATACATGATATTAGAAACCACAGGAATGAATGAGATGGTCCAGAATGTACATATACAGTGAAAATATAAAAGCTGAAGGAGCTTCGGGAAACAACAGCATTGAAGTAAAAGAGGCAGTTGGGCAGACTAAGGTTAAGCCAGGAGAGAAGGGGAAAACTTGTTGGAGCAAGATCCCTGAGAAAGCTGGATTTTCCAGGGCATAAGTGTGTGAATGGGATTTCAATTTAATAAGGGACACCTCATCTTCTGCCAGGAAGGACGATGGAAAAAAATGGGTTTGAATGTGATAAATTTGAATGAGGGTCATAGTGGAGAGTTGGGAAGTTGTGGGCAGTTTTCTGTGGCCTCAGTTTTATTGATAAGATATTAAACAAGCTTGTTGCTAGGTGTATTAAGTAATGAAAGAAGAGGAGGGTGGGAAATTTGAGAAGAGCAGTGGATCACTTTGGAGAAGTGGAGGAGAAATTGACTTGGAACACTTAAGAGTCTTAGCAGGAAAAGTGGTCAAAATGATGGTGGATTGTAATATCTAGGGTGGATTCACAAAGAAGGAAAGCCTTCCTTCTTCAAGGAAGTTTTCATTGATTGGAAGAAGATGGAAGGATTAAGACCTAGCAGCACCAATTTAATCAAAGAGCAGTGGGGTTGGGGTGTGAGAGTTAGGAGAATAGTGGGGATGTCGCATTGCAGATTGCCAAGTAGATATGTACTAGAGGATGATGAAGTCCAGGGAAGACTTTAGTAGAAGAGTAAAGGAAATGAAGGTCGTTTGAGTTGAGGTGGTCAGAATGGGGGTTTTGCATGGATTTTTTTTTTCTCTAGTTGTAATGATGCACAATCCTAAGGGTATAAATCATTAAAAATTGCAAGTAGTCTTTCCAGGCTATGTACTTTAAGTTTTCTGTTGCCCATTCAGACTTGATAGAGGTTGCTTAGCAGAGATTTTTGCCTTAAAAAGCAGAGGTTTCCTGTGGTAGAGTTTCTCAGTATCCAGTGTTTTTCCATGTTAACTGACTAAGGGAGACTTATGCCTTCTACTTACTGAGACAGATTTTTCCATTTAACCAGATATTTGGGGACTGTGGCTCAAGTCATTGGCTCTCCTGGTAGGGTTAAAACCTCATTTTTAAGACATTATGACAGCGAAGAATGAGGGCTGGATGATCTTTACATGCTTCGATGGGAGCTGTTTTGGTTTAGTATTTTATAATATACTATAGTTATTTTTCTCTTGACATTGTGTTTTTTCTCCTGTAAGCATAATAGAATAAATCCTTATTTTATATATTAAAATCTATGAACTGAAATAATATATTGATTATCTTAGCACTGTGCTTAGATGACATAGAAGAAATAAAAGACATTGTCTCTGACTTATAAACTAAAAAGGAAGATATACTTCAAAATTGAATTATTTTCCTTTTTTCTTTTATATAAATATAGTTTATTTTTCAACCATTTACAAAGTAGAGGGTTTTGCTGTTACTGTTATAATGTAATAGAAGTTTGTTTGTCTAAGTGTAAAGCATAGTAGGAAATACAAAAATAAATGAAAATTGCCTTTATTTTCATGAAGTTAAGGTTGAGTAAAATACTGCCTTTCCACTAGGCTGGGAACTCTAAGACTCTAAGGCAACATGCCATATTAAATATTTCATTTTATAGATGATGAAACTGGTTTAGAGAGGTTCACTAATTTGCTTATGGTTGTAGAGGTAGACCTGGGATGTGAATCCATGTGCATCCATCTCTAAAACCTCTCCTTTTTTCCCATTATATCAGGCTGAAAATGCCTTTAAAACATGCTTAACTTGTTTTTACTATTTTTCCCATTTGTCTACCTTGCTTCATTTTTTATTACTATTGATCATTCTTTCCATCTTGAAATTCTCTTGTTTTGACTTTTATAACACTTTTCTGTTCTTCCTCTCTCTCTCTCTCTCAGTGTTTCACTTCCTTGTCTTTACATGTATCTCCCAAGTTCTGTCCTCAGATTTCTCCTTTCTCCGTGCTCAGCCCCTTGAAACTGTCATCCACTTCCGTCGCTTCTGGCCTTACTATAATGCTGATAAGTCTTAAATCTATTTCACTCACTCTGCTCTCTGTACTGTGTTTCCAGCTGTCTATTGAACACATCTACCACAGTACTTTTCACATTCTTCAGATAGAACTTCTTGTAATTGAACTTATCTTTTCCTCAAAACATCCATTTCCCCATTTCATTTGTTTTGCTAATGGTATCTAGCACTGTTGCTTACTTTAGTTATATTTGTCTGTCTTCTCTCCCTCAGCTGTCTTTATTCACTGTCAGTTGTTTCTTCCAGCTCTGTGATTTTTAGCATACCTCTTCTTTTTTTGTATTTTATCCACTATAATCCTAGTTCCAGGTATTAATATTATGCCTGGTGTTTGATGTGCATTAATGGCATACATGACTCCAAACCATTATATATGTCATCACCAAATTAATATACTTAAAATTGCTTGGAAACTCTCAATGGCTACTATGTACTTATAGAACTCTTAAGTATAGCGTTTAAGACCCTCTTGATGTTCCAAACCTTCCTTTCTAGCTTTACCACCCTTAACTCTTCCTCGTATGCTTTTATACTTCAGCCAAACTGGATTGCCTTCCAGTCTCCAAGAATGTTCTATTGCTCCCACTTCCATGGTATGGCTTCTGAGTTTCTTTTGCTGGTTTGGAATTGCCTCTCCTCATCTTTTTCCTTTTTTCTTTTTAAAATAAAATCCTGCCTTTCATTGAATTCCACTCTAAATGCTGCCTATCCATTTGTTGCATGAGTGAGTCAACTTTACATATAATTTTCTGATTTCTTTCCCTGTTCATTCATTAATTCATTTGTTTGTTCATGAAATAATTTTTGGACACCTACTGTGTGCTGAATGCTAGCTAGTTACTAGAGCAAAAACAGTTGCAGCTCCTTCCCAGGCCCTGTCAGTCTAGTATATTTTCCTCTGCTTTCTTAACTTTCACTTAAGCCATAAGTTATTTCCTTATAACTCTTAAATTTTACCCTCTGTTATAGTTTTTAAGTATTTTTTCTTTTCTACATAACTCATTAAGGGTCAATATTAGATCTTGTTTATTTTTCTATCCACTATAATGTAAAGCATTTGTCTACATAGGCGGTGCTAATTAAATACTTGTTGAAGATTAAATTTTTAAGAAAAGGAAGGAAAAGGCATACCACCTGTATAGGCATATCTTGTATATATTTTTAGCCATCTTTATGGTAATCTGCATTCCAGTCCTTCATTTGATATGTTAAAGAAAATGTATTTTATTTGTTTTCTAGAAGCCAGGGGTTCTGAATAGAATGTCATATAGGTATATATTTGTAGGAGCTTTTAGGGTTATAGAATAATAGAATGTTACACAAGAAAATCTTATTGATTTCATTGTAGTAATTGTTTTATGAGCATATTGTTGTGTAGGGAGTGTTCTAGATCTATTAAGTACTTCCAAGTTTGGACTTGACTTTAGGTCTTTTGATTTTACCTGACATCTAAAATCATAAGTCTTCAGACAGCTCTATGCCTCCTTTCTGTCTCATGAGTACATTATTTTATGTAAGTTGCCATTAATTTGAATTTCACATTTCTTCTTTAGCTCTTGTGTCACGTTATGTCGTGTGAATAATTTGGACCTTTGTTGAAATTTGTTAAATTTTGAGGCTTTATTCTCATAGAAGTTGTGAAAAATATGTTTTTAAAAAACAGAACAGGAACTTTTGTGAAGGGAAGCAGCATTTAAAATTTTTTTCTTTTTCTTTCTTTTTTTTTTGGTAAATCTGTATGTAGGTCTGATAGTGGACATTTGTTAATTCCTTCCCTATCATCCATTCCTTTTTGATTCCTTCAGTGGTAGGCTACACTCTTCCCTCATTTTCAACCCTTTGGATTCTCATTCCTAATGCCAGGGTACCTTAATTAGCTTATTCTACTTTAAACTCTCCCCACTCCCTAAGTCCCCCCACCTCCATTCCTGCCTAAGTTACATAATGCCAGTGAGTGCTCCTGGGAAAGAAAAGCTTCCTCTTTCTTCCTCAAGAGCTGCTGAAGGAGACCCTTTCTCTCCTTCTAGTGTCATATGAAATGGTGAGGTATGGCATGGCTACAGCCATTTTTGTTGCCAAGCTTGGAAGCAGCCTGAGGATGAACCAACCCTGGAAACCAGGCAGAACCAAGACAATGGCAAAGAAGTGAAACTGCAGCCCTGGTGGCATTGTGAATCTCTGAATCAAACTTCCTCTGGAATTTCAATTAGTGAGACAACGAAGTCCCTCCCTCTCCCTCACCCTTTTTAAGTGAATTTGAATTGGCACTTATACAAATATAAATACCAATAAGTCTTTTTGATACTATTTAGAAGTTTTCATTTGTTCCTTTAGAAAAATTTATTATGTGGCTACTGTATGGAAGGCACTGTGTTAGGCATTAGTAATACAGAGAGATGAATGAGATATGTTTCTTATCCTCATGGGGCTTATAGCTGGAATGGAGAAACAGACATAATGAAATGAATGGGATAAAGTGTTACAGGTATAAGCCATAGACGATACTAAAGGTGGAAAGGCTTTATAATATTTGTCATAGAAAAAAGTGATGGAAGAAATGATTTCTGTAACCTCTTATGATATGAGAAGGGTGACAAAATCAAGAACCTGCACCGTAAGTCTACAGTTATCTTCATGTTGTTAGCAATGGTTTAATTTCAGCAGAGCATTATTTGTCAAATTAAAGTAGTGCTAATTTGGGCTTGTATTTCATTTGCTAATTGTTAATTTATTGGCTTTATAATTTAAAAGCTATAAAGAGTATATTCCTGATTGTATTTATACATACATTTCAATTTGTCAGTGACTGGGTAGGTTCATAAGACTTTTTTTTTCCTTTTAAAAGATGTCTTTACACTACTGTACTCAATTTTGAGAAATGCTAGTAGAGGTGGATGCTAGGGAACTGTTGAAGAATTGAGATGGTGGATGGATGAAGGGAGGACAAGATTGTAGGTAGAGATATCTCTTCATTTAGGTTGATAATGAGAGTTTGAATGAAAGTGTGAAGTGGGATTTGAAAAGAAAAAGAGTACCAGATATGTTAACTAAATAGACTTTGTGGCTGATTAGGTTTGTGAGATAGAGGAGAAAGGCCAGATATCTGATCAGTGACTGGATAAATGATGGTGCTATTCAGAAAAATAAAGATTGTAGGAAGAAGAAACAGGTTTTTCTGGCTGCAGTACGCATTGGGGGTTGAGGGAAACGATAACATCTGTTTTGAACATCTTGTTCAAAAAAATTGTTAATCTTAATTGTTTTGAACAATTTAAGGTGCCTTTTAAACATTTAGGTTAATAAGTCCTCTAGTTTAGAAGACAGGTCAGGAATAGGAATATAATTTAGGAGTCTTTAGCATTTAGAAAGTAATCAAAACCATGGAATTATAGTCCTCCTTCGGTATCTGCAGGTGATTGGTTCCAGGACTCCTGGAGGATACCAAAATCTGTGAATGCTCAGGTCCCTGGTATAAAATATTGTAGTATTTGCATATAACCTACACACATCTTCCCATATGCTTTCAATCATCTCTAGGTTATTTATAATGCCCAATACAATGTAAATGCTGTGTAAATTGTTTTTATACTGCATTGTTGTATTTTTAAATTGTTGTAATGTTATTTTTTATTATTCCCCTCCACCCTGAATATTTTCGATCTGCATTTAATTGAATGTACAGATGTGGAACCCACTGATACAGAGGGCCAACAATGTGGGATTACCTAGGAATAGTTTATTGCGTGAGAAATGAGGCCAAGGATATTCTAGGTGGTCTTGGAAGAGGAGTCAGCAAAGGGTATTGAGAAAAAGAAGAAATTGTTTCTTGAGAGAGATTAGTTTTAAGTCTATTTAAGACTTTGGCTTCCTTTTCCAACTCATAGATGCCCTCAAGATTATATTAGACTATTAACATACATCATCTCTGTTTAAGTCTGCAGAACTGGCCAATTTTTTTTCTCCTTTTATTTATTTTTTGCATGAGGGCCTATTCAGGAAAAACAACTGTTTACAAAGGAGTCTTCAGCGTTTAGAAAGTAATCAAAACCATGGAATTATAGTTATCCCTACAAATACGCATAGTATCTGATCAGAATAAGGGATACTTTTAAAACAAGATGTTAAAGACTCTTCTTCACTCCTACTATCTGTGATAAATAGAAGGGAATCTGGCTCTGAAGACCTCTGTTCGTACAGGATACCCTTAAAGATGTAGGCTAGGCCTAGGTATGAAGTAAGATTACAATGGTTAGGGGTACCCTGATATATAAGTCTGTCAATAAACATTGATAGTGAAACTTTCCAGCAACACAGGGTGCCTGTGAGAATAAGATGTTACAGTTATGAAGTATTTTGACAATAGAAACTTCGATGTAAAAAATGAGGAGCTATGAGATAGGTCTAATTACATGCAAGGCAACAGGCAGTCCTCTTGGTGATTCTTTGAGTTTAGGAGTGAAAATACTGGTTATACATCTTTTAAAACACCACTTAACTATTTAAAAAATACTCCTTATTCCTTCTCTTTATTGTGTGTATGTATAAAAATATTTGTTAGATGTGCGCACATTCAGGGTTCAATTCTTATCTTAGGACATCAAAACAATGTCTGGCAAATTTGATATCCTTTACTGGTAGCTAGCATGCTACAGGACAGATTTTGGAAACTATTAAGAAAGTTTTGCCTTTGAACTCTAAGACAAGGGAAAAAAAATAGAAAAAAAAGTATGACTAGATTTCAGAAAGTCTGGACAAATTATATTAATATTTGTGACAGTCCAATTTAATCAATCTCTGTTGACACTGAAGCAAAATCACATGTTGAATTTGGACATATGCATGGTATATAGGGCTATAGTGAGAAGAGGAAGTTAAACTTGAAAATGATAATGGAAGAAATTTCAGTGACCACAGATTAATTTCTTCAATTTCATTTTTACAGTAGTAAATTTACTATGGTTTATACATCTTCAAAGTATATCCAGAATCTAACCATTTCCTACCACCTCAGTCTACTATCATCTTGTGCCTATCCACCATCATCTCTTGCTTGTATTATTGCAATAGTCTCCTACTTTTACTGTATATTGGAATCACCTGAGGATTTTCTTTTTCTTTTTTATTTTTTTTGAGACAGAGTCTCACTTTGTTGCCCAGGCTAGAGTGAGTGCCGTGGCGTCAGCCTAGCTCACAGCAACCTCAAACTCCTGGGCTCAAGCGATCCTACTGCCTCAGCCTCCCGAGTAGCTGGGACTACAGGCATGCGCCACCATGCCCGGCTAATTTTTTCTGTATATATTTTTAGTTGGTCAGTTAATTTCTTTCTATTTTTAGTAGAGACGGGGTCTCGCACAGGCTGGTTTCGAACTCCTGACCTTGAGCGATCCGCCCGCCTCGGCCTCCCAGAGTGCTAGGATTACAGGCGTGAAGGATTTTCTTTTTAAATACTGATGCCTGGCTTTCACCAGCAGTCATTCCAATTTAATTGGGTTGCAATCTGGGCATTGGGATTTTTTTTTAAAACTTCTGGTGTTTCTAATATGCACTGCCTCAAGTAATCAGAAAACCAAATCTTTCCATGAAGTAATTGATTTTGACTGTGCTTTTCTGCTAGTAGCCACGTTAATTTAATTTGGGACATTTCCATTTCTTAAAGTTTTAGAAGTGTTTCAATTAGGCTTCTTAGTTGTGAGCAATGAAAGCTGACTTTGGCTGATTTAAGCAGAAATAAAAGGTACTGGTGGGCTATTGAGTGGTTCTCACTGTGTTGGTAGAACATCCAGCCCTAAAATAGGTACATGAACAAAGAGAAGCTGAACAGCTAGAATACTCATGCCAGTGACACTATTATTGCTGTCTGCTGAATAGTAACTGGATACCATGGATTGCACTACTGGATGCACTGGTCACTTCAGGCCACCATTGGTTCTGCTGCCCTCGAAAAGTGGATATTGCTTCTGCTATTGTCATCAGAATTTTCTTTTGTCTTTGTTACTAGGCTCCACATTCAGAATCCCTAGTGGGTGCCTGTATATGGGTAAGCATAGGCTGCCAGGGCATGTAGGAAAGCAAGTATCTGGCATTTTCAATTTAATTAGTGGAATATAGGCTCTGTCTGTCTTACGAAAATTAATGAAGTTGGGAATTCTTCAAATATAAGCAAGGGCTTTACATACTTGGAGGCAACAAAATGACAAAGGGCTACTACATATGGTATAGCTTACAGTGTGTTCTTTATTTTATGCACTAATCCACTGGTCATCAAACTAAGAGTTCATAACAAACTGGTGTTCTTTTATAATTATTTTTAAACCTTTAGAGCCTACTACCACTTGTTCCTTAGCAAGCATCAAGAAATAACAAATGAGCAAGTAGTGAGCAAATTAATAGGAAACCTTGGACATATAACTTTTTATGAGTATATATGTATTATCTTTGAAGGTATAGATACCAGTATAAGTATAAAATAGCCATGTTTCCAGATAGTAAAAATCTTCTGAGTTTCTATGATGGAAATAATATATCAATATTATATGTCAGCGCTGTCCAATAAAAGTATAATGTGGGGCCACAAATGAAGTGCATATATGTAATTTTGAATTTCATTTAAAAAATAAAAAGAAACAGAGACATTTAATTTTAGTAATATTTTATTTAACCCAATAAATTCAAAATACTATTTCAATATGTAATAGATATAAATATTTAGTGGATAGTTTACATTCTTTTTTTATACTAAGTCTTCAAAACCTAATATGTTATTTTATACTTACAGCACAGCTTAATTCAGACTAGCTACATGTCAAGTCACATGTAGCCAATGTGGACAGTTGGATAGTGCAGTTCTGTGGCATTCTGTAAAATGCTATATGACTTGCAGATACTGCTAGCTAAACATACTCTGATGAAGTATTTTAGACACATTATGAAAACTTAACTGAGTGTTTAAAAAATATAACTGAAAAGTAATAACAAAGTGGTTGGTTATTCATTCTCAGAAGAGAAACTGGTTCTTTTAATCACAAACTGTAGTTTTACCTGATTTTGCAGTGGTTTTGCAATTTTTTATAGTGAGGGGAAGGGGAGGGGTGAAATGGGGAAGAAGAGCCTAATTATTGTCATCAGGTTTTGGTTTTATTTATTATTTTTATTTTCTGAACATTTAAATTTGTAGGGGATTGAGGTATTCCAGATATGCCTTAAGGCAGAGGAAGGCAGCATGCTATAGGGTTGAGTTTGCATGTGAATATCAAATTAATCATATTTTATTACATTTAATGTTTATGTCACTACTGAGCTTAGTATCTGATGTTTTGTAAATTAAAAAGGTGATAGTGACTGACTCTGTGTGCTTATCTATCATGTGTGACTTCTTTTCCCTGGATTACTCATGTTGATAATAAGTTTTATGCTCTAATTATTTTTATTCTTACAGGCCGCTGAATCAGGAATAATAAAAGTTAAAACAATAGCTGCACGAAACACCGAAATTTTGGCAGGTAATTTTTTGCATTAAAAATTTAACAATTAACAAAAATTTGACTAATAGTAAAAGAATCTTTTAAAAAGAAGCCATCAGTTTTCTGTAACACCTCTTCCTCATGCCCTAACATATGCTCTTCGTGATACAGAACAGGTAAAAGTCCCTGACTTGTGAACTGACTCTGTTTCCCTTAGATCAATGCTATAAAATTCTCAGAAATCAGAAATCGTAAACTACTGACTTCTTAAAGGCAAGGACTTTTTTCTTACTCATCTTTGCATTCTACTCTACCTCTTGCTGATCACCTAAGACACACCCATAAAAGGCATTCAATTAATATTAATATTTGTTGCATTGAATTGAATGAAAGATTGGTTCTCAATCCACCTTCCAAGATCAGTCTTATCTTTAATATAATATAAACAGTTCATAATGTAGTTTTGTATATTTAGTTGTACCATATCAGGTTTGAGTCCTGGGACCAAGGCAAAATGGTCATGAAGAAAGAATGGGAGTGGGGTAGAGTAAAGAAAACAAAAGTGTTTTCTTACCTTCTCTTGATTGAACTTTTCAAGAAGAAATTTTCAAGAGTTTCTGTTTGGCATTCTTTCTTTACTCAGTCTACCCGTTTTTCTTCTTTGGTGCCTTCTGTTCTTGCCTCAATATACATGAAAAGGAGGGAAACTGGCTTTTTTTTTTTTTTTGAGAATCTGTTGTATGTGAGGCACTTGTGCCACTCTGTCTTACATAAAACAACCTTGTGGGGAAATATTATTTTATAGTAGAGCAAATTGAGATGCAAAGAGTTTAAATTACCTGCCCAAGGTCATACGATAAGTGGCCGAAGCAAATTCAAATCCAGGAGTGTTCAGAGGCCATGTTCTTCCTGCTACAGTGTGCTACTATGATATTGCAGGGTTTCCACACTAGCCACTCTGTCCCAAGTGTTTCATATGTAACTGTTGCTTACTTCATTGATCTTTCAATCTGCACTTCCAGTTCCAATAGTGCTATTGATCTCAGCTAATATATGAGAAAAGCAGTCTAATTAAGTTAATTTATACAGAGTGCAAATAGTAAAGAATCTAACTCTCATAAACTTTACATTTTTTAAAAAGGATATCAATAAATTCCTAACTGGTGGAATTTCAGAGTGTTACAAAATGAAATGAAGATTTTTGGGGGCAGTTTAAGGGTGGGTTGGGGCAAGAGTGGATTTCACTTAGAGTATACAGCTTTGCTGGGAATTTACCCTTAAAGGGTTAACTCTCCTAAGTGTCTCATAGCTTCTTCCCTGATTTTGAACAGCCTGTCAAAATACCAAATAGTTTTATAACATTATCCACAGATATGAATAATGCTGTGTGCATATTATATGAGAAAGGGTATAGTGAAAGTGGTGGGTAAAGGCAAAAGTGTGTATGGTTGTATTGAGAGGGTGGGCAAGTGGGTTTTAATGGGAGATGCATGTTGGGTGGATTAGCCAATGTGGAAAAATTAGTGTTTAAAGATAAATTCTGACCTGGATATTTTTATGTTGGAGACTTGTCATAGGCCAGCCATATTAGAATATCATTGTAAATATTTACCTTTGCTAATATTATTGCTGATATTATGGTAAGTCCTTAATTATTCTCCCATAATAGAAATTTTTATTGGTACTATAGTTGGGGGAAGATTAAAAAAAAGACTGATTTCTTCAGAGGATCACTGTTTATTCCATACCAAGTAAAATGTTCCATACCAAGTAAAATGTCTAATTGGTTAATCTTAAGGAAGAGTAAGAAATATTTTGACTCAATTGGTATGAGTTTAATATATAGACAGGCTATTAATTTCATTTTAATTCAATTAGTTTTATTCAAATTAAGTTAGAACAGATCTTTATGCAAATACAATTAATAGTTCATGCTATAATCTTCAAAGTGTCTAGAGCCATGTACTTGAGGAGGTATATTAGCAGTTAAACTTTATCCTAATATTTTTTATCAAGTATTTATAGCAATTAATACCTAAAACTTATAAATTTATACACCACTATCATCTTGAAAATCAAAAACTCTTAAAAACAAAGTTTGAGTTAGTATATAGTTTCTAAACTACATAGTTAATACTGAGAAAAATTTTTGGTTAACTTTTTTTATTTCCTGAAAAGCATTTACTTCTTTATAGTACTGGAAACTATGGGATACTACTTTTGTGCTGTAATGAATGTCAAAGACACCAAACAACTGAGTAGTCTCAAATGAGATGGGATATTGAATTCTCATACGTCTTTGTATATTCAGAAAATATGAAGGGTTGCTGTAAAAATCAGAACCCTTAATTAGGATCAACTAGTCTAGTTAATGATCCTTAGCACAGATTTCTAGCCGACTTTAGTTTTCTTAGATTTATTTCCCAAGGGAAGATTATTTACATTGCAGAATAAATCTTTGCTTTACTTCTCCCCTACTTTTAAGCATCCTCCTTTAATGTTCATTTTTCTTTGTTTTCACTGCTGTCATGAATGCTGACATAAGTGGGAATGCTATGCCAGGTAATGTCAGCATTGATTCAGATGTACACATCATTATCTCAAAATTTCCTTTTTCTTTAAAGATAAAACTTTGCAAATGAGTGATAGCAACATAAAGTTTTTCATTTACAAGGCCCAATGCCTTAATCTTACATTTGACTATTATATTTTACAAATTGTGTTTATTAGCTTAGCATACAACATAATAGAAATTGAGAAGGCATGTGTTGTACAAAAATTATGTAATTTGCTTTTTGAATTTATATCTGTAACAAGGAAATCAGTGAAATTGTGATATCTTTTAAAACTATCTATTTAACTACTATCCAAAACCATAATGGTTACATCTACCTATGGCTGCTTTCGGCTACTGTCAGTATACATATAGAATTTTTACATAAATAATCACTACGTATGATTTGTATTCTTCATTTCTCTCATGCTTTATCCTCATCTTTTTCATATCTGCGCACTCTTGTAACTAAAAGATCTCTAAGTAGCAATGAGTAAATATACTTTGCAATTTTTTTCTGACATTAAAAGGTAATTTATCTGCTTATTTAATATATTTTATCATATCAGTACATGTACTTATAATATTTCACAAACATCTATACAATATATCATACAATATATTCTTAATAAGTAAATAATTCTGTAGGAATCAGTAGGAAAGATACAAAGATGGGCAATGTAATTCACCTACAATCTATATGGAAATGCAAGAAAAATAACTTGAAAGGTATGTTTGTGCCATTTGTTCTATTTAGCTTACCTGCTCCTTCATTAAACTTTTGAAGTCTTTTGCCAGGAACTTTCCTGTCCAGATGATATACTCTCTGAGGTCAGGGTCAACATCTTATTCTTCCTTATGTTGCCAGTATTTAGCACTCTACATGGGAAATAGCAAGCACTCATTAAATGTAGGCTAATAAACGAATCACATCAAGATGCAACTAAATCTCTTGGTGTTGCCTCTATTATGTTTTTTCTACTAGTTTTATATGTTATAATTGTTTGCGTACATGAGCTTTGTTACTTTTAGTTCATGTCAACCACATAAGAGAGTAATGAAGGATACAGACTCTAAACAGAATTCTAATACTGTGTGGTAAATGCCAAGATGGAAGTATAGACAGGGTTGTTATGGGAACATAGGGAGGCACTTATCCCAGCCTAGGAATCTGAAGCTGTTTAGAAGCCTAAAGAGGAGTTAGCCAGGCAAATAAAGTACAGAAATGGAAAGGGGACTACTCAAACAAATACATGAGGTTTGTGTATACAGCTTGCTGTATCTGGATACACTATTCAAGTATTGCCTGACCATAAAGTATGAAGGAGGAATAGGTATCAGGGAGATTATTCTGAGCAGCTCGATGGGAAGAGTTTAAATCAGGGAAGTGACACTTTGATTTACATTTTTAAGTAAATTTACTCTGACAGCAGTGTGGAGTAATATTTCAGTGTACTGTCACTGAGGCAGAGACCTGTTGAAAGGCTATTTCTGTAATCCAGGCTAGAAGACATGGGGCCTGTAAATAATGCCATGTTCACAGATTGACCTGTTGGGCCAGGGAGATTACATCGTTTGTCTAGGATATAATGTGCTTTTATTTATACTTTTTTTTCCTTCCTGTTTTTTTCTTTTTTAAATTTTAATTTATATACTTTTATTATATAATTTGTATCTTTCATTGTATCATGAGTATTTTTGTTTTATGCCATCTTTTTAAATGTTTTTAATTGCTGTATAATGTTTCAGCAAGTGGATTGTGGTTTAACCATTCCTTTATGTTAGATATGTTTTGATATTTAGAATTATTTCTTTATGATAAATTTCTAGAAATGAGATTATAAATTCAAAGGGTGTGAATATGTTTAAAGTTCTTGGAATGTGTTAACACATTGCATTCTGAAAAGGTTAAAGTTTATATCTTTACCAACAATATGAAAATATATTTTTATAACATTCTTGCAGGATTATTATTTTTAAAAATCCTTCTGGTAATTGAGGAGGCAGATGACTTCTCATTTTAATTGGTGTTTCTTTTTGATGTCGAACATTTTTCTCTTTATTAAATTATTTCTTTTTTTCATTTTATATTCATTTGAATTTTTGTATTTTCCTTATCAAATTACTTAAACTATTTATATAGCAAAAATACTTCCTATCATGTTTACATTATATTTTCCCCATTTTGATTTTTATGTCTAGATGCTTTTCATTTTTATATAATCTAATTTTTCTGGGTTTTTTGTAGCTGTACACTTAGGATGCCCTTCTCCTTCCACATGGTTGATAGTCATTTTTATTCTATGATTTGATTTTTTCTCAATAATATATAGGGTGATGTGAGGATTTAATTTTTTTCTTTTGCAAAATTATTAATCAGTTGGACGAACATTATTTGTTGAATAGTCCTTCCCTCTCCTATAATGTGCTTTTAATGTGGAATTGCCTATACTTTCGTTCTTATTCTTGAATCATTTAAATATATTTTCAGACTTTTTGAACTTACTAAAATTTTTTTCAATGTTAGGAATATCAGTCTTTTCTGGAACTACATTTATAGCATTTTGAGGATAGAAATAATGTCTAAGTCACATTTTATTTCTTTCACAAGAATTAAACTTTGTTACTTAATGGCTGTTTAAATTTATCACAATAAAACTTTTATTAACCCCTGTTAATGTGATTCATAGTGGGGTATCCTAGTTTAATTCTTTTTTTTCAGGATAAAACTACACTAATGCAGTGAAACTGCTCAGAGCAAGGAAACCCCTAGGATATGGGGACCTGCTGGACCTCTTTCAGGTGTGTGAAAGTGCGTCATTTGGTCTCACGGTTATATATTTTGGAAATATAATATTATTTAACATACAGTGTTACTCTGTTAAAGAGTTATACTTATTAAGGGACCTAGGTGGAAAATAAACTTTTTTTTCTCCCTCCCCCAAACCTATTTTTATATTTTAATGGAAACTGAAATAGTTTTGATGAAAAAGAATCAACCTTTCTGGTTTTTTTTTTTCCTGGAATGACTTACAAAATGGTTAAAGCAAGATGTTTTTATATTGCTTTTATTTTATATTGCCTTTTCCTCAATGTGATTTCTAAAATGTAAAACCATAGGAAGGTACTTATATAAAGCTATACTTAATTAGCACATCATTAAAGTTATTGTAAAGAGTGGATGTCTCTCAATTAGAAGAGCAAGATTAATTTCTGCTTCTTAGGACCACTTCTAAAAGAAGGAAAAAAATCAGTAACTTTTTCTTATGATTTTTCTTACTGAGTTGTAATTTAGATATGGTGGATATATTTTTGTTTTTCAAACTATGCTTCAAAAGACTTACAGTAGATAAATACATTTTATTATTTTGTTGATCATCTATTCTGGATAATGTAGAAACTTCGTTTTTGACCATTGTATTTTCGTATGAATTGGGAGGAAAAAAGTGGGAAGAGATGAGGGATAGGTGTTTGTTTCCTTTGAGTTACATTAAAATAAAAATTTTAAAATTATTTTTATTACTACCTTGTGTTTATTTCAGCTTGATAGAACTTGCTGTAACTGACATATATACAACATTTCACTATGGCTCACCTTATTTTATTGATTTTAATATGCTTTTTTCACTTTTTTACACCCCCCAAATTAGTATGCATCTTGCAGTTGATGGCATCTTAGAATCACTGTGGGGCAGGTGATGTTGTAGTTTTCTTTCCTAGTGTGTGCATGAACTTGTTCATAGTTCTCCATATTATTATCACATTAGTTTAGTTGAGTGCCTTGTTGATACCACATATATTGAGTTTAATTGCTATTTAAAATGTCACCCTAGTTGTCAAAAACTTTCTGTTAACATCTTATGGTAAGATCGAAAAAGCACCAGTATCAAAACATGCAGAATGGGTGTCATTGGCTTAGAAGAAAATCTCAGAGACAGTAGTGAAATACTCTTTTAAGAAATGAGGACTCTCAGAGACAATAGTGAAATATCCAAGAAGTGGGGCATCCCAGTGCTCTTGATGACCGAGAGGATGAAGTTGTGAAGAGAAATTCTAAGTAATTAGAAAGCATTGTGTAATAGTTTAATTGGCACAGATTTTCTTTCTTTGTGATATTACAGGTATGTTTTAAAAGCATTAGCATCTTGGATTCTATGATGAAGTACATTTTGTTTTGTTTTTTATGAAAACAAGTTCCTTTTCTTTAATTTTTCTGAAGACTTCAGGCAGATAACTTTAAAGTGCAGATCACTGGTTTCTCTTTTAACTTCCATTATCATCAGGGTACTGTTTACCGTAAAGAATGCCAGCATAATGTAGGAAGAATAGTGAACCAGGAATAGAAGATATATGGTATTTTTAAATTCTGGCTTTACCACTTACTTACTATGTCTCTTGGGCCAAATCATGCCCTGTAAACTCTAAGATTGTGATGCTCAAAAGAAAAACACATGTTAACATCATAAAAATTATAAGTACAACTTGTTACTATTGGAAACTTTTAATTTGCCTGAGTAAAATTTAATAACAAGGAGTGTTAAGCAGGCATAGGGGTAGCCTCATACGTCAATGATTCTGGTGGGACCGAATATGGTAGGATATTTAATCACTTTTTTAAAGCTTTATAGTGAGCTTTATGATCATCTTTTAATCATTAATATTAATGTTTTGAGACATTGTTATGGAAAATGTATGTCTCCAGGTTTGAATCAAAACCTTTATGCACAGAAAAGCAAGGGAATTAGGAGGGGAAGCCCTTTTGGAAACACCATTCTTTGCCAGTCACATTTGACATCTTAGCTGTGCCAAATCAGTAATTTATGCATGCATACTGAGGGACTTTGCAGAGCATGCTGTAGGAAATTGTAGTCTTAATTTAACATACCATAAAGAGAGCTTTGGGAGAAGAAAGGGAAGGATTTAAATGATAAAATTAATGTTAGCACACTGGTTTTTTGCTTTTAATGGTGATTCTGGATGATTTTCTCTCAATTTCTTTTGAAAAACATTTTAAAACTTAGATTTATATGTCTTTATTACATGTGTTGCCTCAAAAAATAACTAATGGAGTTAGTACCTTTGAAAACAAATATCACTCAGAAGTTAATGGTCTCTTAATTTGGAATTTCATATTATTTATTCAAATTCCCTGAGGATGACTAACCTGTCTTATTTATCTTTGTGTAACCTTTCAGTAAGTGTTGATTTAATTTCATTTTGTAAGTTTAATTATGTATAATTTAATTTGTGCATTTTCTAACCTCTTACATTTTAGTTGGCACTTTCAATTTTTGAGAGAGTTGGTTTGGTAGAAGGAGTTAAAGTTTGGAATTATAGCAGGTGCATCCAATTAATTTAAAGTACCATTTCAGTAATAACACGAGTAATGTTATTTTTTTAATGAGATGTGTTTATTTCTTAGAAAAGAAATTAGGACTGAATAAATTCAAGGCATATAATGAAATTCTAAGGAGTTTTTGAATATGCATTTACAAGTGTGATGGCAATGATGGGCATACTATTTTTAGTGACTTTTCTCTAGAGTATGAATTTTTATTTATGTTTTCCCTCTTGTACAATATGAAGAAATAGAGTGCTTCTCTGAGGTGGGACAAAACTTCCAAGAATATATATATATACACTAAAAGAGTTTATAACAGAAGATGGAAGAGAACCAAAGGACAGAGTGTTAGGAGAAAGGCACAGGAAAGCAGTAGTTAAGGGGTATAGTTTAGATATAGAGTCTGCAGTGTTTATCTGACATCTACTTTTTATTTTGGTGTTTATTTTATATAAAGTGGTTTTTATTAAGATTGTCACTACTGGTTGTAATTATATAAAAGAAAGTATTCCTAACTATAAATTAGATGTAATAATTTATTTTGTATATGTTCTAAATAAAGCATTGAAAGACAACAGCTCAGAGGTTGTACAGCCTTTTCTAATGGGTTGTGGAACCAAGGAACCGAAGATCACTCAGCTCTGCTTGGCTGCCATTCAGAGACTCATGTCACATGAAGTTGTGTCTGAGGTAATATGACGATTTTATTTGAACTGTACCTGGGAGTCAAATTAGTAGTTTTCATAAGGGGAGAATGAAACATACATGATGTTTAATATAAGACAATTTTATGAATGGCAATGTGCTTGGAGAAAAGGGCTTAATTTTTAAATATTGCCAAATTGTCTCCTCTTTAAACATTCATAAATAATGAATAAAGATAAAATGCATTTTGTCAAGTCATCTGTAATCTAAGAAGTCACCGTTCAGTAATATAGGTGACAATTTTGAGAATCAAGCAAATTTTAAATATCATCGAATAGTTATTTAATCTAATTCATAAATTTTTTGTAGAAAGGAGGGAAAATCATGACCGTTTCCTAGATTATCTGAAGTGATAATTTGTTCATTAAGTGTATTTTTTTCTAACCTTATGATGATAAAACAAAAAATATTTCATAACTGTGAATCTGCATCTTACTCTCAAATGTAATGGTGTTATTTTAATTTTGTACTCTATAAGGATAGAAATGGTATTTGCCCTTAGTATAGCATCCTAAACAATATCAGATTAAATTGAGTGTACAAATGTGTTGGTAATTTGCATTGCATTTTGTTTTTTCTATAATATACTGTAGATAAAGTGATGTATAAGAAACAACAGACTCATAATTTGTGTATGTCCATATTATTCATGTCCAAATGAAATATATCCATATTGTGGAAATGAGCTTTGATTTTGACTAGGTATTTCAGAACTGCATGCTGCTATTTGCATATATTACACTAGGATATTACATTTTAAAGAAATTTACTTTTGTCAGGAGAAAATTAATTAATTGTTAAGTCCCAAATTAGTTGAGATATATGTTTGGATCTATAGATCTAAAAATATGGTTTTTGTTATTGTGATCAAGAAATCCTCTCCACATGAGGTAAGATTTGTATATCTTTTCTTATTTAAGGACAAAAACACCTATATTTTATTTGTTGGTAATAATTAAAATAATTATTTTACAGACTGCAGCTGGAAATATAATTAACATGCTTTGGCAGCTAATGGAAAATAGTCTTGAAGAACTTAAGCTACTTCAAACAGTTCTAGTTCTTTTAACAACCAATACAGTAGTTCATGACGAGGCACTTTCTAAGGTAGGAAACCTATTTGCCAGAGTTCATGAATGGTCTGAGGCAGTATTTGAATAAGCTGGCTGAAAGAGAAAAGCCTGGTGCAGTTTGAATTTCCCTGTAGCTATAGTGATGATGGACATTGCATGTTAATAACCGTCAGTGCCTTATTTTCTCCAGATTAGGATAAAATCAGGTTAGGGTGCTTAAGAAAAGCCCCTTTGGTAAAACTAACAGGCTTAGTTATGAATAGGAAATGGAAAAAGGGAGAGAAAAGTAGTGGAACAATAGAAATAGAGAAAGATAGAAGTAAGGGGGAAAAGGTGTTGTGAGATACTGCCTTGGGTTTTTGAGACTCCCTGTGATAGCTTGCCCTACCCCCTTTTAAAAATAATTTCACATGTATACCAGGCAGTTCAAATTTGTCTCCTAAGTGCTTTTTTTCTGCTGCAACAAGGGGTCCAGTAGTCATTTGTGGTGTATGTATCATGCTTTGTAAACCCATGTCTTGCTCTTGCTCTGTAATCCTATCCTGCTCCCCCTCAATAAACTTCACCTCATGCTTGCCTTACTTTGGTGCTTCTGGTCATTTTTCAGCCATGAGCATACTAGGAACTGACATTCCAGACTAAAACCTGATGCCTACACTCCAGAAACATTCAACTCCACTCTTTTCTGTTTAGGGGCCTTCACATATTCTCTTCCCTCTGCCTGTAATCATCTAATCCCATCTCCACCCACTTCACCAGACTAACTCCTGCTCCTCTGTCCAATATCAACTCCCACATCACTTCCTCTAGGAGGTCTTCCCTGACGCCCCAAATCAGAGATAGGAGCACTTCCTGTGTGCTCCCAGAAAACCCAGTACTGCCCATTTCAGAGTCCCTATTGCTCTAGAATGCATTTTCCTATTATATTGGCTTTCATCAGTCCACAAACCCCATTAGGGTAGGGGTCCATGGCTCTGTTTCCAGTATCTAAAGCATGCCTGGCACATACTGCTCAATAAATATTTGTTAAATGAAAGATAATGGGGGAAAAATAAAACCAAAAAACAAATTTGTCTCCTAAGTGGCTAGAATCAAGCAAATCTCCTTTCAGCATTTATACTGGATAAGGTTGCATGTGTGGTAGCTATTTCTCATTCTTCCCCAGTCCCATTCTCTTTGGAACATATTGCCATTGTTATATGATAATTTATTTCACTTTTTAAAAAGTGTTTTTATTATAAAATATTTCTAAAGAACAGAAAGTACGGAGTAATATAAAAACAGTCTTCAATTAATGATTTGTTATCTAAGGAATTTTTTGGACTTTCATTAGTAGTTTTATTGTAATTTGCACGCCTTTAAGGATGGATGGCCTATAAAGTCGAGAAGTATAATATACTGTCACATTAAGCTATGTATATTCTCTCAAGTGATGTTCTTAGATCATAATGAGATTTTACTTAATTGTAAATAGTTTATTCTTTTAAGCTTATACCTGCTATATAAAATGTTTTGTGTATTTTTATATACACTTTTGTTGAATATTTTAATAATTCTTCTTGGTTTCTAGCTATAAAATTATTCTGGTACTTATACTTAAAACTTTATAAAAGATTATCATTTGATGTAAAGAAATAAAAACTGATTATAGGATTTGTTTTAGTATATTTTGGGATGAAAAATTAAGATAATAAAGAATAGAATCTAAATTACCATTATGTTTTTTCCCAAGAATGACTTTTTTTAAAACTACAAAACTTTTAGAAGAACACATAGGAGGAAATCTTCATGATATTGGGGTAGGCAAAGATTTCTTAGGGCACAAAATTCATGAATCATAAAAGAAGCCACAAGATGGGGGAAATAGTCACAAATATATGACAAAAGACTTTGGACTATATAATGAAATCTTACAATTCATTCATAACACAACTCAATAAAAAATGGACAGATAATTTCAACAGACTCTGTACAAAATAAGATATTCAAATGGGTGACAAACACATGAAAAGAGGCTCAGTATTATTATTTATCAGGGAAATGCAAATTAAAACCACAAGGAGATATTATTGTATGTCCATTAGAGTAGTTAAAATTTAAAAAGACTGACCATATCAAATATTGTTGAGGATGTGGGATAGTTCTGAACTCACACATACTGCTGGCAAGAATATAAAATTGTAAAACCGCTTTAGGAAACTGTCAGTTTCTTAAAAAGTTAAACCTTTTCTTACCATGTGACCCAGCCATTTCATTCATAGTTATTTACCCAAGGTAAATGAAAATGTATGTCCTCACAGACACTTGTGTATAAGTGTTCACAGCAGCTTTTTTTAGCAATAGCCAAAAACTGGAAACTACCCAAATGTGTATCAGCAGGTGAGTGGATAAGCAGAATGTGATTTACTCACACTATGGAATACTACTCAGTAATAAAAAGGTACAGACCACTGGTTCACAGAACAACATGGTGAATTTCACAAATAGTATTCTAGGTGAAAGAAGCCAGACACAAAGGAGCTCATACTGAATGAATCCATTTATATAAATTCATAGAAAATGCCAGCTAATCTGCAGTGAAAAGAACAGGTCGTTGCCAGGGCCCAAGGATGAAGGGAGAGATTGGATGGCAAAAGAGCACAAGGGAAATATTGGGGTAATGGAAATGTTCTGTATCTCATTTGTGGCCATACTTTCACAGGCCTATGTATTTGTCAGAACTCATCAAATTATTTATATACTTTTAAGGAATGCAATTTATTGCCTATAGATGACCCCTTTTAAAAGCATTGTAATTTTATTTATATGCTTAGCAAATTTGTATAGTATTTCTCCAAATGATTTAGTGATACAAGCTTTCAGTACTTTTTGCAAAGCAAGTCATTCTGGGGAAATAAAAACATGTCACATTTTTATATACATGTTAAAAGAACCACATTTTAAAAGGTACATTTCACATTACCTTAGCTAATCTTATGTGGTTGTATATGTACCGAGAGCTTGTTATTTCAGAATCTGAGGATTTTTATAGTTTTATTGTATAAAAGGGTGAGACTTTTTATATCTGTGATTGAAACAAACAAACATAAATTACTGAATTTGGGGTTACATCTGATAAAATAAAGATAATGGCCTTGATCTTCAATCTTATTTCACACTAAATGAAAATTGTTTCTTTAGGCAATTGTTCTTTGTTTTCGACTACACTTCACAAAAGATAATATTACAAATAATACGGCTGCTGCTACAGTGCGACAAGTTGTTACCGTTGTTTTTGAGAGAATGGTTGCTGAAGATGAACGACACAGAGGTAAAGAGATAAAGATTCCCTTTGTTTGTGGGTGTTTCTCACATGCATGATTTCATTTTTATTAATTTTCAGTCTTTGCCCTGTGAATTTAGGATACCTAAAAACTAAAATACTTTAAAAAATATATTTTAACATTATTATATCAATAATGGCAATTTAAGAAATAAATCCCTCACAATTTCATCACAATTTTATCTTTTAAGGAGTAGACTTTTCATTTTCCATGTTTATTTCTAATGTATGCATAATTTTATGTTGAAGATGATAATTTCACATTTTAAACCAAATATTGTATTATATGTTTTTTTAGCCCAACATTACATTCTATGAGTTCATCTTGTTATTCTTTAATCTTCATATTTTAAATTTTAATGGTTGAATTTTGTGTCTGTTCCGTAATTTAATGAACTAATCTCTATTGGACACTTACACTGTGGTTGATATTTTAGAACTTTTGTGTCTTCCTATGTATATTTTTTCTACCATTTGAATTATTTCTTTAGGATAAATTTTCAAGAGTGGGCTTTCCTCATGTGAATTTTTGTCTATGTCTATTAACATGTGTTAATCAAGAATACTTATATAAGTATTTATATATATATTTTTATATAATCATTATATAACATAAAGATTAATTTTTAGATGTTTTTATCAAATACCTTTGTTATAATTTTTAAAATCTTTTTCTTTGTGATTTTAAAACACATCCTAAAAACAGAAACATATCCTTCCAGAGAGCTGACAGATACTCCCTGTTTGTTATAATTTCTATAATTTGATAACTTTTAACTCTAGAAATTATTAGTGTTTTCATTTGTTATTATTATTGGGTGAAAAGTAAAAATTTCTGCATGATCTGTTGAAAAGATCACAAGATCGTATAGTTACAAACAGCCTATCTGCTTTATGTAGTCAAGAAACAAAAGATTAAACTGTTTTTCCACTTGCATACTTTATCTTTTATTTAACTCCTGATATTATAAAATCTTTCATTTGATGTTCTTATGGCAATATTAGTTTAAAAAATGGCAATACTAATAAGTAATAGCAATTTTGCCTCTCTAATAATACTTCATGTTCTTGAAATCAACAATTGGTCAGAATTTTCTCATTCAGTTTCAGGCATTCTCAACTGGTTGATGTTTTTAGAATATTTCTACCAACCTTGGCATATTGATTTTTCTGTATTTTTCTTTGGGGAAAAATGCAGGTAGAATTCTAGTAATTTTAAATGTTAAGAAATTAATCTTATAGTGTACTACATTTGGTTAAAATATTCAAAGTCATATATATAAAAAAAGGGCAATTCTCCAGTTTGAATGTTTTATACATTTGCAATGTAATTCACAGTATAATTCCCATACTGGTAGTTTTAGCTGTGTGTCTCTAGAAATTAATATGCCATTTAATACTTTTAATAGGGTAGAAATACTTAAAACCTCTTTCTTTTCAAGTAGTCATTAAGTCAACATTTATTCAGAACAGGCTGCCATAACTTATAGAGAATGATATCTTTTTATTAGTAAAGAAATGCAGAGGTTGTGCATGGTGACTCACACCTGTAATCCCAGTGCTTTGGAAGCCTGAGACGGGGGAATCACTTGAGCCCAGGAGTTCCAGACCAGTCTGGGCAACATAGTGAGACCCTGTTTCTACAAAAAATAAGAAAAAACAGCTGGGTGTGGTTGTACACGCCTGTAGTACTGGCTACTTGGGAGGCTGAGGTAGGAGGATCACTTGAACCCAGGAGTTCAAGGCTGCAGTGAGCTATGATTGTGCCACTGCACTCCAGCCTGGGTGACAGAGGGAAACTCTGTCTCAAAAAAAAAGAAAAAAATTTAAAAATTAAAAAAAAATGCTGAATTGGGAAATGCCATTCTAGCTGACTCTTAGCTAGTTTTACCTGAAACTGACATAGTAATAGTGGCAGATCAGGCAGTTAATTCTCTTGATGATAGTGAGATGGAATAGGAATTAACCATATGGTAAACTTTTATAAGTTTGTTTGATATTTAAAGGTACATTCAAAGATCATGTGAATTTCAAATCCATAAAATAAAGGGGCTGAAGAATGGGAGATTAGGAAAATCAAATGCATGGACAAAGATAGTAAGCTTATAATAGTGAATGTAAGATAGTGAAGAGTGATTTTTATGGCATTTTGTATAAAAATGTATCCCCATATTTTTTCATTTTGGAGGCATTGTTCTGAAATTATAATTAAAGTTTATTATCATGTAAATAAGTATTTTAAACATACCTTTTAAACAGAATATATGATTTATTAAATAAAGGCCATTATGAACTCATAAAACCCATTCTGTTTTGATTGCAGATATTATAGAACAACCAGTACTGGTACAAGGAAATAGTAACAGAAGATCTGTCAGTACCCTCAAACCTTGTGCTAAGGATGCATATATGCTTTTTCAGGTATTTCAGTTGATAAAAGTAATTTTTATTATAGAATATAGTTTTGTGTGAATTTTTGATTTTGGAATTTTATGTCTGATTTAATTTTTTATGTGAAATTTTTAAAAATATGTCAAAAGTAGTAGTAAAATAGTTCTAATACATTAAAGAACAACTTCCACATTTACTATATAGGTAATTAACATAATAAAATGGTATGACTCACTTTAAGGAAATAAAATGAATTAAACCTAGAACTAGAAAACATGTATATTAGGGATGACAAATTATAAAAAATTTTTTGAACAAGGAAAATTTAAATAATAAACTTGTGGTTTACATAATACAATTTGATATACGAATAACCTGATTTTTATATTACTTGTCTGAATAAATAATTTTAATTAAAGTAAAATTAATCTATACTGAAAATTTTATCAATTTGGACTCAAAGGTTATTTTTTCATTAAGAGAATGTTACATTAATCATTTATCTGTCTACTCTTTTATGTATATTATCAAGTTATATGATTGTTTAAAAGTTTACTTTTATTAATATATCAAGTACACGATTTGTCAAAATTTGAATTACCAATGCTTGGTTTCTGAGGAGCAAAAACAACTATTGTATGAGAAGAGAGAGGTTTTTCACGTTTTTAAGTTTTATGAACTATGAATTTTGAAAAGCACACTTAATTCTAGCACATGAAATTGTTTGATTTGTTTTCCAGGACCTGTGTCAATTGGTTAATGCCGATGCCCCTTACTGGCTAGTAGGCATGACAGAAATGACGCGAACATTTGGCCTCGAATTACTTGAGTCAGTCTTGAATGATTTTCCACAAGTCTTTTTACAAGTAAGCCATTTATAGTATCTTGTGACAAGATTAATTTTCTTTACAGATTTTTTAAAACAACATGCATTTTTTCCCACATTATAAGATGCAAAGAATGATAGCCTCAGACTTTAGACATAAAACAATTTAGTATTATTTTATTTCTTTTAGTGCCCTAGCATTTTAAAATTTTACCATTAGAAGGAATCCCTAGAGACTATTTATTCAGACATTTCCCCATCTATGAGTCTGTGAAGGAAATGTGGTATGTGAGCTATTTTTATGATATTTAAAAGCTTAAAGAAAGTATTGATTTTTATTTGTTTATGTATAGCTTGTTTTTACTTGTTTATATATAGTGTTTTTAGATAACTTAAATGAAAAAAACTAAGGTCCAAAATTGATTTCAGTGACTTCTGCAGGATTCTTTAGATATTAGCAGTTCTTGAACTATAATTTAGGTCTTTTATCTACTCATCTAGCTTCTTCCCTACTTTGCTGCCTTCCTAGGTAATCCATTTTATCCTTTGCTCTTACCTACAAAATTAGTGAATAAGTATATATTCACTCATTCACAATAGTATAAGATCTTTTAGCTTAAGATCTGGAAATAAAATTATTTTTATATGGTCCATAATTTTTGCCACGTATTAGGCAATTGTTAAATGCTTTTGGTGATAATGAACAATATTTACTCATGATTCCCTTTCTTATAGTATAATATGAATAAGCAGTATTTAGATACTACTTGTCCAACAGTCTTGTATAAAATGGCAGTCATAATAGCTACCACTTTTGACTGTCTTTTACAAGCTATATGCCAGATTCCTTACATATTATATTCTCTGTAATATTCCCAAATGCCTGAGAAGTACCAGTTATTCCTATTTTACACATGAAGCAACTATGACTTACAGAGGGTTAAGTAATTTGTTCAAGGTTTCATGGGTTATGAGTGGTAGAGTTAGGGTTTGAATTCATGTTGATCCAAATTAGTCTCTCCTTTTTGCCTTTTTCCTTCACACCCCACATCCCAACCCTCACCTTCAACGTATATCCAGGGTCCAATCACTTCTTACCACTATACTACAGTTATCCTAGTCTAAGCCATCATCACCTCATACCTGAATTACTGTGTAAGCTTCCTAACTATTCTCCATGCATATACATTTGCCCCATCCTGGTATAGTTACTTGTCACACCACATCTAGAGTAGTCTTTTAACACAAGTCATATTTTTTCAGTCCTTTGTGAAAGTGCTTCAGTTGATATCCTCTTTACCCAAATAAAAGATGAAGTCCTTATTATAGTCTATGGAACTTTTCATGACTTAGTCCTCAGTATTCCTTGATTTTATCTCTTTCCACTTTTCCCTTTGCCCTCACCCTTTAGGTACACTTTCTTGTTTCTTAAATGCCCTAAGCAGACTCCTGCCTCAGGATTTTTGTATTAGTACTTACTATTTCCTGGACCTGGAGTAGTTTTCTTTCATATCATGTGCCGTCTTACTTCTTTGAGGTCTTTGCTTAATGGCCAACTTACCAGACAAATCTTCCCCAACCACTCTGTGCAAAATGACAAACTTTTTCATGCCAGCACCCTTACCATTCTTACTCCTCTTTATTGATTGATTTTTTTTTAAAACCATCAAGTCCTAGAGGTTCTACCTCTTTCTTCCTTCCCTTCTCTCCCTCCCTCTCTCTCTCTCTCCCTCCCTTCCTTCTTTTCTTCCTTTCTTCTTTTCTTTCTTTCCCCCTCTCCTCCCCTCCCCTTCTTTTCTCTTACCTTTTTTTTCTTTCTTTTTCGTCATTTTAAAATTTTTTTGTGGAGGTGACATCTCACTATGTTGCCCAGGCTGGTTTCAAACTCCTGGCCTCAAGCAGTCCTCTCGCTTCAGCCTTCCAAAGTGTTGAGATTACAGCTGTGAGCCACCATGCTTAGCCACCCCTCTTTATTTTTCTTTATAGCACTTATCACTTCCTGACATACACACACACACACATCTCTAATTTTATTTTCTCTCTTCCTCTTCAAGAAAATAAGCTCTATGAGGCAGGGACTTAGTTCACTATTGTGCAGGTAACTTTAGTAATAGTATAGTGCCTAGCAGATAGCAGGTGTTTGATTTGAATGAATAAATGGATTGGTTAATGAATTTGAATTAAAAATTTCTATATTTGGATTGTGTTTTCTGACTTTGTAGGAAAAGATTTAAAAAGTTTTTCCAAATTTATTGTCGTCACAAAATTCCTAGTTTACTTTATTCTTCTTGCTGTAATGTAATGGGGGGCAAGGAAGAATTATTCCGTGTAAGATCCTAGAATTTAGTTCTGCAAAATTTTCTTCCAGAGATAGTTTTTTTAACGCATTCAACCAAAATTTACCAGTCACTCAAAATATGCTGGTCTATGTGTTTCATGCCAAGTATACAGAAGTTAAATATGCCTGTAAAATCCTTGCCTTTATGGCAGTTACAAGTGGGAGAAAGATATTAACTGAATTGATCAGATATGTTGAGTGCTGTGAAGGAAAAGTTAAAATGTGCTATGGAAATGAGTAACATTTGTACCAAATCTGGTGGAGTGCTGGTGATAAGTCAGGGATGTGCTTTAGCTTATACATGAAGGGTAAAGAGTAGTTAGGAGATATAGGTAGAATAGGAAAAGAATTCTCCACACACACAGGGAATTCCAAGAGCAGTGACCCCGAGAAAGGATCAGTGCCTGGCACATATTAAGCAGTTAGCAAGTAATTGCTGAATAAATCAATGATATATCATAGTGAGTGATAAAAGATGAAAAAGGCAGTCCCAAAAGATGACTTCTAGCTTTCTGGCTTGAGCAGTGAACCATTTGCTAAAATGGAATACTTTATGCTAGAATTTTTATTACAAAGGATAGATTATTCTGTTTCATAATACTCGTTTTGAGGTATCTGTGAGACACACAAAATGTTAGTGGGACTTACACATCTTGAGGTTTTGGGCTGAAGTTATAAATTTAAATGTTCCTGGCATATGGTTTTTAATTAAAGATATGGGAGTGAGTGCAATCACCGATGGTGAGAGCATAGAGTAGAAAGCAAGGGCCTGGTCTTCTGGAGCTCTGAGGAACTTCAGCATTAAAATGGTCAAGCATGAGAGGATGAGCATGCGCAAGAAACTGAGAACACAAGGCCAGAAAGGCAGGAACAAAGTGAGGGGGTGTGACATAATAAGAGACAAAAGCAAAGAAAGTTTCAAGATGAACCAAGTAATCATTTATGTCAAGTGCTTCAAAGAGATCTGTCAAAACGAATACTAGAAAGGCAAAGGTTGCTTTGGCCACAGAGATCATGATAACTATAATGAGAATTGGAGTTGGGGTGGTGGTAGTGGAGGAAAGCCAACTGTAGTAGAGTTGAGTAGTGAGGGAGAAACAGTGAATAGATAAAACTTTTCACAGTTGTTTATATATTTATGTATTAACCAATATATAAAATAATTATTTTTGTAAAGTGTGAAAATGGATTTAACTATACTTTTCACTTTGGCAGTCAAAGAAATTAACTGTAGATGTGAAAGTAGAATTTCAAATCACTTAACTCTTTAAGATCTCATTTTGGGGGGAAGAATTAAAAAGTACATTAAAACACATAGAAAAGTATGGAAGGGTATACATCTGGGAAGTTAAGAGTGACTAACCAGCTTATCTTCAGATAAGATGAGGCAAGACTTTTTATCTTTTTATTTATCTGTATTTTCTGATTTTTTCTTGAATGAATCTGATTTGATTAAAGATACTTTTAAAAATTTTTGTGATTCTGAGCTGCTAATGTGCTCTGTGCCTTAGTTTCCTTTTCTGTAATATTAAAGGATTAGATTGGATGATTTTTATGATTCTTTGTTTATAGCTTCCATGAAATTTAGATGATTAAAACAACAAAATAAGATATATATGAGCTTAGTCATTAAATACAGAGTAGGCATAAAGTGGGTCTACTTTTGGCTTATGTAGGCAGGTTAAAGAAGGCTTTTAAATAATATGCCATGACTATAAGTAAAACTTAAGAATTCTTAGACTTGTAAACTAATTATATTTGTTTGTCATTGCATATTTTATCCACTCACTGTGTTGTGTTTAAGCAATTCAAGCAGAACAAAATTTTAAGTTATTAAGTTTTCTCTGTATGAATGGAATTGTTCTTTGCAAAATAAAATCAGTGAATTATATAACTTATACTTCATTAATCAAGTGTTCTCAGCTGCCTGTTTTAAATTCTTTATTTGCTTGAATTTGTGTAATCTGTTTTCTTTCTTCTGTTCCTTATGTTTTTAATTACCATTGTCCAACTTAAAGTTCCTAGTAATAAGCACCAATTACTGTCTTCTAAAATCATTAAATGTTACTTTTAAATTTATATCCTTTAAAAACTTCCTTGGTTATTTTGGTCTGAGATCCTCTGAGCTCAATGCAAATTTCAAAATTGTGTGTAAACTGTAAAATAATAAAATATATAAACTTATAATAACTCTAAATTATTGATTCTAATTATTAATAAGTTATTTTTTTAGTAATACTGTGTTTTAGAAGTATTAAGTACAAACTAAGTTAATTCTTTTTTTCCTTTTCCTTTTCTCTGTAAATAGCACCAGGAATTTAGTTTCCTCCTCAAAGAAAGGGTATGTCCTCTTGTGATAAAGCTCTTTTCTCCAAATATAAAATTCAGACAAGGTTCCAGCACTTCATCTTCTCCAGCACCAGTTGAAAAACCATATTTTCCTATCTGCATGCGCTTGCTGAGAGTAGTATCCGTTCTGATTAAACAGTTTTACAGTCTTTTGGTAAGTGCTAATTTCTACACATTTGTGTCTATAATTGCATGTTGTACTCTTTTTAGAAAGTGATCTATTATAGTGTGTTTAGTTTTTTCAATTCAGTTCGGAATTTTTTTGATTACCTACCTACTTTTACCTTTAGATACTCTAAAGGTTCATTCTGTCCTTTCTTTAATCTTGCTTTTGTAGTATTTATAATGTAATGTCAAGGAAAGTTACAGCCTGTTATCTGAAGCAGAACAGGAATTATGGTTTAGGAATTGAGTTTCTTAGCCAATTGTCCGTATCTCACTTGAATGGTAATTAAAATTATAGTATCTTCAGTTTGTCCTGCCTTCATTTATACTGTTTGATATATCTTAACAAATTAAACCAAAGACATTAATTTGGTGAAATCTAGGATTAGAAATCAATTCCTTTTTCTTTTTTTTTAATAGAAATCAATTTTTTTGACTTCTAGTCCAATGTTGTATCTATTTTGTATACATTTATGAATGCGGAATAGGTTGTGGTATACCTAATCATAATGTAATGGTTTACTCTTAAACATTCAAGTAATATTTCTCAGAGAAAATAGTACATTATATTTATTTTAATTTGTGTTAAGTCAGATTCAGCATTGTATAATTTTTTAGCATTTATAACCTTATTTATAATTAACAAAAATAGACAACATAATAATAGTAGGGGACTTCAATACTCCACTTTCAATAATGGGTAGAACAACCAAACATAAGATTAAGTTATTAAGTTATTAATAATATTAATAAGATTAATAGTAACCAGCCCTTGACAGATAGACTCCTGCTTTTGAATGTTCTGCCAGACTTTCTTCACTGTCTTCCAAGCCAGTTCTTATCTTATGTACCTGATTCTTTTTATCGGACATCTGTGTTATACTGTGATTAGAATGTCTACCTATTTAACTTTTGATTCATCTTAAGCCATCAGATGTCTCTTGATTATTATGTAGTACCAAAGGACTATAGGAATCCAAAAACATTCGTAACCCTTATTATTGGTATAGTGGAGTTTACTTGATATCTTTGGGTCACGAGAATTGGACTTAGGCCATAGATTACTGTTTCCCTATAGGTGCAACCTCTTGGGGGAATGACTAACAGATTCACAGAAGACCTGTGCATTTGCATTGCACTTTATCATGTTTAAGATGTTTTTATTCTTCCATTTTTCTCATTTGATTTCTCAGGAAGGTGTAGGTACTTTTATCCTTTATTTAAAAAAAAA
>VBSM01002616.1:10350703-10407330 GCA_008086735.1 Cheirogaleus medius | reverse complement strand
AAAAAAGACGACGTAGCTATTTTCATCCACAGAGTTGCCGGATGAAGAAGCTGAGCCATCTGATTTCTGACCTAATTCTTTTAAACTGGACAATAATATCATGTTAAAGACAGTACAGACCTCTGCCTTATGACTTTCCCAATCATAAGTAGTCTAAGGATAGTATTGTTTTTAGTTCTCTCTCCTGTCTTGAAAGCTACTTTTAAACATCCAGTTAAAGATAATGAAAGGCATTAGAAAATACCAACAGGTGAGCCTTTGGGCTAAAATCCTGAGGGCTACTATATTTCCCAAATTCCTTGTCCCATATTATGGCTCACTCATTTTGAGGCACCCCCAGCTGAAACATCCAATAACCTGCTGTATCTCCTATGGAAGCAAGGATCAGTTTGGCTTAGTATTCATAAAATCAGCTTAATTCTTACCTCCCAGAGGTCCTGCTGCATCCTCAACTAATAAATAAAAAAAAAATTCACTTACCTTTGAATAAACTATTGGTTTTTGTTTGTACATTCAGTCATCAGACACATAATGAATTATGCCTTGAATGTGCTTTAAACATTATGTATAAAGAGCTTGCTGAGAAAATGGTCTATTAATAACAACAATGGTAATAACTAGCATGTAATTAGCAGTTCCAGGCACTGTTTTAAGTCTTTTATATATCTTACACCTATCAACTGCTATAGGTTCCTTCTCGTTTTGGTACTACAAAATGTATACTATATCCTTTGGTTTATTGCCTGTTTGTTTCTTAAGCAGCAAAAAATGTGGAGCAAAACTGTGGTATTTACTGAAGGGTAGAACATACATCCTATCAGCAGTTTACATGGTATATGCTACCTGACAATTTGCTGAAATGGAGATAGCATGATGGTGCACTGTGCTTTCTAAAGAGTAAAGATAAAGGGTTAACCATGTTAGATCACTAGCATTTTTAGAGATACTGTGATTTTTACTGTTAACTTTTTCTTATATAACTACTTTTCACTTCTCTATTTCTCCACTATCCATTAAGAATTTTATTTCAAATCTAGGGCTGGTGCAGTGGCTTATGCCTGTAATCCCAGTACTTTGTGAGGTCGGGGTAGGATGATTGCTTGAGGCCAGGAGTTTGAGGCTGCAGTGAGCTATGATCACGCCATTGTACTTCAGCCTAGTTGACAGAGTGAGACCCTGTCTCAAAAAAAAAAAAAAATTATTTCCAATCTTAAAGACTTTATTGTTTTATCGACAGCACTAAGTTAAGAATAAGAATGTGATTTATAATTCTTCTTTTTGATTAAAAGAAATATTATAGAAAATCATACATACTTTTTAGGTAACTGAATGTGAGATATTTCTGTCACTTCTGGTGAAATTTCTGGATGCAGATAAACCACAGTGGCTACGAGCTGTTGCAGTGGAATCAATACACAGACTCTGTGTGCAACCTCAGCTATTAAGGTAAAACCTCAGTGATATTTTGTTAAATGGATAGGTTAATGCTTATTAACCAATAATAGGTTAATAAATTAGTAGGAAGGATTTAAGTATTCTCAATATAAGTATATAGAAGAATATAAGGATATAAGTATTCTCAAATATTTCTAAACAAAGAAAATAGAGTATTATATATATATGGAAGGTGAGGGATGTAGATGTGGAAAAGAACTGGGAGGTGGGCAAAATGTGTGGTTAGTGATTGACATCAGTCTGAATTTACTGCGTTAATATAGCCAAGGTAATTTTTTTAGAACCTTGACCTCAATCTGAACCTTTTCCTAAATTAGTAAAATCAGGTATCATGAAGAAGTTTTTGAGTATATCATTGAAATTATAGCAGTATCACTTGTCATAAAAAATGTTAAAAATCTTTAATACTTTCAAATGTTTTTCCCAGAAACATTTAAAATTATTTTACAGGTCATTTTGTCAGTCCTATGACATGAAACAGCATTCTACCAAGGTTTTTCGTGATATTGTGAATGCACTGGGATCTTTTATCCAGTCCTTGTTTCTTGTCCCTCCTACTGGAACTCCTGCTACAACCAACCAAGCTGGTAAAAGCATATTCA
Organism: Cheirogaleus medius; assembly: GCA_008086735.1. NCBI lineage: Eukaryota > Metazoa > Chordata > Mammalia > Primates > Cheirogaleidae > Cheirogaleus > Cheirogaleus medius. Next base: position 10,405,273 of record VBSM01002616.1, on the reverse strand, counting down.
CATTTTGTTTTTTATATTCTGCTATAATTTAAAATATCCACTATTCTGAGAGAACATTTTGTAGAAATCCTGTGACTAGAGAAATTTGGATTACCTAAATATATTGATAGTAAAGATTTACACTTAAAGAATAATTCGATCTCACAATGCAACTGTGTTTACTTCTTTCCAGAGTAGGTTCTCCTCTCTGATACATTAATACTTTCAGTTCCTTTAATCACATAAGAATAAAAGTTTAGATGCTAATATTCATTTTAGAAGAATCTTCATTTGATTCCTCTCTTGAAAGAATATAGACAGTTACTACCCTAGGAGTTCCATTAGTCTTTCTTTTAACAAAAGGGGTTAACATGGTTTAAGTTTGTTTGGTAATCAATATATGGCTTGATGTTTCCCTCTACCTTTTTTCTCTTCTGCTTTGTATCATCTGATTGATGGTTTTTTTAATTCTTTATTCTCACCTTTGATAAAAAATGGTCTAACAAGAGGTCTACTAATAAATTTTTCAGCATTTTTACTTTAATAACTTTTATATAAAAAAAGAAATGGCATTTTAGGGACATAGGGAGACTCTCTAATAGACAAAATAGTATTGATAAATTTATTTGTGCAATACCCATTCTGATAGTACAGAAAATTTTTTTAAAGATCGGCAAGGTGTTTGAATATTATTGATTTGTAATCAAGTAATAAATTAGTATCTTTGTTTCTCTCCCCCTTCCCTAATAGGAAACAATAATTCAGGTGGCTCAGTCTCAGCACCAGCTAACTCAGGAATGGTGGGGATTGGTGGAGGTGTTACTTTGCTACCAGCATTTGAATATCGAGGAACTTGGATACCTATTCTGACTATAACAGTTCAAGGCAGTGCTAAAGCAACCTAGTAAGTAGTAGTAGCATTGTTTTATAAGGGATGATATTTAATCCTAAAGTGCTTCTCTCTGCATTAAATTTAAAATTTTGGACCCAGTGTTTTTAATGTGCTTTAGAGCTCATTTTCTTTTGTCATGTTTTAAAATTTTTACCTAGTACTGAATTTTATTTGTTTTCTTTAATGCTATTTATAGATTGTTAATAACATAATAAAACAAAATTTATTCAACTCTTCTATGCAGCTTTTTGGTTTAAGTATGTGGCTTGGTTTCAGAATCTTTAAATTTATGTCTTATAATATTAAGTGAGTTACCTTCAGTAAATTAATCTTTTTGTTTAACACTTCATTTCTTTTATCTCTATATGTAAGAAAAGTTATTTATTTTTTTTTGTAAGAAAAGTTATTTTAAGTGTTTAGCTAATGACAGTGTTAGGATTTAAAACATGAAAACTTTAGCTTATATTTAATTGTTTAATGGATTCCTTATCTGTTACTTGTTCATTTTCATTAGCCATTTCAGTTTAACAAATACATATTCAGCAAATATTACTGATTTTTCTTAAGTCTAGTAAAATGGCGGTACTTATAGAAATAAAGCAATCAATGCTACATGGGTTTAACATTGCTGCGGTTACTATGATATAATTACAGATATATTTTGAGTAATTGGCATGCATAATTAAAACACTATTCTGATGACAATAAATCAAGACTTAAAATATAAAACAGACTTGCAAGGCTGAGGCAAGAGGATCACTTAAGCCCAGGAGCTTGAGTCCAGCCTGGGCAACAAAGATAGCAAGAAAAAAAAAAATCTCAAAAAAATAAATGTGAAACAGAATCTCTGAGTTGTTAAGATCATAAATTTCTATGGTATGTCAGTCTGCATTGTATCATCATGGTGATATTTTACCATGCAGCTTTATTTTGCCTAAAATTGTGAAAATACAGAGTTATAGAGGACTGAAATTTTTAACTAAAATTTATTGTTCTTAGTCATTTGTAAGATACTGAAGTTACCTAGTCTCATACAGGTTTTGCCTTGGTACAAAAGGTAATGACTTGAGTATACCAGTGAATCGAGTTGTACAGGAATCAGGTTTCCATCACTAAAGGAGACATTCTTATCTAGTTCATTTTTCTACCTCATTTTACAATCTGAAAAAAACTCAACATAACAGAATTCCTGCCTTCATGGAGCTTAGATTTTATTAATAGTGACTGATGTAGTCAATAAATGAACACACAAAAAAACATATAACCTTGGGTAGTGGTTAATTCTTTGAAGAAAAAGCAAGTTAAAGGGGATAAAGAGTGACCAAGGTGAAGATGGGGACAGAATGGGTCTCTCTGAGGAGATAATACTGAGCAAACACATAATTAAAAGGGAGAGAGTGAAGATGTGTGCTTGAGAAAGGAAAATAAAAATAAACCATGAAAGAGCAAATACTTGACCAGGTTGTAGCACTGCTTTTTTTTTTATTAATATAAGTCTAAAAACAAATTGTTTATTGATAATAACAATTATCAATCCTCATCACTTAAGAAACTTGGATTTTAACTGGTGTTGCTACTAAATACTATCATTTTGAGTATAGCACTTATGTCACTTGATCTTAATTTTCTCATCTTTAAGATAAGATTAGGACTAAATCTTTAAAGAAATGTATCAATAGATTTTTTTTTTAGTGCTATACACTAAAACTACTTCTGAAATCATAAATATCCAGAAAACATTGGATGTTCTTTTATACATGGGTTAGTAATGTTCACATTGGAGCTTGCCTGTTGAATTGGCGTCTTTCAGTCATTCATCGTGAGGTTCAATATAAAATGATTTTCATTTCTTTGAAGGCATACATACAGTCTTATGTTCTTTTTTTTTGACTTCTTAAGTATTAAGAACTTGAAAACTTCAGTGCTATATAGATAAAAGTAGTTTTGACATAAGTATTGGTGGCATTATATTCTTTCATATTTATTACACTATAGATCCCTTCAAAGTTGGGCTAATGACAGTTTTTACAATTTGACTGTAAGTTTAAAATGTTTAAATAAATGAATTACATTTTATCTAAAAGTGGAATTTATGCAATAATTCTAATAAAATATTAGTGAAGCAATAAGGTAAGAAAGTATATGTTTTGTTTTAGGTTCGTGATATAAAATATAAATTACCTTTTTTCTTAACTATTCAAGTGCTTAAAATTTGTACCATAGAATTTGGGAATTAGAGTTTCTGATGTTTCAGATTATTTTATCTGTTTTAGATACATTATTTTCCCACTAGAGCACATGTTGTTTGCGAACAGGAATGTAACAGGTGTTTTAAGCACTGATTTATTTAGTAATAAGTATAAGTTATTTATTTGGCTCTCTAACACTAATTTGCCTGGTAAAGAGTAAACCCATAAACTTTATCATTATATTTGAGCTTAAATTTCTTGATAAATAATATAAATATATTACTAATAATTACATACATTTTAAAATGCTCAGTGTTGACACATATTAGTGGTTAAATGGGAGGCATTAAAGTCAGACTTAAGAACTGCTTACTAATAATCAGATCACCTTAGTTCTCAGTTTTATTTTCTACGTCTCTTACAGTTTTTGTGAGGACTTAGATGATATATGTAAAGAAAAAAAAAAAGATAGAGTCCCAGGCTGAGAGTATTTCTCAATAAATGATCGCCATATATATATATTCTTTTTGTTTATTTTGAGTTTTGCATTTTTTCAATAAATTATCTACTTTATCTTGTCTAATTATTATTCAAGGACTTTTAGAATTTGAGGTAAGAAATTACTTTTATTAGCTTTTTTATTGTAATCTTTAGTAATTTCAATTTTGTTTTGAGGTAATTCACATACCGTAAAATTTACCCTTTTAGAGTATACAAGTCATAGTTTAAGTATATTCGAAAGTTGCGTGACCATTACCACTACCTAATTCCAGAATGTTTTCATCACCCCAAGAAGATACTATGTACCTATTAGCAGTCATTCCCTGAGGTCTCCTGTCTCCCTTCTCCCAGGCCCTAACAACTACTAATTTACTTTCTGTCTTTACTGATTTGCCTATTGTGGATATTTCATATAAATAGAATCATACAATAAATGTCCTCTTATGTCAGTGTTCTTTGACTCAGAATAATTTTTTTATTGATACCTAATAGATATACATATTTTTAGGGTACATGTGATATTTTTGGCACATTTATATAGTGTGTTGTGATCAAATCAGGGCAATTGGGTTATACGTCACCTCAAACATTTATCTTTTCTTTATGCTGGGAACATTTGAATTCTCATCTTCTAGCTATTTTGAAATATACAATAGATTATCGTTAACCGTAGTCACCCTACTGAACTGTTGGACACTGCAATAGATTCTATTACTTCTGTCTAACTATAGAAACTGCTCTGCAATTTAAACCTGAAACACTCATGCTCTAAGTATTATTCTCACCCTGTTGGCAAATTGTATCTGAGAGGCTAGGTGAGCTGGGTATCTTACAGATAAATGGTAAAGTTTTCCCCAGTGTGAAAGAACTTCCTCTTTTTAGGAGTGATTTGATTTTATAGCACCTTATTTTAAAAGCATCTAAGTTTAAGTCAGAGTTTGAGAAGTTTTATAATCTAAGTCTTAACTATAATATATTTTGTATGTAAGTCTTTGTTTTTCTAATATCAACAATTAATGAAAATATTGATACAACTTGGGGGAGAAGCAAGAAGTAAATTATTAAAATAATTAATTATGGTAGTGGTCAGGCCTTCATTTTTCTAATAAGTTTTTATTAATAGAATACCATGAAGGAATCCCTTCTCCAAATGAAACAAACTAGTTAATGTCCCTTTATTTTTTGCTATTCTGTTCATCTTAATTTCCATAGCCTATAAATTATGGAAATAGTTATATTTTCATATTGTGGTTGCTCATTAGTATTTTGATTTTTTCATAATTTCAGCCTAGAAATGTTGGACAAAGTGGAGCCCCCTACTATACCAGAAGGTTATGCCATGTCTGTGGCATTCCATTGTTTGCTAGACCTTGTTCGTGGAATCACTAGTATGATTGAAGGAGAGTTAGGAGAGATTGAAACAGAATGTCAAACTACCACTGAAGAAGCTTCTTCACCAACACAGTCCTCAGAACAGCAAGATTTACAGTCAACATCAGACCAAATGGATAAGGAAATAGGTATAATATTATGATTCTGTATTTTTAATTTTTATTTTGAAATAATTTGAAATTTACAGAGAATTTGCAAAAATAAGAGTTCCCATACATCCTTTACCTCGTTTTCTCAATTGTTAACACTTTACTACTTTTACCTACTGTACCATTCTATTTATATGCATATGACTATACTTTTTTCTGACTTATTTGAGAATAAGTTGTAGATATGGTACCCCTTAAAACTTTAATGTATATTTTCTCAAAATAAGGACACTTCCTATGTACCACAGTACAATCACCATCAGAAATTTAATATCAATCCAATATTATCACCTAATGCCAGATCTCATTCAAATTTTGCCAGTTGCCTCAGTAATGTCCTTTATAATCCAGGATCATGTGTTGAATTTAGTTGCCATGTCTCTATACTTTGCTTCAATCTGGAACAGTTCCTTAGTTTTTCCTTGTTTTATATGACCTTGATGTTTTTGAAGAGTACAGCTAGTCAATTTAAGTTTATCTTATCGTCCTTCAAAATTAAATTCAATTCATTTTTGGCAGGACTAGCATAGAAATGTTGCAGTGTTGTATTTACTGTATCAATAAATTAGGAAGCATACAATATCAATTTGTCTCATTTACTTTTATTGTTTGATTAATATATCAGCCTAGTTTCTTCAGTGTAAAGCTAATTATTAACTTTTTGTGGAGAAATACTTCCAGACATGTGCTACAAAAGAATGATTTTCCTTCTCCATTTTTTTTATTTTTTAAAATTTATTCATTTATTTATCTACATTACCAGGTTAAAAAAAATTATTCATTTAGATTTATGGGTTCCTATTTTATTCAAAGGATTGTGATCTTTGACTATCATTATTTGGTTTGATGCTCAGATCGTCTTTGACATGGCCACTGGGACCCTTTTCAAGCTGGTCCCTGTGTCCTTTTGACATTCTTTAAAGACTTCTTTACTATTTGATAGAACAAGGTGTTCCAAGCTGATCTTGGATGTTTCTTGTCCAGCCCAGGTGTAATTCATTTTTCCAAGGAGCCCTGGTTTCTTTTAGCAGAGAATAGTATTAGAACTATATCAGTACTAGGTATGCCTCTTGCTACTTGGATAGGAAATATACACACACATGCACACACACAAGCACATATCTCTCCACATTTTTAAAATATCTCTTTCTGTATTTATATTGAACACTGTGACATCACACCAGTTTTTCAAATTCCAGCTCAATACCAGAAGGTTTATTTTAACTTTCTGTATTAGTAATTCCCTTCTCCAACATTGAGGAACTTGATCCCATTTTGCTAAATGTATTTACTTATTTGCTTTATTTCCAATGTGTGTAACTAATCTCCTGGCTGAGCTAGCTTCTTCTACTGCACCCCACCCCACCCTCACTCCCACCTGGTCACATAGGCTAAAAGTTTGGCCTGATGATGGGGAAGGAAATAGGAACTAATATTATATATTTTTCAAAAAAAGATATCGGTTAATTTGTGTACAGAAAGATCTTACCATAGATATTTTAAAACAATGTAGTTTTAAAACTTCTTAAAGTCTGAAACTACAGTATGGCTTCTAAGTTTTTGTTTTTTCAGATATATTCTGAATATTGAGTTTAGTATGTAATAAATGTGTTGTTGATGGAATATTTGACACATTGTCAAATGGCTGAGGAGATTTTAGAATTTGACATATTGATAAATATTTGACATCTGTATAATGTTTTTTTCTATTAAGTTAGTAGAGCTGTTTGGGAAGAAATGGTGAATGCCTGCTGGTGTGGTCTTCTTGCTGCACTCTCACTCCTTCTTGATGCCAGGTATTAAGTCTTTGTATTGTGTCAGTTAAAAAAAGAAAAAGACCCACTAAAATGGTTTACTTAAATTTGTCCCCCCAATTTTTTCCTCACATTAGTTTTTTTATGTGTGAAACATTCTTTTTCTGCCACCTCCCTCCCTCATCCTGTCCTTGTCCTGCCCCCTTGCCAGAATTGTTGTCATGGTATTTTAATGGAAAATACAGTCTTAAAATTATAGAATGCCTTTTTCATTTCTAGACTTACTATTACTTTTGCAATGATGATGATATATTCAATTTCTTTGATGTTTTTCTTTAGGATTAAAGAATTTACTGATTTTAAAATGTTTTATATGTTAAGTTAAATCTTTGTGTTCTTGATCATTTTCTTCAATATTAAATATATGTATTGTACATTGCTTTTACCCAGTTCAAATTTTCAGATACTATGTTAATTAGTTAAAATTACTTCTTAAGTATATTGATAATATTTCGATAATCATTTTATGTAGATTTTCTTAAAACTTCACTGAATACGTTGTTTTACATCATGTTTGACAATATAATTAAAAATAAGTTAATCAGATTAAATAAAATACTTTCTTTTCAGCACAGATGAAGCCGCCACTGAGAATATTTTAAAAGCTGAACTGACTATGGCTGCTCTTTGTGGAAGACTGGGCCTTGTAACTTCAAGAGATGCCTTTATAACTGCAATATGCAAAGGTTCCCTACCTCCCCATTATGCTCTTACTGTATTGAATACCACTACTGCAGCTACGCTTTCCAACAAATGTAAGACTTAAGCTTACTCAAAGTTCTTTTCATCTAGTGGGGTGACATGGGATAGAGAAAAGATTATAGACATTCCGAGTTTAAACCTCTGCTGTCGCACTCATTAACTGTGTGACATTAGGAAAGTTAATGTCCCTGAGTTTTAATTTCTTCCATCTCTTTAAAACAAGGGGAGTAGGGGAATAATATATTAATAGGTTGAGTATGTCTAATCTAAAAATCTGAAATCCAAAATGCTCCAAAATCCAAAAATTTTTGATTGCCCACATGGATGCTCAGGGAAGTGTTCATTGAATAATATATAATACAAATATAAGTATTTACAAATGTATTTTATGCAAATACATACATAAATGTTAATGCAAATATTCCAAAATCCTGAAAAATTTGAAATATGAAACACTTCTGGTCTTTAACATTTCAGATAAGGGATAATCAACCTCCTATAATACTAATTTAAACAATAATTGTGAGAATAAAATAAAATAAATCTGTAAACTAAAACAATACTATTGAAATAAATGGTGATTGTTATTTTTTTTATGGAACTAGAATAGTAATGTGTGCATCCTCTTAGGGTAAGCTGACATTCAAAAGCACTGAAGTTTGCTACATGTAATATATTAATAAATTTCAATGTGATATTCAGTTTTCAAACTGAAAACGTGTTATCTCCAACTAGAAAGGTGTATCAGGAATACATGTTTAAGGTACTTAATGTGTCTTATTTCTCTTTTGCTTATGAAGAAATCTAAAATTTAAAAATTTCTACAAGTTGTATAGAAAATTATTTAATATTTACTTGTCTTGATTTTTACAACTCATGAGTTTTAAAACTGCATATGGGTAGTAGGTATTACTGATATTTAATAAGTGTTATGGCTGAACTTGGTTTAAGCAAGTTATTTTAAAATATAACATTACTTTGAATGCAGTATAAACAGTATTATTTAATTATTTAGGCTTTCCTTTGTCTTCTAGCATATTCCATTCAGGGCCAAAGTGTTATGATGATAAGTCCATCAAGTGAGTCTCACCAGCAAGTTGTGGCAGTGGGTCAACCTCTAGCAGTCCAGCCTCAAGGGACAGTAATGGTAATATACTTGGTTTTTTTCGTGGTTACCAGTTAACTACCAAGGAACCTGTTGTACTCTTTCTCTGTGTTTGCCAAAACACACTTATTTACCTTCTATCACCTGGGTGGTATATTTAGAAGAAACTAGTTTATGCATTTGACATATTGTAACCAATATGATAACACAACTTTTAATCAAATGACTTTGTTCCTTACAAAACCATCCAAACCTATTTTCTTAAATTTTTTTTTATTTAAAAAAAATCCTTTAATACATTAATGCTGGTTTACAAGCTTTTAATTTTTAAGAATGCATAATAGTTCTTGAAAATATATCCTCTTTTTTTTAACTATAGCTAACTTCCAAAAATATCCAGTGTATGAGGACTTTACTTAACTTGGCACACTGCCATGGGGCTGTTCTTGGAACATCATGGCAACTTGTCTTGGCAACTCTTCAGGTATGTTATAGTATCTGGGTCAGAAGCCAGTGTTGCTTTTATATGTAATTGCCATCAGTTAACCTACGCAGTGCATATTCGTGCTTTGGGCAGGCCTAGGGAATAGATGGTAAGTATGAAAAAAGGAAAGTTGGAAAGGAAAAAAAGACATGACTCATAGGAAGTGAGAGTGTTTCTCATAATGATCTAAGTTCTATTGCCTGTGTTTGGTAAAATTTTATATGAATGTTAATTACTGATTTTAATTTTAGTTATTAGAAACCTACTGATTTCAATTTTAGCTCCTAGAAATTACTACTGATTTTAATTTTAGTTATTAGAATTTTTATAGTTTTATAATGTTTTTTGTTTTGATTTTTTTTTAATTTTATAGCATCTTGTATGGATTCTGGGATTAAAACCTGGTAGTGGTGGTGCCTTGAAACCTGGGCGAGCTGTAGAAGGACCCAGTACAGTAAGTTCTAGTCCTCCCTACCCAATTAGTGCTTCCTAAAATGTCATATGTTACATTTAATTGTATTATTCTCTTAGGTTCTAACAACAGCAGTGATGACAGATTTACCAGTGATTTCCAATATACTTTCAAGATTGTTTGAAAGCTCACAGTAAGAGTCAGTTTTTTAAATTGATAAAAACATTGTTATTAGCTATATATTTAAGATCAAAATATATTTCTTCATTTTCATTTTAGGTACCTTGATGACGTATCATTGCATCATTTAATAAATGCACTTTGCTCCTTATCTCTAGAAGCAATGGATATGGCCTATGGAAATAATAAGGTGTGATATTGTACCTTTCTGTTTAAATTGGTACATTAGTTACGTAAGGTGTACATCCGTTGTGATCTTAGTTTTTTTACTAGTAGTACCAGTACTCAGCTTGTGTGCTAACCATACTCTGTTGGGTGTTTACCATTTATAATTGTAATTTGTTGAAGGAGGAATAAAGAGGACATATGTAGCTTGTGATATGTCTAAATATGCAATATGATTTTAAATTGTGCCCATTTCTCTTATATACTCTACATTTTAAAATATTTTTATAAAATATAATATAGTTTTTATAAATAGGTTCTGTAAAATGTCACAGTAATACTTGTAATTACAGTTTATGATTGGGGTAATATAAGATTTAAATTAAGGAATATATGTCTCAGTTTCTCTTGCCTTCATTGGGATGGAAAATAAGGAGCCAATCATTTCTTTCTGAAGGTAATGATTCTCCTTACCTTAAAAATTAAAATTTTTCTTTGTTCATTGGTTAAATGACTAGAATAGTACTTTTGAATATTGACATTCAAGAACATTTCTTGGCCAGGCATGGTGGCACGCACCTATAGTCCCAGCTACTTGGGAGGTTGAGGTGGGAGTATCACTTGGGTCCAGGAGTTTGAAACCAGATTGGGCAACATAGCAAGACCCTATCTCTAAGAACAAAAGGGAAAATAAAAAAATTTATTTAAAAAAAATTTTATATTACTGAAAATATCATTTTCAATTATATTTGGCAAGCAGAGGGAAATTTGAGTTTATTTATAACTTAGAAATAATTACTTAAAAATGCTTCTACATTTTAAAATGAATAAATATTTTTTGACCATTTACAAATATGGACAATAACCCAGGACAGGATTAAAAAGTTGTAAATTATTTAACATCTTATGGTAGGGTCCAAAATTGTGTTTCTGCCTAGTCCTTAATTATAATTCTGTGTACTGTGCCTTGTCATCTTGGCTTATGTGACTCATTTAAAGATTGGTGAAGAAGGTCTTATTAGGGCATAGTTTTATATATTATAGTACATAGTTAGATAATTAAATAAACATGCAGGTGTTTGAAAATATATTATAGTTTGCTATAAATCAAGGCAAGAATGATATAAAATACACTGAAGCAATCAATTTCTTGATATCTTGAATAATCCTACATCTTTGAGATAATTCTTAGCACAAGACTATATTTTTAATAGTGTGTCTTAATGAAATCTAAGCAAGCTTATATGGTAATGTCTTGAGAATTTATGTATTATACTCATTCAACAAGCAGAGTATGCTTACTATGTACATGACACTCTGCTAGGAGATATAAAAGAAATATGAGGTTTCTACTTTCAAAGAGCATATAAACTACATGGCCCATGGTTAAGTGACAGTTAAGATGGCATGAAAGTCTAAATAGTATAGATATTAAATAATATGAGACTTTTTCTCTGAATTTTTGGTTCCTTATTACATAAGATGTTTTTAGCACATATTTCTTTTAAGATGAATTAAGATTAATCAAGGTGAAATAGTGTGATTGGAGCTGGATATTGAAGGAATGGTAGGAATTTGATAGGTAGGAAAGGGCAGGTTCATGGAAATCAAAAGAGAAGTATATGTTATAAGAAATCATAATCAATGAAAAAAAATAGGAGATTTGGTGATTAATAGTTGTTAACTTTGAAGAACATAATTTCATGAGAGTGGTAGGAGGAAGTGTGATATTTAAGGAAGGCTTGGAGGGAACAAATGTTGAGAAAATGGATACCATGAATGAGATGGAGGTAATTTCTTTGAGAATGAATTCACATATCTCCATTTTAGGATTTAATTTTGTAAAGTGAATTGGTAAATATGGAATGGGAATAAAAGTTTATAAAAATATTCAAGTATAAGCTTTATAAAAGTATTCAATATAAACTTTATAAAGATATTTTAGATTGATGCTATAAAAGTTTTATTTAGTTGTACCTTTATAAAAATTATTATAAATATGCAGATATTAAAATAAGTAGAAATTTTTCTACATTATTAAAAAAATGAATTTATCAATGTCAGCTATTCTAAGTGAGTTAAGTATTCTATTCTTTGTATCTGTTGTGAATGATATTGAGTCCTTGAATTGACTCTCGGCTTTACTGTTATTGGTGTACAGAAATGCTTCTGATTTGTGTGCGTTGATTTTGTAACCTGAGACTTTGATGACTTTATTTATCAATTCCAGGAGTCTCTTGGTGGACTAGAATCTTTGGGGTTTTCTAGATTTAAGATCACATCATCACATTTATTGGGTGTCCGGCAGGTGGGAGGGGGGAGGAGGGGATAGGTATATATATACATTATAAGTGCGATGTGCATTGTCAGGGGGATGGACACGCTTGAAGCTCTGACTCCAGGGGGGAGGGAAGGCAAGAGCAATGTATGTAACCTTAACATTTGTACCCCCATATTATGCTGAAATAAAAAAAGAAAAAGAAAAAAGATCACATCATCAGCAAAAAGCAATAATTTGACCACCTCTTTTCTGATTTGGATACTCTATTTCCTTTTCTTGCCTGATTGCTCTGGCTAGGACTTCCAGCGCTATGTTGAATAGAAGTGGTGACAGTGGGCACCCTTGTCTTGTTCCAGTTCATAGGGAGAATGCTTTCAACTTTCCGCTATTCAGTATAATGTTGGCTGTGGGTTTGTCATATATGACTTTAATAATTTTGAGAAATATTCCTTTTATGCCTAGTTTGTTGAAGGTTTTTATCACAAAAGGGTGCTGAATTTTGTCAAATTCCCTTCTGCATCTATTGAGATGATTGTATGGTCTTTGTTTTTGCTTCTGTATGTGATGAATCACATTTATTGATTTATATATGTTGAACCATCCTTGCATCCCTGGGCTGAAGCCCACTTGGTCATGATGGATTATTTTTTGATATGCTGTTGAATTTTGTTTGCTAGTATTTTATTGAGGATTTTTGCATCTATATTCATAAGGGATATTGGTCTGTAGTTTTCTTTTTGTGTTGTTGTTGTGTCCTTTCCTGGCTTTTGTATCAACGTGATACTGGCTTCATAGAATGAGTTGGGTAGGATTTCCTCCTTCTCAATTTATGGAATAATTTCTGCAGTATGGATACTAGCTCTTATTTTTAGGTCTGGTAAAATTCAGCTGTGAATCCATCTGGTCCAAGGCCTTTTTTTATTGGAAGATTCTTTATTGCTGCTTCAATCTTGCTGCTTGTTATTGCTCTGTTCAGAATTTCTATTTCTTCCTGATTGAGTCTTGGGAGTTTGTTTGTTTTCAGGAATTTGTCCATTTCTCTGTGTTTTTGAGTTTATGTACATAGAGATTTTCATAGTATTCATACATGATGTTTTACATTTCTGTAGTATCAGATGTAATATCTCCTTTTGCATTTCTGATTGAGCTTATGTGGGTCCTTTTTCTTCTATTCCTGATTAATTGAGCAAGAGGTCTATCAATTTTGTTTATCTTTTCAAAGAACCAATATTTTGTTTCATTAATCCTTTGTATTGTTTTTTTGTTTTCCATTTCATTTAGTTCTGCTCTGAGTTTTGTTGTTTCTTTTTGTCTGCTGGTTTTAGGTTTGATTTGCTCTTCCTTTTCTAGTTTCTTGAGATGTGTCATTAGATTATTAATTTGTGATCTTTCTGTCTTTTTGATAGAGGCAGTTAAGGCTATGAATTTTGCCCTTAGGACTGCTTTTGCTGAATCCCATAGATTTTGATAGCTTGTGTCCCCTTTGTCATTCAGTTCGAGGAATCTTTTGATTTCCATCTTAATTTCAATATTGACCCAATAATCATTCAGCAGCAGGATGTTTAGTTTTCACGATTTTGTGTAGAATTGATCCTTTCTATTTTTTTAATACCTGACATTTTCACATAAAGCCTGGACATTTCAAAACTTTGCTGATAAGAATACTTCTTTTCTTCTGGTTGGAAGACTAGCCATTCTGTGTGTCTAGTATAATTTTTGGATTTGCACCCTTTCCCCATTAAAGCATTCTCTTCCTAACCAAGTTTTGCAATTAGGAGCAATTCTGGATACTTAAGGGTGGCAGGAAGACTTGTTTCATGATAACTGAGGTTTTTACCATATTTATTGCTAACTTTATACTAATTGTATTTTATTTTCATTCCTGTTTTTTAGAATAATTGTTTTATTTTCAGTGAAAGTACTCAATAGTCTCTTTATAATATCAAAATGCAGTATGTTTTCTCCCTAGGAACCATCTCTTTTTGCTGTTGCCAAATTGTTAGAAACTGGTCTAGTTAATATGCACCGAATAGAAATTTTATGGAGACCTCTAACTGGCCATCTACTTGAGGTAAACTCTCTTTCTTAAAATTATATTTGATTTTTTAATAAAGACATGCACATTAAACTAATGATTCTGTATAACTATTAAAAAATCAGCATTCGCTGTTTTCCCCTTTCCTGACCCTCTACCTAAGCCTGTGTATTTTATCAAGGATTAAAGTTGTATAGTAATTGGTTTGGTGAAGGTATAGATTGCTTTTATTGGCTGAAAATGGATGAAATTTTAAAGTGAGAAATATCAGTGAAATGAACTGTTAGCTTGGGACCCCTTTCTTTTATTATACAGTCTTTTGGTCCACCTCAGTTTGAGGTAGTTCTTCAGGGCAAGTAGGGCTGAAAGTTAGTAGTAAATACTACTCATTTATGGCCTTTGCTATGATTATGAAATAGCTTTCTACAAAGGGGAAAACCTATTTGATATCACTAATTATAGACAGTGCTGCGGAATTTTATTGGGATTTACATTCTCCTATATTCAAGTTGGGGTCATTCTTAATAATTAGCTGCTGCTTAATAACTGATTGCTTCTGTCAGTACATATGTTTGTGTACAGTTTAGGTTACTATAGTCGTTTTATGTTATTTTAGAAACTTGAGAAAGGCATTATTCTTAGTAAGAAAAACTGATGTATGTGAGCTTTTTTTCCATTTTATTGGGATTATTTTTGTGAATGATTAAAGGATATATGCACATTTCATTATTGGACAGTGTCATCAAATGGCAACAAATAGTTTTTTTAATTTTAGTACATTATTTGATTATGAGGGTAAATTTAATGAAGAACTTTATCAGCTTACTTTTTTACTCTGATGACATACTTTTATGAAATCCTTTCTTTTCTATAACTTGTTTTGGTTTCATCTTTTTTCTTCTGTCTTTCTATTGCTTCCTCTTGCCCTTATTCAGAAGGTAAGCTTACATACATTTTAGATATAATTTTTCTTCCAACCCTTATTGAACATTTGGTATAATTTTTAAAATGTGAAAAGAAAAGAAAACATAATGTTTTACTGTTTCTTTTCTCAAATTGATGTGTGGATCATAGCTTAACTATACAAATTAAATATTTAATTTTTGTTAAACGTATGTACCTTCAGGTATGCCAACATCCAAACTCTCGAATGAGAGAATGGGGAGCAGAAGCTTTAACTTCACTTATTAAAGCAGGATTAACATTTAACCATGATCCTCCACTTTCACAAAACCAGGTAAAAAAAAAAAAAAAGCCCTTATCTCATTATTTTAGAAGAATGCTTAATATGAAATTATCCTCCCCCATATGTAATTGTTTTTCTTAATTTATCAAGTAGATGATATTCTCTAATAGTGGTTTTTTAAACTTAATAATCTATTTTACATGTAGATCCTGGATTGGTTACAGAAAGTATCAGATTATCTTCATAAAAAATTTTTAAACACTTTGTAAATGGCTCTGAACTCAGTTAAATTACCTAGAATTGGTCTCACAGTCTGCAAGTTTCTTTCTTCCCACAGTGCTAAAACATTGTTTTGAGGCCTCTTTTGCATTGGTCCTACCTGTGTGTGATTTTTTTTCCTCTCACTACCCTTACATGGGGAGAAAACAAGTGGGGAAAGAAGCAAGCACAAGGAAATAAATTTTTGTTTTTAAATAATTTTAAATAATTTTATACTTCCAGAGTTTACTTTTGTCATGAATTCTTTGTCCTGTGTGATTCATATTTATCTTATACAGTTTTTTTAAAAGTCTACCAAAATTTCATTGTTTCAAGGCGGAGTAGAAATTAGATATTTAATAACTATTCTCATTACCCTCATCATCTTACTGTATTATAATTGTATTCTGCAGGTTTAGTTAACATAGGGTTAGGGTATAATAATTATTGAGTATAGCTCCTGGAATAGAATGATGAACAAGACAGAAAAGATCTTACAGATCTTACATTTTAGTTATTTCATATTTTTTCCTACTCTAGTTTAAGTTAAAAAAAATAAGAACCTTTCCATTTATTTTAATATGCTCAGTGTCCAGCTTAATACCTGGCACATAATGAGAGCTTAATAAATGTTTGTTCAGTCAGTGAGCCAAGAAAATGAATCTCTTGGAAAGAAGAAAGTTTAAAATGAAGCAAGTGCTTTCAGATGCTGAAAGGGATAGAACAGAGTACTTTTTTTTTTTTAAGAGACAGATCTTGCTCTGTCACTCAGGCTGGAGTGCAGTGGTACCATCATAGCTCACTGCATCCACAAACTCCTGGGCTCAAGTGATCCTCCTTGTGTCAGCTCCTGAGTAGCTAGGACTAGAGGAGCATGCCACCATGCCAGCTAATTTTTTAATTTTTTTGTAGAGACAAGGTCTTGCTCTGTTGCCCAGGCTGGTCTTGAACTCCTGGCTTCAAGCAATCCTCCCGCTTTGGCCTCCCAAAGCACTGGAATTATAGGTGTGAGCCACCACACCCGGCCAGAGTGCTTTTCTTTTATTCTCCAACAAATTTTGTGATTTTATGTTGTCTTTGTTAATATCTACAATGCTTATTCATTTTTAGGAATATTATAGCTTCTATTATTATATCACATTTGAGAATTTTAAATTTAAATACATGTGATATACATTAAAGGTAATTTTAGAAATTGGGAATTGTTTTTTCTCTCTAAATATAGCTAGATATATATTTCCTTTAGTGAGATTCATTTCTATATGGGTCTATAATTAATGTCTTTTAAACTAAGGTAATTACTTTATCCATTTACTAATAGTAAAATCTAATATCTTGAAGATTGATTTTTTTCTCTTACTTGAAAATAGAGGTAGATGACAAAATAAACCTTTTATGGTTACTGTCAGAGAAATCATATTCAGTGTTTATTTTAGTAGAAAAATTTCTATTTACCATATTAGTCTGAGTGAGTGAATTTAAACTGAAAAAGCAATAGCAAAGCATTCCTGTCTTTTGGGCTTCTCTTCCTAATTAGTTTCTTGCCTCCTTTTCAGAGGCTGCAGTTGCTTTTATTGAACCCATTAAAGGAGATGTCCAATATTAACCATCCAGATATTCGACTCAAGCAACTAGAATGTGTGCTGCAGATTCTGCAGAGTCAGGGAGACAGTCTTGGGCCTGGGTGGCCATTAGTGCTTGGTGTCATGGGAGCAATTAGAAATGATCAAGGGTAAGTGTTTAAAAATTAACATTAAAAAATGGTAGAGGTAGAAAGGGAAATCAGTCTAACAAATTTTATGACATATCCAGAGATGGGTTTGGTTTTGTTTTATAAAAATAAATACAGTTTTTGATAAGATGTCAAATAGCGTTTAGAGCTTGACCTTCCTGTATATATTGGGAAATCTAAGAAATAGCTTAAAACAACTTTTTCATTAATTTCTTTATTAAACATTTCTTCTGTGCTTAGTGTATTCCAAATACTATGCTTACTAGTTATTCTGATTACACAGCTAAGTACCTCTTGCCCTAGCAGTATAATCCTCGTAAGAAAGTGCAGTCATGTACTACAATGATGTTTCAGTCAATGACAGACCACATATATGACAGTGGTCTTATACAGTATAATATTTTTACTGTACAATGTTTATATATATTTCGGTACATAAATACTTATTGTCATGTTACAGTTGCCTACAGTATTCAGTACAGTAACATGCTGCGCAGGTTTGCAGCCAGGAGCAATATGCTATACTGTATAGCAAGGTGTGTAGTAGGCTATACTATTTTTGTTTATGTAAGTGCACTTTATGATGTTCACACAATGATGCATTTCTTAGGACATATTCCCATTGTTAAGTGATGCATAACTGTAGTTTGTTATGCCACAAAAGAAGAGGACTTCAGTGTTAGAGGGCAGAGCCAAAATTTTGAAGGACCCTATATGCTTTTAAGCTATTTGGATTCATCCTGAATACACTTGGAAGACATTTTAGAATTTTAAGCAGAGGAATGAGATGACCAGATGTGCATTTGACAGATATCACTGTGACAGCAGTGTGGAGAGGAGGCTGAGAAATGAGAGAGCCTACACTTTCTTTCTAGAAATAAAAGGAGATGGATTTGAGCTGCTTAACAGATTGACTGTTGAGACAAAGGGAGAAATAGCAATCAGAAATGACTCCCCCCCCCAAAAAAAGAAAGAAATGACTCCCAGATTTCTGATTTAGGCGGTTTAGTGAATGGTGGTATCATTAGCTAAATAGAGAATGCAGAAAGAAGAGCATATTTGAAAGGAATGTATGGACTTGTTTAATTTAGGGTAGAATATTGCAGATTTAACAGATTTAACAGCCATTGGATAATTTGTTTGTAATTCTGCAGCAAGACTCACACTATCTTGTTGTGATGACTGCTTGAGACTATTATGGAAAATTAATTGTTTGTAAATATTTGTAGTAATAAATTTCCTTAAATACTATAAAATACTGAGATGATTAAAGTAAAAAGAGATCAGCTTAGATCAAGCTTAAGTTTCTTCCCCCTACCTAAAATGCAATATATAAATAGGGCATTGTTATAAAAATGCAATGAATTAATACATGTAATATACCTAGAAAGCATATGACATACTAAGCACTCAATAATTGTTAGCTATTATAATTGTCATTTTCACTATTATTTTTTATAACCAGAACTTTTCTACAAAACCAAATACTTATTATTCTCTTCATTTGAAATTCAAAATTTACTCTTGTCTCACAGACAAGATATAGAATTTTATATTCTTTTGGAGATTTAAATAAGATATAGTATAAATATATACTTTTTTATTTCTTAATACCTCTTTGATATTTATATAAATGTTGAAGTACTGTGTGATCTATATTAGAGAAGATTTTATTCAAATTCTAAACATTTTGCTTGATTCAAATTATTGTAAGATATGGATTTTTATATATTTATTTTAAGTGCATCAGTATACATTTATGTTTTCAGAGAATCCTTAATAAGAACTGCATTCCAGTGTCTTCAGTTGGTTGTGACAGATTTTCTACCAACAATGCCTTGCACTTGCCTGCAAATAGTTGTCGATGTTGCAGGTAGCTTTGGTCTTCATAACCAAGAACTTAATATTAGTTTAACTTCAATAGGTTTATTGGTAAGTACCATTGCCTTTCTTTCTTATGATAATGTAATTTAGAAATCACTGTTATGAAGTTGGGAGTGAAAGTTAAGCAAACATGCGTTTAACTATATGGGAATTGTTTAAATTTCTTTTAAGTACCAAACTTATATTTTGTATGAAGTATTAAATAACATCACTTAAGAAATCATGTATTAATAGCAGGATATTTGAAATAATTTTCATATATCGAGCTGATGTTTGGTTTTTTACGAAGTTTGTCATGAGAGGATTTAATAAACAAATAATAGTACACACAAGGGAAATATTTTGTTGACTTAAATGTGAAGGTTAATTGATTTGAAATACTACTTTAGGTAGCAGCATTTTCGTGTACTACTATTTAGTGAATAAAGCTTCAAAAAAGGCTTTACTGTTTATGTAGTCCTGTAGTCTGTCAACACTGCTCTATTAGCTATTAGGAGATGTCATATAATAGTGGAAGAACCTAGGTTCTGAAAACAGGTATACATGTATTTTAATTCTGCTTGACTTTTGTTAATTATTAAATTATTGATCTATTGAGCCTCGTTTTATGCGTTTAGGATATAGAAATACAGGCATACCTTGGAGATATTGGGGGTTGGTTCCAGACCACCACAATAAAACAAATATTGCAATAAGTCACACAAATTTTTCAGTTTCCCAGTAAATAGAAAAGTTACACTATACTGTAGTCTATTAAGTGTCCTATAGTATTGTGTCTAAAAAGTATGTACATACCTTAATCGAAAAGTAATTTATTGCCCAAAAATGCTTATCTGAATGTTCAGTGAGTTGCACTGTTTTGCTGGTGGATGGCCTTGCCTCAATGTTAATGGCTTCTGACTTATCAGGGTAGTTGGTTGCTGAAGGTTGGGGTGGCTGTGGCAATTTCTTAAAATAAGAGAACAATGACATTTGCTGCATAGATTGACTCTTCCTTTCACAAAAGGTTTCTCTGTGGTAAACAATGCTATTTGATAGCATTTACCCACAGTATAACTTCTTTCAAAATTGGAGTCAGTTCTCTGAAACCCTGTCGCTGCTTTATCAACTAAGTTTATGGAATATTGTAAATTCTTTGTTGTTATTTCAACAATGTTCATAGCATCTTCACCTGGAGAAGATTCCATTTCAAGAAATCACTTTCTTTGCTCATTCATAAGGAGCAACTCCTCATTCATTCAAGTTTTATTATGAGATTGTAGCAGTTCAGTCACATTTTCAGGCTCTACTTCTAATACTAGTTCTCTTGCTGTTTCTACCACATCTTTAGTTACTTCCACTGAAGTTTTAAACCTCTGAAAGTCATCCATGAGGGCTGGAATCAACTTCTTCCAAACTGTTAATGTTGATATTTTGACCTTCTTCCTTGAATCATGAATGTTCTGTGTGACATCTAAAATGGTGAATCCTTTCCAGAATCTTTTCAATTTACTTTGCCAGATCCATCAGAGGAATCACTATCTATGGCAAATGTAGCCTTACAGAATGTATTTCTTAAATAACAAGACTTGAAAGCTGAAATTACTCCTTGATCCATGGGCTGCAGAATGGATGTTTTGTTAGCAGGCATGAAAACAACATTAATGTCCTTGTACATCTCCATCAGAACTCTTGGATGACTAGATATAATGTCAATAAGAAGTAATATTTTGAAAGGGATCTGTTTTCTGAGCAGTAAATCTTAACAGTGGGCTTAAAATAGTCAGCAAACCATGCTATAAACAGGTGTGCTATCATCTAGGCTTTGTTTTTCCATTTATATAGCACAGGCAGAGTAGATTTAGTGTAATTCTTAAGGGCCCTAGGATTTTCAGAATGGCCAATTCGTATGGGCTTCAACTTAAAGTCACAAGTTGCATTAGCCACTAACAAGAGAGTCAGCCTGTTCTTTGAAGCCAGGTATTGACTTCTCTTCTCTAGCTATGAAAGTCCTACATGGTATCTTCTTCCAATAGAAGGCTGTTTTGTCTACATTGAAAATCTGTGCCACCTTCATCATTGATCTTAGCTATTAATAGATCTTCTGGATAACTTGCCGCAGCTTCTACATTAGCACTTGCTGCTTCACCTTCCACTTTTATGTTATGGAGACAGCTTCTTTCCTTAAAACTCATGAACCAACATCAGCTAGCTTCAAACTTTTCTTCTGCAGCTTCCTCACCTCTCTCAGCCTTCATAGAATTGAAGAGGGTTAGGTCCTTGCTCTGATTAGGCTTTGGCTGCAGGGAATATTGTGGCTAGTTTGATCTATCCGGACCACTCAGACTTTCTCCATATAAACAATAAGGCTGTTTCACTTTCTTATCATTTGTGTATTCGCTGGAGTAGCACTTTTAATTTCCCTCAAGAACTTTGCCTTTCCATTCACAACTTAGCTAACTTTTTGGCACAAGAAACCTAGCTTTTGGCCTATCTCGGCTTTTGATGGGCTTTTTTTTACTAAGCTTAGTCATTTCTACCTTTTGTTTAAAAGACAGAGGCATGTGACTCTTCCTTTCACTTGAACACTTAGAGGCCATTGTAGGGTCATTAATTGGCCTGATTTCAATATTGCTATGTCTCAGGGATTAGGGAGGCCTGAAGAAAGGGAGAGAGATAGGGGCATGGCCTGTCAATAGAATAGTCAGAACACATATATTTATTGATTAAGTTCATCATCTCATATGGGTGTGGTTTGTCTGCCCCAAAACAGTTACAATGGTAACATCAAAGATCATTGATCACAGACCACCAGAACAGATAAAATAATAATGAAGAAGTTTGAAACATTGTGAGAATTACCAAAATGTGAGATATGAAGTGAGCACTTGCCATTGGAGAAATGGTGCTGATACAATAGATTTGCTCAACACAGAGCTGGCACAAACTTTCAATTTTTAAAAAGTGCAGTATCTATGAAGTGTGCAATAAAGTGAAGCACAGACTAGGTGCAGTGGCTCATGCCTGTAATCCTAGCACTTTAGAAGGCCAAGGTGGGAGGATCGCTTAAGGCCATGAGTTCAAGACCAGCCTAAACAAGAGTGAGACCCCATTTCTACAAAAAAATAGAAATTAGCCAGGTGTTGTAGCATGTGCCTATAGTTCCAGCTACTTGGGAGGCTGTGGAAGGAGGATTGTTCGAGCCTAGGAGTTTGAGGTTTCAGTGAACTATTATGACACCACTGGGAGACAGAGGAGGACCCTGTCTCAAAAAAAAAAGTGAAGTACAATAAAACGAGGTTTGCCTGTAATAACATCTTAGTTAAGGTATTGTTAATATTACATGAAATAAACATGCAGAGAGCTATTCCCAATATATATTTATTTAAAGGTAATTATTTAGAATCTTTTACATGTATATTTTAACTCAGAAGTTTTATAAAGTCAATCTTAAGTATTTCTACCAAGCTGGATAAGTTAATACTGTTTGTATCCGTTGGTTCTACATCTGTGGATTCAACCAACCATAGATGGAAAATGTTTTAAAAAAAAGATGATTATGTTTGTACTGAACATGTATAGGCTTATTTTTCTTGTTAATGTTACCTAAATAATACAGTACAACTATTTACATAGCATTTACATTGTATTAGGTATTATAAATAATGTAGACATTATTTAAAGTATATGGAAGGGTATGTGTAGGTTATATGCATGTCTACATGATTGTATATAAAGAAGATGAGCATTCATGGATTTTGATATTTGTGGGGAGTCCTGGAACCAATTCCCCACAGATACCAAGGGACAGCTGTATTTTAGTATGAAAAATATAATCGTAGAACAAAAACATAAGCATGTTGTGTATATGATTGCTCCCAAAGAGTGGTTAGTTAATTCAATGTTTAAATTACTGCTAGATATCACCTCCTTTATTTTACATTTATGTTCACACTACTGGATCTTCTATGTTTTTACGATTGGGATAATTACCATTAATTTGCATACTGTACTGTGGTTGAGAATGGAATCATAAGATATGTTTAGAGACAGTAATTGCTCTTTTCTTATATGAAATTATAAATTTATTATTAAATGATATTAAGGAATTGTTAACAATTATGTTAGGATGGTAACAATTATGGTTATGTTTTTTATAGTTAATAATTGTTATATATAGGTGGTGGGTATAGTATTATAACATATTGAAGCTCATTATACTATTTTTGTTTCTTCTGTATTTTCTTGAAATTTTTCATAAGAAAAATTAATGTTAGCACAAGATTTTACCCCCACATTCTCCTGAAATCATACAGAGACATTGACAGAGGAAGAAATGTTTTCATTTAATTTGTTCTACTAGAACAGAGATTTTTGAAGTAACCTTTTACAGGTTCTACTCTGAAAGGTAAAATAACCACATTGCATATTTATGTGTTTAAAACAAAATCTGTGAATAAAGTGATATTTTTCTACTTTGCCTTTTAGTGGAATATTTCAGATTATTTTTTCCAAAGAGGGGAAACTATTGAAAAAGAATTAAATAAGGAAGAGGCAGCACAGCAAAAACAGGCAGAAGAGAAAGGAGTGGTTTTAAATCGGCCATTTCATCCTGCACCACCGTTTGATTGCTTGTGGTTATGCCTTTATGCAAAATTGGGTGAACTATGTGTGGATCCCCGGCCTGCTGTCAGGAAGAGTGCAGGGCAAACTCTGTTTTCTACAATTGGTGCACATGGAACTTTATTACAGCATTCAACCTGGCATACTGTTATTTGGAAGGTACTGTAAAATAGCTGAGGCTATCAGCTTTAAATTGAGACATATGTATGTACGTTTTCAATTAAACTTGATTTTTAAAGGAGAATTTCCATGCATTTCTGTATTTGATAAAACAGAAAACATCCCATATTTTAAATTGGACTTCACACGGAATAAATCAAATATTAAGGGCCTTATCTCTCTGTTTCAGTCTTCATCTCTTATGTCCGCCTCAATTTCTGCCTTTGCCCTTCTTTCTCTCTTTTTTGTTTCTGCTTTCCTAAATGGTCAACCAGGAGTTGCTGAACCACAGAGGGTAACCAGTCTCTTACAATAGAATGGAAAGCTTTTTTTTTTTTTTAGTTTTGAGGTCTACATGTAATCAAAAGAGAATTTTTATAAATAAAAGAATATCAACAGCAATGAAATTTATTTATAGACTCACCAAACAAACATAAACCTCCTAATGGTAAATTGTACATGTATAAACTATACAATTTCATCTTTTTTTCTTTTTTCCTCTTTTAAAACTTTCTTATAAAATTAACACTTATTAATGAACATTCTCCCTTTGTTAAAAATCTCTTTTGTTCCACGTGTTTCTTTTTTTTTTGTAAGCTAGTCCAATTTAGCAATGGAGGGTTGAATACCAACTTTAGTGACACTAATGTTAATTATTTCTGATAACCCACTACCATCGAACCAGCCCACCTGTTTCATTTTAGTAAAATTCTATATATAATTCTTTCACTTGCTTTTGTCAACTATTCAATTTAATAGATCCCAAAAATGTCGTCTTAAAAAATTAATAATATATGTTACCTAATAAAATATTTAAAAGCACTGTTTTCTTTTTTATTCTTTTATTTTTATTTTTTGAGACATAAAAAATATATATATTTATACTAAAAGCCTTGTTTCCTTCTGTCTTCTATTTCAGCTTCATCCCCTAGCTCCTCCTCAGATTACAGACATACTTGTCTTCCTTATGTTTGTTTTAAATGTAATATTTTTCTGATTCTTATTTTTCTTTCAAACCTCATTTGTAATCATCTTGCTGCCTAATTCTCAATGATTTTTTTCTTCCTCACCTCCCCTGTATTCCCATATCCTTTGTAACTTGATTTCCAGATTATTCTACTTCAGAGTCTTTAAAACTTTAGAGTGTAAGAGAATCACCTAGAAGACTTGTTAAAGCAGTCTCTCCACCCCAGTTTCTGATTATTTTGGCCTGAGAATGTGCATTTCCATCAAGTTCATGGGTGATGCTTGATGCTACTGGTTCAGAGACCACACTTTGAGAAACACAGAAATTATTCACAGTCTACAGGTGGTCTTTTAATTGCCAAGTCATTTGGACTATGCTTAATCTCATCCTGTTCACATTTTGGTAGCATTTAGCACTGTTGATCATTTCTTCTTGAATTTTTCTCTTCCCTTCTGTTTCATTGCATGCTTCTACTTCTCTGTTCAATTTTTGTTTTATTTTTTTGTTCTTATTATTTCCTCTGAATCAAAACATTCCCCAAGTCCCAGTCACTTCTTGCTTGTTGATTTTTTTTCAAGCACCCCTCATATAACCCTGGGGCTTCAGTTATCCAGATAACTCCCATAATTATATTTTTTGCCTGGATCCTCCTCCTTATCTTTTGTTCTTTTTTCATACATCATCCCATAAACGTTCCATTGATACCTTACTTCAACATGTCTTAGTTTATATTCTGTCCAATTTATTTTAATTTTTCATATTCTATGACCTTAAAGATAAGAATGTGTGGTTACTTTTATCGATCAGTTTCCTCTAATATAGGGATTGATAAGACTGTCAAGTATATTTTTTGCAATAATTTTTAGATTCCTATGCTATTTCTTAAGCTTTATTATCAATACATTTTATATGACATTTTTATAAATATTTAGGTACTCTTTCATCTACTGGACCGAGTTCGAGAGTCCTCTACCACTGCAGACAAAGAAAAGATTGAGTCTGGAGGTGGCAATATTCTCATTCATCATTCAAGGGACACAGCAGAGAAGCAATGGGCTGAGACATGGGTATTAACATTGGCTGGAGTAGCAAGAATCTTCAACACTAGAAGATATTTACTGCAACCTTTAGGTATATATACATTTTTCTTCTCATTTTACAAGTAATTCATGTTAAAGGAAATTTGGAAAATATAGAAGATTCTTTTAAAGCTTATATAACACTTCTACCCAAGAATAATTCTTTTTAACTTAACAGTCTTTGTATTTATGTGTGGTGTGTGCACGAGCATGTGCATTTTCCTTCATTTCATTGAGAAAATCTTTAATGTGTACCTACTGTGGGCTAGCCTCTAGGGGATACGATGGTCAGCAAAATACACATCATCCTTGCTGTCATCTACATGAGAGAGGAACCATAATTACATCTATAAAGGCAAAATTGCTACAATGATAAATGCTACAAAGGAACGATGCATTGTGAGCTTATAATAGGTATTTGACCTGGACCGTGAAGTCCAGATAGATTTCTCGGAGAAAGTAATATTTTCCTTGAGGTCTGAAGGGTAAGTAGAAGTTCATCAGGCAATGGTAAAATGAGGTGTAGAGAACCTTATAGGCAGAGAGAACATGTAAAAGAGACAGAAGATTGGGGAAGAGGAATGATGTGGACTGTAGCATGTTTGAAGATCTGGAATGAAGGGAGTAAGGCAAAGTGTGATTCCCAATGAGGTTGAGAGGTAGGGAGAGGCCAGATCATGTAGAACGTGTTAAAAAGTTAGGACTTTGTTGTAAGAGCATTGAACAAAAACCATTGAAAGATGGTAATCTGTGATGTGACACGATCAGATAGGCAGTTAAAAATATCACTTTGGTGTGTGTAGAATGGAATGGCAGCAAGGAATGATGACAGGATATTGTTAGACTGGTTAGGAAGCTGTCAAATCAGTGGTTCTCAAATAGGACTAATTTTATACCATATGGGACATTTACCAGTTGTCGAGACATTTTTATTTTTCAAAAATGGGGAGGGGTGAGTTACTGCTATTTAGCAGGTAGAGACAAGGAATGATGCTACACATCTCACAATACACAGGACAGCCCCCCACAGCAATGAATTATCCAACCGAAAATGTCAGTGGTCCTGAGATTGAGAAACCTGCGTGTTGATTATAATACTTTAGATTCTGGTGGTATTAATGGGGGATAATAGAGAAGAGTGAACAGAGATATTTTTTATATAGGTGTGAGTGTGCTGTATATATTATTTTGTTTCATTTATTATTTTATGTTTGGCTTCTTTTTATCTTCTTTATGTTAAAGCATAAGTTTATTTACTCATTCTGTTGGCATTTTTGTATGTTGTTCTTCATGTGCACTTTTTTCCAAAAACAAATAATTGATGATGTCTGATCTATTTTACACTTTAGGACTTGATATATCTTATTTTTAATTTTAGTTTTTTCTTTTCATGTAAAATTTACATGCAATGAAATGTACAAATTTTCATTGTACATTTGCTGAGTTTTGACAAAATAAGCATTATTTTAATGCCTCTGTGATACATACTTTATCTTAAAAGCTAAGAACTTATAGATATTTAAATTTTTAAAAATGAAGACATAGACATTACATATGTCTTTCATAATTTTTTTTTATAACTTGAAGACCAGGAAGTAGTATTTGTTGTTATTTTGAATAAGGTTTATATTTTAACATAATCATGTGCAATATATAATTGTACCTAGTCTTTTAGAAAGAGGACTTCTTCCTGGACATAAAATATATTAATAGAAGAATTGCAGGGTTTTTTCTTCCCTGCGCAGAATATTCTAAATCTGAGATTAGATCACCACTCTGGTTGGCAAATGTAATGTTTCATCTGACTTTTTAACTGGGTGGCAACAGGCAAAAGTGTTTTAACTGTTTGATATTTTTAAAATGTAATTTGTGAAAACTCTTTGAACAGTTTGCTTTTAAATCTGTGTTTTTTAATTCTATGTAAATTATACCTCAATTTTTAATAAAAAGAGTATAGAGGGGAAGATGCATGTAACTGCCCAGATGTTACAGTTTGTTCAGAATAGACAGGTAGTACCTATTGTTTTATATCATACTTACTTCCAGCTTTCCTATTGACTGAATGCTTCCTCAGGCATTTGGGTTTATCCCTTTTTAAAAAAATAAAATCTAGTCATTTATAGCCTTTGCAAAATAAAAGTCTTTAAACCTTGATTATTTATATACTTTATAGCCTGCTTATGTTATACTACTTTGGAAAATACCAATTTCTCTGATATTTACATTATTTTAATGCAGGTTATGTGGATAATAATCCATGTTATTAACAAAACGATTGGGTTTGATTGTGCTAGAAAAAAAGTTTTGTTTTGTTTTGCTTTTTTTTTTTTTTTAAGCCTCATGGAAACAGATTACACCAAGCCATAGAGAGCTTCTCTGTAAATGTATTTAGTCAGTCAGAGGAGTAAAGGGATTTAGTTGATCAGTGGGAACCAGCAGCTACCATTCAGCTTATGCTCTGTTAATGGTGGTGGATCAGTAGACTCAGTTTCACATGAGAGGAGCAAATTCGTTGTAAAAACATGGTTTATTCTTTATGGTACATTTTCTCCTGGTAACTCACTAACTTATGAAAAAAAAAAGTTTAAGAAAATTCTGTAACTATAAACTTATTTAAATATGAAAACTAAAATATAAAGTTTAAATTTATGGAATTTGACATATAGTTTATTTTAAATATTTAGACCTATGAAAACATGTATCATTCTGTTATAACTTACAGCTTTCCCAATAATTAAGACTGAGAATATCTTATGTAATCATTAATGAAATTATTAATAGATGGATAGACTAAAGATGTTATTTGAAAAGCTTTTGTTTTGCCTTCATAGGTTTTTATTCTCTTCTTCTTAAGCAGAAGTACTAGAAAATGGTATAAACATGTATACATACATATCTAGAATTTTGTTTTTTAAGACCAAAGCATTATTTAATATACCCATTATCCTCTTCTTGGTGCCCTTTGTTCCTACATCTGAAAATTTTTACTGGATTTCTGGATTGTGATGATTTTCATTCATATTGCTAGTACTTTAGTACCTAATCATATTTTTTCTAGTTGTGTGGGAATTTAAGCAGAAAAATAAAGCAAATATGCTTTGAAGTCTCTAATATTAAGAGAAAAATTGATCACTTTGATAATTTTTTTTTTCTCTTCCTAATACAGGAGATTTTTCAAGAGCTTGGGATGTTCTTCTTGACCATATACAGTCAGCAGCACTGAGCAAAAACAATGAAGTATCTCTGGCTGCTCTGAAGAGCTTCCAGGAAATTCTACAAATTGTATCCCCTGTCAGAGACTCAGATAAGCCTGAGACACCACCTGTAGTTAATGTACCTGTGCCTGTTCTTATAGGCTCCATATCAGGTCCTGGCCTGAGCAGGCCATTTGTAAGAACAGACTCAATTGGAGAAAGACTTGGAAGATATAGTAGCTCTGAGCCACCCGTAGTTACTGATGAGCTTGAAGATTTAAATCTCTGGTGGGCTGCATGGAATACTTGGTATAGAATTGGATCTGAAAGCACGAAGCCTCCAATTACTTTTGATAAACTAACTTTTATTCCCAGCCAGCCTTTTCTTACAGCTTTAATTCAGATATTTCCAGCTCTCTACCAACACATAAAAACTGGTTTCAACATGGATGACTTGCAAAAGTTGGGAGTCATATTACACAGTGCTATTTCAGTGCCAATAAGTTCAGATGCATCCCCTTTTATTCTTCCATCTTATACTGAAGCAGTTTTGACAAGTTTACAGGAGGCTGTACTTACAGCTTTAGATGTTCTCCAAAAGGTAATACAATTTTAGTGGCTGTCTAAGCAATGGTGCATATGGTTCTCTAGAATTTTTTTTACTTTGCTATATTTTTGGGAATAAATTCTAGATCATCAAGATTGTCATGCATGTATACTTTGGGATAAATTCAGGATTGCCAAGATCTAGTTGTTTTAAAAACTGTGGTTTTCTGATATATTTATTTAATAAAAAGGTAATTTCAGGTCTGTTTTGAGTCTTTAAGAAGTTGCCTACATCTTCCTCTTTCAATTCACCAGCATTTTTGGTTGACCATGTAAGTCTTCCTAAGAAGATATAATATTTGGAATAGTAGTTTTAGTAAAGTAATTTTATGATTAGAAAAATTAATAAGCAATGGGATTATATTTTGACATTTTTCATCTGATTTTAAATTTTGCTGAAATTTGTCAGAAGCCTATATTTAAAAAGAATAAAATTATAAAATGTTTTTCTCACAGAAATTTTAAAAAGAGATATATTTTTAGCTATTTATGTTTTATAATTACAAATAAAAGTTATTAAAACAAATAGTCCTAAAATCATCATGCAAATTCAGATTAACAAGCAAGACCAGATCAAAATTCGTGTTCTTTAGACTCAAAATTAATAGCACAATTCACAACAATCAAAATGCTAAGCAAAAAAATGCCAACTGAATAGTCAACTATTCTAAGAAAGTAGGTAAGACCTTCTAGCAAAATTATAGTGGAACTAGATTCCAATCATACATGTTGTCAGTAGCCATTTATGTAATGCAAATCATGTTTTCTAATTAACTGATTCCATTCTGCCCAACTGGAATAATGAAAACTTTCACAGTAAGAATGGTGATATTTCCATTAATACTATACCATGATACCTCTTAATTAGCTCTGGAGGAAGTCTAGCTGAGCAGTAATTCTTGATCTGTGTAACCCTAAGTACATTGGGGAGGGAAACAAATTGTGGAGAAACTTAAAATTTAAAGGAATCTGACATTTAAAAAAATTTATTGTAGAGGCATCGATTATCCACAATTGAAATCAAAATACTTGTTTTTATTTTCAGTGGGAAAAAAATAGCCTGTCAATAATTACTTTCTCTCTCAGATTGGGCATGCAAGTAAGTTGCTTATAGACTGCCCTAGAGAGAATGGCAAAGTTTTCCCATCAGAAAATGGGATTATTTGTAAGGCATTTAGTACCTGGCACAAGTTAAACAGTCAGTAAATGTTAGCTGTTGTTTTCATCAAGTTCTCTAGCAAAGGCCTTAGCACTGAATGGATTATTTTTAAATGAGTTAACAAGCAAAATCTTGAACTGTGTCAGAAATTAGACGTCCAATTTCATCTCTTGTTTCTACATACACAGTTTTCAAGGACTGATCAGAATTATTGTCCAGATTGTTTATTGGTTCTCAGCTTTTGGACCAAAATTTCTTATCACATTCATCCTGTAGATTTTTCTGATATACAAATTTCAGAATACTGAAGAAAAACCAATAAAAACTTTTTCTTAGATGGAGTTTGTTGTAAAAAAGAAAACGTGGGTTCCATATTATGCATTTTAAGATCCCAGAATTGCTCTATAAATCAGCTATAACACTATTAGTATGTTTTATTTTTAGAAAGGACCATTGAAAATCAAAATACATAGCCATAACTTTGTGCTAAGATACTTCCAAAGAAATTGTGATAGTTTTCTCAGTTCTCCACATGGACTTTTTCCTTTTTTAAGTCGTTGAAAATAAAAGAATTGACTTAGAGTAATTCAGTCTCTTTTCCATAGTAATTACTCTTTGGTTTTTATAGTCAGTAAAGAGAATTCTTTTAGATTGTATAAATTTTGCCATTCAAGTTCTCCATTATTTCTTTGAAAAATAACCAAATATTGAGAGATTATATTAGATGTCTATTCTACTTTTTTACATTGTAATTATAGGATGCTCTAACTTAGGTATGGGCAGCACTTGCTTATCTACTTCATATCTCAATGTGGTGTGATTTAAACTTCAGTTACAGCACAATGGCTACATCTCAGAGGAAAAAGAAAACTATTATCTGATAAGTTAAGAAAAAGCCATGGATTGCATAAAAATAAATTTTGTACATATCTTTTTAAAGAAATTCCTTAAATATTTTAAATGCTTTGAATTTTGGTTTAGTGTTTTGAGAATACTGTCCAGTGTCAAGTGATCATACTTTTTGTTTTGTAAAGCACAAGTATATTTTAGACACTCCATAAATAATATCATTAAATATTTTTACCACAGAAAGAAATGAACACTAAAACATGAAAATATGAAAGGGTAAGATGAGAAAATATATTTGTGGCTAGAAAAAAAAACCCAGATAAGATTTATTTTAAGTACTTTCAACACATTTGAAGTAATTAAAATCTGTAATATCAAATTGTTTGGAGCAATAAATCTAGATAAACTATTCATTAAAATGTTATTAATTTATATTAAAATATTTAATTTTCTTATTTTACATCAAATCTATTTATTCAGATATATTAGACATTAAATACACACAGCCCTGTTAAAAATTTAAAATATAGATTTCTTTTAGAAACAAATTTTCACAGATGATTTATCTTCCCAACTGCAATGCTCGTGATTATTTGTTAATGTCAGTGGACCAGGGATGGTGCAGAAATCAGCTGTCATTTCAATGAACTGATACCACTTAAATGGAGGCCAGTGTCATCTTGGTCAGTGAAGCATTCTTAATGGGCTAATGGCTATATTGCTGAACAAATTACCGGATTGTAGAACCTGAGGGCTACCTGGGACTTCTCTTTAAGTGCTTGCCCTTTTTCCACTCTGTGAAGGAATAAATAACACTTTTTATTAAAGAACTTTAGCTGATTAACACTTTTAGCCTACACTTTATTTCATAATAGTTTCAAATAGTTGTCCTTCAGGATTTATAAAAGATGGTATAATACTTATATATAATAGGACAGTCTTGAAGAGTTTTTGGTTAGACAAATGCATATATAGTGCTTAATGGAGTTTGGATTATCCACTCTAATGTTCATATTTTGCTTTTATAGGCCATCTGTGTAGGACCAGAAAACATGCAGATAATGTATCCAGCTATATTTGACCAGTTGCTGGCATTTGTAGAATTCTCCTGTAAACCTCCACAGTATGGACAGCTGGAAACAAAGCACATAGCAAATGCAAAATATAATCAGGTAATTTACTAAAAATTATGTTTACTCTGTAAGATTTCATGGCTTATAAATACAGTAAGTTCCTCTTAACATGGACTTTGATTACCTCAGAAAAAGAAAATGTTCACTCATAGTCTTACACTTGTCTGTTAACAGTTTAAACTGAACAGAAATATTATTTGGGAACCATTTCTGTGTTTTTTTCTCCTTGTTTATGACTTTCCTCTTCCAACTGGTTCTTCAGAGAGTTTGGCCTTTTATGTTACTCTACAGTATATCTTTCTTGAAAAATATAAGTTCCTTTGTACCTCTTTCTTGATTGCCCCAGCCCACTACAAAATGGCTTCTAAATCCCTAAGTCTAATCTTATTTAAAATAGATACCTGCAACACAAGATGAAGAAATCTGTGTGTATTAAATTAGAAGTTGTCCATTACTGGTGTGAAATTTAGTTGGATTTTACATAAAAGATTTTTATAGCCATAGTTGGCAAATTTTAACTTTGTTTTGACTTAGGGGAAAAGTAAATTTCTGATGCATGCACGTGCTGATTTTATTAACTCAACATATAATTTTATATCATCCAAAAAGTAGTTTTAATATGTATTAACTTTTCTCATTCTATTTGTTTTCCAACACAATGGAATCACAATAGATCCAACTATTTGCACCGGTGAGTTAAATTTCCTAAAATTGTCCTTACCTATTGGCAACAAATAAAATACATCTTTCCCATACTTGATAGAATGCTCTATGTGCTTTTTCCAATCATTTTAATTTTTGCCTGGCTGAAAATTATTTTTTCATGAAGTACATACTCTTTGAAAACTTTGCATGTAATATAATTTGACCTAAAACCAAGGCCTGAACTTTAAGACAGAGATGCTTTCTCATTGAAAACAATATGATTCATTTACTCCCATTTATTTTTAACTCCATGTGAAAATATTAATTTCTAGGCAGAATGGGTAGCCTTGAACTATGTACCGTTTGCTGAAAGGTCCTTAGAAGTGGTTGTGGATTTGTATCAAAAAACAGCCTGTCACAAAGCAGTGGTGAATGAGAAAGTGCTCCAGAATATTATTAAGGTATCTTTTTTTATTATTTCTATACTTTCATTAGATGACAATATTATTGAAATTATTTTCTATGTAATATGTTATCATTATATTGGGATAAATGGAAAATATAATTTGTATTATTTATAGTGACTTTTCCCCTGATGAGCATTCAAGGAGAAATTCATAATGTACCCCAT
This sequence comes from Cheirogaleus medius, assembly GCA_008086735.1. Lineage (NCBI taxonomy): Eukaryota > Metazoa > Chordata > Mammalia > Primates > Cheirogaleidae > Cheirogaleus > Cheirogaleus medius. The sequence continues at coordinate 10,370,909 of VBSM01002616.1, read as the reverse complement.
CAATTTAATTGATCATGCATATTGTCTTTTTAAACCAATTCCTTAGTGTATGGAGAACAATTTTTTAAATTCATTTCTTGTTGACTGTGTCCTGTTCCTCTAAGACTTATTTCTTATTTTTCCCTCTATTTCAAAGGACCAAACCTAAACCTTGCTCTTCCCCTAGCATATGGGTGTACCTTTTCTTTATTGAATAAACAGGCCACTGTGAACGTTCTTCCCTCAAGGAAGAGGGCCTTTCTCTGTTCCAAGACTCATCCTTTTCTCTATGTTTATCCTTTCCTCTTTCCACCTTTCTTTTTACTTTCTTTCATTTTCCTTTCAGCATCTTATACTTTATCCTACAAAAATGATTAATCATTTAATACTACAAGAACTTTCTCTTAACTCTACTTCCTTTTCAAATTGCCCTCCTCTTTCATCTTTCTTTTACTTCCAAATTCCTTTAAGCAGCTTAAACAGCTTGTGCCTTCACCTAGCCACCACTCACTCTTTGAGTGTTGGCCTGTGTCCATCCACATTGCTCTGTAGAAACTGATTTCTCAAAGTTACGGAAGACCAAATCTTCAAATCCTGAGTCCTTTTTAAATTCTTTATCTCCCCTTTAACATGGTACTGCCCTTTTCTTCTTAAAGATCTTTCTTCCCTTGACTTTTGTAATACTTATTTCTACCCCTCACTACTTATTACCTCACCAAATTAATCCCTTCTCTCTTCATTTATTGAGCATATTTTTTAAACACCTCTATTACCAGGTACTAACTAAATACTAGAGATTTTAAAATGAACAAGACAATTCTTAATAACTCAATATAGGGAATAAAGACAAATAAATAATAAAATAATAATACAGTGTGTTAAATGCTAGGTGGAGACCACAGAGTAGAGGCAGCTTTGCATTTAGATTGACCTAATTTAGAATAGTCCATTGCTGTTTACTTACTGCTCTATGATTTTGGACAAATGTAACTGTCTGGGAGTGTTTCTCATGTGTAAAAGAAGGGTAATACCAATACTACTTACATGTCTCAATAAAGAGACTCCATTGAGATACAGCATTTAATGATGCTGGCTTGCCAAGTAGTTAGTGCTGAATAAGAAGTTAGTATGTCCCACAGACAAAGAAGTGATTAAACTGTCTAGGGGATTTGGGCAAGAATTAATAGAAATGAAACTTGAAGGAATAAGAGTTTGATAGGTAAAAAGGGAAAAGGAAGCATTACAGGTAAGTTAAGCAGTATAAAAGATCATAGTATATTTTCAAGAAATATTGAGAAATTCAGTTAAGAGAGGTCACAGGACCTGGAGTAAGTCTGAAAAGATAACGGTAGTTCTTATAAACCGTCATAATATCGGACTTTAACCATGAAAGGTTGAACACCAAGAGTGACATGAATCAGTTTGTATTTTTTCAAGGAATTAAAAGAACCCTTTGTGTACTCCCATTTTGTTGACACCACTTACGGCATCGTACTGTGGTTATTTGGACAAGGCTCTTCCTTTCTCAAAAATTGTGAGCCTGAAGTGAATTTCCAAGTTCAACATGCATTTACTGAGCAGTCCCTGTATTAATTTCTTAAATGTTTTAAAAAATATATAACTTGAATAGATCAGCTGTGGTTAATGTTTCTTTGATTTCAGTAAAATATTAAAGGTAGTAGTAAACTATACTTTTCTTTTACCTTGAGTTATAAAATGTAAACTCAAAATGGCCCATGCCTCATTTAGTGTTCTTTTGGTTGCAAATGACATATATTTAGGCACTGACTAGCTTTAACAATAAAGGGAATTTTTTGGTGTGCTTAATTGGAAAATTCAAAGATAGAGGGAAGGCTTTGGGATTGATCGATCCAGTGATTCAGCAGTATCATCAAAAACCAAATTTCTTTTTCTCTGTTCTGCTTTCTAAAAAGTGACTGTATACTATATTTTTCTTTATTAGTTGTAGGCCAGTAACAGGATTATGTGTCCAATAGGAGGTATGTGCATGTGCACATGTGGGAACTTCTTCTTAAATTCCTACAGTTAATCTTAAGTGGACCAGCTTTGGTCCCATACCCACTCAAACCAGTGATTGTGGCCAGAGAAATGGAATAGATTTGACTGGCTTAATAAGCTAATCATCTCCTTGTCTGAATTCCCAAACTAGAAGTGGGGACATAATCTTCCAAAACACATGGGGTGTGTGGAGGTGGAGGGAGGGAAAAGGGATAAATAGATTCTGGGTAGGCTAAATATCTGTTAGTGGAGGCCCATATCATGCTGACACATAATGGTTCATATGTTCTCTATATGAGTACTCAGTAATTCCTGTGGAGGATGATGATACTAGGTTTTGTATCCTTGAAATGTGAAAATTATCTTTTCTACTTTTTTTTTTCTCAGAACAGAATTTTTATGTAAAAGCAGAATTTTTACTCTAATGCAAATTGTCTGACGGTATGCCAAAACTATTTACTGATGGTGCTCTGAGTTGTTCATTGGGGTATTTTGGTCAGTCTAGTGTTCTAGTTGCCAGATAGAACTATGACCAGAGAAATCCATTCTGAACCACTAAATTTGTTGTTTTAATGAATAGAAGCCACTTGTCTCAAAAGTTGATCCATTAAAAAGATGAGTCACTGTATATAGCACTATACATATCTGGTCACTATACATAACTTAGATACTCCACTCCTATACCCTCAGTGGTCAAAGATAAATAATCTTCTTAAATTATCAAATTTACTGAAATATTTGGAAGAGGAATATGTATATTGAAATATTAAGAGTACAATATAAAATTCAAAGAATTTTAGAGATAAAACTTAAGACTTGAAAGTGTTACTTTTGGTTGTACTTATCCTTCCCTACCCATTAGTGGAAAAACAGTCATATATCACTTAATGATAAGCATACACTCTGAGAAATGTGTTGTTAGGCCATTTTGTCATTGTGTGAACATCATAGAGTATACTTGCACAAAACTAAATGGTATAGCCTACTGCACACCTAGGCTATATGGTATAACCTATTGCTGCTAGGCTACGAACCTATGTTACTATACTGAACATTGTAGGCAGTTATAACACAATGGTAAGTATTTGCATATCTAAACATAAAAAAGGTACAGTATTTTTTACTGAAGTATTATCTTATGGGACCATGGTTGTATATGTGGTCTATCATTGACCAAAACATCATTATGTAACACATGCCTGTGTAAGCAGTATTGACTTCTTTTGGATGGGAGATCCATCTCAGCCAAATTATTTTTTGTTAGGAGAACTATGGCAGAATTTTCTAATTCCATAACATCAGGTCAAGAAATGCTGAAGCATTGTCAATTTCCTACTCTTACACTTAACTTTTCAGATATATCCCTATTTTTTATGATGAAAAACTGAGGTTCGAAAAAGTTGCTACTTATTCAGGGTCATTATTTATAAGATGGAGACAGGATTTAAAAGTATATCTTTCTAGGCAGTAGGATTTGAGGGGACCATGTCTAAGAACTGGTGTTTCTAGAAAATAATATCCTTTTTTAAATGTGAAAATACCTATGCTATTTTTCTCTGCTATAGTTTTTTTTAAGTAAAGTTGTGTATGTTTTAATTAATACTTACGTTAAACTGTCTTTATTTTCAGACTCTTAGGGTTCCTCTCAGTTTGAAGTATTCCTGCCCTTCTGAAAGTACATGGAAACTAGCAGTATCTTCTCTCCTCAAAGTTCTTTCTATTGGGCTGCCTGTTGCCCGGCAGCATGCTTCTTCTGGAAAATTTGACAGTATGTGGCCAGAACTAGCCAATACTTTTGAAGACTTTCTCTTTACTAAAAGGTCAGCTTATCCATTTTTTAAATTAAGACAATCTTTCAAGCAGTGGTACATTATATCTACAATTTCTCTAAAAACAGTTTTTATTCATTTAGAAAGTAATTGATTAAAGTTGATAGGTTATATACAAAACACAACGAGATTAGGCATTTATCCAGTGGGTACGTTATCTGTGAACATTGGAGATTTTTGCTTTTTGCAGTGTTTTTAGTTATAAGACAGGAATCTTATAAATAAGACCACATGAATGCATCATAAAGATTTTAACTTAATGAAACCAAGAAGATCCTTTTTTTTTTTTTTTTTAGACAGTCTCGCTTTGTCAATGGGGCTAGAATGCAGTGGGTCACCACTCCCCCGCCCCAGGCTAGAGTGCAGTGCATCATAGCTCACTACAACCTCAAACTCCTGGGCTCAAGTGATTCTCCTGCCTCAACCTCCCAAGTAGCTGGGACTATAGGCGTGCACCACACCCGGCTGTTTTTCTAATTTTTATAGAGATAGGGTCTTGCTCTTGTTCAGGCTGATCTCAAACTCCTGGCCTCAAGCAATACTTCCACCTCAGCCTCCCAGAGTGGTACGATTATAGGTGTGAACCACCTCACCCAGCCAGAAGATCCATTTTTTAATCTCATGCCCATTTGGCATTACAGTAGGCAAACAATTTTAGAAAATCAGTGTATATCAAGAATAAACAGGATCAGTGGCAAGGTAATAATCAGCTCTTTAAGATGTTTAAGTTTGTCGAAAAAGAATGGAATTTTCATTGTATGGTATCCAATTGAAAGCTTATGTTAAGGATGCAATTTTGACTCCTCTTCATTGATGAACTAGAGTAGGATGACTGGAATATAGAGTAAATTTTTTGAATGAGGAGTTTGCTGAGGTCCATCTAGAGCTGTGCTGTCCAATACAATAATTACAAATGACCAATTAAAATCAAACTTTAAATTAATTAAATAAAATTAAAATTCCTTTGTCTCACTAGGCACATTTTAAGCACTCATTGCTGGGTGTAACTAGTGACTGCTGCATTGGACAGGGCAGATTATTGGACATTTCCATCAGCACAGAAAGTTCTATTGGGTAATGCTGATTTAAAGTATGTCCTTTTACTAAAGATGGACTTACCTGTAATAGCTGTGATAGCCAGGCAGTCTTCAGTCCTTCTAGCACAAGTAATTATCCTTTGTGCTACAATAGTGAAATTCCCACAAAGATTTTAAAACTTTTTTATTCATGAATCATTTTTTTAAAGCTATATAGTTACAAACATACCAGGTACTGCTATATAACCATTTCAAATTATTAGTTTGAAACCACTTAAATTATCAATTTGATACACTTGTAGGAAAAAAATTACATTTGGCACATTGATAATGATCAGATGAGTCTACAACAGAATGATTTAACTGAGGAGATTCTCTTTATTCTAATATGGTTTAGTTCTTCAGTAAAGAAAATTTGTAGTATGTAGAAAGATTAACTTACATTTTTCTCTGTAAAAGCTTATCTGATATTTGAGAATCAGAGATAATAACAGGTGAACCTAATTTCTGTTTCTGCAAATTCAGACTTCTTTTTGCTTTCTTATATACTTCTCAATTCTAGAAATTTTCTTGATACCAGTACAAGCATACTCTTTGTATTTGAAGGAAAAATTATAGGTACTCATAAACATATTCAAACAAGGTTTGCTTTCATCTTTAAAGTAACCCTGAAAATTTTAGTTCCTTTGTGGACTTGAGAGCTCAAATCACTGTTAATTTGTATCAAATATTAAGAAATTGAAATTATTCGTTTTCTTTCCTAATTATCTGTCTGTATATGCATGATGCCCCTATTAAATAGAATAAGCTTTTGAAGATCAGTTTGTTTGTTTTTTGCAGTGAGTGAAACTTCTTTAAGAATTTCTTTTCCTATGCCTGAGCCTTTGTGCCATCTTCCTTATTCTCTAGTTTCTTACTGAACATTCATCATTTCCCAAACTTTGTCCTTATTTTATTAAATTCAGATTTCTGACATGCTTTTTTATGCAGGAAAGTAGATACTGGAACCAAAGGCCAAATAATAGTATTTTACATTTTATATAATTTTGTATTACTGCAATTGTAGTATAATTTCATTGAAATTTTTTGCCAGTTTCAAAGGTTTCAATATGTTGGGTGTGTTGAAAAATATATTGCTTAAGAGGCAGCTAACATAGTGGATAAGAGCACTGACTCAGGAACCAGACCACCTATATTCCAATCACAACTGTACTACTCTGTAACTGTGGTATTTTAGACAAATTACTTAACTTTTCAGTGACTCAGTGTCTTTATCTGTTAAATAATAGTTCCCCAACTCATAGGGTTATTGTGAGGATTAAATCACTTAAAATAAGTGAATGCTTAGAATAGTATCTAGCATGTAAGTACTTTAAAAATACTTGCTAACCTATTATTTTTTTCTTTCCCTTAAGAGAAAGTGAAACCAGCTATATTTTAATCCAAAATTTTAACTATATTTTAAACCAAAATTCTAAATAACTGGGACTAGGAAGTTTACCTCTAAATTTGGAGTTATTTTTAATGACTGAAAAATAATAAAGGTTCTAAGTTCTGTCAAGTAACACAGTATCAGTGTTCTAAGTTGTGGTTGTTCTAGTTATAGATTTAAGCTTTCTACTACATGGAGTAGTAGAAACATACCCTAGATTGAGAGTCAGGGAAAAAACAAGAAAGCCTCTGGACCTTATTGAGGACTATCATAAGTCAATAGTTTGAGATAAGAGAAAGAAAAACACAAAGCTGAAAAACATAAGGACTATAATCTAGTAGACAAACACTTGAGGTCTATTAGAAATTCATTCAGCCAAACTTTGAGTTCCAAAACATGGTAGTTGTCTTCTAGGTCTAGGAGACACATTGGGCTAGTAGGAAGTAATAAAACTAAGAATCTGTGGACCTTACATTAAAAATCACTAAGTACTACTCCAAAGAATTGAAAGCACATGTTTGCACAAAACTTGTGTACTAACGTTCATTGCAGCATTATTCATAATAGCCAAAAAGTGAAAACAACTCAAATGTCCATCGGCTGATGAATAGATAAATTAAATTTGGTATATCTATACAGTGGAATATTATTCAGTCATAAAAAAAATGACGTACTGATGCATGCTCTGACATGGATGAATATTCAAAACATTATGCAAAGTGAAAGAAACCATACACAAAAGGGCATGTATTGTACATTGTATATTTATGCGATACATCCAGAATAGACAAATCTATAGAGACAAAGTAGATTTACGGTGTTCCCAGGGATGAGGGAAGGGGGAAAATGGGGAGGGACTGCTAATGGGTACTTAGTTTCTTTTGGGGGTGATGAAAATATTCTGGAATTAGAAATGGTGATGATTATACAACTTTATGAATATTCTAAAGTGTACTAAATTGTATACTTTAAAAGGGTGAATTTTATAGTATGAATTATATCACATTAAAAACATTTTTAATATACCATACAGAGAGAACTGACAAAAAATACTAATACTTTGTCAGTTTGAAGGCTCTTTTAAATTTTTTTAAATAAAAATTCATGAAAATAATTTTTTTTTTTTGAGACAGTCTTACTCTGCCCGGGCTAGAGTGCTGTGGCATCAGGCTAGCCCACAGCAACCTCAAACTCCTGGGCTCAAGCAATCCTTCTGCCTCAGCCTCCCAAGTAGCTGGGACTACAGGCACACGCCACCATGTCCGGCTATTTTTTTTCTATATATTTTTAGTTAGTCAATTTCTTTCTTTCTTTTTTTTTTTTTTTTAGTAGAGACGGGGTCTTGCTCTTGTTCAGGCTTGTTATAACTCCTGACCTTGAGCAATACACCTGCCTCAGGCTCCCAGGGTGTTAGGATTACAGGCATGAGCCACCACACTCAGCCTGAAAAGAATTTTTTTAAAGTTTATTTTATACTTTTCAAACTTAGAGAATTTAAGGATCTTGTGTGCCCATTTGTACCTATTGACCACCTCCCCCTATAATTTATAGGTAAATTCTGCTAATCATCACCATTTTCTAAAGCTCAACCAGTATTTTTTGATATGCTCCAGTAAGGATACTAATTATAAATTAAAATAAATAGGCAGGTGCCGTGATTTATGCCTGTAATCCCAGCGCTGTGGGAGAATCGCTTGAGTCCATGAGTTCAAGACCAGTCCGGGCAACATAGTGAGACCCCATCTCTACAGTCAATCAATAAATCAATCAAATTAGCCAGGTCTGTTGCACCTGCAGTCCCAGATACTGAGCAGGTTTAGGTGAGAAGATTGCTTGAGCCCAGGAGCTTGAGGCTGCAGTGAGCTATGATCATACCACTGCACTCAAGCCTGGGCAACCGAGTGAGACCTATCAATAAAATAATAAAAATAGAAAACATAAAATAAGTACATAAAATATAATACAATATAAAGTAAAATACCATTAGTTTTTGTTCTGGGATCAGGATACTCAGCCTGTACACAATCAAATAATTTCCTGATTTTGTGGATCATTGGCATTGAGAGGAGTGAACCTTTCAGCTTTTAGTTTTGTGTGTTATTCTCTTCCTTCGTTATAAGATAAATTTTAACAATCCAGTTCAGTGTTTCTGATATATGATCCAAATAATATTAGTGTATGTTCCTAATAAGGTTTTCCTTTGTTTCTTTTTTATTGATAATCACCCATCCTTAGTTCCCTCCACCATCATCATAAATCTTTTAGTATCACTAAACACTTAGATTCCTTGGTTGTAAATTAAAATTAAACACAACTTTTATCTATAGAGATGCAGATATATCTGTGAAGCTGTTTTGATGGTAGTGGTTGTGAAATTTCTACCATTGGTTCAGGTTTGGGTACATGTCTTTAAAGTTTTTCCTCTAGTTCCTATTACCAGATTATAAAGTTAGTCTAGGACTTGAACACTAGAATGTAAGTTCTATAAAACATGGACTGAGTCCATCTTGTTCACAGCTGGATCTTGAACACCAAGAATATAGTACCTGATGCAAAGTAGTTGGTACTCAGGAGCTATTTGCTTTTTGGTGTTTTTGTTTTGTTTTGTTTTGTTTTTTTAAGAAAGAGACTCTCTTGCCTGGACTAGAGTGCGGTGGCATCAGCCTAGATCAGCAACCTCAAACTTCTGGGCTCCAGTGATCCCCCTGCCTCAGCCTCCCAAGCAGCTGGGACTACAGGCATGCGCCACCATGCCCAGCTAATTTATATATATGTGTATATATATATATATACACACACATACACACACACACACACATATATATACATATATATATATTTTTTTAGTTGTCCAGCTAATTTCTTTCTATTTTTTTAGTAGAGACAGGGTCTCATTCTTGCTCAGGCTGGTCTCAAACTCCTGAGCTCAAACGATCCTCCGGCCTTGGCCTCCCAGAGTGCTAGGATTACAGGTGTGAGCCACCACGCCTGGCCAGGAGATATTTGTTGAATGAAAAATGTCTAAAGCAAACCAGGGTCTGGTGCCCATATAGCCCTAGATACAAAATTGTGTATTATAACTCTAAACCTAAATGTGCTAGTATTACTTTTATATCTGCAACATAAAAGAGAATGATGTAGGCTCAAATATCAGATAAATCTGGGTTCAAATTATGGCCTAGTCATTTGCTTGCAGTGTATTCTTGGGCATATTAGCCATTCTGCACTTCAATTTCCTCTTCTGTCGACTACATGATAATTACTACATGGGGTTGCTGTGGGAGCATATGAGATCGATACAAATAAAGCTCTTACTACAGTGGCTGGCTCTCTAATTTTAGTGTCATTATTGTAGAAATTATTACCATCCTATTCTCTGCTATTTTAAAATAGTTATCATTTTACTGTTTTATAAGTTAATGATCATTTTACTTTTCATTCTTATTATGAGCCACAGAGTCTGGAATCTACCTTGGTTCTCTCAGAACTATTAATTTCCTTGGTTCTTGCTAGGACAATTTTTGCTTTAGAAAATCTGAATCAGTCCTCTTTGCAGATGTCCTCTATCTTTATTGTAAAGATCTTAAGTGCATTGTATTTGTTAAAAACTAATGATTAATGGGCTCTCTCCAAGTGAATAATTCAGCAGCTTGACTAAGGCTCTCTTAAATCACTGCCAACATAAATGAATTCAGGTATCATCACAATGATAATTTTTACCACAGCCACATGATATAATATCTTTACCTTTCCTTGTTTTTTCATTCACAGTACTGAAAGAAGTTTAGTTCTCAGATTTTATTCAGTTCAGGATTAGACCAAGTATTTTTATAATTGGAGTATCATGTTTACAATTAGCTTAGTCATTTAAACTAATGACTTTAATTGAAAATATTATCCTTTTAAATAAACAATATCCCAACCTGGGTAAGAAAATAAATTTTTTTAATCATTTGACTACTGTTTATTTTTTGTTTGTATTTTCAGGGAATATTTCACCTTTAAAAACCAAATGTTTTCTTTCTTTCTTTTTTTAGCATACCTCCAGATAATCTCTCTATTCAAGAGTTTCAAAGAAATGAAAGTATTGATGTTGAGGTGAGGAAGCTATTTAAAACATTTTCTTGTGACCATTTTTGAAAACCAAATAGTAGAAATGTTAAAACTATAAAATAGCTAAAAGAATAAATTAATGGATTAAGAGTGAACCTGAAAGCATTAAAACTTTTACAGGTTAAAGGTTGAATTTTAAAGCACTGACATTTTAAAAATGACTTCCTTAGATTTGTTATAGTCTTGTACTATGTGCATATTGTCTAGATACTTCATTGTGTCCATTTAATAAGTTTAAAAAGCAGTGATAAATCTACTCAGGGAGCATGTATTTGAGAGTTTACAGTGTGGCAAACCAGGTGTTTGTGGTTCAGACTAATCAGTAAGTTGCTTGGAATTTTCCATTTTTAATCAGCTGTACATAAAGCCTGTGAATTCTTTTTTTTTTTTTTTTTTTTCTTTGAGACAGAGTCTCACTCTGTTGCCCCGGCTAGAGTGCTGTGGCATCAGCTTACCTCACAGCAACCTCAAACTCCTGGGCTCAAGCAATCCTTCTGCCTCAGCCTCTCGAGTAGCTGGGACTACAGGCATTCGCCATGATGCCTGGCTAATTTTTTCTATATATTTTTAGTTGGCCAATTAATTTATTTCTATTTTTTAGTAGAGATGGGGTCTTGCTCTTGCTCAGGCTGGTTTCAAACTCCTGACCTTGAGCGATCCACCTGCCTTGGCTAGATTACAGGCGTGAGCCACCACGCCGGGCCAGCCTGTGAAATTCTTAAACAGTATTTTTTAAAGAATATATTTTCAGGATTATAAATGAAATTTAAAAAAGGAATTTTTTTGGTTATGGATTTTGGTGGTGGTGGTGGTGGAGTTTTGGTTTTTTTAAGTGTGTCAGGGGAACTTTTAAGTAAACCCAATCAAATAAATTACTTTAAAGTATACATTTAAAAAGCATAGTTATTGTCATATAGATACTTTGGTGCCATTACTGTATTAAAGCTCTTGTGAAATTTTCTTCTTTTTTTGGAGAGCAAAATAACACACTATGTTAGAAATAAGCTATATGACAAAAATGAATATATTAATAACTTTAATTTCTTTTATAGCTTATAGTTTCTGATATAAAAAAGTTATTTAAATTTTATTCTTAATCCCACATTGGATATTTTATTCTAACATGGGTAAATTTTATGTGCTGTTTTTCTCTAGAGAACCATTGCAGTTATCATGCTGAAGATCAACATTTGTCAAAATGGTTGCAGAATAAACAGTTTTAATATTGACTGTTTTCTAATAAAGTTACTAAGACAGATGAGGGAAGCAGACTAGTAGTCATCCTGTATATTAACATTAAAAGATTTGTGTACTTCTTTCAAGGAGAATTCTTTAACTGATTTTCTCTTAAAATCAAATTTTAACCTTACTCTAGAAATTATGATTTGAGTCAGTCTCTTTCAAGAAAAAAAAAAAGCATCTGAATTTGCCCTTTTTTTTTTTTAGGTAGTTCAGCTTATCAGCACTGAGATACTACCTTATGCCAATTTTATTCCTAAGGAATTTGTTGGTCAGATAATGACTATGCTTAACAAGGGCTCAATACATTCTCAGTCATCTTCATTTACAGGTATGTTACTTTAATGATTTTTTAAAAAGTATTAGAAAATATTGAAGTACTTTCAAAGAAATTGACAGTAAAAGTATTTAATTCTATGATTACGACAGATATAAAACTGGAGAATGGTAAGGAAATTTTTAGGAATGTAATATAGAACATTAAGCTTTACGAGGGGAAAATGTTGTGAATGTTCTGTGGGTATAGACAGTCATATTTACAAACTGTGATGAATTAAATAGAAAAGCACTTTATGGAATCCATGAAGTCATTGCAGGCTGACACAAGTTACCAGCTTTTGAAGTCATAGATTTTTGGAAGACAACATAATATAGAAAACAGTGAATGTGTATTCTGCCGCTTAATAGTTGGTTAGCTGCTCTGAATCTCAGTTTTGTAATCTTTAAAATGTAGATATTAATACTAGTCTTTCAGGACTATAAATTGCAGAGTTAGTCTATTAAAAAAAAAATAAGGTGCCTTAACATTTATTAAGGGAACGAACATTTAGTGAATGCCAACTGTGTACAAGATATGCTAGAATCTTATTTCATTCCCCACAACATTTCTGTAAGGATAGGTACCCACCATATTATAGAAAGAGAAATGGGTTTAGAAAGGTTGAAAAAATTGCTCACAATCTTCAGGCTGGAGGCCAGTTTCATACTTAAAAAGAACTGCATGCTTCTTTTTATTATATCATGCTGCCTTAATTGGGAACTGATATATAAGTTGCTTTTTGCTATTAGTTCTTTTTTCTAAACCTGAACTCCAGTCTTAAATGAAATTGCAGCATCATAATGTGATTATTTTCTGTGAGATGATTAAAAAATTATAAATTCGTGCCATGCATATCCTTAATCCTCAGGATTTACTGGAGCTTTGATTAGCTTTTACTATTTTGTGCTGAGCAATTTAAAGAGCATTTATGTACACAGTTTGACCACTAGGTGTCTCTCATACTTACTTCATAAACTAGTTCTTCTAGCCCAATTTTAAAAACTGGCCTGGTAAAGTGCAGGTTTAACAAACATGAGAACCTCAGAGAAAAAATGTTAAAGCCCACTTAATGTAGTCAACTTTTTATTATTAAGGGTGTAAAAATTTCTAGATAATTTTTATAAAATACACATTAAGAATAACATTCAAAATTAAATGTGAATATCCTGAGCTGAATAAGGGCTATTGAGTTACCAGTTATACTTTTCTGGTAGTGTTCCAATAATATCTCTTGCTATTTATAGTATTAAATGTACTAGGACAAGAAAGGTACATGGACATTATTCCAATGAGTTTGCCATAGGTCACAAATGTCTTCTCAGCATTAACTAGGAGTTTTCTTTAAACATACACAAAGTCATGCCTTGCTAAACAAGGCTATAAACACAGAGGTTCCAGTGATCACTGGTTCTCCACTCTTAAGTATGATCTGACAGCCAAAGCTCGCAGACGTTTTAGGAAATCCTCCAACACAAAAGAAAAAGTCCAAAAAATAAAATAAATAAAGAGAGTAAAAGAAACTGGGAGAAAACAGATAAAATACAGAGGCATAGAAAACATAAAACCACAATTATAATTAGGATAGTCAAAAAGATAAAAGATTTCACACCCATGAAACAAGAAAAAAATGCTATAAGAACAAGAAAAAACTCACAGAAAACTAAAAATGTGATGGCTGAAATAACAATTTTAATGAAGGGTTAGAAGAAACATTAAGGAAACAATTTGGAAAGTAGAGCAAAAACAAAAATGTGGACAATATGAGAAGAGAGATAAAATTAATCCAAGGAGTCTAACATTTGACAAAAGCCTTCCAGAAAGAGAGAATGAAGAAAATTGAGAGAAAATTATCAAAGCAATAAACTGAAGAACTTAAGAAATAAACCTCCAAATTAAAAATGTTCACTCAGTACCCAAAGCAATGAAAGAAAAAAGACCCACATATCATCATGAAATATCAGAATACCTGGGATAATGAGAAGATCCTAAAAGATTTCAGAAAGAAAAAAAAATTCAACATGAATTAAACAAGAACTGTGTCAAAATGACACTGGAATTCTCAGTAGCAGTATTGGATGCTAAAAGACACTGAAGCACTAGTTTTAGAGTTACAAATGGCAAGGATTTTTAACATGGAGCTTTGTACCCAGGCACACTATTAGCTGAGTATGAGTGTAGAACAGGTAATTGTCAAGTTTCAGCATGCATCATAATCAACTAGAGAACAAGTGATTGCTGAGCTGTACCCCCAGAGTTTCTAATTCAGTAAGACTAGGATGAGGCATGAGAATTCACATTTCTAACAAGGTCTCTGGTGGTAACGATGCTGCTGGGAACCACACGTTGAGTACCAGAGTAAAATAGGGACATTTTCAGAAGTACAAGTTCTCAGAAATTTTACTTCCCATTTGTTCCTTCTCAGGAAGCTATTAATACTTCAGAACATGCTTCATGAAAACAAAGGAATTAACCAAGAAAAGAGAATGCATGAGATCTAGGAAGTAGGATCTAACACAAGAGAAAATGGAAACAATTCCCAGGGTAATGGTAAAGACTAGTTCCAGGCTATACCAAACAGAGAACAACTAGTCCAGACTGGAGCAGAGGTCATATTCCAGGAAAGAAGTTAATTGGAGAGGGGGAAAAGACAGTGAGAGAGATTATTGCAAGTTTGACCATGTGGAAAACCATTGTGAAGTATATTTTATAGTGCTGTTGATGGGAAAGACCAAGACAAGAAAAATGTTGAAGTGATGAGGGTAGACATGTTTTTGATTTTGTGAGGAGGAAAAATTGTTTCTCTCTCTCTTTTTATATATAGATATATATATATACACACACACACACACAAACACACATACACGTATGTGTATAATTTCACCATATATATGTTACTAGTTATAGGTTATTCATAGATACCTTTCATTAGATTGAGGAATTTCCTTCTGTTCTTAGTTTGCTACTGAGAGTTATTTAAGCCACATCGATTTAACTTTTATTAACCATCAAAAATTGTTAATTTTACAGAAGCAGAGATTGAAATTCGTTTGAGAGAGGAATTTTCTAAAATGTGTTTTGAAACATTGCTTCAGTTTTCCTTCAGTAATAAAGTCACAACACCTCAAGAAGGCTACATCTCACGAATGGCACTCTCAGTGCTTTTAAAGAGGTCCCAAGATGTACTACATCGCTATATTGAAGATGAAAGATTAAGTGGTAAATGCCCTCTTCCAAGGTATATATTTTATTTTATTAAAGAAAGAAATGCACTGATGTCATAATTATTAATAACAAGGAAAGCTCTGAAAAGCAAGTGTTTTCATAAGTGATCTGAACTAACCTGAGTTTGTTTATAGTTTTATTTATCCCATTATAAATATTCATAGTTTTGCTGCAGATATATTAATGTGTTTATTAGGGGGTGCTTTTTCAAACCCCTCATGGAGGTTAAGTAATAATCTCTCTCAAACGAATAGATACACCAAATCAGCTTTCTGAATCTGAAAAAAATAATTGAATTCCAAAATATGTTTTTTCCCAAAGATTTTAGGATAGGATTTGTGGATCTGTAGGAGCACATGATATTATTTCTCTAGAGTGAACATCATAGATAAACCATATTCTAGGAGCATCTTTGTTTTATAGTCATTTCTAGGTTTCTCTCTACCGTGGCTAGCTGTATCTTAAGGTCTTCTTTTCATATAATCAGCTTAATTAAGCTCTTGGACCTAAACCAATTTCTTTCTTACCTGTCCAAGCTGTGTCAGTGGAAGGGGCTCTAAGCCTTTTTGGTAAGCCAAGGCTAATCACAGTTGGAGTATAAACCAGAATCCGTCAAAAAGATGCAATCATAAACTAGGATTAGGTTGCAACTCTGTTTTTTAAATGTGGAAATCAGAGTTTAAGGCAAAGCAAATGAAGCAAACAGAAAATAATGTGGGAAGACAAAGTTATCGAAGTCAGAAAACAGGAAAATCATTTTGGTTCCCATCTCATAATGTAGTATTGGAGAGGCAAATTACTTGCCTTAAGTATTTGTGCACATTCTTGTTTACTTATAATAAATTTCTGGAGATGGAATTGACCTTTCAGAACATACAGACATTTTAAAGCTTTTGATATATGTTACCAAATTGCCTACCAGAGATTTGTACCTATTTATATTCTCCCAGGAGTATATGAATGCCCTTTTCCTCAATTTTTAGCATTTTTAAATTATTTGCCAGTTTATCATTTATTTTATCTTTTTCTAATTTGATGAATGAAAAATAGTCACATAGTAGTTTGCTTTTATTTTTTTAATTACCATTGCTTATTAGCCATTTGTATTTCATCTTTTAGGATCCAGTGTATTCTGAATTTCTAGAACATAAATTATTATTCCTCATATTCAAATTTATATACAAAAACATTCCAAAGACAGGTATTAGTAATTTGGTTATAGGCATGATTGAAAATTGATTAATCAAAATTGAGTTCTGAAGTATACTTGGAAATGCAGTAATAAAGTTGCTTTGAATGGAATATTATTTATTAAAGTATTTATTATAAAATTGACTTCAGAAAGCAACTTTCTCTTCTTTTTTATGTTTTAAGTATTTTCTTTTTAAATACTGCCTTTAAATTGAGCCCTATTTATAATTGTCTTCTGAAGTTACATTGTATCATTCTGTTGCAGTATCATTAAATTCTAAAGCTACATTGTGACACAATAAAATACTTTTATGCTTACAAATGGAAGGCTTGAAATAGAACCCTGTCATAGTATTAGAAAAGTTCTATCTGTAGAACTCTCTCTGGCATAATACAGATTCATACCAGGAATAGGGTGGGGTGAGAGAGGACTGGAGAGCAGAAGAGTTTTATTTCTGTCAGGAGAAGGAAGGGAATCAAGCTACTCTTATTGATCCTTTATTCCAAGTTCATTCTTCATTGCTGACATCTCCAAATAGTGTCAACTTAGGACTGGTTTTGAGCATGTTTCTTGTTTGTAGTATTAGAAAGTTAAATAAGTACCATTGTAGTTTTGAATGCACTTTTAACAGCATGGTAAAATATATGCCAGGTGGTATTAGTAGTCTTTGTTTCCATTTAAGCTTTGGCAAATCTCTTTTAGTATAATTAGTGGGAAAAAAAAACTTTTGTATAGAAATTTTATAAGTATATATTATAAAATATTTTAATTTTAAGTAGTTATGTGAAATATCTTCCAAATAAATTTAGATTAGTATGAGTCAATTGCCTACCTCCTTTTTAATTGATAACTTATGGTAGGAACAACTACAAATCTGATCGTACACTGAAATACATATTAGTAAAAAGTTTTTTACTTTTATAAGAATTTAAAGCTAACATTAACTTTGCATTGTATTGTGTTCACTGTTTTTCAAAGTACATCTGTTTGCACAAACTTAGTTTTAAAAAAACACACATGGCATATTTGAAAATCTTAATGATTTAATAATTTCCCATCTCTTTTTTTAGGCAACAAGTAACAGAAATCATATTTGTTTTAAAAGCAGTCAGTACTCTGATTGATTCACTTAAGAAAACTCAGCCTGAGAATGGTAAGTGCTTAGAAACTCATTTATTCTAAACTCATAATGTTTATGTTCTATTTGTGATGGATGTTTGTATTACCATTAAATGAACTTAATTTTAGAAACATACCAGCCAGCAGACTTTCTTTTCTCCAGTTCTCATGACAGCAAAGCATCAAGTCAATTAAAATGTCAATTAAGTAAAATTAATTTGTAATGTTTTAATTTTTTATGTAACAGTTTAGCTGATCTTTTTCACTAAATTGGTCTGAATTCAGGGTATTGCCTGAACAATTCATACCTCATATTTTTAATGTAGAAGATCATTGACTCATTCTGGGGCTGGAGGAAGGCATTTATCTTCTATTTGTACTGATATACTTTCTAGATATAAACTATATAAATAGCTTTGAATCATTTTTATTGATCTTTCTCATTTGTTTTACCTTTCTGTTACTCATTCTTGTCCAATCCATTTTTTACATTATTGCCAGAAATAATTTTTTCAAAGCACAGCTTTTCTTATTTTTTTCAGCCCCTCAAAACAAGAAAATTTTTCATTTGCTTACCAGATTGCAAAGAGTACTACAATCTGACTTCATTCTATTCATGCTTTATTTCCCACTAGATTTCATTTAACCTACTCTCCTACTAAACTAAAATTCTCCATCTTCCCAAAATTTCCATCCTTTTGCTTATTTCCTTTTCCTGCCTATAATCCACCTAGTTGGAATACCACGCCACTTTTAAGCTCTGTTTTTAATCTCTTAAAGGCAAATCATTTCTCTTTTCATTGAACTCATAGCACTTTTATGTATACCTTTGTCTTGAAGTATTCTATTTGTATTACAATTATATGTGTACATGACTTATCTCCCCTTACATTGTAAGATTCTTGAGAGGTTTTTTTGGACCATGTTTTGTTCTATTTTAGATCCTTTGCTTTTCAAAATGTGATTTGTTGGACCAACCACTGGTCTTAAGAGTTTGTTACTGGTCCAGGACAAGATAAAGAGGTGGCACCATGATACAAATCAGTTGTGTTGCTAAACACATTATTTGATTCAGCTGACTTTTTTTATACAACAAGACTTTGTTGAAGAAGAAAGCAGTGTGTTGATTTACATTCTGGCACAAGCTTCTTATTTTGTAGCAGACTGACACTTCAAGCAGCATTACTTTTAATACCCAAGAAAAAAGGAAATTCACAGCAAATGACTAATAAATGAGTTTCAAGATATTTGTTCTTTTCACCTCTTATATAAGTGAAGTAAATACATATTTTTCTGGTGTTAAAATTAACCCATTGGGACTTTAGCCTAAAAAGGGTGAGTGTTATACTAAATCTTTTTTGTTTTGTTTTGTTTTGAGACAGAGTCTCACTCTGTTGCCTGGGCTAGAGTGCCGTGGTGTCAGTCTAGCTCACAGCAACCTCAAACTCCTGGGCTCAAGCGATCCTTCTGCCTCAGCCTCCCAAGTAGCTGGGATTACAGGCATGCGCCACCATGCCCGGCTAATTTTTTCTATATATTTTTAGTTGGCCAATTAATTTCTTTCTATTTATAGTAGAGACGGGGCCTCGCTCTTGCTCAGGCTGGTTTCGAACTCCTGACCTTGAGCGATCCGCCCGCCTCGGCCTCCCAGAGAGCTAGGATTACAGGCATGAGCCACCGCACGCGGCCTGATTCCTATTATAAAAACATGTACTTAAAGACAAAAACAGGAAATTCTCTATTTTCCATGTTACTGCCAGAGATATACTACATGTAGCCAGTATATTTAAATGGATAGTATTGCATGATTTTGTATGATCTTTAGACAGCTGTTAGGAATTTAACCAGATGCTGGGCAAGGCGGCATGTGCTTGTCGTTCCAGCTACTTGGGAGGCTAAGGCAGGAGGATGGCTTTGAGCTCAGGAGTTTGAGACCAGCCTGAGCAACATAGTGAGACTTTGACTCTTTAAAAAAAAAACTAACCAGAATATATATAAAGGGAGAAAAAGAAAGGAAAAAAGGAAAACTCACAAAGCCCATGGGCCATGGATAGGGCAGTGTGGTAATTATATTAATAGATGATCTAACTAAATTAATGTTAAAAATTGTTTAAGAGAGTTTGATTTATGCCTCTGGACATATGAAGTGAAAATTTAAATTGAGTGCAACTATACAAGATGATGGTGCTATTGTAACCTATTAGAAAGGTACAATAAGCTTCATTAAAAAACAGAAAAAACAAGATAACTTAAGAATGCCTGGATTTCCTAGCAAAAATATGTTGGATCGCTCATAGCCATTCCAACCCTAATTCAGGAAGTTGGCTACAAGGTGTAGAGCCAATATACTCAAAATCTATTTAGAACTTTTGTTATTTGTTTTAGGGAGTTTTCATGGAAGAGGAGGCATTTGTTGGAATTATTTTTTGTTTGGGGGATTTTGTTTTTATCATTTTACTTGATTTTTATTTAAAATCTTAGATAGTATACATATACATGATTCAAAAATCCAAAAATAAGGCCAAGCACAATGGCTTACACCTGTAATCCTAGCACTTTGGAAGGCTGAGGCAGAAGGACTACTTGAGCCCAGGAATTTTGAGGTCAGCCTGAGCAACATAGTGAAAACCCCATCTCTACAAATCATTTTATAAAATTAGCTGGGCATGGTGGCATGCACCTGTAGTCCCAGCTACTTGGGAGGCT
>VBSM01002616.1:10324813-10348210 GCA_008086735.1 Cheirogaleus medius | reverse complement strand
GATTTTGCAACTTTGAAATATAGGTATTAACTTAATACATTGAGATATATTGTAGCACTATGACTCCATCATACCTCATTTCTTTAAATATCTCTCCAAGCTTTCACTTAGGTCTGTTTTTATATTTGCTGTCTGGATTTTAAAGACTTTTCATATTTTATATTTCTACTGATTTTTCTTCCCTGACTAACATTTGTCACTGTCTTTGAATTATGACCCAGGCAAGATGATTTCAGATTTCCTAAAATTTTGCCTGTGAGGTTTTGTTCATTTCAGTGCTTCATTTTGTAATGTCTTCTCAAGAAGAAAAATTACTATGCTAACTCACAAGTATAAAATGTGTGTGTATTATAAAACAATAAGAAGTGTATTTTTGGAGATAGTCAAGCATTTAAAAGTGCAGTAAACTTGCTGTCATGGAGTAAAATACTAATTTTGTCTCACTTTCCTATCCTAGTGAACAAGAAAAGTGCTCTTGAGTACATTACCTTAATTGTTTCTTAAAATACTGACTTTGACCTAGCTCACTGTATTTTTTATTTAATGGATTATTATAATATTTTTCTTCTGAGTTAAATTTTCATAATTTATGTGAAGACAAAGATGTTTAAAACAATAATTATTCATAAGAAATCATAATGGTCTCAGTATTATTTTAGTGTACTGGAAGGCCTTTGATTTTAATAGAATTCATAAATTTCAGCCTCACCAGAGTAATCATAAAACTGCAAGAAGATAATAGAATTGAGTAATGAAATGAGATACAACTTTGAGGCTATTGTAATTGTGTAATTATTTAATTTGCACTATTATCTGTAAAAATGTGGTAAGGTCTTTTTTTGAGGGGATATTATTTTTATTTACATGAATTAATGAATTTCTATTTTATTATTTCACCTAGATAAGGTAAAATATGGCATTTTATAGATTCTGCTCTCAGCATTTTCCTTAAAGAAAGTTGTAAAAAAAAAATTCGAGCTGTGTATTTAGTTTATTTTCAATATTTGGAAATGTTAAATTGGGGATTAGAAAAATCCACAAATCACTGAGTAACTATTGAAATATAATAACAAGGGTAATATGCCATTGCAGTAACATGTTAAAAATATTGCCATGAATTTATATGAAGTAAAAATGTCTATTCTTGAGAAATAACAGATTAATTACAATTAGAATAATCTCCAAGGAAAGTTACATGTGAGTCAAAGTTATGCAACATACATGTATGTAAACTGAGTAGTTTGAGCTAATACTATATTAGCTTTCAATACCAGGACCATGCTGTGTAGTTCAAAATATATAAATGTGGGGAATGTGTTCATACGATGTAATATGATAATCAGTGCCAATTTTAGTGTCAAGCAAGTGGGCTGCCCCCTTGATAGAATAATTTGACAGGCTTTTCCTCCCAGAATATCTCCTGCCACCCTCTAGGAGTCACTACCAGCAATTCATTCCCTTGAGTCAGGCATTCCTGTAGGTTGCATGGAGAGGTTAACAAATTGCCCTTGTCTTGTTAGTATGAATTGGGTTCTTCAGTGACCAGAAGAACTGGGCTATGTGAAATTATTAGATGCCAAGAGATTCAAAGAGGAAGCTCTCAAAGCTAAGATCATTTTATAGCACAATTGAGTTCTATAACTAGCCCTTGAAGCAATAGTAACAAAATGTTCTTTGTGATACATATTAGAGATACAATGATTTTAAGCCTCATATCATCACTTGTCACTGACAGTGTCATCTTATATAGATTGCTGGACAGCAGGCATATGCCAACAATTGGATGATTAATAAAGTCCTTTTCTGACTGTTTTGTCCATGATAAAGGAAACAGGTGGTTAACTTACATAGATTACTTCTTAATTTCCTATATGCTACTACTGCCAAAAAAGGTCATTTTGTAATGTCTTATTTAGTATTTCTTTATAACTAATGTTAAAGTTTTATTAGTTTTATTGTATACAATTGTGAGTAACATTTATTAGGAGCCTGTAGGTGCCAAAATAAACAAAATGCATAAAAATCTGACTTAGAGAGAACCACTTTTCACTTGCTTTCATTTTTAATTTTATTAGATTAACAGCTAACATCTGTGTTGTTTCTTGTTTTTTCTTTATATGATTATCGATTCAACTCTTGCTACAGTCTTTAAATTGCATGTGACGTCAGAAGGAATAGATGAACAATTCAGTATATATGTTTCTTTCTGGAGAATACCATTAACTTAATTCTGTAGCAGGCCAGTAACATCTAAGTTATTTGTCCTTTCTCAGTATAACTTTGAGTATTTTGTTTATTGTCACAATTTTGTACCTTTAGTCCCAAGTAACCATTGGGCCAAAAGATCAGTTAGGAAACTGAGGATGAATCAGCATAAATTAATGAACAGTATTAGAAAACTCAAAAGTATATTCCCTGCTAATGGGGTGGTCATTATTACATTCATGTCAATGAAGGGCAATATAGTTATTATATAACGACTGTTCTCCCTAAATGTAGAATAATTCACATGGGCAACCAAGTCCTAAAGACACTGCTGTAGGTAATGTCTGTCTAGCCAGGGCAGAACACTTTCGGGAGCCCCTTACCCATGATTGCCACAGAAATTAACTGGAAGTTTAGAAGCCCCTGGAATGTATAAATGTCCAGGCCCAAAATATTGTGGATTACAGTTTTTTGTAGAAAACTACAGATCTAGACAAAAATGGTCTCTATGAAAGCATTGCCAGCAGCCTAGTATATTCCTTAGATTTCCACTTGGGCTTAGCATTGGCAGACAAACTGATCTTAGTATTGCTGGTTGTATTTATCTACATTATTAGAGTGAATTTTCCTTTTTTTAATTATCATTTATGAGAAGAACAGTTTGTACCACATGATGTGCTACCAGTTTATAAACAGTGGGAAAAGTTTTTAATGCTTTACGATCATTTGAATTAAAATTTTTGTATTTCTGGAAAGTAGAGTAGTGCTTTCATTTTGAATGAAAAGTTTTTATAGATTCAGAAAGAAAGATAATGTCTTAGTATCTTGATTTATATACAAACCATTTCAGAGGAGTTAGATAAAAATAAATTATAAATCCAATTTTGAATTTGCTCACAGTGTTGGCTCTTTAAAAGAGCATGTGGTGAGTCCTTTTGTGAACATGAATACTCTAGTAATCTCTGATTGTGAGGCAGTGATAAGCTGAGACTGCCTCTTATTTAACTTTAGGCATGTTAACTTTTCAAAGCTGGTTCCTTATTTCTAAAAAGGAGATGATTAGTTACTAATTCTTTAGAGAAAAAAATGCATAGTTTGAGTTTGGAGTATATTTCATAATGACATTCTTAGGGTAATTATTCAAGTTGTTTGATAAACTTGTTATTGTATCCTAAGAGAGATCTTTGGTTTTTCCCATTCTTGGGAAAAACCCATTCTTCTTTCCCATTCTTCTTTCTTCCCTCCTCCTTCCCTCTTTTACATGTGTGAGTTTTTTTATTTTATGTTTACCTTACCCTCTTCTTTATATTATACTTTCCCCTGATTTTTCTCCTTTCATTCCGCTTTCATTCTTTGCTGCTTCTCTTTCAGCTCTTTCTTTAATTTCATCTGTTTCTTGTAAGAAGCAGAGCTGTTAGTGGTAGAACCACTGCTGACTACCTTTCTATTAAATGAGATTCTGCAAATACTTTCCAGTTAGGCCATGGTTGCCTTTTTTGCAAAGGTAAAGTTCCTCTGCCATTTTGAAATAGCTGAACAAGTTAAAGTAATTTGTGACTATAGCTCCTACAGTCTTTCTGAATATACAGGATTCTGCAGCCAAGATGCTCACAAAATAGGATTGCTATAAATATGATAGATTCAGCAGCTAAACTTGGAATAATCATGGCTTTTATGTGGATAGAAAGATTATACTATTCTCAAAGGGAAGTATTTAAAATCTATTTACATCAGGTTTTTTGTTTGTTTTGTGGGCTTTTGGGAGGTCCTTCATTTTGGGAGGCACATGCTATAAACTATTTTAGATTTATGCTATCTAAATATTTATTGATTTATAATATTGACACTGCCTACTTTCAAGTAGGATTTGAGGCAGCATATTGCCCATGTATTTCAGCTATTTCTATTTGTTTATTGCAAAGTAGTATTCTTTGATAGAAGACCTAGAATGTTACAATTCCCATCTCTGAGTCTTTCTAGGGTATATTTGGTATCCATGTGCTTGGTGCTTATGGTGACCCAGAGGTCAATTGAAACATTCCTAATTATACTATGGGATTGATTCTAGTCCCTCTGGTAAGAAAAAGAAAATTATTGAATTTCAAGGCCATTTTCAATTGCTGCAAATGTAGTTAACATTAAGTTTTACTTTAAATTAAAATTCAGTAAATGGTACAGCCAGGGAATATCTACTAAAACATGCCATTATTTGGAAAATTATGGCAATATAATAATAACTGCTTCCTTGTATGAAGTTTTACTATACAGGAGAAAAATTCTGAAGCTATAATATTGCAATCTTATTTTTATCTAGAAAAATAAAATATTAGGCTTCAGACCCAACTGTGCAAATTCCGTTTGCTTTCCAACTTTTACTACCTCTGTGTCATAATTTTAACACATAACATACAACTCCTGTCTCTTAAGGCAGTTACCATATGGTGTTTATGTCAGACTGGATATATTTATCTAATTTTGTGAGATTCTTTTTTAGTTCCCAACACAGTTCTTGAAAGTAAAACCACTGTTGTTACACTTTCTTCTTACAATTTTTATGTTGTTGAGATGTATCAGTTATATATTATAATCATGAATGTCTGTTGGCCTCAAACCCAAATTTTCTTTGTATTCAAGGATAGATTTTTCACAAAAGCTAAATAGTTATAACTGCATCTCATAGATCCTTAATTTGCTTTACAGTTACTATTAAGCATGATTCTAGGTTTTTAATTATGTTCCAGCAGTACTAGTTTTTTCATTATAGCTTAAAATCATAACCTCTTTAATAATTTACCTCCAGATCTGGTCAATGATTTATTTTTTCTTTAATATACTTTGTTGTTTGCTTTCTTATCCCCATTAGGTTCAAAACATTATTGACACTTCACATCATTGACTCTGTTGAAAGACTTTATGAGCAGTGATTCAAATACGTTTAGGATGGCTAACGTGTGGTCAATTTGGAAAAAAATATGTAATAGAATAAAGGAGAAATGTTTTTGAGACCTTTGTTAAAAACCATTAATATATAAAATGAAAAAATAAAACATATGAAATATCTCTCAATAGGTAGAAAAGAAAGTAGATTTGGAATTTTGAATAAAAATTCTAGGACAACTAAAAAACAATCTTGGTGTAGATTAATTAGACCCTTTTAATCTTTATTTTCTGAGCTTTTTTTTTTTTTCTTTTTTGGTGAGGCTGTTTGAGACTGCCAATCTATATCAATGTCAGACCATCTCTCCACTTCTCAAAGAAAAATCATTTGTTTTAAAATTCCTTTTGAGTTATGTAATGAACATTTGAAATAGAAAAACTCCTACATTACTTAGTATGTGCTATAGTCAGATGTAATTTTTTCTAATTCCTATTATAATTTTAATCACCATTTCTGGAGTACCTAACACATATAGGCCAGGGCTTTACCTATATTCTTTTAATCCTCAAAGTAGCCTTGCAAGGAAGTTATTATTATGTTCATTTTATAGAAGAGGAAGTCAGGGATTAGAGATTGAAATGACTTGCCTAGAGTCACACACCTAAAGTCTAGGTATATCACCATGTCTGTCTTTTTCAAAATCAATTCTTTCCTCTACAATATGCTAGTTTCATGTTTTACAGATATGATTCCCACTCCATTAAAATACAAGCCTTACTAAAATAAACTGAAAAATAACTTTTGAGGCAATTACTACTGCTTTGAATAGTCACTGGGACAAATATACTTGAACACAACTTTTAAAATACTGTGGAAAAAATTTGTGTAATGACTGTGACCTCCAAAGCTTCATTGGGTTTTTATTATTGATCCGAGTTTAAAACATTTTAACTGTTTAAAACATCTTATCTGATTTGTTGTTTAAAAGGTTATAAGCAACAGCATAGTGGTTAAGAGCCCAAAGTCAGGGGCTAGATTTCTTAAATTTAAATCACAATGTTATTTACTAAATGTGTGGACTTGGGCAAGTTAATTAATCTGTTTTGGTTTTCTCCTCTCTGAAATGGAGTTAATAGTGGTATTTAACACATAGAGTAGTTAATTAGAATTTAAAAAAAAAAGTGTTGTAAAGCTCTATGCCTGGCCTATGGTCTGCAATGGATAGTTAGGGAAATAAAATACATTTGGTACACATCATTCAAGAAATGGGCAGAAAACCCACACCTTCCTACAATAAGGACCAATTTTTGCCTTTTACTGGACAACAGACATTGAGAATGAAAAATCTACTCTGTGCTCATAACTGTGTCCTTGCTATATGTGTCAGAAGTCCTTAGGGGCTCTCAGATCTTTATTATAGCTAGTCAAGGAAACTATATACATCAAATACTGACTACAAGACTATGTAAGTACTGATGTGTCATTAACAACTTTTTAGCTCCTATTTTGTGTTAGGCATTGGGTTAGTCTCTGCCCTCATGGAGTTTACAGTTTTACAGGGAATACAGACCACTATCAAGTGTGCAAAGTACAATAAAAGACAAGTACAAATTAATATGGGATCATAAAATAGGAAACCTTAGCCTAGTCTTCTGTGGTTCAGGTTACTATTGCTGTTAGTATTCTGAAGTAAGTTCAATAAAGAAAAGAAAAAACTCAGTGGTAGAGATGGAACTTTAAATGGGCCTTGATGGCTAGGTAGATTTTGAATGAGTCTAAAGGATATAGGAGGGTATTTCAGGCAAAGTCAACATGAGCAAGACACATCTGTGAAATATGAGGAAACTGATGGAGGGTACATTTTGGTGTGTGTGGTGAAACAAGGTTGGCTGTGAGGGCTTGAGGCCCATTCCTGAAATTCCTTGGAAGCCAAGGAGAGTGGTTTAGATTTGAGATGGCAGGGGTTTGGAGGGATTATTTTTAAGAATAAGTTATGAAAATAAGACAGGTAAACTTGCAATTAGAAGCAGGATAGAGTGTAAGAAATAGAGTAGTGAAAGCTAACATAGGAGGCTGTTGCAATTTTCCTTCTGTGAAGTGATGATAAAGGATTGATAAGCTGAAGGTGGTGATATTTGGAAAGGATACTTAGATTCTGGATATTAAGGGTGGAGAAGAATAAATAGTTGATGGTTAACAGCACATTGCATGTGGATGATGAGTATATTGATGTCAGCACTGTCAAAAACAGGTTAAATGTGGAGAGGAATCTAAGTGATACAACCAAGTGGTATTATGACTGTTAGTTGGAAACTTTATTTCCCTAACAAATCTATGTACCTAGACCAAACAACTCTTTGATGGCTATTTAAAAATCTATGCCATTATGACAAAAGGCATTTGCCCTGGTGCAGAATAATGTGATCCACTGTGCAGTGAATGAGCAGTGGGGTGTGATGCCATGGCAGCCCAACCTTTGCTTATCAGGACAGGGTGATGTGAAGTTTCTGCAGACTCTCTGGTAAGAATCATTGTGATGGGCAATTTATGCTTTGTTGAAGTAAGTCATTTAATTGCAAGTGTGTCATGTATGCACATAAATAAATACATAAATATTCTTAATTGAAAATAGTACAGATTGGATATCCCAAGCAAAGTACCTTCATCAGTTGCTTTAAAATGCTTAAAATTAGCAGAACATTGATCTGTCAGTTAATGGGCATATCCAGCTATATTTTATTTTCTGAATATGCACATAAAAATGTTACAAAACATGTCAGGCAGGTCGCTTTTTAATTTGAAAACTTGTACTTCAAGAAATTGTTTCACCTGTACCATGTAGAATAGAAGCAAAAAGTGTTGATTTTTAATTTGCAATGAGACTCTTGACCAAGAGGAACTGTTGTCCAAAATTATATTGTTATGGTTTTAAGAGGGGAAAAAAAACTTATTTTTCCATAAAAGGAATTATACATGGATGTTCCCTATGCGTTGTTGCCAATTTTTGCTCTGGACTTTGGCCCTCTATCCTCCATGAAGAGACGAAAATCTGGGCAAAATCAGTCCCAAGTTGTAGCTGCATGCTTCTCATTTCCGTCCATTCCTTACTTCTGCTACGTGTAATCTGGATTTTCAGAAGCGTGAAGACCAATAGGATTGCCGGATTTAGTAAATAAAAATAGAGATGCTCAGTTAAACTGGAATTTCAGATAAACATCAATTATTTTAGTAGATGGGACACACACATGCCAAAAAATTATTTGGTTATCTGAAATTCCAATTTAACTGAGCATCTTGTATTTTATCTGGCAAGCCCTAACTTTTCCTTTAAAATAACTTCCTACAAAAATCTCTAAATTGGAGACGAAAAAAAAAAGTTGTCTGAGCCTAGAGCAGATGAGGATCCATGGTAGTCGGCATTCTCCCAAACTTGGCCTAAAAAAAAGACCAAAAAACCAAGAGTCCCAGGAGCCTGCGCATTAAAGCGAGCTGTGTAGCAGCTTTCCCGCCTGTTTTCTGAGGAATGTAGCACGGTGGCCACGCTGCGGGGGTGGGGCTCTTACGGTTGGTGTCCTTGCCGGAGAGGAAAGGAGGTGCCGGAAACTTTAAACCCCGGCCAGAGTACAACGTGTCCACTTAGGCGGCAGTAGGAGTCGCCATTTCCTTTGCAGGCAAAGAGCGGGGAAAGCTTGGGGCTCCACGTTGCCCCGCTGAGCAGACTGAGGGCACGGCCCGCGGCCTCAGCACTTTAGTGACGTGGAATGGGGTCCCCCCTTTCGGGGCTGATTTCTAGTGGCACGTCTGAGCTCGCCTAGGCGGGGAAAGGGGACGCCTCCTCTGTCCCGGATGTAAGATGGCGGCGCGGGGGGCGGCCTGGCGGGGCGGTCACGTGGTGGGGAGTAGCGCGCGAGCCTCCTTAAGTGATCTCTATGGTTCGCCCGGACGCATTGGAGCAGCGGAGCGCGAGATGGGTCGTGTGTCCGCGCGCGCCGAGTCGCCGCCGTCGCCACCTAGCCCGCCGCCCGGCCGGTTTCAGTTTTACAGGGTTTTTGTTTATTCTGTTCGCCTCCTGCAGAGCTGTACGGGATTTCCCTGAAGGATGCTGGGGAATGGGTGGCCTGGGGACTTCCCGGCTCTGCCTTGGTTTCTTCCTCGCGGTGCCGGAGCCGGTGGCCGCCCCTGCGGGATGCGCCCCGGCGTTCGCCGGCGCGGAGAGCGGGCTGGGCGGCGGGTGCTGCAGCGGGGCGGGGGGCTGGCCCGGCCGCCGCCCAGCCCCCACCTCGGGCTGCGGGCGAGGAGGGGCGCGGGCAGCGCAGCCCGAGACGCGGCCGGAGCTCCGGGCGGGCGAAGCGCGGGAGCGCTGCTCGCTGCCTCTCGGGGACCGTCCAGCTTCAGTTGGCGTCTCATTGCGCTTTTGCCGCCCCTTGCTGCCTTTAAGCGGCCCAGGGACGAGCTCCCCTCGGGGCAGTGGAGGGAGCGGCTGTCTCCACAGGACCTCTCCACTCCCTTTCTCTTCAGAGCGGTCGCTGACGTAGAGAACGCCGGGCCCGGCCTCCCCGGCGCCGCCTCTGCTCCCGGAGCTCTCGGGGCGCGCCGGGAGCTGCCGAGCCGCGCGGCGCTGGGCGGGGTCTCCGGGCGCGGCGGGGAAAGGGAAGGAAGAGAAGGGGCGCGGGCCGACGTCGGCGGCGGAGGAAGGATGGAAGAGCGCCGGCGCCGCTTCGCTGCCCTCCGCGTGGTCCCGTGCCTCCCCGACACCATGGCCCTGGCTGAGGTAGTAGTTTGTGCTGTTGGTCGGGTTGTGACATTCCCCGCTGTGGAGATAACTGCGCAAGCTACTGCCTTGCTAGTGCTGGTGATGCTCAGCGCCGCGGAGGACAATGGCTGGGAATCCCCTTTGTTTTCCGGGGCGCGGGGGCCCGGGGACAGCCCGCGAAGCCCCGGTGCCCGGTCGGCCCGGCCGCCACGGAAACCGTTAGTTTTTCGTTTCCTGGAAGAAGGAATTGCGGGGAGAGGGGTGGACCGCGATACATTTTAACGCTTGGGCAAGAGGTAAACCATTGGATTCGCTCTCTTGAAGGAAGGAGTGGAATTGTGTAAGATACTGACATAACTTCACCCTAAATAATTTTAACGCTTCATTCGGTAGTTAATGCAAATGTAGTTTGTACCTGTTTTACTTCAGTCTTTAGCTGTGGGTCGGAGTGGAATGAAGTAAGTATCCTGTCAGGCAGAAATAGCATTCTAGGGGCACAATAGTAAACCCAGTAATTAAAGTTTATGCTTTAATATTTTATATCTGATTTTTTGATACGCTCTGGCAATAAAATGTAAGCGTGTCTTTAAAAATGTAAACCTAAAACAATGTAAAGTTTCTATTTAAACTTTGCGACTCCTTAAATGAGAAGATTGAATCTATAGTTAATTGCACTATGCAGATTTTTTAATGTAAGGTAAAAAAATAAAAAGTGTTCTGTGAGTGATTTTGGTTTTGTTTTTTTCTTTTTAGTTTAACTTGGGTGCTCAAATAAATTCTGCTGGTGTAGTGGGTTGGTTTGGGGTCTTTTTGGCCTTTGATTCTTATGTGGTGCTTATATCATTGCGTTTTTGTACGGCGGAGGGGTGGATCTAGGCGTTGAAACTACGGTTTCCAGATACTATGAGTTTAAAATCTAAAAACACCCATTTTGATTCATGAAGGACCACTTACTCCTGACAGGAAAATACAGTTTTCATAGAGAAAACGTAGTTTAGATAACTAAGGAAATTACTTGGTGTTCTAAATACCCTGGAGTCTGTGTGGAAAAGAAGATACTTCTTGTATTTTTAAATTTTATTTTCACTGAGAGAAGTAGGTGGTCAGTTTTAGTACTTTTCTTTAAAAACTGGCCTGTATTTGATTCACGTGGAATAATTAGCTTGGGATATAATGTGATCAATTTTATGTGGGTTTTGGTGTTCAGTTGAAAAAAATTAGGGGATTCTTAAAGCCAATAAAATCTCTTTTGTCCCCTTCAGTAGGAATTTGATGCTTTTGTGATTCAAAAGTGATCTAGTAAGTGTACCTTGATTGGGTTTTGGTTTAGCCTTGAAAGTAACCTTACTTAATCTGATCTCATCGGGATGGAACCACCCTTGTAGGAAGGACATTGAAGAACAGTTGAATCTTAAAGTGCAGAAAATACCTGATTGTTGGCTATTTAAGTTTGCTTTTCTTGATAGCAAACTGCACAGTAAACTCAAGAGTTTATTAAGTAAGTGCCTGTTTTCTTAAATAATGAATTTATTGCTGGATTGCTTAGTTAAATCTTGATTTATGGAGAAACTAATAAAATTCTGATTATACTGTAATTTCATTTTTCAAAACACTTCAACTAACCAAAGTAATTGTTAAACCAACTGCACTATTATTTTTATGGAGAATCAACAGTTGTTAATCTGCACCCTAAAGTATTACAAATTCTCCTCATAATTTATTGAACTTTAAATGGATCAGCAAACCAGAAATTCTCAATGTCCTTTTATCTTGTGTTTTTAAATTTCATCCACAACTATGTATTGCCCACATAGTAGTAACATTTTTGAGTTGCTGGATGTAAAGGTACATCCATGTTTTCCTTGTTTGCTAAGTTGCAAGAGAAAATCGTGCCACCAGCTAACTTTTTAGTCTCATATTTCTAATCTCCAATTTTAAAAATGAATCAGCTTTTTACTTTTACATTTCCCTACACATCATTGAAAATTACCAACTGAGTGAGCATTTTTATTGTTGACAGTTTGCTACAAGATGAATATGCCTTATCAAAAATACAGTTTTCCAATTTTAGTATTTATTGACATTTACTTGGTGCAATTAACTTTTTGTTAAAGGTCTACTGTCAAGCATTCAAGCAATTTGTAGTTGCAAAAAGCCACTGTTGAGAAGGAATAAGGCAGTATTTTGAGTGCCCGTCTCAATAAGTACCTACTGGACCAAAGGAAAGCTGGGTTATGGTAATGACATTTTAATAAATGCCATCCTCAATTGACATGGAGAAAATGTTATGGTATACAGGACATACCATGATGAAGATTCTTGAGGAATACAGTTTTGCTTCATGCTTCAAAGTTAAGAGTTCCTGATTGTTAGCCTTACATATAAAAACTTCGTTTATAAGCTATTTCAAAATAAAATTACCTTTTGGCAGGTAGACAGACTTACTAGCATAGAGTGCACTCTAGACATTGTGTCTTACGAAGTAGCCCCAAAAGGATTCTTGGCAGAGGGACCTGACAGCAGAAATTAGCCCTTTGGTGTATAAGATCAAGGCACCAAGAAGGCTGAGATTTCTTCATAACTGCACATTGTCTCCCCTATTGTTTATTATACTGCACCCCTCCATGGTAAAGAAAACTGACAAAGGAGGTACTATTACTACATCTCTGTTCTCACTGAGCAATCCCTTCTGTAATTTCTGCAACAAAAGGCACATAAGACAATCATCTTCAAAAATGAATTAGGCCAGATTGGTAATACCCAAAAGCTTTATGACCATTATCATAAAATCTGAAAAGCCATTGGTGTCTCTGATAACTAGATAATTAAGCAAAAATATTAAAATTACTTGTATGATGAAGTTCATTAAGTGTTTTTGTTAGATTATCACCGGTAGGTACCACAGGGAAAGCAAAATAATTGTACAGCTAGGTCATTGCCTCAAAGGAAAACACAGGAAAGATATTACATGAAGTGTTTAAGAATCAAAATGTGGTCAAGTGAGAAAAGCATTAGTGACCTACTTCACTTTTGAGACTGGGCAGAAAAGTGGGTGAAAGAGCTAAGAAGAGAGCTAAGGAGAGAACTATGGGGCACTTAGAATAGTATAGTAGTTTAAAGAGTTCTGGTTATGTTTGTTGCCTGCGATCTTGGAGGTGAGCAATACAATTGGCAGTTGATAGTGATATTCTAGGTGGTTTACATTTTAATCCTGTATTATCTCCCAATATGCTAGGGATGTCATCTGAATTTAAGAGAAATATTTCTAGTTTGATGTGGAATATAGTGTTTTTTTATCTCAAGAGTTATATATATTTTTTGGTTAAATTTCCATTTTACAGTTACCTTTCTTTAAAAGTTCTATTTTGTTCAGATGTAATGGAATTGTGCCTACACAAAATTTCTGGTGACTGAATTTGTGAATAGGATCTTTTAAGACATACCATTGACACCCAACAGTCTAACTTTAGTCCTTTAGTTAGATCAAATATGAACAAATCTAAGATACGAGCCTTGTGTTGGTTTTAAGGATAAGTTCCTAGTTCTTTCTGCTTATTCTATTAATATGTCAAACAATACTTTCTGAAACTATACCATATCCTTTGAGTCAGGTTTCAAATTCCATTAGTCCCATTATAATTGAGAGCATTTTATCATGGAGGTCAGGGTTTCTCAAAAGGCAAAATAGTGTCAAATATCGCAGAAAAGTCAAGGAAATTAAGAACTAAAAAGTATCCACAGACGTTGGCTATTTAGATCATTCATATAGTTGTAATGCTGTTTTTTATTATAAAGAAAAATCTCTTTAACTGCTGCCTGGTTGAGTAATAAAAAAGTATGGGTGTTTCATCTCACTTTGAACATAACTTCCAAAAAAGTATGAAGATTCAGAGGTTGCTATTTTAATATGCTGCACACAGTATATTTAAAAGCCCTAATTAAACAGAAAAGCATTATATAGATAACAGGGCATGGGCTAGTTTTAGTCATAGCAATAACACTGAGTTAATATTACCATAAAGGTGACAGAAAGAGCTGACTAACCTCTAAAAACAAGTACTTAAGCAAATGAAAATATATTTTCCTGTTTTTTAAAACAAATTTACATACTATTTAATAAGACTTTAGGTGAATTGTCAAAATAAGAATCCTATCTGCCTTTCATTTCTTTCTTAGTTAATGACACTCGTGTAGAATGAATATGTTCCAGATAAATCCATTCATTAATTTTATTTAACAAATATATTGAGTACCTATTATATGCCAGGCACAAAGGATATACAGTATATAAACAAAAGTCTCCATGTTAACGGAATTCATATTCTAATAGGAATACATATCTCTAAAATAATTATGAACCTATAGTGAGGACAATCCATGGGCCACCTGACGTTTTCAAACCTGAGTTCCACCTGAGCACCTACTTTAGAGCCCTTGCTGCAGAACTAATATTGGTATTGTGGTTGTGTATGTATTGATTGATTTATTGATTGACAGGGTCTCCCTCTGTTGCCCAGGCTAGAATCCAGTGGCATCATCATAGCTCACTGCAACCTCCAACACCTGAACTCAAGTGATCCTCCTGCCTCAGCCTCCAGAGTAGCTGGGACTACAGGCAAGCACCACCACACCTGGCTAATTTTTCCTTTTTCTTTTTTTTTTGTAGAGACAGGGGTCTTGCTCTTGCTCAGGCTGGTCTTGAACCCCTGGCCTCAAGCAATCCTCCAGCCTTGGCCTCCCTAAGTGCTGGGATTACAGGTGTGAGCTACCATGCCCGTCCCACTTCTTTGAACTCTTACAATGTTTAAAATATACATCACAAAATCTGATGCCTGGCTGTGCTCAGTCTTTAGATTTCTCCACAAGGTAGTCAGGAATCTGCTACAATATTCATTGTGAGCTCTTAAAAGTCTTACCGTTCCACTGACAAGTACTTCTTGCGGTGTCATCCTTAGTTTGAGGCATACAAGGCAGCTCTGGGTGGACTAAACTATTATTTTTCTAAAATTCAGGTACAATTATCACAAAATTCAATGGGAACATGGCTTTTTTCTTTTTAACCACTTCAGTTCAAGCGTCGACTTTAGTGGACAGCCAAAAAGCTTTTGCTTTTACAGCTTTTATCTCTGCAGTTGCAGTGTGTACATTCAGCTAATAAGTCACTACAAATCTGTGACCTTTTAACAAGTCCTTAGTAGGAGTTATTATAGTTATTTTCCTAAAGCTGCCTGTAAAGTAAAACAAGCTTTCAGTGCTTTAAAGCTTTCCTCATCACACAAGAGCAAAACGGATCCGTCGTCAATGCACAGCACAAACTATCGTGCGGACTGTGAGTGCCGGCTGTGGGCAAGGTTTCGCAGCCGGTGAGCGCGGTACCGAAGTGGTTGAAAACATAACCACAGGTCATGCTTGGTGTTAAAACCATTAAGTAAAATACTGATAGAGAAGTATTTAATTCATAGATCAGGCTAACAACACCTGAACCTACTGATCAATCATAACATTACAGTAACAGAGACAACTGGATATTCTGTGCCTCCTGAGGTGATGCCATAGAAGCATAGAATACCATCTGTGAAGCTAAAATAGTTGAACTTAGACTCTCTTCAAGCTGCTAGATCTGACTACCAGTTTATAAGAAATTTAAGATACAGAGGAACATGTTAAATCACAGGGGTGCAAGTAGCAAAATCCACACTATAAATTCTATAGGATAAATGATCTGATCTAAGAAACAAATAAATTGCGAGGGGAAAAAGGGAAGGAAAATTTATAAATTAAAATGAACCTAAAGATAACATGTCAGTTAACTGCAATGTGTAGACTTTGTATGGATCCTGATTTGATCAAAGCCAACTACAAAAATATTTATGAGACAACTGGAGAAGTTTAAATACTAAATATTTGAAGTTAAAGAATTATTATCATTATTATTATTATTATTAGTTTAGAGACAGGGTCTTACTCTCACCCAGGCTAGAGCACAGTGATGCCATAATAGCTTACTATAACCTGGAATTCCTGGGCTCAAGCAATCTTCCTGCCTAAGCCTTCAATGTAGCTAGGACTACAGACACGAAGTACAACATCTGGCTAGTTTTTAAAAAAAATTTTGTAGAGAACAGGGTCTCACTATGTTGCCCAGGCTGGTATTGAACTCCTGGCCTTAAGCCATCCTCCTGCTTTGGCCTCCCAAAGTGCTGGGATTACAGTTGTGAGCCACAGCCACAGCCAAAAATTGTTGATTTTTGACAATGGTATCGTGGTTGTATTTTTTTTTTTAATTCTTATCTTTTGGGATATGCATACTGAAGAATATACCAATGATTTATGCACTTTGCTTCATGCTTCAAGTAATCCATGGGGCTGGGCGCATGTACATGGATGGAGTACACATGAAAGAAGCTTGACATGGTATTGGTATTTGTTGGTACTGGGTGATGGGTATGTGGGGGTTCTTTATACTGTTCTACTTTTGTATACATTTTGAATGTCCCATAATAAAAATTAAAAATGACAAACAAGAGAAAGATTCCAGTGGCTGTGAAAGAACCAAAGGGAAATGGAAACACAGACAAACCATATAAAGGTCAGTAAGTTGTTGGTTATTGCTCTTAGGGTATCCTCC
This sequence comes from Cheirogaleus medius, assembly GCA_008086735.1. Classification (NCBI taxonomy): domain Eukaryota; kingdom Metazoa; phylum Chordata; class Mammalia; order Primates; family Cheirogaleidae; genus Cheirogaleus; species Cheirogaleus medius. The sequence continues at coordinate 10,331,746 of VBSM01002616.1, read as the reverse complement.
CAGACCTTTTTGAAATATTACTTTGAACTCTATCACAGGATCAGTCCATTTTCCTTATAATCCAGATCAAATATATTGACTAATACAGTGGAAGTTTCACACATGCCCACAAGGATACCATTGTTTATATACCGTGTTTCCCTGAAAATAAGACCTACCCATAAAATAAGCCCTAGCAGGATTTCTAAGCATTTGCACAATATAAGCCCTACCCCGAAAATAAGACCTGGTGATGGGCGTGGCTACGTAGCATATCTGCACAACCCATGCATTTTGGAGCGGTAAAGAAGACGAGCAGCCCTTCTCATCTGCCCCATGAGAGCTCTATTGCTCGACATGAGAGATTGGGGCCAATGGTTCCAAAGGAAATAGAGTCGCAAGAAATTCAGGCTGGAATTCGGGTTTTGGAGAGTTATGATGATGTTCCAGAAGAAGACGACTTAACTATATGTGAATAAATGTAGATTGTTGTACCGTACTTAAAAAAAATAACACATCCCCTGAAAATAAGCCCTAGGGTGTCTTCTTGAGGAAAAATAAATATAAGACCCTGTCTTATTTTCAGGGAAACACGGTATATCTATTATTATTAAAACTACGAGGCAGGGCGCGGTGGCTCACGCCTGTAATCCTATCTCTCTGGGAGGCCGAGGCGGGCGGATCGCTCGAGCTCAGGAGGTCGAAACCAGCCTGAGCAAGAGCGAGACCCCCGCCTCTACTATAAATAGAAAGCAATTAATTGGCCAACTAAAAATATATAGAAAAAATTAGCCGGGCATGGTGGCACATGCCTGTAGTCCCAGCTACTCGGGAGGCTGAGGCAGGAGGATTGCTCAAGCCCAAGAGTTTGAGGTTGCTGTGAGCTAGGCTGACGCCACGGCACTCACTCTAGCCCGGGCAACAAAGTGAGACTCTGTCTCAAAAAAAAAAACAAAAAAAAACTACGAATTAATAAGGGATGTGTTTGTACTAAGTACTTCATACATATAATGTACTTGCTTTAATATTAGCCTATTAAACTTAATAATTTTCCATTTTAAATATTGATATTTTGCTGGTTCTATAGTCTTTTTTCTAGAAGTATGCCTTATTAGCATACTTTCTAAAAAAATTCTTGAACAAGTATTCTAAGCTAAATCAATTTACTGAAAAAAACTTAAATTTGTTTTGGCTTTAACTGCTTTCGATAAGCTTAGTTCTGTTTTTCCTCTTTTTTGCCTTCTTGTTTATTGTATTATTCTTCCTGTCTGATTGAAACTTTGACCAACATCTCCCTATTACCCCCGCCCCTCCCCCAAGTCCCTGGTAACCACCATTCTCCTCTCTGCTTCTCTTAGTTTGATGTTTTTAGATTCCACATATAAGTGAGATTATGTAGTATTTGTCCTTCCATGCCTGGCTTAATTCACTTAGCATAATGTTTTCCAGGTTCATCTATTAATATGTTGTTGCAAATGACAAAATGTTTGCCCTTTTAAATGATCGACTGTAATAACTGTTCTAGCAATTTATTAGATTTTTGTGTTTCTACTTAATGATTCCTTAATTTTTTTCTTAACCATCACTGTGTGTTTTATTTATATACAGAATACAGAACACAATGTTTTCATTAATATATGTTACCTCTTAGAACAATTCATTGTTCTATATATACACCACTATTATTAACCTAATAATCTAAATATTTAACTGAGAGATATTCTTGCTTTGTATATTAGCACACTGCAAAGATATAACCAACAATTTGCTGTGGATCAAAAAAATACAATGACTTTGCATTTCACTAAGCATAGAAAATATGTTATTAAATGCCATACATATGCATGTGTATATAAATAATAATATTGAAGAAAAAACTAATTGAAACATTGCAGATACAAGAGAGTTCTTTTAAATTTAGAACTATTGTCATTATTAGTTTTTATTTCAAAGTATACATCATAACGGCTCCTTAATTTAATAACTCTTACTCTGGATATACTTAGTAAACCACGATCTAGACTCATTAGTTAGACTTTTAACTTAGATGTGACTTTATATACTACATACATGGGCATTTTCTATTGTTATTAACCCTGGAACTTCAGTTGTCTTACAGAAAAATTAACGATAATTGCTATTTTATAGATGTTAGAACTAATACCTTTAGTATTCTCTGCTGACTACCCATGAGCTCTATGGAGTTCATTATGCTGTAATTAAATATTCCTTAAACTCTTTCTGATTGTGTTTCATGACCTTCTCCCTCGTTAAAGGGAAACAGAACCACACCACTCTTCCCATAGTTCAGTATTCTCCAATAGTCAAGTTAGACCAAGAGCAGGGTTCCAAGACACAGAACATTCCTCTAACAATCCCAGGAAATCAGAAAACCAAAACCAAAACATGTTATCCCAAAAGTTAGTATGAAAGTTCCAAAACGACTTCTAGGCATTTTGGTCAAGGTCCATCTTTTTTTTTTTTTCCTTTATCATGTCTATCATCTCCCTCTTTTCTTTTTTTCTATTAAAGAATAATTTTTATATCTTTTTATGTGACTGGTGAAAATAGTACTTCTCTTCTCCAAAAATCACAGTCAGTTGGATGTATAAAGGTGGTTGTGATGAAGCGTCAGGTCTTATGTATTTTTTTAATGTAAGAAAAGGTAAGCAAGAAAAATGTGGTGGTCTTATTGGTACATATGTGGTCCTTGCACTGTGAAGCTGTTGGAAGGAGTTGATGAAATGCATACAATTGAGCTAGGCTAAGTGGAAAGTCATGTTGGAGAACAGATGGAATTTTGAAGTGCTAAGAGAATGAGTTAATGAAACTAGGGCCATAAAATTGCTAGAAAGAATGTAGGCTGATTTATTCCAGAATTTAGGAGCTCTGGGAATAGAAAAGCCAGAAGAGCAAGAACAGAAAGAGCAATTTGAACATCAGAGCTATACCTCTGGATGAGCTCAGGGGAAAGGGTAGGTTTTTAGGAAAGATATAAAAGGACCTGGGGTCGATCATTTATTTCATAGTTGTTTATTAGTGTATTTATTAGACATCAAGATGACTAAGAAATAGCTCTTGCCTTCAAGGAGCTTTTCTATTTGAGGAAATAGACATGTATATAAATAACTGAAAACAGGATAAAACAAGTGTTATATAGATCTACACTCAGCAACATACCATAGGAATGCAGAACACTGAGCAAGTTTCAACTAGGGCTTCAGCACAGGAAACATGAGGAATAAGCATGTTTTCAATATGATGAGAATGAAGGAATGGGCATTTCTGGATATAAGAACACCAGAAGAAAAGTCATGTACCCATGGAAGGGAATGGACTCTTAAGGAAGAGCAAGTAGTCTAAGATAGGTGTTATATAGGAATCTGGAGGCCAGAGGGACCATAGTGGTCCCATAGTGGTGTAGACAAAGAGGCTGGAAATATGGTTATGGGTTAGATCATGTGTGACCTGCAAGACTAAGAAGTTTTGATTATTCTCTAAGAATAAGAGGGCTATGATTTTTAAACAACCAATCCTAAGCTTTCCTTTCTCTCCTTTCTTTTTCTTTTTTCCAACTATGGTGATTTAATAACATGTCTGCACAATCTTTGACACTTTTTTCAGTAAAAAATTATTAGTCTGTGTTCTCTTTCCTTGAACCTAAGTGGCCTTTGTGTCTACCTCAATAAATAGAATATAACAGAAATGACACTATGTGACTTCTGAGGCAGGGTCATAAAAGGTGATACAGACTGCACCTCTCCCTTCCCCTCTCTCCCTTATTCCCTTTCCCCCCATCTCTCCATCTCCACCTCTCCATGCTTTGGAAGTTCACGTTCTTTTCTCATGGAGAGTTACCATTTTTGTTTTTTTGGGTTTTTTTTGAGACAGAGTCTCACTTTGTTGCCCAAGCTAGATTGAGTGCCGTGACGTCAGCCTAGCTCACAGCAACCTCAATCTCCTGGGCTCAAGCAATCCTCCTGCCTCAGCCTCCCAAGTAGCTGGGACTACAGGCACGTGCCACCATGCCCGGCTAATTTTTTGTATATATATTTTTAGTTGATCAATTAATTTCTTTCTATTTTTAGTAGAGACGGGGTCTCGCTCTTGCTCAGAGCTGGTTTCGAACTCCTGACCTTGAGCGATCCGCCCGCCTCGGCCTCCCAGAGAGCTAGGATTACAGGTGTGAGCCACCGCGCCCGGCCGAGAGTTACCATTTTTTAAGGGATATAATGCGATGTAGAAGACTATGCTAAAATCTGTCCCTGCTTCTTTCTGTATTATGGGCCATCTGTTGAAGCTTTGGAGTCTAGGTCAAATGTATGTGTTGTCTCCTCTTCTCCATCATTTTTGTATAGGACCCTAATCTAATTAAAATGAATGTCAATAGCAATGTTGAAGGAGAAAGCCTAGAAAGAAGAGGATTTTTGAAGGATAGGGGTGGAGGGGCAGAAAAGCAGAAGACAATTTTGCTTAAATTGTTTTGCCTTGAAAAATAAATTTGCTCCTGTAATTCTGTGAGCCAGTTGCCATATGTATATAAATACACATTTCTTTATTTAACCATTAGCGAGTATCATTCTGTGATCCCTCCCCACCTCCGCCAGCCTAATGTCCTGGCTACTATGGAAGTAAGATAAGTTAGAGAAACCCCTTATTTTGAAGGCTGGTTCCAACAACAATTTGGCACTCTACACTTTGTAGGGCCTGGGGAAATTGCCATACCTTAGGGAAAGTTTTTGCGTGATCTTAAGCCATGTCTCTTAATGCCATGATATGCATTCTTAGATTTGAAAATAACACCGAGTTCTCAGGAAAACTGAATTCCATCAATAATAACATCTTCCAATAAACCAAAAACTTGCAAAGGCCTAATAAAAAGGAAACCATCTAACTTTAAGAATGAATTTATTACTAAGTGAATTTAATTCACAAGAGGAATTTTCTCTAATATTTAGGCTGTTGTTGGTCTTGGCTTTGTTTGTTTTTAATTAACATTTTTAGTTGTTTGGTTTGATCAAATATTGAATTTGAGTTCAAAGATACATCTCCTCTGAGGATGCAGTTTAAAGAGGCCAAGTAAATAATAGAAAATCATAGTTTCCAAGTTTCACAGAACAATGTTCTCCAGTCGTTCCATGACAAACAACATGTGTGGCTTTGTCAGTATTCTACAAAATTAAGCTACCCCCTCTTTCACACAAAAAATGTGCTCTAATTTTTGTCTTTTTTCCTGCTCCATGTTTGCTCAATTTCTTCATATCTTTCTTCTTGTTTGCCTAGTCTCTTCGTTTCTTCCAAATACACAGCTACCTTTGAGGAGGAGTGATGTGGCATCAGTGATAGACTCAGAATACATCCTGCTGACTCATTATGAAACTGTAGACAAGTCACTAACCAGGAAATTGGGGGTGTTAATGAGTGAGGAGGTGTGGACAAAACCTGTTGACTTCAGGACCTCAGTCTTCATATTTCCATTGCCACCGCTTACCTTATAGACATTAGATGAGTCTGCAGTGAGTTATTCTGTGCACTAGGAGGCAAGGGCTTTAGAGTCAGGTAGCCAGGGAGTTATTTCCTCTCTCTGCTATTTAATAACTGTGTGACCGCAGGTGAATTTCTTAATCTCATTCATCCTCAATTTCTTGTTTGTAATACCTACCATGAGAGGTTGTTCTGAGGATCACAAATAATATATCCAAAGTGCTCGGCAAAGCCCTGGGCACAAGGAAGGTGTTCCACAATGGTAGTAGCTACTTGAAGTAGTCTAAAAGTTCTCTTTCAAATGCTGAATACACCCATATAATCTCACTCTTAATCTCTCTTTCACACACACACACACACACACACGCACACACGCATGCATGCACACGTCCACCTGATCATTTTAAAAGTGGTCAGTTGCCAGTTTAAAGGAATATTTAGGAAATGCCTCCATAAAAGATAAAAAACAGAAATGTATTATTTTCTTAAAAAATTATTCTTTGGTAATTTTAACTCCATCTCCCATACCTAATTGTGATGGCAACATTGTCATAAACAACAGCCAATCCAAGTCTTAATTGATGGAAGTCTAGCCAGTATGGGACTTGAGTACCCCTCCTTGCTTGCTAGCAATTGCAGCAGCAATTGTATAACATTGCTTGGATGGACAAATAAATAGCCGGGAGTCACTTTGCATGACTACAATTCTACAGAAACTATAAAACTGACCCAGACAAATGGTTAAAGTCCCCTGGGACTGTGGATCTATCTGTTGCCCCATGATTAGAGCACCAGCTCCTCTTGTCATCCACTGAGAACTGGGCAGCACTGGTAAGAGGAGAGGCATGCTGACATTAATAGTGTGCTGTAGCCCCTGCAGGGGGCTCTGTCTTCACTGAAGTATACAGTGTTGCTGTTGTGGTGAAGGCCTTTTTAGTCAAAAGCAATAAATCTTCCCTTGTTTAAATGACAGAGGGTTAAGATTGTTACTTCTGTTTCCAGCAAACCCATAAGAGGAAAAACAAACAAATGACTGGCATTCGAAGTTCTTGGTTTTTAAGAACACTAGGGAAAAAATGAAAATAGTGCAGTTTCATCAAGGTTATACAGTATTTGCAGTCAACAGAATAATGGCGTGCCCAATGACATTCATTTGCTAATTCTCAAAACCTATGAATATCTTAGGTTACGTTGCGAAGGAGAATTAAGATTGCAGATGGAATTAAGGTTGTTTATTAGCTGACTTTAAGATTATCCAGGTGAGCCCAATATAATCACAGTGGAAGAGAGAGGCAGCAGAGTCAGAGTCAGAGAAGGAGATGAGACTTCACAAGCAAGGACAGAGTGAGGCGATGTGAGGACTCCACCTGCCACTGCTGGCTTTGAAGACGAAGGAAGGAGCCATGAGCCAAGGGATGCAGGCAGCCTCTAGAACTACGGTCCCCAACTCCCCCCCCCCCCCCCCCCCCC
>VBSM01002616.1:10313602-10324713 GCA_008086735.1 Cheirogaleus medius | reverse complement strand
TCCTGACCTTGAGTGATCCACCTGCCTCGGCCTCCCAGGGTGCTAGGATTACAGACATGAGCCACCATGCCCAGCCCATTTGTGTTGTTTTAAGCCATTAAGTTTGTCATTAGTTGCTACAGCAGCAACAGAAAACGAATACAGCATTTAACTATGAACAGCTAAATATCTAAAATTGATTAACCCAAATTTCATCTCTTTGCTCTCATTCCAAGACAGGTGCTATTAACCACTTCAGTACTAGCGTCGACTATAGTCGACAGCCACAGGTGAACGCGCACAGCCGAGCGTCGACTGTAGCCGACAGCCAAAAGCTTTTACTTTTACAGCTTTTATCTCTGCAGTTGCAGTGTGTACGTTCAGCTAATAAGTTACTACGAATCTGTGACCTTTTAACAAGTCCTTAGTAGGAGTTATTATAGTTATTTTCCTAAAGCTGCCTGTAAAGTAAAACAAGCTTTCAGTGCTTTAAAGCTTTCCTCATCACACAAGAGCAAAACGGATTCTCCGTCAATGCACAGCACACACTATCGTGCGGACTGTGAGTGCCGGCTGTGGGCAAGGTTTCGCAGCCGGTGAGCGCGGTACCGAAGTGGTTAAGGAGTGAAATGACAAAGCAAAAGCAAAGCAGAAGAAAGTGCCAGAAAAGAGCATGGCTGGCTGGCTGCCAATTACAGTGATCTCTCTTCAATTCCTATCTTAATATTTATCACATGCCCTGCCTTAGACCACAGGAGTTCTTTCCCCCATTACCTGTCTTCATGTGACCTCCTCTTCTCTTCCATTTTGTTCTTTGCTGACTGCTATCACCTTCTTCCTCATTTTTCTCTTCTTCCATTTCCCCAGTTATTTTCTCTCCTGATCCTTCCCCTTCATGAGGAAAGATTGGAGCTAGCAATGATCCAAACTAGAAGAAAATGCGCATTCCTACAACTCCCTCCTTCTCACCACACCTATGTAGTCGCTGACGAAGAATTTTTTTTTCTTTTTTTTTTTTTTAGAGTGCAGCGACTTTTATTAGTTTTGTCTCCTATGCCATGAATTTGTAGGGAATAGGTTCCAGCAGATCAAGGTCCTTTCCCTTGCTTCTCACAAAGTGTGAGACACCTGATATGCCATGGATTCACAGGGGATAGGTTCCAGCAGCTCAGGCTCCTTTCCAGCACAAAGTGTGCTGCTCTGGGTGGAGCAGGCTGGCGCTTCAGCTGAACCCAGGCACAAAGGTGTTAAAGAAAGCTCTTTGGCTTCCTTCTTTTTCTGATCATTTTCCTTCACACGTTTCAGAAAGCTATCTCGGCTCTTAGAGTGCTTAATATGCTCAATACGCACATTATTCCTCTTGGCAAGAATCTTGCCCTTCACTTGTTTGTTTACAACAATTCCAACAGCACACTGGGTAACACTGTAGACTCTTCCAATTTTGCCATGGTAACATTCGTGGGGCATGCCTTTTTGAACAGTACCCATTCCCTGGATGTCTACAATATCACCTTTCTTGTAGATTCGCATGTATGTGGCCAAAGGAACAACTCCATGTTTTCTAAAAGGCCTAGAGAACGTGTATCAGGGTCCTCTCCTCTTTCCCTTTGTGTTCATCATTTTGGCGAATTACTGGAAGATGGCGGCTCCAGCCCCAAAAGAGAAGAATCTTGAATGAAAGCCAGAAAAGGACAACAGAAGTAGACAGGAAAAGAGGTGTCTGAAAACAGGATAGAAAGTCACAGGAAGGGCAACTGACAGGAGATGACACCTCGTCTCATTGACATAGCTGCCACGATTCTCCTTAGAGAAGTTATTCCAATGCACTATACACCAGAGCTGAGTTTAAATATTGTTCCCAGGCACTTGGGTTGTAGGGTGGACACCCCTCTGTTTCTCTGAATAGTTCGCTGCTTACTTAGAGCTCTTGGCAGAATTTAGAACACAGAGTTAAGTAATCTGCATATACCTAGCCGCATCACTGTCTGTGATCTGTACACAATTTGAGGTACACTGTAAGACAGTCAGATATCTATTGCGACTCTGCTGTATATTTGGCAATGCATCAGGCACAGGTAGCGGTGGTGAGTAACAAGCAGCAGGGCCAGTGGAGCTGCCTTCTGGTAGGGAATGATGTCTCTGGTATTGTTATAAGCACAGCATATAAGCCACCTGCTGGAGGTGTTGTCTTAAAGACATGAGCTCATCTAATTTAGACAAGAACAACAAAGTCAAAATTCCTCCCCCTGAAGGCCTCTGTGAGTCTGTGTGCCTTCCAAAAGGACAATAACCTCTTCCTTTGGAGTCAGGTAGTTGCTTCTGAAATATGAGGAACGACCGCTCCCTTGTTTCAGTTTTCTCTGCCGCCTTGGATGTGATCTCCCAGGCATGCCAAATAATGCCTTGATATCATTTCAACCGGTGTTGTCATTTTACAAGTTTTATCAGATGACTTCATATGGATGGAACCAAATCTTTAGAACTAAATCTTGAGCAGCCTGTCATGCTCTAGGCATGCTCCCTGTCAGGGATATGTTTTCATTCATTAGAGATGGAAAGGGAGGTTTAAAATGTCTCATTCTAGCCTAGCACTCTGGGAGGCCGAGGCGGGTGGATCGCTCAAGGTCAGGAGTTTGAAACCAGCCTGAGCGAGACCCCGTCTCTACTAAAAAATAGAAAGAAATTAATTGACCAAGTAAAAATATATACAGAAAAAATTAGCCAGGCATGGTGGCGCATGCCTGTAGTTCCAGCTACTTGGGAGGCTGAGGCAGTAGGATCGCTTTAGCCCAGGAGCTTGAGGTTGCTGTGAGCTAGGCTGACGCCACGGAACTCACTCTAGCCTGGGCAACAGAGTGAGACTCTGTCTCAAAAAAAAAAAAAAAAAAAAAAAAAAGCCTCATTCTAATTACCTATGTTGCTACAGCCTGCTACCTGGTCTCCTTGGCTTCTGTCTTTCCCTCCTCCAATCCTGTCCATGAACTTTCATTAGAGGGCAACAAAATAACATTGACAGCCACCTCTGCTTCGCCCTCCTGCCTCCTTATCTGAGTGAGAAGCTCTCATAACACCCTAGTTCATCCCCCTTGTCAGCAGTCATTGCACTGAACTGCGATTGTCTATTGACTCATCCACATCTCCCTCTGAACACTGATCTGTGGTGGCTGGCCATGCCTGTGCTGTGGATGTTTGCATGTAAACCACTTAGCCCCAGTGCTAGGAGGCAAACAGTGATACATGTCGGTGTGTCTAGGGATTGGAAGCCACTTTGCTACATATGGACTTGCAGCAGTTCCCCAGTGTTTATCAGATCAGACTCAAACTCTTCATTTCAGTTTTCAACTCCTTTGATTTTTCTTTTACACAAGCCTTCAGATCTCTTCTTTGTTCTCATCTGGCTCTTACATCTTCACACTGTGGGTTGATTCCTCTGCCTGCTTTCCTGTGGTAGCTTGTCTCTACAGATAGCTGTCGTCAATTTCTGCATACACATGGCACTCCCCCATTGAGAGATGGAGTCTTCGCCTTTCCCCCTTGAATCTGATCTGGCCTGGGACTAATTTCAATAATAGAATATGGCAGAAGTCACAATGCCAATTCTGGGCCTACACTTTAAGAGGATTGCCAGTTTCTATAATATTTCCTATCTCTAAGAGCCCTGAACTCTTGATAAGTTCAGGCAATTCTTTTGGAAATAGAAGCTATGTGGAAGTGGCTGAGGCACCAGGCATGTGAGTGAAGATGTCATCCTGGACAACCAACCCAGTTGAGCTATGAGGTGGCTCCAGTCCCAGCTGCTGTCTGATTGTAACTACATGAGAGACCCCCCAAGCAGAACCACCCACACACAGTCATCTCACAGCATCATGACATAACAATAGTTGTGTTAGTCACTAAGTTTTGGGGCGGTTTGTTATACAGCAATAGATATCCTTAATACCATCCTACAAAGTACCAAGCCTAAATTTTCGGTAAAGCCTTACCTTGCTAGTCTAGTTAACATTGATCTCTCCTTTCTCTAGCTTCCATAGAACTTATTGATACCAGCTGGGCAAGTTGGCTCACACCTATAATCCTATCACTTTGGGAGGCTGAGGCGGGAGGATTGCTTGAGGCCAGGAGTTCAAGACCAGCCTGAGCAACATAGAAAGACCCCATCTCTACAAAAAATATAAAAATTAGCTGGGTGTGGTGACACGCACCTGTAGTCCCAGCCGTTCAGGAACCTGAGCAGGAGGATCGTTTGAGGTTGCAGTGAGCTATGATGACACCACTGTACTCTAGCCCAGGTGACAGAGCAAGACCCCCCTTTCAAAAAAAAAAAAAAGAACTTATTGATACCACACATTTTGTTATCCAACTGTATATATTCCAAACTATATGATCTTTAAAGATATCATACAGTGGAAATATATCTTTTGTAATTCCCTCAACAAATCCTAGTACTGGACAAAAATGTCATTAATAAGCAATTGAATTAAATTAAAAGTAAGGGTATTCTTAATCATTTTAGTACTACCCCAACTATTTTAGCTTTGACTTTCCATGATGGTATCTTTGAGAGCATTTTTTTTTTTTTTTTTTAGACAGAGTCTCACTCTGTTGCCTGGGCTAGAGTGCCATGGCGTCAGCCTAGCTCACAGCAACCTCAAACTCCTGGGCTCAAGCGATCCTTCTGTCTCAGCCTCCTGAATAGCTGGGACTACAGGCATACGCCACCCCGCCTGGCTAATTTTTTCTATTTTTAGTTGTTTGGCTAATTTCTTTCTATTTATAGTAGAGACAGGGTTTCGCTCTTGCTCAGGCTGGTCTCAAACCCCTGAGCTCAAGCAATCCTCCCGCCTCGGCCTCCCAGAGTGCTAGGATTACAGGCGTGAGCCACCGCGCCCGGCCAGAGAGCATTTTTTTAAGTCATGGTTATGAACAGTATGTGTGGCAGCAGGCAGCCCTTGGGATCCTTCCACCTGAAGGCGGTGTTACAACGCAGTGCTTCTCAAAGTGTGGTCCAGAATCAGCAGTATCAGTATCACCTGTGAATGTGTTAGAAAGAAACATTCCTGGGCTTACCCCAAACCTACTGAATTAGAAGTTCTGAGGGTATGGACCTGTGTTCTGTGTTTTAACAAGCCTTCCAGATGATTCTGATGCATATTAGAGTATAAGAACCACTCTTGTAGTGGGGAAAGTCTTTGTGGGTTTTTTTTTTTTCTTTTCTGTTTTTTTGAGACAGAGTCTCACTCTGTTGCCCAGGTTAGAGTGCCGTGGCATCAGCCTAGCTCACAGCAACCTCAAACTCCTGGGCTCAAGTGATCCTTCTGCCTCAGCCTCTCGAGTAGCTGGGACTATAGGCATGCGCCACCATGCCTGGCTAATTTTTTCTATTTTTAGTATAGACAGGGTCTCACTCTTGCTCAGGCTGGTCTCAAACCCCTGACTTCAAGCAATCCTCCCGCCTGAGCCTCCCAGAGTGCTAGGATTACAGGCGTGAGCCACCATGCCCGGCTGAGAGTCTTGGTTTTAGGGTCAGAAAGTCTAGGAGTTTTTAGTCCTGACATTTACTAGTTGTATATCCATGAGAAAGTTACTTAACTTCCTCGAACCTCTCTTTCCTCGTCTATAATATGATAATTCCAACCCTGCCAACCTTCTAGGAATGGGAGAGTCAAGTCAGATAACATTTATGACTCCATTCTTAAAAATTGTAAAAGTATAGTGATGAAAGCTACAAGTAGTGATTGAGTGGCTCTGTACTCACAAGGTAGAATGGGATTAAACACAGAGTAAGATGCTTTCACTTTAAATTACTTTTCTTCTTTTTCCTTCCTGTCCTGGACTGAGTATTATTCTATCTTGTGTGGCAGGCCTTTGGTTTCACAGGTTCATGAGCAGTGGCTTATGTCACATTCCTAAATCGGTGCCGGATCATCTGTGTAGACTTCCCTTCCGCAGCTTTAAAGTAATTTTTAAGACCCAGGTAATTTCACAGTAACACAGCTGAAAAACCCCTTGTCAACTATTAAAATTAATATATTTGATACCTTCATTAATAAAGGTAAAAACTAAACCAGGAGAATACAATTTCAGTTGAATTTAATAAGCATTCATTCAAAATCAAATCATATTCATTTGAGATTTCAACTAGTGAGGATAAATTCACTGCATGGGAAGTATTGTGCCCAAATTATAAATCTGGTGGAACAGAGGAAGCAAACTGTGTACGTCTTGAGCGGGTAGTGAGTGGAAGGGCAGGGAAGGTGCTACGAGAACCCAGGCAATTTTGCATGGCTGAGCAGAGGGTGCCTACACAGAAAGGAGAAAAGTCTCCTTGGGAGAATTCAGGGTAATGTTTTTGAGTTGCAGTTTACCAAGCCCCAAATGCACATGAAGGGAAAGAGTGAGCCTGGCACCCAAACAGAAACAAGCCCTGCTGTCTAGGATGAGCTAGCCTAGGAGTTCTGATCAGCTATATGAAGATTTCAATTTCAATTTGGGACAGACCAAATTGAAATTTGAGCCAGGAGCAGGGAGAGCCAGGCCTTCTCTGGCTCTGACTATGATTAGTGGTGTGAGACTGGGCAAGTCATTTCTCCTGTCTGGCATTAGTGTACTCATGTTGTAAAACGTGAGAGTTGATTACTAGGTATTTCCACCCCTGAGATAAAAAGGTTGAGTCTGAAGTCGGAAAAAAGGGGTTATAGTTTAAGGAAGGAGCCTGCTGTCTTTAGTAATGGGAGGGGTGGGGCCTGTGAGAGGCTGTCCCTCTTCATGAAGCGTCCATTGGCATGGCCACCACTAGACATGGTTGTGGTGTATATAACATTGTGTACTCTGTAGGGATTTGCAAGCTCACATCACAGCAAACTGATGAGTGAATTTTCTGAGAAACTATTAATAACTGCACAGTGGACACTAGAAAATAAGGAATATAACTCAAGAAAAATGAAACCAGCAAGAAAGGTGTATGAGTTAGTTATTTTGCAGTTTCTGAGGGACAGGAATGGCTCTGGGTCTGCCCCAGTGCTTCAGTCCGCTCGTTCACATGGCTGCTGGCAGGATTCAGTTGCTGGTGGACGGCTGGTCAATTCCTTGTCACGTGGACCTCTCTGTGGAGCATCTAACAACATGGCAGCTTGTTTAATCAGATCAAGCAAGCAGGAGAACGAGAGAGAGTGCCAGCAAGAGAGAATGCTGGCAAGACGGAAGTTAAGGTCTATTGTAATCTAATCTCGGAAATGATTTCCACCATTATTTCTGTATTCTATTCCTTATGAGCAAGTCATTAGGTTTAGTCCACACTCAGAGGAAAGGTATTTACACAAAGGAGTGACTACAAGAAGGTGGGATTATTAGGACCACACCAGAAGCTATCCTGGGGGTTCATTGTCATCTAGAGAATCTCCCAAGCTCTGAGGTCAAGAGGTAAGATAGTTACATGGCAAGGAGATGCCAGATCTCCCCATGTGTGTGGGCTATGCCTGAGGGTTCCATTTTCTCAAAATATTTATTCTTTCATTGAACAATAGTTATTAAACGTGCATCTACTTGTACCAGATACTGTGCTAGGAACAGGAGATACTAATATGATGATAGGTTTTTCTCTGCCCTTGTGGTTGGAATAGGGTGATGATGGCAGCAATATTTATACATATATAAATGAGACATCCCCCAAATTATCTCTGCAAACCTGCCCATTGAATGGAGTAGTCCTAATTTTTCGATTCTACTTTTACACATGTGGATCAAATGCCAATATTATGAATTTAATTAAACTTTAGGAACACTTATATTAAAATGTGTTTGCATTAAAGATCACTAGTAGCCCATTAAATATTTTATATGCAAGTTTTCATGTTTATCATGAAATAGAAAATATCTATAAGTAAAAAGAAGAAATTAAAATCATTCATAATTCCACCACCCAGAGATAGTAATAGATAACAACTAACATCATTTCAATGTATTTTCTTCCAAACTTTTTAAATGCCTGGGTCTTTTGTTTTTTTCCCCTTCTATACCTGCCTGATGCTCTTAGTAGCATAATGTGAGCATGCTGAGTCACTCATGTCCTGGAGCATCAACACCATTTGTGAGGTGGATAGAATGTAAGTCACAGTGGCGTTCGCCCTGGGAATGAGCCTAGCTGTCGAGGTTCCATGCAACTCAGTGGCATCAGAGACAATTACTAGTTTCCCTTTTTTCTCTTGTCTAGTCCATCTTTCCCTTTTGTTCACTCTTTTCTTTAACCCATAGACTCCTTCCTGCCTCTTCTCTCCACCTGTCCTACTTTCCCTCCTCCCATTTAAGCTTCGTCTTCCACCTCGACTAGCATGACCTTCCGCCTCTTCTCCCTTTGACCTTGACCAACTCTCCTTTTCATCCTTCATGACCCAGTGCAGTGGTCAACGTCTGTGGGAAACATTCCTTGATCCTTGCAGACTCTGAAACACTTTCTCCTCTGATTTTCCACAGCTCTCTTCTCACCTCTATCGTACTCTCATGTGAGTGTTAAACATTTAGATGTCTACTTCCCTAGACTAGAGTCTTCTTATTCATCTCCAAATTCCCTGAAAAATATGAAAAGGCTTCTGTAATGTTTACAAAATGAATAAATAAAAACTCAAATCCTGTCCCGAGTTGCTCAGAATGGCTATTCACAAGCACAGCTTGGGACCCCTTGGCAAGCCCCTGGGCTATCCGGGCTTCTACCCTTGATATGCAGGTACTCTGAATCCTCCAAGAAAACCTCACCAAAGGCTCAAATCCAAATCACACAGACAGGTATTGAATAATGCAGCCAAAAAGGGAAGGAAGTTCTTTCACGGATGATAGGAAATGGACAGTATCTGAGAATAGGGGTCTTGGAAATGGCGTTTGTGATGGCCCAGAATCCACAACTAAGGAAATGTGCATTCTCTAAGACAAAATTAATAGGACTATGTCTTTAAAGAGAAAACTAGAGCTGCTTCTGGGACATAGGCACATAGCTTGTGAGGTTGACTGAAGTAAGACAAAAGAGGTTTTTCTTTTTTCTTTGAGGGCAGCAGTCAATTCTGCAGTCATAATTCTGATACTCTTCAATGAGCTGCTGGGAGGGAGGAGGAGATCAGGAGGCTAAAGAAGAAAGGAAGAAAGAGAAGCATCCACTGAGTGGCCCGGGAGGGAGCTACCCAGAGAGCAAATAAATGCAAACGAACTGAGCTGATTTTTGTTGTGATGACAGATGAGTTTCCTGCAGTGTCCCGAGAACAGCCCAGCAGGGAAAGGCGGAGGGGCAGAACCAGACCATTGTGCCAGATCTAGGGAGTGCCACTGCGTCACTGCTAGCTTGTCTGTCCTTAGAGAAAAACACCACCAGAGTTCAAGCTGGAGGGCGGGGGAGATGGCTCTGGCTCTTGCTAGTCTGATCTGTTTTTGTGTCATGTGTCATGTTAGCGGTGTAGGATTATTTTAAGTTAAAAACAATTATACTTGAATCTCAGCTTTTAATTCTCTTTTATTACTTTGGTTTGCCCTATAATCGTTATGGCTAGATTTTTAAAAGATGTGCTTAAAAAAACAACTACAGTTTCCTGACCCCTGCCACCCCCAGCTTTTTTTTTTTAATTTAGAAAATTAGAGGTGACATCTGACTGCTAATCTTTATTAGGGAGTGAAATTTCTGGCCCCTTGTAAACATGCAGTTTCACAGAAAGGTGAGACACACCTGCAAGTCACACATCAGGCATTACACAGGGCTGGCAGTCTGCATTGTGTTGTCTTATCTCCTTCCTTTATGCCCTGGTTCCACCATGGTCAGCGTGACCTTTGCCTTTTCTCCTCTGCCAACTCCTCCTCATCCTTCATGGCCCAGCGCAGTGGTCAGCATGTGTGGAAAGCCATCCCTGACTCTTCTGCTCTTAAACGCTCTCTCCTCGGATCTTCCACAGGACTCTCTTCTTACCTCTGTTATCGTCCTCATTTCACGTGACTGTTACACATTTAGGGAGCTGGACACAGGACCTCTGTGTAGTGTACACATGCTGCGGCTTGTGACCCAAACAAGTCCCTGCTCCTGACCTCCAAATCTATATTTGTTGTTCTGGGAGGTAACCCTTACCTTCCGCTCCACTTTGCTCTTGTAATAGGACTAAATGGGCCACCTTCGTTTCTACTCAAGCAGCATTTGATGAGACCAGTCAGCGTTGACAAGCTGCCGTCATCCCCCACTGAGCCAATTCCACTCAGCAGGATTGCACTTGCCCACCTTGATAGGTGGCAGGACAATTACTGATCGCCTTCTAGACCAGCTTCAAAGCTCCCTGTACCCTGGCAGCGAATGAAATGCACAACCTTCCAACTCAGTGACATTTAAGGCAACCACTCATCGGTTCAGGCAGCAAAATAAATTGGTACTCAGCTGCTCCCAGTCTATTTTTCTGGTTAGAACTATAAATAAAAGAAATGATTGTGCCACTGCTTGTGTGACACCAATCTGCCCCCTCCCTCAAGCAATCAAGTCCTCCTGCTCTCTCTGGCTTTGTTCTGGTGCCCTGAGGAACAAAGTGTTAGGGATTATATTTGGAGGTTGCCTAGTGCTATGTGTCTACATTTGAGTCCTAAACACACAGATAAATATAATAAATGAATAGGTGTACATTTAAATTACGTAGCCACCCCTACTGAATTTGTCATTCATTCATATGAAGAAATTTTCTACTAAATATGGTAACTCCCCAATATTCTTATTTAGTCCTTTATTCATGGGACTAAGCTGCATCACTCAATGGTGACATTTAAATGACAGTTACTACAGTAACACAGAGTAATGACCTTGTGAAGTGTGGTGTATTGGTGTGCTTATCCAATAATTTATAGATCCCATAAATACCAGTTATGATGTATGAAGAGAACTCATAAGGCAAGAAATGTTTTTCCTACACAAAGATTGTGAAATATCACATTTTATAAAACATGTCCCAATACTTGCTCCCTGGTTCTCCCAAATTCCTTCTCTTCTAAGCCCTAAGTGTTGTGTTCTCCCCTAATACTCAAATATTAAAAAGGAAAAGAAAAAAAAAAATCTTTCCTCCTTCCCACTCCCCAAAGCACTGATGTCTTTGGTCTGTGCAAACTCGAAGGAAAAAAAAAAAAAA
>VBSM01002616.1:10279606-10313502 GCA_008086735.1 Cheirogaleus medius | reverse complement strand
TTTTTTTAAACTAAAAGGGACAAAGGAAACGGGGAGAAGTCTTGCTGCAGGAGGGGCTTGGAGAGGGTTTCTACAATTCTTCCCGCTGCTGTAGAAATCGTGATTTGTTTTTTGTATCCTAGCTATTTCCTTTCCTAGTTTCCTCGAGAACCTACACCCAGTGAAATTTCTCTGTTGATGGGGCTTTTCTACTTCTCGTTTGAGTTTTCAGTTTTGTCCTGTGTAGGTTTTCCAGATAAAATACAGGACATCCATTTAAATTTGTATTTCAGATAAATAGCAGGTAATATTAATATTTTAGTATGAGTATATCCCAAATATTGCATAGGACATAATTATATTAGAAAATGCTGTTTACCTGAAATTCAAATCTATGTATCCTGTATTTTTTGTCTGCTAAATCTGCCAACATTAGTTAAGAGGTGTGTCCTTAATATCTTTACACAGTGGTTCTCACATTAGAATCACCAGAACATTTAAAAATACTGATGATTGGGCCCCTCCCTGGGGGATTCTGATTTAATTGGTCTGAGGTCTGACCCAGTCCACAGGATTTTTTTTAAAGCTCCCAGGTGATTTAATGTGCAGCCAGGGTATAAAATCACTGCAGAAAGGGACAGGTATTAACTAATTAAATGCTCAGGACTATACTGCATTGTTGAATTTAAGCTTCCTTAAATTCTTTGGGTTTTGTTCTTTTGTTCTGCTAAAAAATGTCATGTTATCACTCTTCTTATTGCTGAGCCCACAGGCAAAGGTTAAAAAGATCATCAAAAAATGCCCTGTTAGTATGTGAAATGGTCATCTTATTTCAGGTCAACTGAGCCCATAAAGAGAGATGTCAAGAGCTGTAATATTGATACTACTGCAGCAAATGACTCTCCACCCTGACACTTCAAGTTTTATAATAAATAGTGCAGCTGGGCACCCTGGTAAAAGATTTACCTTTTACCATTACTTTTATTATAGGCCACTGCTCAAGAATGTAGGATTTGTCTTAAGCACACTTCTAGTTCAAGAGGACTTGTTCAGTTCTTCCTGACCCTGGATCTCTCTCCTCTTTAACTATTTTTAGTTGTCATGTATAGACAGCTAAATCTTACCTGCTCCTCACTTTTTCCCAAAAATGTATGAAAATTTAGGTACTAGGTTAATAATCCCTGGGGTAACATACCATTCATTCTGCTTGTCTGCCTAAGGGCCTTGTATTTGAGCCTGGCACTGAATTTCACCATGAAGATACGCCTTGCCAACATACACCTTCATAGTGAGTGCTAAGCAGCTGCTGGCATAGAGCTATGGCCAAGTACGAGTCAGAATAGAGTGAGAGGGAAATAAGATGCCTGTGACAAAAACACATTTTGTAGAAAATGGTGCTGAGGGTCAGCAGATGACATCGATTTGTTAGTATGACTCAGTGCAAAGTTCATGGGTGGGGATTTGATGTGAAAGAGTTTTGTTAAAAATGCCATACAAATAAGGGTATACACAATGAAGTTTTTGTGTTTACTGCTTATTATCTAGTGAGAAGTTACAGAAAACTGGTGTGGTGGTGGGCAGTTGGGTGTAGAATACATACAAACTTTTGATTTGTAATCTTGGCTTTGGTGCTGCCTGGCACTGTGTGTTTGGGCAACTACTTTACCTACCTGAATTTTTATTTTCTCATTTGGAGAAGTGCTTCCAGAATGGTAGAATACAAACTTCTGAAAATCCATTCCTCCATACAAGCACAGAGAATAATGGAAAAAATTGTCAGAACCATTTTTTTCTTTTTTAGATCTCTGGAAATTAACCAAAGGATTGCAACAATCTGAAGAATGTTTATTCAAGAAAAATGACTGAATCTCAATAAGAATAGAGAGCTTTGTGGCATTTTAACTTGACCAGTTTCCTTACCCCTTTTTCCAGATCTATGGTAGCCTTGGACACCAACAACCTCATAATCATGATAGCACTAAAAACCAGCAGACTAGCAGCCACTGGAGGTGCAGAATAGGTTTGCAGCTCTCTCCCAAAAGGCTGATTCACAGAGAATTGTCACTATTTGACCTGTCTAGCTGCTCCTTGAAAAGGCTCCCTTCTCAGGGCTTGTCTTTACTTGACCTGCTCTGTGGGAACAGCTTCTATCTGCAGGGCATTAATTGAAAACTATCAGTGACAACTGTTTAACATTATAGTTGTCTGGGGCAGCGATACCAATTGAGGCTTACAAGAGGTTGACCGAAAAAGGAAAAAGTGGTGAATGAGATGACCACAGGGGGCTTTGAAAAGCACTGACATTATGACTGTATATGTAGAAGTCCTTGAACATATGCAGGGTAGTGCATGTTCCCAGAAAAAACTCGAGAAGGCCTTAATCTTGCATCTCTGGCTGATAACCTTGAGGCTCTGCAAAAGCAGGGAGTGAAGGCTAGGCGAGAGTTGTAAATTGCTTACCAGAGCATTGAATGGGTGCCGCAAATTTGATGAACAACGTTATACATTCAAGAAGCTCAACAAACTCCATGTAGGATAATGTCAAGGAGATCGTACCTAAACACATCATAGTCATCATCTTGAAAATAGTAAGGGAAAAGTGACTCATCACATACAAGTGATCCTCAAAAAGGTTAAAAACTAACTTTCGACCAGAAACCATTGAGGCCAGAGGTAATGGGATGACATATTTAAAGTGCTGAAAGAAGAAAAAAGAAAAAATCTGTCAACCAAGAATTCTATATTCAGCAAAACTCTTTTTCAAAAATGAAAAAGAAATTAAAGCACTCCCAGATAAATATCCGAGAGAATTTGTCCTTAGCAGACCTGTTTTACAAGAAATAGTAAAGGGAGCATATTAGGCTAACGTGTAAGGACACTAGATGGTAACTTGAATCCACATGAGGAAATAAAGAACACTGGGGTAAAGGTAAATATATAAGAAATATAAAAGGCAGTATAAACATATTTTTGTTCATAACTCTTCTTCTCCCATATAGTTTAAAAAGACAACTGCATAAAACAATAATTATTAAACTTTTGATGGCATAGATTGTAGAGAGAGAGCATTCGTATGACAAATAGCACAAAGGAAGACAAAGGGAATGGAATTATATATTAGAGCAAAGTTTTTGCATACCATTGAAATTAAGTTTGTCTTAATCCAAACTGGATTGTTTTAAGGTGTTAATTGTAATCTCCAGGACAACCACAAAGAAAATAACTCATACAATAAAGAAACAACAGGGAATTAAAGTGGTATAGTAGAAATTATTTTTCACAGAAGGCGGCATTAATGGAAGAGTAAAGGAGCAAAAAGACATAAGACACATAGAAAATAAATAGCAAAATAGTAGATGTAAGTCCTATCTTATCAGTAATTACATTAAATGTATATGGACTAAATGTTCCAATCAAAAGGCAGAGATTGGCATAATTAAAAAACATGATCCAACTATATTCTCCCTATAAGACACAATTTAGATACAAAAATACAAACAGACTGAAAGTGAAAGAATGGGAAATCATGCAAAAAGTAACCAAATAAGAGGAAGCATAGTTATACAAATATATGATGAAACAGAGTTTAAGACAAAAATTGTTACTGGAAACAAAGGACACTTTATAATAATATAATAAAAAGTCTGATCCATCTGGAAAACATAACAACTATTAACACAGATGCTCCTAACAAACAGAGCCCCAGCCCTAAAATACAGAAGCAAAAACAGATAGAATTGAAGAGAGAAACAACCAATTCAATAGTAATAGTTGGAGACTTAATACCCTACTTTCAATAATGGATAGAACTAGGCAGAAGATCAACAAGAAAATAGAAGACTTGAACAACATTATAAACTAATTAGATCTAACAGACATCTAAAGGACATTCCACCCAACAACAGAATACACATTCTTCTCATGTGCACATGGAATATTCTCCAGGATAGCCACAAAACAAACCTTAATACACTTAAAAGGACTGAAATCACAGAGTATGTTCTTTAATCACAATAGAATAAAATTATTTCTTCATTTATAAAAGATGATAATATTTACTTGGAGATCTCAAGTACCCAGCATAGGACATAATAAATAGTAAGAACAAATTACATGTATGTTTTTCTTTGCCTCATGGCTGGAGTGTAGCAAATGATGGGTTAACTCCATCCTTGCAAATTAGAAAAAAATATTAACCATTTTGAATTGGTGGCAGATTATAAAAGTGATGATGTCTTAGTTTTGAGAAAATATAGTATCACAACCCTGATGCATCCACCACCAATGTGGCTAAAAGCTGAATGTAGGACTGTCTTAGCAATAAAAACTGGCAAATTTATAAACTGTCCTCTGTTTATAACTCACTAAAAATAAGATAAATGATTAGGGATCTACCTGGTTTTTCCTTAGCAATAGGCCACTAGTGTTCATGTTTAACTTCATTCATTTCACACCAGAAAGGCAAGATCAGGCCACATTTTAATGAGTTAATTCCTCTAGTCAAGGTATAAAAAGCTTGACTTTATAATGTCTTAGGATAGATCCTAGTTCAGATGATCCATGGCTGCTTTCATGCAACAATAGCTAATTTGAGTAGTTGTGACAAAGTCCAAACGGCCCATAAAGCCTAAAATATTTATAACTGGGACCTTTACAGAAAAAGTTTGCTGAACCATAACCTAAGAACTAAATAATCCTTGGGTGGGCCTGGCAGATGATAGTCTAGGAAAGACATTGAAAAAACATGCGGTCATCCTTTTATTTGCAAGTTTGCATAACTTTCTTCAACATGCCCAATCTTGTTCATCTCTAAATCCTCCACTCCTCTCTCACTTTATTGCTTTGAAGCAATTCCAAGACGTACATTATAATATTTTATCTATAAATATTTGAGTGTCTTTGCATTGTATTTTAAGGCATATAATACTAATGATAGCACTTATCTTTTTCATAAATATGAGAACATCCAAGCTGTTAATTTTCCTTCAAATTCTACTGTGCAATTGGTAGATTGGTTGAACATTCTCTGACTTGTGTTTAAGGCTTCCAAGAATGGGAATTTCCATTTTTTCACCTACAACAAAGAGAGTGGAGATTTCACAGTTCTCTAGAAACTTCTCCCAACCTTTCCTTCTCACTGACCAAACTCAACAGAGAGGTGATAATCTAATTCAGAACTGCTAAGATCACTATTTTTTTAGGTTCTACAGTTCTTTAGTGTAAATTAGAGATGTCTGGTTCCTAAGCATACCTTTTCCAGTGGCAGTAAGTATTTTGTAGATAGAGTTTTAAATGATGAGAATTAAAAAAGAATACGTATATGCACTCACATACAATTTAAATATTGTTTTGTTTTCCCTAACATTCTTAAGCAACACAGTATTGGGAACCAAAAACCACTTGACTCTCCCAGGGTTCATAAGGGTACAATGTAGGATAGTCTTACCATAAGCAAGGGGTTAAGGACCTTTGTTTTCCCCTTTTAGGCTCATAGCCCCCAAATAGTCATCATTTTCCTGGCTTAAAATTATGATCATTGCAAGCTGCATACAGAAGCAAAAAGCATACACGTGGAGAACTCTTGCTGAGATCCCAGCACAGATCAGCTAGTCTCTGCATTACTGCTATAAGCTGGTTCCCCTATCTTGGACAGCACACCAGGTCCATATGGAAGATTATTTCCTGAGTCATAAGCGTGTTTTCTCAATACGATTTTTTGAAAAAAAATTATAGTTTTTACCACTTTGCTCCAAATCCCCCAGGGCCAAGTTCTTTGTGTCTTATCACAGTTACCTGTTAGTGTGTAATAAATTATCCAAAACTTAGTGGCCTAAAACAAAAACCATTTATTTGTTCATTGTTCTGCAGGTCAGGAATCTGGGCAGGGCTAAGTGAGGATGGCTCTTCTCTGCTCTATCCTGTCTGCGGCCTCAGCCGGAATGGCCAGAACAGCTGAGAGCTGGCTGGGCCCCGTCTTCTCATAATTGCACCTGGAGTGACTCATTTGGGACTTGACTGACGAAGGCCTCACTCCCAATGTCTGGCACTCTGGTTCTCTCCCCTGTGGCCTCTCATCACTCACTAATCTGGTCTGACATTTACAGGGTGACTGGCTGCCCAGAGTGAAAGCAGGTGCTACGAGGCCTCTAGAGATCTAGGCTTGGAAGTCTCAGAATGTCACTTCTGCATTCTATTAATCTATTTCCCGGCCATAACAAATCCCGCCCCTTGACGGGAAAGGGAACATTTGCAAACAGACCCAGGAAGCATTGTTGGCAGCAGTGTTTGGAGAAAGATTACCACATCTGACAAGAGCTAATCAGGAGAGAATGCTAAAAAGGCTCTTCCATCTTTCACAGAGAAGAAATGTCCCAATCTTCAGGTATCTAATCCAGGAATTGACTCTTTCCATTAGTTTCTACTCCTGAGTGGGGGAAGAGGCAGCATCAGAAGCATTAGGGCACATGGGAAGGTTAAAAGAGTTGGGGAAGTTTTACAATGAAATCTTTCTAATATAACTGTCCTCTGTCCTTCCTAACTGAGCTTCGGATAAGCTATAACCAAGTGTTAGCTATTTTTGTGAATACTGTGATCATTTTTAACACATTGTTGATATTTTCTAGATATTTTTAACTTTCTGGATTCTAGAACAAAGCAGAACCAGCATTCTTTGATGCCTTATCCCACCTATCACGGTAACTTTTCTCTGTAAAACAGTATATTTTACTAACACGTTGTAAGTGCATACTTAAAATGCGTAAGTGATTAAGGCGAGTCTTGATTCTGTCTTTAGCAAGGAGATTAGGCACTAGCCCTCTCACTTAAGGATACCTCTTGGGAGTAATTCTTTTCTCTGAATTCTTTATGTGTTTATGCACGCTATCCACGGTAGTTTCTCTAGACTCAGAGGCATAGCTGAAATGTATTATTAGCCTTTACTGCTTTTCCTGCGAAGGCGTATAGTGTTGGCATCCATTTCATTTTGATTTTCTTTTGAGTTCATAGTTGATAACCTCACATTAAACCATGATAGTCTCATACCATGCCATTACCTGATATGATGAAACATCACAGTGAATTCATAGAAAATACACACAAAAAAGTTTTGCTAAAGATGTCCTATATACATATATATATAATATTTTATTTTAAAATGTCATTGAGCATATACATTTCTTTACCTTTTTCCAGGGGACATTGCACCTAAGTTTCAAAACACACAAAATAGATCCCCTTTACTAAACAGTTTTCATTTTTGGGTTACAAAAGTCAATGTTTCACAATCACAAAGCATAAAGGTACATGGTTCTGAAACCATGGCCAGGCAGATTTCTCTCATTCACTGTACGGAGGGTAGTTTTGGAAACCCAGACCACGATACATTCCTTACAGATGATCTCCAGAATGGGCCTCCCCAGGTCTCCAGAAGAAACATAGAAAATTGGGGGCAAAACAGGAGTAAAAGGGTAACCTCAGGACACCCGAAACAAACACAAAATACTCATGGGAGATCAGAAGAGTGGAGGACACGGGTTCTCTTTCTTCAAGTACATCACAATAAAAAACAACAGCACATTTACAACCTTATTTGGTCACTGTCTACCTGGATGCTACATGAACGAAAGTTCACTTAAGACGCAGAGGAAAAATTAAAGCTATTTACACAGATAACGCTATGGATCTGAAAGAGCAGCACTCACCGGACTGGCACTCAAATCTGATGAAAAGCCACGGTGCTCACAGAAGAGGCAAGTCAGGCTGCTTGTGTAGTGTCCTTTGATAAATCCCAGTGTACACACATATGCCACATCACCCACACAAAACCAAAGTTTGCTCAGAGAAGTGGGCTGTGGGGTCTAGGCTGCAACATTTCTCTGCAATGGTACGTCCTCACAAATCCGAGTTCCTCACATAAAACTCTGTCCTGCCAGAGACCATTTTCCCATTTTCTTAGATTTGATAACTTTTAGGGGCAGCCTGGTTGTTTCTTGCATAGACAATGAAAGCTCACTGCTTTCTCCAAGTGTCCCAGAAGCACTAACTTACTGAAAATAGAATCTCATCAAAGCTTAACATATTCACTCTGAAAACAGCGGAGCTGCTGGGGGCACTTAAGGAAAAGTTAGATACTCAAATGAGTGAAAAGAAAACCACTGACCACTTGTGGCCTTATACATAAACTTGATTGGCAGATGAGGAAGGAGGGGAGGAGGGGAGATCAAGAAGAGAATCAGAATTGTAAAGATGTGGGAGATTTCTCCCAAGTGTTTACTCTAGTGCTCTGGGTAAAGTGAAAACCCTGCCCCAAATGGCCAGATTCTGAGGCTAAATCTGGGTCCTGGGGTTCTCATTCTTGCCCATCAATATCTACTTGTGGCTATAACTCTTCCCAAGAAGCAAATGAGTACTTAGAGAGAAGAATAAGAAGAGGGTGGCCATAGTTGACTTCAAAAAGCCCCATGGAGGTAAGTTGCTAGTTATTAAAAATTAAACACCCCAAATTAAACACCTTCAAAACTGAATACTATGGAAAATAACCAAAATTTTGACTTTTTAAGGCTTTGTCCTATTAGACAGTGGAATATACTTGGCCCAGCCAGATTTTCACCCTCTGTTTCCCACCTCAACAACAGCAGGTAGGTACACACAACCACAGCAAACCACACCTTCCACCCCCTGACTGCTGACACTGCCCTGATTTCAGTATTCCAAAAACAAAGCTTTGGTTGTTGCCTTGCAAAACACTGGAGTAGGGACGGACTGTGAGTTCACTCTCTTTAAGGAAAAGTTTCACCAAATAGTGTGAAGAGCCAGCCCAACAAAGAGATTTAGAGCTGAAAAAGCCTTTCATTAAAGGTAGTGGCCACATACCCCCCAAGACAACCATAAACACTCGACTAGGAAAATCAAAAGCTTTGTATTAAACAAGACTTCCTCTGAGGCTACTAGGGCAAGCAGATTTGGCTATAAATTAGATACACAAGATTTCAGAACCATATACAAGTATGTTCTGCAGAATTTTGAAGTGTGTTGTCTCTTGACCTGTCCAGGAATGCTCCAAGGGCCAACCTGTTGTGTAGACACACCCACTATTCTGGAATGAGGTGACTTGGGGCCCAGGTGAAAACTAAGGCCCGAAGTGAGAAAGCTCAATTCACAGAGCTCTTATCAGTGCTGGGTGGATGTGCCACGGCCATTAACAAATCATACTCCCCACTTTTGATTTATTTACCTCATTTGTAGTCTTCCTCCTATCCCCCAAACACGAGCATGGCTTTATGTTGCTACTAAGATCTTTCTACCCAAGGGGGCTTATGGAAAG
This sequence comes from Cheirogaleus medius, assembly GCA_008086735.1. Lineage (NCBI taxonomy): Eukaryota > Metazoa > Chordata > Mammalia > Primates > Cheirogaleidae > Cheirogaleus > Cheirogaleus medius. Next base: position 10,304,201 of record VBSM01002616.1, on the reverse strand, counting down.
AAATCCTGGATGCCTTTCTAACTAAAATCAGCAGGACTAAATTCTCAAGATTTTAGGAGATTTTGAATTAGGGGTTTCCAGAGTTTTTCCTGAGACATGCCTTGGCAGTAAGTGAATTGGTAAATTGAGTTGAAGGTTGTCATGATATCTATACCCAAATTCTGACTCTAGTGGCTGGAATAAAACTAGAGAAGCTCAAGGTTGGGCCCAGAAAAGCAAAGAAATGAAAAGCAATGGGAACACAGGAAAGATCCCAAAGGTGGCAGCAGCTCAGGGTCTTCCATGGAAGACTTTCTCCAGTTTCCTATTTATACATGACTTTGAGAATCAAGGCAGGAGCAGAAAGTGGATCTCACTGATGTAGGATGCCCAAAAGCTTCCCCACAGCATCAGACTATGCCAGGAAGGCAAACAGTTTACCATAAATTTCTCCCCAAAGAGATATTGGGGGATAGGTAGGTTTGAAGGTAGCTAAGATTTACTGAAAGAGGAGGAAACGCTGTCAGATGAAGATGACTTCTGACAAGGTAGTAGTCCAATTCTTGCCTGGCAGCATTTTGGCAAACACCTGGTGGGGTGAATTCCCACAGTACTTCACCGGCCAGACAGGGCATTGTTTCCACACTGTGGAAGGAATTCGTTCCTGAGTAGGAAGGCTCCAGGCCTTGTTGAATAAAGTATCTGCAACTCCAGGAATGTAGTGATTTACTACCCTGGAGGAAAGGTTCCTCTCCTCTCCTCTGGGGAAGGAATTCAAAAGACAAACTTGAGAACTGACATTAGCATTTTGGGGGATCACGTGCCAAAGACCTCTTTATTGGGTCTAGAAGAGTGTTTTAATTACACAAAGTTGTCAAAATGGTGATGACACCCCGGTAGCTCTACAGGAAGATGACTAGGTAATTGGATGTTGTTCTACAAGGTCCCCCAGTGCAGAGCAGCAGTCTAGTCTGCTTCAGAGACAGAAGTGATTTTAAAGTCCACTTTGTCGTCCCTCCTGGCAGAGATGCAGCAGGTCCATCTGGTGTCCACTGTCACTGCTGCTCCTGTGTGGAACACTCACAGTGGAGCTACAGTGGGAATAGGGGTCTCGGTTTTGGGGTGGCTAGAACATGACTCTCTGGAGAAGGGACAGGGAGCACAGCATAAGAATGACCAGTCAACCCTATTCAAATTCACTGTAATCAAAGTGCCATCCCGAGTGGGCCCTGCACAAAGATGACAGGGAGAAGAACTGCTGCTCCTTGACAGGACTCTGATACTGACACTTAGTTTGAACTGGGCTTGGGGACAGTCACCGCTCATGAAACTTGAATCCAAAATCATCCTAAGATGAGGTATGGTGAACCTACAGATACAGTAAACTTCCCAAACTGCCCCATCAGACCTGCTTTACAATGTGTCCCCACAACACAGCAGGTGGGACAGGGCCACCCACTCCAGAAGGGAAGGTGCAGACTCACACAGAGAAACCTCAGGCCGCACAAGGGAGACATTGACAGTAATATAGAAACTGTTGGTCCAAAGAAACACCCATATATTTTCATGAAAACACACTGATTTGGTGAGAAAATGCAACTCGGGAACAAATGTTACACAACAAAGACGCTGTGTCATGCAGGGCGCTGTCCCGGATGGCTGCCTTGGTTGTGTGGGCTGGAGGATATGGGGACAAGCCAGCCCGGCTTGGACTCTGACACAGAAATTCCTCAGCAAGGAGCTGGAAATTCCCAGTCCTGTTCTAGGGAAGAGGAAAAAAAGAAAGATTCAAGGAATGTCCAAAAAGAAAAAATCCCTGCCTTACCCCACCATTACCACAAAAGAAGAGAGAGAGAGAGAGAGAGAGAGAGAAAGAGAGAGAGAGAGGGAGGGAGGGGGAGGGGGGAGAGAGAGAGAGAGAGAGAGAGAGAGAGAGAGAGAAAGAGGAAGAGGGAGGAGGGCAGGCAGCAATCCCTGAAATCAGTCTCAGGCTTACTAAAAGGTGGGTGCTTACACTTTGAGGCATGTTCCCAACTTTCCAATGCAGCACTTTTTAACCCATAGAGAAGTTGGCAGCTTGATAGGCGGGAGAGTCACCTGCCTGTTACACCTGAACATGGCTGCCCAGCTACTCTAGATAAAATAAATATTAATATGATATATGTGCCCCAAATAGGCAATGGCCACCTGGGAGGCCTATAAAAGGAACTAACAGAAATATAACACTCAGTAGCAGCCTTTGTGTTTTGCTCTTATAGAGTTGACCTGTTACTAAAGAAGACATGGAAACCTAATGGTCATCTTGAAGCACAGCCAGAGGCCTTTTGGCAGCAAACTCCCCACCTGGGCTGGGAAGAGTCTGCATCACTTGGAACTCAGCCGGGGCACGTCCCAGTTCCACCTTGCCGAGAGGCATCCCAGATTTCCTTCCCCTCTGTCCTCCCAGTGCCCTGGGCCATTTTCATGACAGTTTGTTTCCATGTATTAAGGGAATGACATAAACAGAAATGTCATCTCCTGAGCCAAGTCGATCATTAGATATCCGCCATCCTCTGTCCTTCAGGACACCCCGGGCACGCATCACCAGGTCCTGAGCTGCCAGTGTGTACCTGTGCAGGGAGAGTTGGGAATGAGAGAGTCAGTACAGCATCAGGCAAAAGTGGGGTCAGGTGAGGCGGGGAAGGAGAAGGCATCACTACAGTTGTATAAGCAAGTTTCAAATGTCCTTATAGTGGGAAAAAGCCTAGTCATCTTTTGCCAAAACATGGGAACCTAATGTAAGACTTATTTTTAGATGGTAGTTGGATGAGGCCCTAAATACATTAAATAACCTTCTAAATTACTGTACTGCTCAGTCCTCTTTTGATGTTTTTGATTACACGGAGGAGAATCTCAGTTTGGTGCTAGTGTATCTTAACAAAGACCCACTCAGGCACAGAGCTTTCTGTGGCAAACAATATCTAGCTAAAAAAACAAACAATAAAATAAGAACTTTTGTTTTCAATATATTTGTTTTTAGGGCTATATTCCTTCTGTGACAAAGGATAGTCATTTTCCATTGGTGGTAGGGATACATCAGATAAATCACATTTTAAAATAAAATTTTTTAAAAATGTGAGTTGTTAAAATTTTTTTTAATTTCAGAATATTATGAGGGTACAAATGTTTTGATTACATGATTTGCTTTTGTGCAGTTTGAGTCAAAGTTATAAGTGTGCCCATCACCAAGGTAGCATACCCAAAAGAAAAATATTAATGATAGTATATGTAGCATACGAATATAGCAAGAATGTGAGGGTTTTTGGTAAATGATTGATAAGCCTTGGTGTGGGTGAGCTGTCCCACTCATCCTTATCTATCACGGCTACCCTCTCTTCTTGACCAAGGTAAGTACAGCAAGGGATCCATCGAGAGTTTAAAAATGAGATTGCTTATTGAGACTTAAACTGTAGATTTAAGGAAAAAGAATGACATTATAAGCTGATGGAAAGTATTACCATTTAGAGAAAGACTAACTTGGGAAGTTGTTTGGTTGGGCCTGGGCCTGGGTTAGCCTTGAGGCATAAAAAATGAGACAAAACACTGGCAGGTGTCTATCCAAATACTGATCAGGGCAACTGAAGTCTTAGTTGACAGACTTCAAAGAAACTTAGTCCCACAGACAGGGTCGTATTTGGTGTAGGATGGATTACTCTTGTAGCCTATGCTATTAAACATATGATTCACCTTTATTCTGATTTCATGTTAACCAGATAACCTTCTGATGATGCTCTGCCTCTGTGCAGGCCTGCCCACAGGGAAAGGATGGGCTTGATCGGTTATATTTCTTTGTATACATGTCAACTGGTATTTTGGTTTACAGATCAATCTTGTGAGCTTGGTTAAGGTGAGCCCAGCTCTAATAATGAATCTCTTCTCTGTATCTTGATTAAATCAGTTTCTGGACCTGAAAAGCTAAGAGCCAGGCTGGTAAATCATGAAGATAATAAATGGCACTCTATAATGCTCTTAGAAGCCAGCCTGTGGGCCTTTTACAAGGTACCACCCTGGTATTGCTAATGACTTTGCCCTACTTGGAAGGTCTTGGCCTTGCCTTCAGAACTGTGAGTTAGGGAATTCAGAACCTCAGAAACCTCTCCATTTCTTCTGGTAAAACCCCTTATGAATTTACAGGCTCTCATGTTAAAAGAGACTTGCGTGGAACCCCACTGTTCCATTATTTAAGAACAATTGCTCTAACAAATGAGCTCAGGATTGTGATGATTCCAAGTTATACGGTTGTTGAGAATCAGCCCTACTCGTACAGGCCAGGTAGCAGACAGAAGTGTAGTGTGCACTACAGACAAAAGGATGTTACAGTCAATCCAAAATAAATGCCTTTCCTCCTAGAGGACAGGTAGTAGGTGGGTAGGAAAGACACCACCTTCTTCTATCTGTATTGACAGAATGATCAATTTTGAGGCAGAAATCTCTAAATTACACTTGAGGGAAGATGCAACCAGTTAGTTGTCTCCAAGGGTTCTCCTCCTCCTAGATCAGGAAATAAACAGAAAGGCCTCCAAAGATGCCTTTGGCAGAAAAGCCAAGTAAATGTTTCGAAAATCCACATATTGCGGACCATATACTACATTCAGAAGAGCCTCTCAGATGCTCACCCCAGGTTACTCTTAATTGTATATTAAACTGTATATCTGAGATACAGACATGTAGGGAAAGGCCACCAGCACTATCAGAGTGACGTTTATTATCCTAATGATTGACCAGGCTGTGGACCTTAGCTTTTCAGGTTCAGAAACCTGGCAGAGTTGATATATAAAGATGATTCATCTATTAGGGCGAAACACACCTTAGCCCAGCTCATGAGCAGACTAGACGTAGAAAATTATGGCAGGCTATGAGAAAATACAGCTGACCATAAAAGATTTGCAATCGTTTTGTGGCTCATAAGCATGAAGACTGGGTTTTCATGCTCATATGTGAGATGTGCCTCCCTCACACCTCGTCCCCATGTCAGCATATTACCCGTCACACGTGAAAAAAAAAAAGGAAAAAAAAGAAAGATACTCTGAAAGATGTCAAAAAAACAGATGGAAGAACTCAAGACACAGCTCTCTGTGACTATTTTAGTCTAGAGGCAAATAGGCCTCAACAGGTCCTGCGGTCTTGGGGAAATGACCGAGAGATGGAAACAAGGTTAAACAATGCCTAACTGGCTTTGTTCAAGTCATGAAAGAGCATCGTCTATTGTTAAAGGCCAGAGACCACCCTGATGTTGCTATGGCTGAGTGACTTTAAAATGGTCAAAATTAGCTTTGGTATTTTAAAAAGCAAGCATTAGGTCACCTAGAAAAAGATGGTTACCCAGGAAGCTCATTTCCCTGAGGGATCTAGATAATTAAGGTTTTATTCTTCAATATGGTTGTCACCTATTCCAAATAACGTCATTTGAGACTGCTTCACCATCTACTCCGTCTTCCCTTAGATGCTGAACTTCCTGAGAGAGAAATCCCCTCCTGCTTCCTCAATTTTTTCCTTCCCACTTTCTTTCGTAGTCTCTTACTGGTAGTCCCAATAAACTACTAATCTGTCCTCTTAAAGCTTGATCCAAAGGCAGCTTCTCAATACTAATTCTGCTCAGCCTTTTTCCAGCACAGATACTGCTGATCATTTTTCTTATCCTTGAAATCTCTGTTCTTCTTGAATTTTTTCTTTTTTGGGCTTTCATGGCATAACACACTGCAAGTTCTTCTGTCTGGGCTTCTGCGACACAGACCGTGAGTTCTTCTCTCTGATGCTCCTTCTCAATTTCATTTATAGGCCCCAATTAAGTCTTAGGAAGAACTCAATAAATGTTAATTTATTTTCATTTCCAAGGTGGCACTTTCCCATCTATCACCCTTAGTTAATGGTATCCTAGTCTCTGAGGCAAGAAATCATAGTTCTTGTCAACACCACTTTCTCATCCTGATACTATTCAATTACAAAATTCACAAAGCAGACAGGACTTCTAAATTTTGCATTAAGTATATTTCACTAGTGGCACATGGTTAATTAAAATAAAATCTAATCTTACAGTCATTAAGACTTGATATTTATTGTTAAAACAGACATATATGAACTTATTTTTATCATATATACATTCACACATAAATGAAACCTTCATTTGTGTTTTCTATTTATTATGTCTTTCTCTCTTTCATTCTTGTTTTCTGTCAGGTTGATATCTCTCTTTAACACTCTGCACACCCCACAACTGGTTTGGAGGTGTTATTTTATTTCTGTTCCTTTAGCAGTTATGCTTAAGCTTTGTTTTTGTTTTTGTTTTGAGACAAGGTCTCGTTCTGTTGACCAGGCTAGAATGCAGTGGTGTCATCATAGCTCACTGCAACCTCAAACTCCTGGGCTCAAGCAATCCTCCTGCCTCAGCCTCCCAAGTAGCTGGGACTTCAGGCATGCACTAGCATGTCTGGCTAATTTTTTCGTAGAGACAGGGTCTTGCTTTTGCTCAGGCTGGTCTTGAACTCCTGGCCTCAACCAATCCTCCCAGCTAGGCTTCCCAAAGTACTAGGATTACAGGTGTGAGCCACCATGCACCCAGCCTTTAAGTTTTTAATAGATAGATGAATCAATATTTCTGTCCTCCTCCTGAAAATAAAAGGCTCTTAGAATGCCTTTTCCTCATCTTCCATGTTACTACCTAGTATTTCAGTTTCACTTTGTTTTTAAGCCTCCATTAGTCATTATTATCAGTTACAACCTATATTTACATAAATAAACCAACATATTTACTAACTTCTTTGCTTTTCTTCAGTCTATTCCTTCCTTCTGGATTTAATTTCCTTCTATTGAATACATTTTTAGTAATTCTTTTAACAAATGGTCTGTGAGGGTTTTATTTGATTCTTTTCCAAATTCACCTCTTCTTACCTTATGGTTGTATTTGCACATGTTTAACTCTTCTCTCAACCTGTTCTATTATATCCAGATTTCTTTGAGGGTTGGAGAGAGGCTCCATTGTATTTAGTTATTCTTTCTCTTGGTGGGTGTGAAGGTAAGATATAAGGTTCTTTTCAGAAGGCATTTTTCACTGTGTGTCCTGTGTTATCTACAGAGATTTAAATTTGGCTTTACTGGGGGTTTTTCTAGTGCTAGAACACACTCATGTTTATATTTTGGCTTAGCCTCCCTATACCACAGGAGTCGTCTGAGGTTTAACACCACACCTTTCCTGTGCAGTGGGCCTACCCAGACATTTCCTCCTCACAGAGCCTCCATATTGTCAGGCATCTGCCCTGAGCCATGTACCCAGGTACTCCAGAGAAGGCAGCTTAGGGAGAGCCCCCAGGACCTATCTTCCTGCACTGCTCCCAGGAGCTCAGATTCCTTTCCCATGACTTCTCTCTTTGCCAGGCTTCCCTAGTTCGTGTCATACCCCTCCCTGTCCAAGAGCAGTCTGAGTGACAACTGACGGGGACTGACCAGACACGCATCCGGTAAGTGAACGGTGTGACTGAACTCTAGGACCAGCCTCCTGACATTCCCTTCACACCACAAGAGATCCTGCGTTGCAGTGAAAGTCAGCAACAGCGTTCAGGTAAGATGAGGTCACTCACAGGAGCATTCCTCATAAACTGATCAACTCAACACAACCACGGGACCCTGGCTCTTGGGATAAAAGGCTTTTTGCTTGTCCCCCATATTGGGGCCAGGCTGGTGGCCATTTTTAAGCTCATTAACATCCATAGTCAGGGCCACTGGCCTCAGGCATGAAATCACTGTTTATATCAAGACTAGTAAAGAAGAAACTTTCTCTGAAGGGAAAGAACTGCTTCTCCTGCTCTCATTTTGTTCTCCAAGTTCTACATTACAGGGGCTGCAGGGGTTGGTGACAATGAAAGAAACAGGCAGGCTCCATTGGGTAGGGTACACATGTGTCATAAATTGGGGAGTGTAGGGAGTGGCGGGAGAAAGTTCGAGTCGCAACGTGAAACATAAGCCCAAAATATACAGGGGAGCAGTAAAGAAGGACAGGATGCAGCCAAAGGCAGCGGATGGGAAGTGAATTCTGTTACACACCAGTGGGGATGAAGAGGGGACGAAGAGGGGCTGTTGAAAGTTTCTGGAAGCTGGATGCAGAGCCGAATGCTCAGGGGGGCTGCATCAAAGCACCGTGGAGTATCTGAAGTGCTCACTGTCTCCTAATGAAGAGTCTCCCCAGGAGACAAGTTTTGAATTTTGAGAACGTTTTTCCTCTCTGGCTGAAGCTTTCAATATTGATCGGCAATGGCTGTCGGAGAGGGACCCGACTTGGCAAACTCCACCAGGCTTGGGCTCCGAGGGGAAGTGAGGCGAGAAAGGACAGCAGGGGGGGCAAGGAAAACAAAAAAGGCTGAGTGCAGTGGGAAGGCCGAAAGCTCCTTTCACAACCACCGACTCCAAAGCCAGGCAGGACGAGGCCATAAATCCTCAATTGTCCTCCTGTCCTCGCCATTTCTGTGGCAGTGCCTAGTTCTCTCCCTCCTCAGCAGGCCACAAAAAGGGCTCAGGGTGTGGGCGTGGCTTGCCCAGGTGCCAGTCCTGGCTTTCCCACCGCCCAGATGGGCGACTCTGGAAAAAGTCCTTAGCCTCTTGAGCCCCTCTCCCCTTACTTGTAAATCTGGAATAATAGTGCGGACTCCCCAAGGCTCCTGCACGGACTAAATGTGATCTTCGCTAGAGCATTCAGCATGGGGCCCCACACATGGTCAGAGGTCAATAAATGTTAGCTATCATTTTCCTCATTAGACATAAAATACCTTTCTCCTCCCCACAAGTTTTATCTTAAGGCATTTACCTCTTGCAGAGTCTGAATCAGCACTGGAGTGTCAAAAATAAGTCAATTTCAGTCCGCAGGCTATCACCATGCCTTAAAGTCCTTAATAGCTCTAGCTAGGTGGGAACTTCTGTTTGCCATTTGGATGGTACAGACAGGGTCTTATAAGAGGGAGGGTTGGTGGCAGGAACTGGGGAATTAATGGTTCCAATATTTGCATATAAAAGGCAGCCTCCATCTGCTGACACCCTCAGTAATACAGTGTGATGGGAACAGGAGGAGGACTCCTCTTTGCATTCTGAGCAGGCCTCAGAAATTGAAGAGGTAGAAAAGCTCTCCCTGGCTTTGGAATGTTGGCAGGGGTCTCCGGCGACTGGGTGGGTAGTGGGTCGGGGGGTGGTTTGGAGGCGGCCTTTGTTGTGCTCAGAAAGGGGCATCTTATCCTGGGAAAGGGCACATGACTTAGATTCACTGCCAGGAGCGGGGCCACACATGTCCCTCGAGCAGCTCTAGAAGCAAGCTCTGAAGCAGGTGAAGCTGCTCCTGCCAGCTTCTGTCCCCTGCACAGGGTGTGGGGACCCCATTCAGATAGAATACCCTGAGACACTGGAATGGTGACAACTGTTGTCTGCAACACCATCACTGCTTTCAGTTCATCCGAGGTTTGTGTGCAGTTAGCAGATACAAGGCCACACACTGGAGAGAGCTCCCCACCCCCAAGGCAGAGACTGAGACCCCCTACCAGGCCTTTTCTACCTCTATGAACCCTGGCACCAGTTCCCTGGTGTCTATTTTAGTTCACATCCCAAACAGCAGCATTTCAATACAAAGGGGCATAATAGACCATTTCCTTCTCAATCCTCCCTAGCAAGCACTTTAAAATACCCTGATATGGCCACACTGCTAAGTGGCTGCACAGCTCTGCCCCAACAGCCACATAACCAGCCTAAATAGGACGGAAGATGGGCTGCTATATGCTGTTCAGAGGCTGCCACAGTCAGGATCTCAGGGCTGACATCTGAATTCCTAAGGATCTGAATATGCTAAACACTGCAAAAGAAAGAAAAAATGCAGATTTCATCTAGTCTTCAAGCGCCAGATCAGACACTCACAAATTTGTTCTCAAAACCTGTAATATATATATATGGTGAGGGGTTGGGGAGAAACTCCACCCCCCTTTTTTTGCATTTAAGGCATAGTTTTTGAAAACCATATAGCGTTGTTAGAAATCAGTTCTGCTAACTCACAGAAAGATTTCATAAAAAGAACCTTTGTCTTTTGCCAAAATAAATTTCATATTATCAGGGTAATGCAAACTAGCATTTAATACTTGCATTAATGCCAGCTGTCAGTATTGGTTGGTGTTTTACTATTAACTTTGCACTGATTAATCTCTTCCTTCCAAGGCACACAGCTCTCTGAGATAAGGAGAGTGTGGATATGAAGAACGACATCAGAAGTGTGGACATCGAGGAGGCTTCCGTCAATAGAAACATTCCGTATGGGGTTTATGGTATACGGGTACCTATAGATTTAATACCCCATAAAAAGTCCCTTGAGTGTCAAGGCAGGAGGATGGAGGGTCATTAGGTCCAAGATACAAAAAATGAGAAATTCACAGGCAGGGTTTGGGAGATAAAGGACAGGAGCTAAGCTTTGTGAAGTTTTGTGTGGGCATCTGGAATGTGAATCCATTTCATGTTTTCATGTTTGTTTCCTCCTGGCTTTGCCCACTCCCTTCCCCTTTCATAATATTAACAATTTATTCCTTTCTGTCAAAATATTAAGCATCTTTTTTGCGTGTTTACATACTTGCCTCTGTTTTGAATACTCTTCCTGGGAGACCCACCACTAACCCTCTGGCCTTACCGAGGGGATAGTCAAAAACCCTTCCAGGCCTTTCTCCGAGTACCTTCTCCAAATCGTACAGGAACTTTAGGCCTCAAAGGAGAATCTTACTGAAATTGTAGGAGACTAGAGGACTGTGCACAGCCTGACCTCCAGCGACCCCACTCTAGAAAGTTCGCTGGATGGATTTCCTATGAACGGTTCATTTCATGACCCCACAAGAAGATCAAAGCACTGCCAGCTCTGCTACACTTCAGGGCAAACTCCAATAAAAAGAAAAGAAAGAAAGAAAAAAACTTATTGCACTCATATTCTGGCTCATCCACAAAGCCACCTTTTAATTTTCTGGTTCCTTTGTTGAGACAGTTCAAAAGAGCAAAAGGACTTAAGATACAGCAGGGTCAGGAAGATCCCACAGCTCATTTTCATCCATCTCTGCCTGAGAGGATGGTGTGAGGGCCAGAACTTGGCAAACACGTCTTCATGCTAATCATCTCTTCCTGCACAGTGTTCTGGAGGGGGAGCCGCTATTTTAAATTCCTTGTTGGGAAGGATGTTGCCAGAGGAAGACAATGCTGGCAATTTGTTGAGAATGGCTGACACTGGGAGGCAAAAGAAAAAGAGAAGAAAAAGCCTACACACGACATAAACAAAAGCCCAACAACCATATGGTAAAACCCAAAAGTCCTGCCTGTTTCAAGACTAGTGCCCTGACTCCTTCTGTCTGCTTCCTTTCTAGACAAAGCTGGGTGAACCTGGTAAAACTCAAAGTACAACAGGCCCCCTCAAAACCTCAAATGCAGAAACATTTTGTTGTTCTCTCACTTGCTTTGTTCTGTTCCTTTTCCCTCAGGCTTCCCACCCTGGGGAGTATATCTTTCCTTTATCATTGTGTATAAATTAGAGGCTGACCTCCTTTGGTCAGTTCCTTCAGGCTTGGACCCAGCAACTCTCCACTCCCCCAACCCCCACATTAAACAGGCAAACCTGTGGTCCTGGGCTACATGTAGAGAAAAATGAACTCTCTGGCCAAGGAAGGGCTAATAGAGCCCTTGGAATTATAGTGGGACTTTCCTCATCACAGAAATTATGACTTGGGCAACTTCCATTCATATTTCCATTTTGCATGACAAGATCAAAACAGCTCCCAGTTGAAAGAGCACTGGCTCTTGGGACTGAGCTTTCTTTGTCCATACGTCTCCCAAGGAGACATGCTAAGCCAGAGCGTTGGGGTGCCCTCCTGCCAAACTACACACTAATATGTACAAAGATGCCACACACAATGATGAAAGAGAACATCATTTCACAGAATTCCTAAATTATGAGTTTAATCACAAAAATAGAAAAAACAAACAGTCCTAACATTCATGTGAAACTACAAAAGACCCAAAATTGGCAAAGCAAACCTGAGCAAAAAGAACAAAGCTGAAGGCATCGCATTACCTGGCTTTTTTTTTTTTTTTTTTTTTAAGACAGAGTCTCACTCTGTTGCCCGGGCTAGAGTGCCGTGGTGTCAGCCTAGCTCACAGCAACCTCAAACTCCTGGGCTCAAGTGATCCTCCTGCCTCAGCCTCCCAGATAGCTTGGACTACAGGCATGCACCACCATGCCCAGCTAATTTTTTTTCTATATATATTTTTTAGTTGGCCAATTAATTTCTTTCTATTTATAGTAGAGACAGGGTCTCGCTCTTGCTAAGGCTGGTTTCGAACTCCTGACCTTGAGCGATCCGCCCGCCTTGGCCTCCCAGAGTGCTAGGATTACAGGCGTGAGCCACCGCGCCCGGCCCATTACCTGGCTTTGAAATATACTTCAAAGCTATGGTAACCAAAACAGGATGGTACTGGCATAAAAACAGACACATCAACCAATGGAACAGCATAGAGAACCCAGAAATAAATCCACGCACTTATAGCCAACTCATTTTCGACAAAGGTTCCAAGAACATACATTGGGGAAAGGACAGTCTCTTCGAGAAATGGTGCTAGGAAAACTGTATATCCACATGCAGGAGAATGAAACTAAACCCCTGTCTCTCATCAAATATGAAACTACTAAAAGAAAACATTGGGGAAATGTTTCAAGACATCAGTTGGGCAAAGACTTCTGAGTTTGAAACAAATTAAGTTTCTCTGATTTCTCACTATGGTTTAATTACTAAGGAGCACATGGGGTAGAAAAACAATCCTCATCATACATCTTTTACCATTAAATTTTACAGAATGTTTTCTGCTTATGAATCATACTCAACAAATTCCACATTGTCTTCATAGCCTTCCTTTCCAACACCTAATGTTCACATTCACTAATCTCATGAGTCCAGAGGCCTCTACAGATCCCTCACACCTCTGCTGTGGACAATCCCCGGCTAGCCTGTCAGTCATACCGACTGCTGGGTTCCCTGAATGCGCCATGCTCTCCCTCCTCAACTCCACCCCAGCTGTGTTGCCTAGCTCATGATACTTATTCTTCAGTTTTAAGTTTAGACATTTCTGGCCCTAGGTTAAGTTCCTTTCTGCAATCACTCATTTCATAACTTCCTTCTGCTTCTGTAACTCCCTCTAGACTTTAAATTCCAAGAGGGCAGAGTCGAGGTCTGTTTTCTTCACAGATTCTTCCCCAAGGTCTAGCAGGCCTTGGCTCATAACACAGGCCCTTAATAGTATTACCCACATGAATGAATCTGAATGGGAGCTATGTGGCAAAGAAGAAAAAACCCTGACCCTCAGTTGTCTTAGGACCTCAAAAATGAACCAGAATTTTTTTTTTTTTGCTCTCCAACTTGATAGTCTATCCATTACCAATAAATCATGCTCCTCTTGTAACTTTTCCTTTTGCTCATTCGTCTATCTGATAGAGGATTCTTTCTCAGGCTTTGGTCTGCCATCTTCTCTGAAAGGAGAACTAAAAGATGTTTTTCCATTTCTGCACTGTTTGTTCCAAGGAGATCCCTGTGAACCTGCCTTTGTAGGCAATAGTCTCACAGACCCCAAGGGTTTGCTCTGACCTGGCATGAGGACATGGCCCATAGGTTACCACTCCTGGTGGCCAGATTTGTGACCATGGAGAGAGACTGGCTGGTAAACAAAACAGGACAGCTTGGAGAGATTTTTAAAACAGTATTGGGTGCCTTTTAACTCCTAACTGGCAGCTGACTTGGCAAAGCTTTATGAAAATAATCATAGTGAAAATCAACATGAGAATGTCACTAACAAGTAGGATATAGAACACAGATTAAAACTAAAAACTTGAAAGGAGAAAAATACATCCAAATTCAAATAAAAGAATCTTTAATTACAGTGCCATCAATTCCTTAGCACCTGAGAAAAATTATACCAAACAATATTGAGACAGCTTAGCTTCACTTTTTTCCTGAAAGGATTTTTGTTGTTGTTTTCAAATATATGAGACATATAATAATAACAACAAACTCTTCTATTAGTGCTCACTATTTAACAGGCACCTCACCTTATATATATGCATGAGGTCAGTATCATTGGAATCCTCATTTTACACCTTAAGAAATTTCCCCAAGGTTACAAGGCTAGAAGGGGCAGAGCCAAAATTTGAACTCAGGAAGTCCAATTATAGATTACATGCTCTTAACCACTAGACTACACTGCCTCTCATATTTCACATACAAAAAGATGTTTATGACATTTATAGTTTAAAAAAATAACATGAACAACCATGTACCTGTATGTTTTCTCTTCTCTTAGTCCCTCTATGCCATACTCTGGATTATTTATTAGATCAATTTTCTAGCTTACCAATGTTCTCTTCAACTATCTCTGATCTGCTTAATTCATAAAATTTTTAACTCCTATTTTTATATTTTTCATCTCTAGAGATAACATTTTATTTTTAAAATTTGCTTAGTTATCATTTTTATGGTTTCATATCCTTGCTTATATTTTCAATACTTTTTTTCAAAAAATTTCTGAAGGATATTAAAATATTCATTTATATTTTTGACTGATAAATCCAATAATGAAGTATTTATAGGGCCCACTCTGCTGTCTCTGTTTTCAGCTGGCTTTTACTCATGGTGACTTGTTTGTGTTCTAATTAAGGCTGCCTTTCTCCAGAGGTGATTTCTGTTTATTTCTGAGAGTCTTGTAGGGTTGTTGAGGATACTATAAAGAAATACTTACTTTAAACTTTCTTTCCTTTCCCAATATTTCCCAAAAGAAAATAATTCTCCAATGGATGAGTATCAATGCTGGGGAGCATTTGCCATCACTGTCATTGGCAGGATCAAAAATTGGATTATTCCTACTTTGGAGAATATGAAGTGTGAGAAAGATATGCTGCTGAAATCCTAACAAATCAGATTCTTTACCATGTGTATCCGGGTTCAATTTAAGGAGAAGTTTTATTTGGCCGAGACAATATCTTTAATAAGAAAGGTTCTTCTGCATTTTGGTTACTGACCCATCCATACCAGCCTCTACTCTAAATCATGAATGGTGAGAACTACACGATTATTTTCTTTCAGTCATGTCATGCAAGACTGTTTGAGGAACAACCCTACAGTTACAGAAATGTACAAACCTGTGAGGATCATCTGGGTCGCAATTAGGAAGAAACTGAGTGACTGCTTCGGCTACTTCTTCATTTGATAAAACATCCCAGAGTCCATCAGTGGCCAAGATCAGCACATCATCTGCTCCATGCTCGTATTTGGAGAGATCGTAGACTCTTACCTGAAAAGAACAGGAATACTACTGCTTAAAAAATTGGGAGCACAGTATTTTCCCCAGCAAATTGACTTCTGACTTCCCTTTTCCTGCCCAGCCTAGTGGTTTTTAGGTATGCACTGTAAGATACTTCTTTGTGCCCAGGGTCAGCTTCCATTGCAGACCTGCCATATAGACATATGGGGCCCAACACACACTGTGAATGAGCTTACGAGGTGGGCTTAATAACTGATAAGGAAGAAATTAATTGAGAATGAAATGCCCGGGGTAGAGTTGGAACGATGACTTACAAGTGGATATTGTGCTAGCCAGATCATCAGCAAGGGGCTTAGCTTACTTGCTGGTCTTCCTTAACATATTAATTCAGTAAACATTTATTAAGGGCCTACCCTGTGCCAGATGCTATAAATACAAAGATGAGTAACAGATTTTCCTGCTTCAGAAGAGCTCCCAGTCTGTGGAGGAGATAAAGCCAACTTAGCATCCTCAGTAACTGCTCTGTATGTATTTGTCTGGGACTACGGAGATGTTCTTCATTTAATGCACTCACTTGAAACCCTTCTTGCCTTACCTGCTCTGAGGCCCGAGGGGCCAACTCCTCTCATATAAGGATGGGGCTCTGACACCACACTCAGGGTGGAGGCGCCCCAATCCAGGCTAAGTTACAGAGGACACATGCTCAGTCTGAATTTGCAAAGTGTGTCATTGTCTTGACAAACTTTAAGTCTTTCCTCATCTCTAGTACCTTGAATAACTTGGATATTTCAACATGCACCCAAGCTCTTCACAAAGAATGAAGTGGCCTTGGCATAACTAATATGAATAAACATCAAGCGTCATTTGGGACAGGCCACAGCTCTGGGTTCACTCTGCTTTGGTGGGGGTGGGGAGCTTAGTTTGGGGTTTCACTGCTATTCTTTCTTAATTTGGCAGAATCAACCCCTGCTCACACCACCTCACGAACCGAGGAACAAGCAGGTCAATTTAACCAGTCTCCTTCAACCCCCTCATCCCTAGGTCGTATCTTCTAAAAGCAAGTCTGAGTGAAAGCTATGGGTCCGGGTAGGGGAGAGAGATGAAAGAGGAGGTAGTGTAAGTTGCTGTTCTTGTGTCCCCTCACACAGCCACTGCTATGTCATCTCAGGTCTAGAGACAATACAATTCTATGAGGCCTAGAGAGTGTTCAAATCCAGGTCTTCGAAAGCTAGGCCTCCTCTGTTGGGGAAAGGGTTGCCCAGGCTGGTGACGCCCTACCGTGGGGCTGGTCCTGTGGGCTGACAGCCTACACCCGGCAGCAGCAAACAACAAAATATCTACCCACGGGGCCGTGGTAAATGAGCTCAAATGAAAAGCAGCCACCAGGTGCCAGGCCTCTGTGGCCTGGGAACCCGATGGTAGCGATCAGCTAATGGCCCAGTACATGGGTCACATTCAGGGGACGAGCACTCAGGGCTATACTGCCCTGCCTGTTAACATCTTTTTTCAAAAGGCATGTTCACTTAAGGCTAAGTTTATGTTCTAGAGAAGGCACTGAGCCTTATGAGTCGAATGAAAGAAAACAGGAAGGGAGAACTTAAGTTTCCAACAGACCAGAGAGTTCCAAATGCCAGAATTCTATCCTCAAGCCACTAAATAATGTGTCCATATTCTATCAGAAGCAACCTAACCCCTTTTGTTTTATTTTCTGTGGTTCCTAGGTATGTTAGAGCCAGTGCTTCTCAAACGTTAATGTGTTTAGAAATCAGCGAGGGATTCTGTTAAACTACAGATTCTAATTCAGTTCCAGGGGGAGGGGCACTTGAGAGTCTGCAGTTCCAACTCCCTCCCAGGTGGTGCCAACGCTGCAGGTCCATGGACCACACTTTGAGTAGGAAGGCCATAAAGGATTCCTACTGGGCCAGCTTTGTAAACAAGAAAATCAAAGGCTCAGTGGATTCCCAGATGCCTGCTTAGACTGTTCGCTAGAGTAGGTTATAGAGAAGACAGAGAACATCACCCATGGGCTTCCAACTTCAAATCCTGGCTCCTCTCGTTGGGTTGTTACTATCAGGATGCAACAACTTTGCTTAAGAGAGACTGCTAGCTTCTTATTGGGGGGTATCTGCAATAAATTTCTGTGAGAACTTGAGTTCTGCAGGATAACAAATATTAAATAACAAGAGGTGGGGAGATGTGGATGTCAGATGGCCCAATCTTATGCTTGGGCCAATCTTAGCTAAGCAGGAGATTCAATTTGCCTTCCAGCTCCTTCTGGAACAAGAGGTTTCCATGTCTGTAGATAACATCCATTTAGTTTCAGAATCTGCCCTGTGAGTAGGGTGCCAAAACCTCTTCAAAAGTGCTTTCTGCTGACTGAACGAGTGTGACAGGTTGCTTGAGCTGAAGGTGTCCTGTCCTCTACTGAAATGGAAATTTGGCCAACAGAATGGGCGGGGATGATATACACACAAGCATGTTATAAAATGCCACTCTCCGGTTATGCCAATAAACGCAATCCTTCCCTAATTCCACTATTCGCATTTCCACGCTAGGCTCCCTAATGTAGCTTCATTAGCCAATGTGAAAATCCCTTTCAATACCATTCTCCATGTAATTTTTATGTAAATAATAAAAAACTGATCACAACCCTATTCCCTGAGGAACTCCCCAATTAACATCCTTTTAGGTTTTTATGGCTGCCCTTTGTTTCCTGCCCTGTAGCCAATTTCCAAAGGTCTTTGCCAACTTTCCACTTATAGCTCTTGTCTTATACACTAACCTGTGATACAGAACATTTTCTGAAAACGCTTTTGGACAGATTGGACTGCTGCACGAGGCATCCCCCTGCACGCCCACCCTCCCCGGCAGCCAAGGCTTCAAAGGATCCCAGCGGGCTCCGGAGTCCTGCCCTTCCCTCCCTGAAGCTGTTGTTAGCCCTTTGCAATCAGACCATACTCGCCTCCCTAGTTCCTCTGTTCAATTCCTTAAATGGCTTCTCCACGTTCCGGGAAGCCTCACATCAAACTAATGGGCTCTGAGGCTTCCCAGAACTCAGACATCTGGAAGGGAGTCTCTGCAGGCCCCCGGAGGGGACAGGTGTGCTACAGAAAGGTCTTTGTCCAGGGGTGGGTGCGGGGGGGGGGGCATGAGTCAGGGCTTCTAGCAGCTCTTTCCTGTGTTCCCATCAGCCAAGAAAGGGAGAGAAAGGCCACATAAATCCTTGGGATGTTTGTAGTTTCTCAAAGCAATATAATCTGAGCAGCTGAGAAATGGGGACTGGGTGGAACCACCCTGCCTTCCTGCTGCCTCTGTTACATATTTATTGAGCACTTACTACGTGCCAACCATTTTGGCACTAGGGATACAATGAACAAGAGTGACAAAGTCACAACTTCTAAACTAGCAGAGAGATAGACACATAAATAAACTGCAATGTCAGAAGATAATAAGTGCTCTGAGGAAAAATCCAGCAGGGTGAGGAGAACAATGGAGAGTCGTTTTAGAAGTGGTCATGGTGGGATCTCTGGGAAGGTGCCATTTGCACTAGTGAGGCGATTTTCCATGGGTTCCTACGTGCATCTCCTTCCTTGCATCTCCTTCTTTGCATCTCCTTCCTTCCTTCCTTCCTTCCTTCCTTCCTTCCTTCCTTCCTTCCTTCCCTCCCTCCCTCCCTCCCTCCCTCCCTCCCTCCCTCCCTCCCTTTCCTCAGGTACCTGTTACTCAGTGTTAGACTGGTGGTGAAGAGGGAGGGCTGAAAGGGGTGGGTGCCACCTTCTGTTGCCAAAGCAACCATGAGGAGGACCAAAGAGCAGCCATCTTTCTTTCCCCTGGTCTTCTGCAGGCACAATCCTTTCACACCCACTAATACAGTATTTATTAATACCTGTGTGTACACATCAGGGTTCACATGTCTGTCTCCTCCACAAGATTAGTTATTTTCAAATTTCAATGTGTTTAAGAATCACTTGGAGTGCTACTTAATTAAATTCAGATTCAAGGATCCCACCTTTAAAAGTCTGTTAGTGCAGATCTGAGTTGGGGCCCAGGCACCAGTATCCTTAAACAAGGATGCCAGGTAATTCTGATGTAGGTGGTAGGGGGATCTTACTTGGAAAACGCTGTAATAGGCAATAATCTCCTCTAGGGGCATGGTCTGTCTTGTTCCATTTGTTTCTGTGCCCAGAACAGAGCACGGAGCCTAGTCCTTGGTAACCACTCAATTCATAATCAAAGAAAGCATTTCCCTTATTGGACATTTACCCCTGTCCAGCTTACAATGAATACCCAGGGAGTTGGTCAACTTATCATTGCCCCCCCAATTCAACTTCTGAAGGCCAGAGATCTCAATCTGCATTTTTTCTAAGGGCCTAGCAGTGTCTTCTATGGTATATACCACAGATTTTCAGTACACCCTTGCTGAGACAAAGAATGACAAGGGTAAGAAGGGAGGAAGAAAAAATTAAACATACAAAATCCTTTCAGAAGACCCCTTAATTTCATGGTGACATGACAGATTTAGCTTATTAACTCCAATACTTCCAGTCACCAAAATGCAATGTGCTGATGTTCAACAGTGCTTGTGGCAAACTCTTTCCTTTTCTTCCCCTGTCCTCAGTGGAGCTGCCACAAACAAAAAATGCTTGGTGTTGAGGAGCAGGAAGAAGTCCGGGGGCAAACAAGAGCCTTGGCTAATGTGGCTGGAATGAGCCAAGTGCTGACTGTTCTCACAAGGCCCTCAGCTTCAGAGCACTTAGAGATGTCCTTAATGTCATCACTGGGCACTTATTTTACACAGGAGCCTGTGACAAGTGACTCTTTAATACAGAACCTCCACTTAGCGCCCAGCCGCAGGCTGCTGTTTCAGCGTTTGTCTAATATGCGCTCGCATCTCTGCCCTATTACTGATGTTTCGGTGGCATGTTAAGAGACCTCATACACTCTGTGCTGATGCTGGCTGCTGCTTTTTTTTTTTTAATCTGGCTCCTTGGATTGAATGACACTGGCTTCTTGATGCCACTTTTTAAAAGAACCCATGAATTCTTCTATTTGCCAAATCTCTGCTGCTTGTCCAGGATGCCCTTGCAGCTTTTACATCTTCATCAGTTCAGCAAATTCTCCAAACCTTTTTTCCTTTTAAGTACTCAATGTAGGACAGTGAGCTCCTGCAGCCAGGCCTGGCTCTGGAAGAGAAAGCAGCCTGCCCTTGTGATCAGATGCCTTCGCTGCAGGTCTCTCCTCCTAACCAGCTTCGTGACTGGAGACAAGCTGCTTATTCTCTTTAGCTCTTCATTTTCTCATCTCTGAAATCATTCTTTAAAAATTGAAGAAAACAAGAAAAATAAATAACACGTGCTCTACTTCTCTCACAAAACTGTTAGGAAGATCAAATAAGATAATGTAGAAGGGAATTGCAAATTCTGATTCTATGTTGTTCTTTTATGGCCCTGATCTCATGGCAGTAACACCAGGTGTCGGCTAGTTGGTATAAGGAGGGGAGTAGGAGTGGGCTCAGGAGACCTGAGTTCAATTCCAAAAGTCTCATTTAAAATAACAGTGATTGGGACCTCTCAGTAGTGTTACATGGCAGAAAAAGCCAAAGGTGTTTCCAAAGTAAAGGCTGCCGACAGGCGGTGGGAAATAAGGAGAGTATGAAGTCTTGTGCCCTCCGCCTCATGTGGCCCACCCAGAAGCTTAACCTATAGAACTTTGAATATGGCACTTGTGCCACAATAAAATGAAACTCCAGCATACTTCCTGCAGTCCTAAGAACCAAGGAGATTGTTTCAAGATTGGCATTTTGGTTGGCCACCAAGATCACATCCAAATTCTCTGTAGTGATTCCATCTACATTACATGATGTCATGAAACTAACACTGAATCTGCTGGCAAAACCACTTTGTTTGTTTACAGTTTCAAAGCTTATGGACCACTTGCTAGGAATATTGAATGAAAGAGGAGTACTGATTCCTCAGATGGAGGGTGTCAGGGAGGAAGAGTTGGACATAATATGCCTTATTATGGAGGGACCTGCAGGGGCCAAAGCCTGGGGACGTGAGAAAGGGCTGCTGTGTTTGGGCAGTTCTACCTTACTTGGTTAGGCCACAGTACTGGATTTCCACGGAAAGTGGTGAGGGACAAGACTTGACTTCTCGAATCTTCAGTGTCTCCCTTTGTGACACAAGAGGTCAGGACCCTCAAGGCCACTGGGCTGCTTATAGCTCTACTATTCTCTGACTCTCTCATCATAGGATGAGTTAGGCCTTGATGTCACTGACCTCATGGCTTTAGAGCACTTGGCTGCAAATGAATCAAGTGACAGTGAAGTATTACAAATATTCTGACTGCTCACACTGTGCTAAAGGAGCTGGCTGTTTTGGCTGCGGGTACAATTTTATACTTGCAATGTACCATAGATATTCTTGAGGGTTTGTTTTTTTCTTTTGGAGTCTACAGACAAAATAAACATTTGAATTTAGAAAGTGAATACAATCTAATAGCTCAAAAAGTTTCTAAACCAGCTAAAATATTAAGTACTAGATATTAGGTACAGCTGGAAGTTGTACCCAATGTCTGACTGCCACAGCATACGGCTTCCATCTTCTCCACACGACAACTGGTACTTTATAACTCAGCAAGGTAAGCCATAGGAAGGAATTCCACTTACATGCTGGGACACTCCCATAATACACACACTCCTTTCTCTGGGTTTCCAAAGCCTTGTTCACCACTAAATCAAAGCCTCCTTGAATGAATGAGCAAATGAATGTGCTTGAATCTATTAACAGCTCAATAATCATTTGAGGAATAAGCCTTTACTAAAATGCCCATCTGCGGAGACAGAAATACTAGCCTGTGAGTGTAAGCATGTGGACGCATTGTAGATAAATTGAGTTGCCTCAAGTCCATTCAGGAGGCAGGTAAGGCACAAATAGAGTGACTGTACATCCTTTTATTTTTATTTTATGGGGAAGGAGTGAGGTTCAATTTCCTTTTTTTTCTTTTGAGACAGAATATCACTGTGTCGCTCTGGGTAGAGTGCAGTGACATCATTGTAGCTCACTGCAACTCCAATTCCTGGGCTCAAGGGTTTCTCCTGCCTCTGCCTCCTGAGTAGCTGGGACTACAGGTACACACCACAACACCCAGCTAATTTTCTATTTTTAGTAAAGATGCAGTCTCACTCTTGCTTAGGCTGGTCACAAACTCATGAACTCAAGCAATCTTCCTGCCTCAGCCTTCCAGAGTGCTAGGATTATAGGTGTGAACCACCGCGCCTGGCCTGTACATCCCTATTTTGGGGCAACAATTTTAGTTTGTGCCTGTTTTCCCAGCATAATTAGTAAAAGCATCCCTTTTGACTCAAAAATGTCTTGGTCGAGGGGTTAATATGGTCACCTTATATGAGTAGTAAAATGACTATTACTTTTTATTCATTGGCTGCTACTTCTGGTCATTGGGACTGAAATAACAATCAGTGTTACTACTTCAGAGTTCTCAAGAGAGCAAGTGAGCAAGCTTCTGTGCATGTTGTCTTAGAAGGGGAGACACATTAACCACTGGTAAATTGTGAGATACTTGCTGTGTGACAAAGTTAATCTCACCAATTGCAGTTATTCTGGTAGCAAGAAGCCCACGTCTTAGGAGCCCTGTATTCAAGCGCAGAAAGGTGCATACTATCCCTGACCTACCAGCCTGGCATTGAGCCACACACATTGTAAGAATGTGGGATTACAGTATGGATGTAACACAAACCCATTTCAGGACCGAAGTTCCTGAAGCACAGTGAAGAATGGCTTACGACAGTGTTTCTCAAAGAGTGGTCTTAGAATTATCTAAAAATGTGAAAATTCTTAGGCATCGTGATTCAGATTTTCAGGAAGTGGATTCCAGGGATTTTAATTTCCTGAACAAATTTCTCAAACTATTCTTATATGTATTAATGCAATATATTAATGTGAAAATATTGCATGTTTAACTGAAACACTCAAATGAAATTATTACTTTTCAGAAGAAGATCAGAGGGTAACAATCTTCAATGAGAGGAAATGTTTGACACATACATACAGGTTGGCTCCCCTTGTGTGCCCATGAATTTTATGAGTTGCCAAGCTAGTGTTTTTGGTGTCACAGTAAATCTCAAGTTTTATTCAAATTTCTGGCTGGCAAATCTCCAGTCACTGGCCAAATGGGAACAACCCATGTATATGACACACAGATGCATACAAGTGATTTTTACAGACAGACCCAAGATTTAGAGATGGAGATGACAGCCAGGCCATGAAATCTCTCCTACGTAAGATCAGAATGTACCAGAATCAAATAAAGCAGCTTCTGTATAGTGTTAACGTGATTTTTCTCACAGCATATTCAAAGGGATGGTGGTAGTGGAAGGGGCAAACAGTTCCCAAGGGCTCTCACCCTGAGAATACAGAAGTGTGAGGTATTACAGATCTGTGGGACTGCGGAGCAGACTGAGAAAACTGTCAACATGACTGTTTTAGCCCATCAAAGTATCCTTAGAACTCATCATTTTCCCTTTATGCAGGGGGGATCCATGTTTTATGAGATCTTAAGTTTAAACAATTTTGAGGTCTCTCTTTAAGAAAAGAATGAAAGAGTAATTATGAATACAAACTTAGATGCTAATTAAAATGTTTATTAAGAATGAGAAAATAAATCACAATACATTATTGGAAACTTGGAACCTAAGGTCCCTTTCCTTTGAGAAATGTTTACAAAAATGCTTCCTGATTACAACCTTGCTTCTGTTCCCCATCTAGAACATTCTACATTTTCCAGGAACAACCAGAACTCACAGGTTGAGTTCTGATTTGAGCCAAGGTCCCCAATACTTAAGTTTAATTAGCTTCTTTGTAAATCTGCCTTTACAATGCAAACTAGATTTCCTTTCTTAATTAGCTCAACAGCTAACTCATCAACTTATATTACTTTATATTGGAAAGATAGATGATTATTACTTTAACTCTCAAGATTTCACAGCAGGGAGGGCACTTCTACAGGAAGGCTGTGATGGAGTCTCCAAGGCGACTGCCCTCCATTCCTCCCTCCCTGTTAAAGCACGCTGCTCCTCACATCAATAAGTAGATTCCAATTCCACTGTCCTCAAATACGGACTGGCCTCAGTGATTTCTTTGACCAACAGATTATGGCAGGGGTGATATGCTGGGACTTCTGAGGCTAAGTCTTAACACCTTTCATACCGCTCATGAGTTTTCTTGTGTTTCGCGCGCCATCTGTTAAGGACCTTAGATGTCAA
>VBSM01002616.1:10124775-10279506 GCA_008086735.1 Cheirogaleus medius | reverse complement strand
CCCAAAAACGTGCGGTCCCTGGCGTATGTCTTAGAGATTTCTATGCAGTACGCAATGTGTTAAGAAGCCATGCAGATTCTGCCTAGAAGTCTTGAACCACTCGCGCTTAGGATATTTTCTCTCAGAATCCAGTTGCCATGCTCTGAGAAGCCCAAACCACATGGAGAGGCCATGTGTTGCTGCCTCAGCTAAACTCTCAGCCAATAGCCGGCGTCAGCCGCCAGCCATGTGGGGAAGCCACCTTGGACTCCCTGCCCAGACTGGTCTTCAGAAGACTCCAGCCCCAACCCACGTCTGACTGTGGCCATATGAGGGATCCCAAAGGAGAACCACCCAGCTGAAACTAGTCAACTCACAGAACCATGAAAAATGATAACAAATTGTTCTGTTAAGTCTCTACATTTGGAGGTAGTTTGTTTTGCAGTCGACAAAGTGACAAAGGCTTTGTATTGGGATATAACACTTCTAGGCCCTCTCTCCCTACAGGACTAGTAAGATGGGATATGGGACACTGAACCCTCTGGTGGTTTTTCTCTGGTCCCTATGTGTCTGTAAGTGGCCCTTGTTCCCTCTGCTCCTGTCCTCCAGCAGGTAAATACTAGCAAGACTCTCCCTCTGTGGGATTGGGAGGTGACAGCCCACAGCTGTCCAGTGGGTACGTTTAATCTAAGGGCTAGAGGAGAGAACTAAGAAGTCCATTTTGCTCTTAAATGCAAACCATGGTTTCTAATCTCACTTTACAGTAGTTATAAAGTTATTTTGACCGCAGACTCCTGTGTCTATTTTTTTTCTTTTTTGAAACAAGGTCTCGCTCTGTCGCCCCGGCTAGAGTGCAGTGGTGTCATCACAGTGGAGCTCACAGCAACCTCAAACTCCTGGGCTTGAGGGATCCTCCTGCCTCAGCCTCCCAAGTAGCTGAGACTACAAGTGTGTGCCACCACACCCAGCTGGTGTTGAACTCCTGACCTCAAGCAATCCTCCCACACAGCCTCCCAAAGTGTTAGGATTATGGGTGGGAGCCACTGCGCCCGCCTACTGTGTCTATTTTTTTTTTTTTTTTGGAGACAGAGTCTCACTCTGTTGCCCGGGCTACAGTGAGTGCCGTGGCATCAGCCTAGCTCACAGCAACCTCAAACTCCTGGGCTCGAGCAATCCTCCTGCCTCAGCCTTCTGAGTAGCTGGGACTACAGGCATGCGCCACCATGCCCGGCTAATTTTTTTCTATATATTTTTAGTTGGCCAATTAATTGCTTTCTATTTATAGTAGAGATGGGGTCTCGCTCTTGCTCAGGCTGGTTTCGAACTCCTGAACTCGAGCGATCCGCCTGCCTCGGCCTCTCAGTGAGCTAGGATTACGGGCGTGAGCCACCGCGCCCAGCCCCTACTGTGTCTATTTTTGAAATTGGTTCAGAAAACTCGGGGGAGAGGGAAAAGGCAGAAACTTATTTTTCTTCTTCAGACCCCAACAAGCACCACCAATTTCTCCTTTATCATAAGCTAGAAAGCAAAGTTTTGTTTTTTAAATTTTACCCTGCTTTATCCTCTAAATAAGTCTACCATCACTATGCCTCCTGTTAGTTTTCGTGGTTCCCACCCCAGGACAGCTCCTCTCCTTGCCCCCTCTGCAGCAACCCCGGCCACACCCACTGCTGTCAGGCTAGGATACTCCCCCTGCTGAAGATCTTATCTGCTGCCCTGGGTCCTGTTCAAGGGCCTCTGTGGTGATCACCTTTCTTACATTAATAGCTAACAGCCCATCAAACTAATCTCCCAAACTTGGTGACCCCCTAAGGCAAATTTTATTTCACACCAAACTAACTACTGTTTCCTTCTTTTTCTTGTCCTACTTACTTTCTTCTTCTTTATATAGTTCTCCCTCCCTTATCCAAACTCCTCTTGTGTCTTAGGATGCAAGAAACACAGGGTTTATGGCTAATTGTTCTTTGGCTAGTCTCGCCTTCTAACTGGCCAAAAATTCTAATTCGTTGAGGGCGTGTTCCGCAGCATTCTACTCAATAAGCTCTGTTTGGACTCATGATCCCCATGGAAAGAGCCAGTGAAATTTTGTGGTTTTGATGGAGTAGGAAGAGGAGCTAGGAGCTAATATTGATCATGCCAGGTTTTGCTAAATACATGGAAAATGTAGTACTTTATATATGTCATTTAATTTTTTCCTTTGGGTTGCTTAGTATAACAATTCTATTGCTCTTTTTTTCACTGAAGAGGATGCTGAGCTTAAGGAAAATTCATTTTCTTAAGGTCACTCAGTAAGTGTAGAGACTTGAAGCCAAGACTGACTACCAGCCTGAGATTTTTTTTTTTTATTTCAGCATATTATGGGAGTACAAATGTTAAGGTTACATATATTGCCCATTCTCCTCCTCCCCCCTCGAGTCAGAGCTTCAAGCATGACCATCCCCCATACGTTGCACATCTTACTCATTATGTTTGTATATACCCATCCCCTCCTCCCCCTCCCACCCGCCCAACACCCGATAAATGTTATTTCTATATGTCCACTTAGGTGTTGATCAGTTAATATCAATTTGCTGGTGAGTACATGTGGTGCTTGTTTTTCCATTCTTGGGATACTTCACTTAGTAGAATGGGCTCCAACTCTATCCAGGAAAATACAAGAGGTTCTATATCACCATTGTTTCTTAAAGTTGAATAGTACTCCATGGTATACATATACCACATTTTATTAATCCACTCATGTAGCCTGAGTTTTTAACCATGATATCATACTGCCTCCTAAGGTTTTATTGAGGGGTCTAGGGAATTATTTTATTTTAATTTGTTTTATTTTTTTGAGACAGAGTCTCACTCTGTTGCCCGGGCTACAGTGAGTGCCGTGACGTCAGCCTAGCTCACAGCAACCTCAAACTCCTGAGCTCAAGCGATCCTACTGCCTCAGCCTCCCGAGTAGCTGGGACTACAGGCATGCGCCACCATGCCCGGCTAAATTTTTCTATATATTTTTAGTTGGCCAATTAATTTCTTTCTATTTTTCAGTAGAGATGGGGGTCTCGCTCTTGCTCAGGCTGGTTTCAAACTCCTGACCTTGAGCGATCCTCCAGCCTCGGCCTCCCAGAGTGCTAGGATTACAGGCGTGAGCCACCACACTCAGCCTAGGGAATTATTTTAAACATACTTTTCCTCATCTACCATCCAAAGATATTGCCATTACCATTTTAGAAAACTCTGAAACTTTCAGCTATGCATATACACTTTCCACCTGCCTGTGCTCACGCCCTTTGTATACACAATCACTCTCTGTCCCACTGCATCCAGCACAGCCACTTCCCCAAGTCATGATGCACCAATATTGTTCCTTATGAATTGGCCAGACTGCAGAAAGTACAAAATAACAACAAAACACGCTTACCCGAAATGGGATTTTGGCTTGAACACACACACACACACACAAGATCACCAAGAATCAGAAGACTATAAATGTTAAGATGTAAACATAAGATGTTAAATATTATTCACATTTTTATGGGAGAAAACGGGGAGTCCCAAACAAAACAGTCATTCTCTCTGAATATAAAAGTCAATACTGGGAATCCTTAAGTGTGAAGCCTTCCAGAAGCCGGTGGTAAAGGAAGACTAATATTTACTGACCACCTCTGACCACGCACCACACCTCGTGCCAGGCAATTTCACCGATGTTCTTATTTGCTTTCCCAATGACTTGTCAATATGGGCATTTTTACCCCACCTTAAGGAACAGAAAGGCAGGCTATAGTTGCTTGTGCAGGCCACTGTAAGACAGTGGTGCTGGGGATAGAACTCAGATGCTGGAGTCCAGGGTCTTTGTTCTTTTAGAGAAGGCTGTTTCAGGTGAAAGACAAAATATCTAGATTTTTAAAAAATCGAGAGTGAGCTAAATGAATGATCTGGAGTTATAAAAAAAAACAGCTTAGAGGAATCTTGAAAACCAAGGAGAGGAAAAAAGAAGCCGAGAGACATTTGGGTTCCTGGTGGTTCAGTCTGGTGGGGGTGGGAAGAGGGGACTGCTGAGTTGAGGAGGGAGTTGGCTTTGCAAACTGGCTCCAAACAGAAAAAGGCCTTGTTCTTCCAAGAGTCCAAAATGGGGCTAAAGGCAACAGTACAGTGTTTGAAGGGAGGCTGGAAGGAAGGGTGAAATTGAGAAGAAACCTAGCTCTACGCAGAGCCTGTTGCAGGCCAGGAAGGGGCGTGGAGCGGAGAACATCTGGAGGCTCAGGCTGCAGGCCTGTGCCAAGCTGCTCCAGTTACCTGACAAGATGTGTGTGGGGGGCTGGGGGAGGGAGAATTGCTAGAAAAGAAGAATTTGTTAGGCTGGGCTCCAGTGCCTTTGAGCTGACAAATCCTTTCCTTCTCCATATGAACTCTTTCAGGATGGTATAAAAATGTTTAATGGTGAGCTTCATGAAGCAAGAGGATGGAGGACCTGGCAGGGAACGTCGTCCTTACGTTGGGGGAAAGGCTGCGTCCTATCCTGTCATGCAGAGAAAACCAGGTGCCGCAGACCCGAGGAGAGTCAAACTGTCCCCTAGGCTCAACCCGTAGCCTCTAGCTAACCGCTCAGTTGGCGGGGCCTCCTGTGGAATTCAGTTCTTGGCCAGAAATCCCTGCCTTAGACTCTGGAAGGTTTGAGGGAGGCTCAGCAAACCTGGCGGCTGCTCTTTGGGTTTGGCAAACTCGAGAATTTTCCAGCGCCTTGTGTTCAGCAAAACCGAAAATGTGTTTGGCTAGAAACCTTTCTCTAATTTTTAAACCCCTGTGCATTTTTTATGCAAATTCAATCCACATGTTTTTGATTTATTCATATTTAACTCATCAAATCGAATTAGGAGCTACAATGATGAATGGGAACAATGCTGATTTCCAAGAAGATTTTTGAGCCCTTTTTCTTAGAACTAAATCACATTCTATACTTCCCCCACCCCGCTCCCCAACTGTTAAAACTACCAGACTGGGCTGGGTTTGAAATTTAGAACCCAAATGTGAAATAAAGATCCCTGCTTGGCAAAGACAGGCCATAGCAGGGGGATGTTCTTAGGAAGTCACAGTTAGAAAGGGAGGGAAGGCTGGGGTGGGGGCGGGGGAGCGAAGATGGGAAGGGAGTCAGTATCCTTCATTTGATGGTCTAAATAAATTAACCTGACTTTCCAGGCTGCCAAGAGAAGCCCCCTAGCCATTTCTATTACATATGATTTTATCACTACTATTCAGGGAAAAGGGGTTTCTGTCCCCAAATTGTGGTTGGAGGGTTCTCTGAACCTGTAATCTTTCTTCTGTTCTCCATAGTAGCCAATTCAAGCCGCTCCTCCTCTTCCCTTCTGACAGCATCCCCCCTCCCCTGCTTCCTGGCTCTGGTACGAGGCCTCTCCATCTGGAAGCATTTAAAATGTACAACAATTATAATCTCGTGCAAGAGAATCTTAGGATACACACTACATACTCATTAGGCTAAATTATAGGTGCACAATTTTATTTTGCACAATTCTGTCTGGCCTAGGTTTACGCACACACAAAAGGCCGTTACACTCTTTCCCAATTACCCTTTCTACTACACCATCATTTTCCTCAACTCCAGTTCAAGGTCAACAGTATTTTTCTGAGAAACGCTTGGCCAACTGAGGTCCCAAGATAAAGTTGCTGTCTTAGGTTCAAGATGAAGGTTCCCTCCTCAAGAGCCCCATGAGCTAGTAGCTGGGGGGTCCTAAGACACTGACCAGAAAAACTTCCCTGAACTCATCTTCTCTCCTCTGCAAACCCTGATCTAATTAGATAGGCCTGATATAAGCACCAGCTTATTACTTAATAACTGTATAACTTTAAGGGAGTATTTTAATTTACTGGGTCCCAGTTTTCCAATCTGTAAAATGGGTATAATAATTATACTTAGCTCACAGAGTTGTTAGGATTAAATGAGATATTTCGTGTAAAAGCCTTAGCAATGTTGGATGAAGATAGGAAGATGCTGGTCAAAGGGTACAAAGTTTCAGTTAGGAGGAATAAGTGTTAGAGATCTATTGTACAGCATGGTGACCACAGTTAATAATAATATATTAACATTATATATTTTTAAATTGTTAAGAGTATGTTTTAAATGTTCTTACCACACAAAAAAAGGTAAGTATGTGAGGTGATGGATATGTTAATTAGCTTGAGTTAATCGTTCCACAGTATAAACAAATACCAAAACATTACTTTGTTCCCCATAAGATATATATGTACAATTATTATTTATTGATTAAAAATAATCAATAGTTGTCTGGCCCAGACTAAGTAGTTAATAAATATTAGTTGTTATTGTTATTATTATAATAACTTTTACACTTTATTCAACCCCACAACTTTGCTAAGAGCATTTAAATTTTTGCAGAGGTTGGCAGTTTCCTTCTAAATCTCCCCACCCCCACCAAGGCTGAAGCAACCACCCCACTGCCCTGCAAACTGTATTATTCCAGGTAGGTGACATGAGGTTTCTGATCAACCAACTGGGATTCTGACTGTTCTCAGAGAGTCTTCCATGCAGGCCCAAGTTTTAACCCTAAAGTCTCTTCCTGGGATCAACAGTAGCAGGGCAATTGGAAGATCTAAAATCTAACTGCAAAGAGATCATCCTCCTTCAA
Organism: Cheirogaleus medius; assembly: GCA_008086735.1. Lineage (NCBI taxonomy): Eukaryota > Metazoa > Chordata > Mammalia > Primates > Cheirogaleidae > Cheirogaleus > Cheirogaleus medius. The sequence goes on along the minus strand of VBSM01002616.1, from coordinate 10,272,877 downwards.
ACCAAACTGAGCAGCTCTTTACGTAAAAAGTATATGCATGTGTACATGGGGGAGGGACGTGAGAAGGTTTTCACTCTGCTCTAAGGAGCAAAATGGTTAATTAGCGTTTCCTGAGACCCCCAGGGATACTTCTGGAAAGCAGAAAGGTGAAGACACCATCTAACATAATCAGATAAATGCCTCTCCCTCAAGGGGAAGAATATAGAAGTCCATGAGTCCAGTTACAAGCCTTATGCTCGGTGGAGTTCAAAGAAAAGAGAGTCTCAGGTCCAGTATCTATTGTTTTCCTCTGGTGAGAAGCAGTTTTAGCTTCTTCACGGATCCCAATGTTGGACAGAATAAAGAGACCAGGAATCCACCAGCTTCTGAGAGGGACTTTTGGACGCCTTATGTAGTAATGGTCCTCGTCCTGCAGAACTGCAATGAAGGCTCAGAGAGAGAACACTTGCAAGCTTGTGACAAATGGTTATTTTTTATTTCTACCAAAACTGATTGCATTTGAAATTTTCGGTGATATCAGGAAATGTATCTTCCACACCTAATATTTACTAGAGATTTTTCTCTCAGTGGTCTTTTAGCCCCTGTGTCTTGATGTATTTTGGATGCCAGCCCTAGCTCTCAAGGACTCTAAGGAAACTATCCCTGCTCACGGCCCTGCCAAAGAGGTGGGCCTAGGTGGCCATATAGAGTACTGAAGTGGACATATGCACTGAAGAGACAATCCAATCCATAGTCTGGGGAGTCACTTGTAGCCTAATATAAAAGGTGAGTTAGGCCAATCAGACTCCTTTCTAGAAATCTGGTATTGGGAGAGTGAGAAACCAGGGTGACTGGTAACAGAGCCATACAGAATGATGCTGGCCGCACCAATGGTAGAACTCCCTAGTGAAGGCTGACACCTGCTGCCTGTGCTCTCCAGGGCTGCCTTAACTCCAGAAGCACTCTCCCATAAAGCACTTCGGTGTGGGGAACCTGTGGTCTCAAGGCCACACGTGGCCCTCCGGATCCCGAAGTGTGGCCCCTAGATTGAATCCAAACTTTACAGAACAAATTTGGTCACAAGGCCACACTAAAGGATCCAGAAGACCCCGAGGCTGCAAGTTCCCCACCCGGTTTCTGGCTCACTCCTTCCTGGTTCCCTTTGACTACAGAAATCAGAAAAGTTAAACCTTTCACTTTCTCAACCTCCCTCACAGCTAGCAGGTCACGTGGCACAATGCTGGCCAAGAAGATGCAAGCGAGTAGCTGCTGGGACAGAGGTTTCCCCTCCTTTCTGTCTTGTGTGAAAATGTCAGGCTTGGAGCTGCTGCCACCACCTTGCAACCATGAAGGAAGAGTCAGAGGAACCCAGAGATGCCATAGTCCTAGCACATTTGAGGTGCTGAACCAACTCTAGCAGCCACCAGATTCCAGCTTTCTTGTTATATGAGTAAAATCTACCCCTAAATGACTATCAGTTAGATTTTTCTGCAGCTTGGAAGCAAAATCTTTCCTAAACACAATCCCTGAAAGTCAACATAGAACTTGATATTGTTGCCTGTATTATAAGAAATATGACTTTTTTAAAACCAAATATATGACCAACTTGTTTTTAAATTAATTTATCCAAATATCAGCTGAATGATACAAGCTCTCGAGGTAATTAAACTCTAACAAGGGGATAAGGTATACATGAATAACTGTGATTTAAGGCAGACGGTGAAAACGCCGTTAAAAGGAAGTTGCTCTATGTATATTCTGGGTAGGGAAAGACATTACTTCTAGTCAGGGAAGTCTCTACAGGAAAAGCATCTGGGCTAAACTCTTGAGAAAAATAAGAATTTGGATGCTTGGAGATGGGGAGGAAGGGGCATTCTTGGCAAAAGGAATAGTTTAAGCAAATATGGGAAACTGAAGGTCATGTATAGGAATGGACAAGTTCATTCTGGCTGGTGCAGAAGAACAAAGAGCAGATTCGAAAGCCAGACCAAACTATAATAAGCCTTGAATGCCAAACGAAGGAGTCTGAGCTTTCTTTTCCATGTGGGGGCGGGGTGTGTGTGCCATTGAAGGTTTCTAAGCAGCTAGGATTCAGAGTGGGTCTTCAGGAAAATTCACCCGAGAGCAATATGGATGGACTGGAGGAGGCAGAGAATGCCGCCAGGAGGCTCTGCAGCCCTCTGGGAAGGAGGTGATAAGGGTATGAACCAGGATAGTCAAAGTGAGAAGAGAGTGGGAAAACGACAGAATGAGAGATGCTGCAGAAGCACATGTAGCACAAGCTGGCTGCTGTCTGGACATGGGGTGTGGGTCATGGGAGGAACAGTGTAGAAAATACTTTATTATACAAAATATAAACAAAAACCTCATGTGGTACCTCTGGAGCTGAAGACAGGAATGGTTTTATGTAGATGTTGGAGTCATGCACCTTCAGGTCATGGTCCCCAAGTCCCCTGGTCACTCCAATAGTTGCCATTACCCGGGCCTAGGAACATAAGCAGAGGGTCATCAGAAACACTCAGAGACTCACAGAGAAGACATCCCACCACAGTACAGCAGCCACCGGCTAAGAGTGATGAAAGGATTTTCCAATTCCTCCTGCCCATCCTTCGATGCCTCTTGCTGCTCAGTTATGTGGGTTGTTGTTAACAAGAAAGTGCTCACCGATATCACTTCTGATCTCGAGGAGTGGTTTTTCTACCCATTATCTGAAGCTTGATGGGTTGCTGCTGTTTCTTTTCAGCTTTCTTTTTCGGAGACCACAGGGAAGGGTGTCCAATAAACCAACTCCAGTGCATGTGTGATGTCTATAGCTATTGACATTAGTTCATACCAAATCCAATAGGATCGATCCACCCATCCACCCACCCACCCACCTTTCTATTACATACTCACTCTACAAGCATTTGCTGAACACCAGTCCTAGGATTGACACTAGCAAAAATGTAAAAAGTCAGAGGCAGCTCCTGCCCCTTCAGAGCTCACCTATTATGTTTTATGGCTACAGAAAAGAAGACATTAGCCACTCTGCAACCCATCGGGTTGACATCCACACAAATTCCCACTGAGTGGAAAGGAACAGAATGTCACTGGTGCTGTAGCTCCATAGAGACAACAGGGCTGAAGTCTCATGTTTTCCCTAAACTGTCTTTTGAACGGTTTAAGAAAGCAACACTGTTATACTAATGCCTACACAGTCAGCCTAAGTATCTCTTGGGATGCCACAGATTTGATTTACCCAAATGTTTACTGGGTACCTACTGTATACAGACACCATGCGGTGGGGGGCACAAATGTCTAGGGCCTTGTCCCCACTATAAAGGAACTTGGTAAAGGAGAGAAGAGGGACATGTATAATTAATAACATATAATTATGGTTAAGTGCCGAAAGACCCACAAACTATGGGTTATATGAGTTTAGAGGAGGTAAAAATTCTACTGAGGTTCTCTGGGGAGGTGGCACTACCCTTAGCACGGAAAGATGGACGGCATCGAGACACACGGAGGGATGGTGGGAAAGTCATTCTGGGTGGAGGGAAGCTCCGTGTCCTAACTCTTAGGTCACCAGTCACACACCTCGTGTAGTGTCATGGCTCAAAGACTTGAGCTTGAATTCTCACTTGATTACTCGGGTAATGAGAGTAATTACCTCCTAGGGGCAAGGATGCAGTATATAAGTACTCAGAAACGTTACAGTCTAACACATTGTCTTCATCTTCATCCCAGTCTCTCAAAAGGGTTGCGCACCATGGAGTGGGTTTTAGCTCAGAAGACAGGCAGAGTGCACATTAAAGTAGAAACAAAACATGACATGTTTTTGAGGGCAAGTGGGGATGAAATGCAGACACAAGATGTGCAGCCCGGGCCCTCTGGTCAGGCAGGCTGCAGAAACCCTCAGCTCTGCCAGGAGGCAGGACTGGCTCCTTTCTAGCTAAGAAGTGTTCAGTTCTAAATGTGAAAACCACAGTCCCCAGGGGCTTTCCTGTCTCCCTGCAATGGAGCGTTCTCTGGCTGGAGAAAGCACGTATCTGCATTTTAGTCCAAAGAAATCTGATGTTTCTGCTAGTGACTGAACTTGTTTACAAAGTATACAAGCATTACCCACGCAAGTCCTTAAAAACATTTTTGGAAATAAAATGGAAAGTCATTGCCACAAAGTACTCTGAAACTTCTGGGTAGGTGTATGCAGAGAAGAATAGGAAAACCCCTGTAAAGGAGCTAGACAGAACCCCACAAAATCATGGGGTCCACGCACAGGGCTGGTATGCTACTTAGGGACAGGGCAAGCCTGCCAATAAAAGCAAAGTGGAGACACGTGGCTTTTAAAATAGGCCACCAGGTACAATAACAGGACTTGCCACCTGCTCATCACAGGACCGTCAAGCCTTAATTAACTGAAATGCTTGAGGAGCATGATGTTTTGTCAATTGAACTTTTTGCTTAATGGAGAAAATCCTTGCTCCTTTAAATCTTACTGCTGATAAACTTCTAGGAAACATCAGTCCATTTTACTGTTGTACTAAGGAAAGTTTACTGAACATAACTGAATAGCTTGTTCAATATGTATGCATTTGGTGAAGATCTGCTATGTGTCAGGCACCAGGCTGGATAGGTGCTAGGGATACAAAGATAACAGGCCGTGCTCCTGAGCTTACTGGAACTTCCTGGGTAGAGCAGGGTGATACTGAGAACTGGGAATGCAGGCACAGGTCACTGGGCTGAACGGTACACATTAATGGCGCCCACTTTTCTGAAATCAGGTTCCTGTCATGATTCTCAACCAAAGATGGTGATTTGGAAGGTGTTCATCTCCATGAATGCTCTCCACATAGATCAGATATTCGTGCTTTATTTCCCTCCATGAAATGACTCCTTTCACTGAAATCACTTCTGGGCCACACAGAGTCCCAAACTCAATCCCATGTGCCTGTGCCCAAGCATTCTCCATTCTCTTCCTCTGTCTGTCTGCCTGTCTGTCTGTCTGTCTGTCTCTCTCTCTCTCACTCACACACACACACACACACACACACACACACTGTGCCCATGGAAGACATCCTTCTGTTGTCCTGTGAGTCATTTCTTCTTGATAAAAACTATCAAATACTGAAAAAAAATTCCAGCTAAAGATTCTTGTCAACGTGATCACATTTTTCACTTCTAATTGGAATTCTTCACACCGAGTTGAAATGTATTAGTGTTCCCAGGAAGGATGCAGTGATTCAGAAGGTGTCTGTTCTTCCTGGGAACTGGCTTCCCAGCTTCCTTGTCCCCACGCCAGGATCCAGCTTCCTCCGGGGCTCTGTCCACAGACCACTGTGGGATCTACAGCCGTCCTCACTCTTACCGGGGCCCCGGGAGCTGACGATGGTCTCTGCTACCTCGGCCTGGGCTCTGGGTGATGTGATCCTATAATTACAGTGAAGCTTTGGAGTCCCTTCCAAAGCAGACTTGCAAAGTCTGAGCTTTCCACAGTGCAGTCTGAGTGCAGCAGAAGCAGCCAGAAAGCCACGGCTCCAACTCGGGGCCACCCCTCACTGGTCGCATGATCTGCCTGAGCTATTTGGACCTCTCGGTCCCAGCTGCCTCGTCTGCCAAATGGATATGATACAGCCAGTTTGACCTGGCTCCTCACTTGGTGTCAGATATAAAATGAGATGATGTATGTACAAGTGGTCGCTTTTAGACACCGCAAAAAGTTACTCACATGGATTGGGAAGGGGGACATTATTTTCACCAAATTGACTTTGGTCCCTGTGCTCACTGCTCCCCCCCCCCCTTGAACCCTCAAGACAGGAGGCCTGAAGGATGATGGATGGGATATGCTCTCCAGCTGTCAAGACTATAGAATCGGGAGCTGCTGAGTGGAACACACGGACTGCCACAGTCTACACACAACGGCAGCAGCGGGACAGAGCCTTGTCCTCTCCACCCAGGGGAAGCACACATGCCTACCTTCTTGCCTTCTCCATATATAAGGGGGAACTTCAAGTCCTCATCCTCAATGGTTTTGTATGCCCTGTAGGGGGATAAACAAGATTTTTAAAAAAAGGTTTGCACTCAATTAGTGACCCATTAACCTGACACAGGCTGCAAGGGACTTCATTTTCCCTGTGACCCCATCCACTCACCACACTGCCTACCACCTATATATGGAGTTATTCTCCCTACAGAATTGTGTGTGCGTATTTTACCAAACCAGAAAATATCAAGTCTTTATGTGCTTGAAGAGGGAGAAAATAAGTTGGCATATGCATAATTAGTGAGAAGGGGAGATGGTTTCTGACCTCACTGTCTGGGCAACAATGAAGTGACTCAGCAACAACTGGATTCACATCATTCATCCAAAATTGTGAGAAACAACTCAGAGATGGATGGAGTGTGAAACTGCTCCAAGACCCAGGTTTCACCTTCGGGGGTTGTTTACACCAAAGCAGCCTTACATTGGGATGGCTAGGGAAGGAATCCTTAGAGCCTGTTTGACCTCAGTATGATATTCAAGGTTGGCAGAAATTCTTTGTTTCACAATAGGTTTTAAACGACCACACGACACACAGAAAGAAAATCCAGTTTATGCTTCAATGGTCTATTCCACATGTGATTGTTCGGATGCCACCACCTACACAGCTGAGGTCGGCAAGGTTAAGGGGAGAGAGCAAATGAAGCCTGTGTCTTGTAATTTTGCTCTTAAGCCAGTTAAAAACCAAACAAGCAAACAAACATGGTGCCCGATTATTTTTAGTGGCGTCATCCTGAGCACATGGCTTTACCTTTTTCAGTCTTAGTTTCTTCATCTGTAAAATGAGGATGCTGCACAGGACACATAGAGCTTAGTGCAGAGTCTGCACTTTGTAAGAGCCCAACAGTGGCAGCTGTTGCTAATCTTTAGCAGATAACTAACACTTGGCATACCAATTCCCCTTTCTGCAAAATGGGGCTAGCATTGCTCGTTCACCACTTCGAAGAAATTATTAGGAAGACTCAGTAAAAGATGAGGCAGCTTCTGCTGAATTAGGTGCTAGAAATAGATGCTTTTCTAAAATAATGTCTCCTGAGGATATGGAAAAAACTCATTTAAGAAACGGCCTGCCAGTCCTGAATACACCTAGGCAACTTGGGAGTGAACTTGAAATCAAACTTATGGAAGCTCCTGATATATAAAAGAATGAAACCCAATTTAAAAAGTGTGCAACTCCAACATAAAGCAGGTACATCCTTAGGGAGTTATCTGAGTTTTTCTTCTCAGGGGCTACAGAATCAGTGAAGTTTTGGCACCAGATGTGCCTGGGCTAGAGCTCTGCACTGTTTTCTGCATGGCCCTGGGGTGTGCTCTCTGGCCCTCAGGATCCTCATTAATCAAGTAGGCCCAAAACTGGGGCTCATTCATGGGATTGTTGCAAGGATTAAAAAGGGGTAATGAATGTGAAGAGCTTAAGAAGTACTTAGCACAGTGCCTGGCACATGCTGAGATCTCAATAAATGCTAGTTGTTTCTGCTACCGCTGCCAAGCAAGCCCAGAGGTATTCTAGGAATTGAATTTTCAAAATAGGAACTGTTCTATTTCCTTTCCCTAAATCTACCAAATTAACATGAAGTGGAAATAGCCACTTTGATGTTGTATATACTCACATAAACTATTTTAAACACTGTGGTATGCAAGTCACTTGGAGAACAAATAAAGCTATCATTAGAACACAGCCCCAGCTTGGGGACTTGAGTGAGTTTGTAGATCAGTGGTTCTCAACCCTGGCTGCATATTGAATCATCTGGAAGGGCTTTAAAACATCGCAGTGCCCAGGCCACATCTCAGAGCGAGTCAATCAGAATCTCTGGGGGTGGGACTCAGGAGTTTTTAAAAGCCTTCCACATAATTCCAATGTGCAGCCAAGGTTGAGTTCCATTGCTATAGACCAAATGTCAACTAGCCAATATTCGAAGTGAGTTATACAATAAGCATAAGCCCCTTATCGGCTTGACCCTTAAGATGACAGGCTACATGACTCAAGGCAGAGAAGGGAAATGGCCTGAGAAAGGCCCCGAAACAGCATGAACAGGGCTTGGGGACCCCCAGGTGGAGCAGGAAGTGTGGACAGTGAGAAGACAGGCCCAGAGAGGAGGTGGCAGCGGAGAGAGGGGCACAGGAGTCTGGAATTAAAGAGGAGGTAGAAGGCAGCAGCTCTGGTAGCAATGACTGGAAGTTACTTAGAGCTCATCAATGACAGGCTAACAGCACTCTTAACAGGCTTGAAAAGGTAGTGAGAAAACTGCTCTCTGACTCCACCACAAGCCCAGATAATCAAATTCTTGTGGGGCAGAGAATTTCAGGAGCACGAAGTCCACATTCCCACAGCTCTGAAAGACACACAGTCACCTTAGAGTTGTCACCCACAGGACCAAGCCCTGATCTCACATTTTAGTACTACATTTTAGTTTCTGTTTATCTTCAGGAACAAAAAATTAAAAATAGAAATGACAACCATGGAAAAAGAAGGTTTATTCTGTCCTGCCAATGTTGGTTTTCAATGAAATATGAGCCCTCCTTCCCCAAATGACAAGGGGAATAACTATAAACAAAGAGAGAAAGAACAATACCCTCTCCCCTTCCATCTTTTTGAATCCTAAGGGCAGTTCAGCATATAAAGGTAAGTGGACTTCCATCCATACTTAGAAAGTCTTGAGTTATAAAGTATAAAATACAGTACCCAAAAGTTAAAACTGGCAATTTGATTAGAGTCCGTATAAATTAATGACAGCTAACAGTAATTACAGCAGCTATGATTTACTAAGCAGCTTCTAACATGCCAGGCACTGGGCTCGGTGCTTACAGTGTCTAAAATCTCTCAAAGACCTTGCAGTGCCCTGTCTTACAGATGAAGGAACCGAGGCACAGAGAGATTAAGTTACTTTCCCAAGATCATATCAAGCTAGTGGCCCTAACATCAGACTCAGACTTTTCCAGAAAACATGCCAAAGAAATGTGATCTCAGGGCTCAGCTGTGGGAATTTTTCATTCTAGTCGAAGAGTCTGAAATGAGACCATTATTGTCCACCTCTCATTGGGTGACCAGCAAACAGTTGGTGAAGAAAAGGGGACTTCTGGCAAAAGAGGAAGGGGAATTTTCTGTGTGGGTGGCAAAAAGAACAAAAGGTGATCATGTGGGAAGAAAACCAGTGGCTGCTCTACTACCGGGCCTACAGGGAAGAAGAGCAGGAGGTTGGCAGAAGGGAAGCTCCATGCTCTTGGACCTGCCACTGCTTCCCAGGGCCTCTCGCCTGTGGCCACGGAGACAACCAGGCTTCTCCCACAGAGAACAGACCTCCCTCAACCCTGTCCTCACAGTCTGAGGGGGCCACCCCAGTTCCTGCCTGCGTAGAAAGCCTATCTGCTGTCTTATGTTACAGTCGCTGTCTGGGCTGTAGGCCTGGGTTTATGCTTCCGGCTTTCTCATTTGGAGGAGGCGGGAGGGTAAGAGAGAGGCTGAAGCTTGACAGCTCTAAGACCTGCAGGTACTTTGGATTTGAGATTCATAGAGAATGTCTAGTCAAAAACTCCTTTACACCAGATCCTAAGATTTTTTTTTTAAATCTGGATTAAATTCTTAAAAAATAACCCCCAAAACAGATCACTTACTAGTTTTATAATAACATAACTGACCGGAGATTATATTCAAATAATTATTTGTTACAAGATAACAACACTGAAAGGCTTAGGAAAGATTTTTAGAATTTCTCTCATTTGGGGTCAATTCCTTTACGAATATTTATGAAGCCGTTGACAAAAGAATAAGATGAGGACAAAAAGGAATGCTAAATTCTTGGCTCTCCTGAACTCAGAGGCATTTTCCTCAGAAGTTTCCATTAAACTTTTTTTTTAAGTAATAGTTTCTGTTGTAACATTGATCGTGCAAAGCTGCAAAGACAAGCCACGATTGCTGTGGACCTACGGGAAGCAGGTCAGCATTGGATGGGGCAGAAAAGCCATTAGGTCAGCTGTCCCCTAAGTGTGTCCACCTCTCATGGGTGACCAGCGAACATCTGATGCCTGACCTCTGCTGCATGGGCTGCCATAGACAGTCATTGTCCTAGGAACTTAATGTCAGCCCGTTCCACTGGAGAACAGCTCTGGGAAATTCTTTCTTCAATTGGTGTGTTTGATCCATCCCCTGGAAAAACGTAAAATAAATCCAGACTCTCTTCTGCTTGACAACTATGTAAATATTTGAAAAGAGCTATCTCAGCGTTTCCTTTTCCCTGGTTCTTTCAACTGTTCTTCACAGGGCCTGGGGGGCCATCCCTAACCACTCAAGGCACCATCATTCAACAAATATTCATTAACTGAGCACCAAATACCGTGGCAGGGCCCTCTGCGGGATTTCTAGTTGCCAGTGTCCTCAAAGAATGGCACTTGGAACTGAGAACACTTAAGATGCAGTCCAAATAAGAATGAGATTATTACTTCTTTTGATTTGGACCCTGCACTTTAAAAAAATCAGCAAAGCTTCTATTTGCTTTATGTGCAAACACACATGTGTCTGTGAATAAGTGCTTAACCCGTTTTAGCTCTGGGGCTATCTGTGAAGCATATATTTAAATGGAGTGAAAACAAACAAATGAAAAACCCCAATGAAAAACAAACAAACAAACAAAAACAATCCCCACCCACAAGCAAAAAGACCTGAGGCTTTCTGGCTCACAAGCTTCCCCTGGTTTACACTGGCACATGTTTATGCTGAATGGAGGACTCCACTGCCCTTATTAATTTTATCTTTCTAGTTTCAGTCCATTGTTCCAGGCCACTGAGAGCTTTCCAAATTCAGATCCTCCCAGCCAAAGTATCAGCTCGCCTTCTACGCTGTGTCATGTTAAATGTGATAAGCCATCCTGCCATCTTCATACAGGTCACTAGAAAAAATGCTAAGCGGAACCAAACCATTAGAGACTTCCCTGCAGGCCAAGCTAACCAGACAAGGGGTGAGTCAACATTCCTTGGAAGCATGTGGAGGAAAGGTTGTGCAATTCAAAAAGTCATATTCAGCATAATTCTGTCTCATGAAAGTGAAGCATCTATCAATTTCCTTTTTAATACACACAACAGACTGTCAAAAGCTTCCCTCTCTCTCTCCCTTGTTGTGTGTGGCTCTCAGGCCAATGCCCCTCGTTGGCCCTGCTATTCTAATTACTTTCTGGCTATCCTTGTTCTAGATCCAGCCTCCACTGGTGGCAAATTTTTTGAGACCTTTCTTGCTAGCAGCCTAAAATTCCTCACCCTCTTGATTTGCTAGTAACATAACAGAGACGGAGCATTTTGTCTATTAACACGCCAAATACCATCATCGCTATTTTTAAAACAAATCCAGAGTTGGAAGTTTTCAACATCTTCCCTGCCGCCAGAGCCATCTTCTCTCGCCTAGATACTGGGCTTGCCTCACTGGGCCTCTGGGCAGTAATCTAGGCGAGGGGCAGCGGTGCTTGGATAGTGTCCCGAGGGTGACTACCGGTGAGAGTGTGGAACTCTGTTCAGATTTGCCCCTTGCCTCTGTTCTCAGAGCAATCAGAGTAATTATTTTAAAATGTCAGACCACACCATTAAACTCCTCAAACCTGCCGGTGGCTTTCCTATTACATGCAAATCAAACGGCCTTCTGTAGCATTGCTCCCCTCTCCCAAAATTCCTACTTCCCTTTCCTGCTTTATATTTCTCCATTGCATCTACCTCCACCTGACAGTCAAAGTACTTTCCTTCCTTATAATGTTTATTTTCTCTACCGCTCCCCTAGGCCCCTTAAGTTCTCTGAGGACAGAGATTTCTGTTTGCTAACTGTGGCATCTCCGGTGCCTAGAAAAGTGCCCAACATATATAACGGGCACCCAACAAATATTTAAGTGAGCAAATCAATGAATGCTGCCTTTCCCAAGCAGAGGCTTTATTTTGTCCTTATGTATTTTCTTGTTCTATACATATTTACAAAACAAAAGCCAAGAGCCTTCTTGTTTTCTTTGGCTGCTTTCTAAGTGGCCTGTGCTGTTCCAGCTAATGTTCCCTCACAAGCACGTCCCTTCCTTGCCTCTGCCCTGGTGGCTCTGTGCTGCCCTTTGCAGTCTCAGACTTGAGAGGTCCCTGTGCAGCCCCATTGCTGCCCTTTCACTCTTCCGACCAGTATCAATATAGGACTCCTCCACCAAGAACACACTGGTTTTGTAACTTTCAACAGGAAAAGCTTTGCTCACACTGTCCCCCCTGGCTGGGAGGCTTGCTAGCAAATCTCTTTCAATCCACAAATATCCACAAATATCACTCTTCAGCTAAAGTTCTCCACTGGCTTCCAATCATCTTAAAATATAATCCAACGAGGAGGCCCTCCACGATCTGCACGTCTCTGCACGCTCCGCTATCTTCGATCGCCCTGCTACGCTTTCCTAACACTGGCTTGCTTCTTCAACACGCTGCAGGGCCTGGCTGTTCCTCTGCCTGGGCTGCCCTTCCTCTGGATCCTGCCAGGCTGCCTTCTCCGCGGTGTGTGGAAAGGCCTCCCCTGACGACCCATCCAAAAGTCGGGTGCTCCCTGCTCTCACTCACCCTGCTCCAGTGCCGAAATGACCTCATTTATTAATCTGTTTACTTGCTTACATTCTGCCCCCATTCCTGACACCAGCTCCGTGAAGGCAGGGACTTTCTTCTCATCTGCTGCTCCATCCTCCTGCCTACAATTGTGCAAGCATAAGCAGGTGGGCACAAGCAGACACCAGCTCAATGGATGGATAAATGAATGAAGGCTGGCACTTGTCCCCCCGCACGCAAGTTTCCCTCTAAAGATATGCCCCATTCACTTTGCCTCAGTAGCACGCTTTTCTTTTTATTTATTTATTTTTGTTTTTTGAGACACAGTCTCACTCTGTTGCCCAGGCTAGAGTGCCGTGGCGTCAGCCTAGCTCACAGCAACCTCAAACTCCTGGGCTCAAGAAATCCTTCTGCCTCAGCCTCCCGAGTAGCTGGGACTACAGGCACGTGACACCATGCCCAGCTATTTTTTTTCTATTTTTAGTTGTTCGACTAATTTCTTTCTATTTATAGTAGAGACAGGGTCTCGCTCTTGCTCAGGCTGGTCTCGAACTCCTGAGCTCAAGCAATCCTCCCGCCTCGGCCTCCCAGAGTGCTAGGATTATAGGTGTGAGCCACTGCGCCCGGCCAATAACAAGCTTTTCTATGGCTGAAATTCAGGGCTGAGTCCTATCAGCAGTACCTTTGACTTTTATTTACCTCTTTGTACTAACATTTCAGCTTCCCTTTCATTATTAATAGGTATTGATGGTTACAAAGTCATAAAAGACACCACTTATGATCCTCTTGCCTATTTCCCTTCTCCAGCTATTTCTCAAGTCCTACCTAAGAATGGTAGTTTTTTGTCACAGCTGTTTTCCAGCATAAACGGTGTTGCCAAGATCATTTTCTAACACAGTTTAAAGGCAAGTGTCCTGCTGTAGAAAGTTCTTCCTCGTCTTTGCAGGATCCCTCTGTTCCTGGGAAGAGCCCTCACTCTGATTTCTTAACCCACAGGCCAGGAATCCAGAGTCCATGAATTGGCATCATCCTCTTCCCATGGTCTCCCTTCCCTAAGTCATGACCTTTAACTAGAAAGAGGGTCAGAAATATCACTTTTTTCCCTAAGTCTTAATTTCTTTAGCAAAACTTCAAAGTCATTTAAAAGGAACATGATCCTTTCTGGGAGAAATAACAGGACCCTCTCCCTCCAGGGACTGCGTAATATTGACAATGCACTTGTGCAGTTCCAATGACACAAGCCAGTGAGTCACATTCTTCCACTAACCCCTCGACATTGCCTTGGATGCCTCACCTCCCCTGGGGATCTTCCTTCCTGGATTCTCTGTTCCCTCCTGGCAGAGCCCACTGCGGCATGAAAGCACACTAGGCTTTCATCTGGTCTCTGGTTTGAAGCCACATCTCAATCCCCATGTGAACTAGTGGTGTGGATTTGGGAAGGTCCCACAGACCTCACTGAATGTGCTTCTTTAGCTGGATACTTCGCAGGCTGGTTCAAGGATGAAGTGCAACTATGTCTGGGAAAGTTCTTTGGGAAGGATGAGTGGATTTAACCATAACTTGTGGCTATTAAGGTCTCAGGAGCCTCATTCTTTCTCCAGCATAGATGTAGAGCTTAGATGACAGGCCACCCCAATTCATACTTTTTCTACAGTTGCTGATAATGAAGCATGAAGGAGAGCACCTGTGCAATTTTATCCAGAACAGTCTATCATTCTGCTCTGAAGTAAAGACTCAGAGACTCAGAAGGATGCCTTAGAGCTAATAATCCAAAGAGGGTAGAGTTAATTTGAAGTAGTCATAAAAGGAGACCTTTTCCCCTTAGCTGGGAGCTCAGTGCCCTCCAGGAGGGAGGGAAAAACCACAAGCAGTCTTGTTTTTCTTATGGCAGAAACCAAGTCCTAGCCCACAGAGGCACATTCCACGGGGGCTGAGCAGGTTTGGATGGAGGGTGGTGGGCAGAAGCATCCAGGTCTTGGGTCCCCGCTCCTACCTTCCTGTAACAAAATCTCAGCTGCAGCTTGAGTCCCAGGAGGCCCAGGATAAAACACCACCCAGGCCTGTCTGGTCAGGAACTGACACAAGCCTGGAGCTCAAATGCTACTGAGGGCTTTTAAGAGCTTGGCATGACCCCAATTATGCAATTCTGAAATCCACAGAGGCTCTCCCCTGACTCCCCTCTGCCCACACCCACCCTCCTCAGACCTTCCTGGAAAAAGCCATGCAGGACTAGGCAACCACCTCGTGTTTCCTTTTTTCTGCCAGTCCGTCTGTGTTTCCAAAGGCATCAGGCCCACACAGCCTGACCACAGAGCTCAGCGAGTAGAGGCTGTTTCCTCTCCTCCGGGTGGCTCCAGCAGGCAGCCACCTCGCCCCACCGACTGCACAGGACAGGGTGTCGTGTGTGTTTCCTTTGACACAACATAGGAAGGCTTTTGTATTTGATTAGGTCAAATGGCACTGATAAATGTCATCTTTTAAAAGTCCTTTTTTTCTAAGAGTCACGGTTAAAAAAATTCTCCGAAACTTCTTAAATTTGCCTATGGATGGAACCTTAGTAGGCTGGAAAGATGGAGCCGAACTGTCAGGGAGAGTGAGGATGGAACCTTAGTAGGCTGGAAAGATGGAGCCGAACTGTCAGGGAGAGTGAATCTGAGGTAAGCCCCACGAGGTTGGGCTCAAGTCAGAGTTGTGGAACGAGAGGCTGAGTCCCCAGGGTGAGTCTGCAGAAGCTGAGAAACATCCTATATCCAGCAGGAAGTTGTGGGGTTTGGAGTATCCTTTATGATGTTTTGGGGCAGGCCCAACATCTCTGCCACGGGCTCGCCATTGTATTGCAGGCTTTAGCTGGTGACAAATCTAAGTTTTTGGGGTCAGATTTTGATTCATTGGGTTCCTTAAATTTATGTTCTGGGAACTATTTTTAACATCTCAATTATATGATCCATGGGAAAGTTCCTCTGTGGGGCAGAGGCTCCCCAGACAAATGCTACCTTGTTTTCTTTATTTGGTCCTTGAAGTGTCCTTTCAATTATTAATAGTTGAAGCCTGTAGGCCCTAAGCTATGGACAAGTTGATACCCTTCTGCTAATACAGTGCACCGGCTGGATTCAGGCACAAATAGTATGCCTGAATTGTAAGAATGTGATTAATATTTGGTGATAAATTGAAGAGGGCTGGCAGCAGCAGAGCTTGTGCATTTTTGGCTACCTGTGATGGAAGAAACCACCTCTTCATCTCCTTAGCTACATGAAAGGCTGCTGGCCTTTTCTCCAGGAAAATTTCCATAATAGGGCAAAAGCTCTGGTCCCTGACATTGCAGTTACCCTTGAGGGAATCCCCTGATCGGTAGGGCTGACCCACAGTCTCTCCTGCCCCCCATTAGCGCACCTAAGCCAGATCCCACCTGGAGTTCTGGGAGCGGTAACCATTCCTCTCTTTTGACTTCAAGACTCCTCTTTTCACCAGGCCTATTGATGATAGCAAGAGGAGAAAGAACTTGCTCTCATTTTACTGACCTGTGTTCCTGGGGAGAGTAGACTAGGTTAGAGCAGAGGTTTTGCACTTTGGGACCAGTGGTGAAAAATCTTGTTAACCCAGTATATACACAAACATGTCTCAAACAAAGATATTTACCCTTATCATGTGATAAACACTTGATATTTTCTTTCTATCCTACGCTATTTAATTTGTTTAAAATGCTTATCTCCATGCACTAAATTGATTTCACAATCCTGCTAATGAGTCCATGCCCATAGTTGAAACAGTTTGGATAGAAGAACACAACCTGCTCTTAGTAGCTTCCAAATTAGTAGCTCAGGCTTTGATCAGATAAAAGCAATGGATTCTATTGGATTCAGTTGCCGATATTTACCAAGCACCTATTAGGTGCCAGGCGCTGGCATAGGTGCTGGATCTAGGGAGTTAAATAAAGTAAAGGTCATTTCTTGAATCACAGACTCAAGTGCAGCAGCAAAAAAGGATTTGCATAGAATAAAATGCTTTGCATCAGTCTTTAAAAAGTCTAATCGTGTACATGTAAAACAGAACCAATACTATTTGGGGATAAAACATTCTGAATGACTCTTAAGGAAATTTCACATTTGGAAATTACTTCTGATTCAATATCTACTTGGTGTTGCATTAGCAGTTGGCCAGGAGAGCTTTACATTCTAATCAATAACATTTAGCTCTCCCCATGGATATGAATCAGAAACCCTTACTTTATGAGCACACAAATATGGAGTGATTTCAGCGCTCTCAGGGACCATTCATTCTGAAACAAACATGAATTTCATTGACATTGCCTTTATATTATATGAGACCCAGTCAATATACACAAATCAGGAGATGATCAAAATTGACCCAGTAGCTGCCAATGGCAGGGAGAAAACAGCAAATAGATTCTTAGCTACAAAGAGGGTTTCTATTGCACAGGCCAGTTCCTGTGTCGGCTCCTGCAGCCCTCCCTCACAAAGCTTGTCCCACTCTGGTCACACAGATATTTGTATTATGGAACACTGAGTCCTGCAGTATCCCATGGTTAAGTTAACTTGCTCTTAACCATGTTTCTCTGTCTGTCTCTGACAAGCTATGAATCTGTATGAATACCACAAAATGGCATGATTTTGCAGAAGAAATGCTTAATGACTAATCTTCTTCCTCTGATTAAACTGTAAAAAGTTTTACAGTGGTCAGTCACACAGAAGTTAAATCATACCACATTCTTAGACTTTCTTCTTCTCTTAACAATATGGCAGATGTACACGGTCACTAGAGAATTAGGCTTAACCCGAGGTTTTGCTTTCAAATTGTTCACATCCAATAAATTGAGAGAATCCAAATCTTCAAACTTAGGTGCCCAGCTTTCCACAAGGTGGCCCAAGGCAACCTAGAGGATTAGGTAAACTGGGGGTGGGGTGGGCATCATTTACTGAGGATGAGCAGGAATGAGAAACCATCCCATTAAATGCCCTGGGTCTCCTGACCTACCCCCCATATTTATACCGTGTGTAGAGCCTGAACCATCCGGGTTATGTGCACTCACATCAGTAAGGAAGAAAAGAGGCCATCCACTGCTAGCCCAGTCTACTGGCCCCTTCTGAACACTGTCATTGGCTCACTGCAGGTGGTCAAAGATATGCCCAAGTAACAGCAAGGAGATAGCTAGGGGCAAAGACTGCCAATGCCCTAGAGATCACAAACATGTTATGTAGAGTCTAGCATGACCAGCACTCTGCAAGCTGTTGTTCATATCCATTGTAAGAATGTCTAGGGCTACCCAAGGTCAGTGTTTAAGAATATATAGGAATCACCTGGGTGCTTTTAAAAATGTAGATTCCAGGACCTCAGGGATTCTGATTCAGCAGGTGAGGTAGAGCCTGGAATGTGTTTAATAACTCTTTCCTCTATCAGAATTGTAATTGTCCATTTATAGGCCTGTCCTCAGACAGACTGTCAGCATCATGAGGGCAGGAACTGTTTTACTCTTCGTTTATCTCCAGCACCAACACAACACCTGGTTCACCAAATGAATAATGGGTGAAACTGATCGCCCCACAGAGATGAAGCCTTGTGCCTTGTCCTCTGAGGTACAGAGCGTGATGTATAGCATTTGAATTACCTTGGGAGACCCATGGCAATTCAGTCCTAATAGAATCTGAACCTAGAGTTTGGCAGAGTATCATTGCCTTTGCCAGGGCAACAAGGTGAAGAACAAAAAGTGAATATGCCACCTTCCATCCCTTCATGAGCCTTCTGGAGCTTTCCTCAGGCTCTGATCACAGCAAAGGAGAGAGACAGTTGACAGATAACACTCTGGCCCTCAAAATACCCCTGGCAGCCTTTCCAGTTCTTACAGAGAGATTGTTGTTCAGTTCTTCAGCAAAGCATAGACACAAAACCTCACCCTTGCCCTGGACAAGTCCTTGTTTGACTCATCTGAAGATGGGAAGACCACAGTGGTAGAATGAGATCTTTCAAAGTTTGGAGTGGTGGTGGTTCCTTAGCTCTCGTGTGTGGATTCCTGGGTAAGCCCAGAAAGCAAGGATTTTAAAACAGCACTCCGGCTAACTCTGATGAATATGCTCCCAGGCCATAGAGGGTTAGCACCTTCATGGGACTGTCACATTGAAACAAGCAACATCAATTTCCTACTCTGAAACCTAGTGAGCAGAGAAAAGGAATAAAATTTCATCAAGATCTAGTAAGAGTGAAGCATTATACTGGTGGAGTATCGGCTGGACACAGGAAAATGTTTCCTTGGCAGGCTTGTAAAGTACCTGGAAAAATTTGCAGGAGTGCTGCAGCAACTAGTTCTCTGGAATTTCCTTAAAAATAGGATCCTATAAATAGGCTGAGTATTGGCCCATATGCCCTTCTGAACATACTGTCAGCTCCATATTTCTGCCCTGCTGTATGTCATTTTCATACTTTACAGAGGGGCAGAGCTCTTCATTATTTTAGGTATGGCCTTCCTTAGCATGGCATTCAAAGTTCCCCATGAGATGACTTCAATCTACTCACCTAGTTTAATGGTTCGCTTCACTGCCCACCACTGTTCTACATACCCTCTCACCCCCTCCTAAATGTCACTTATGTGAGGCTCCCACCAAGGACTGTTATCTAGCTGATATAAACAGATATAACTGTATATGAAGGGTTAAAACACTAACATACTTCCATGCTGGTTGGCAAATAATGACTGTCTCAAGCTCCCTGAATGCCCAATGCCCCCATTTGCTATTCTATATACCCTCCCCATGGAGTCCCCATGATGTAACAGTGAATAAAGGGTTAATGGCTGGCACAGCAGGGGGGCCTCTAGGACCCTGCTGCAGCCCAGCTGGAGCCTGTTCCTCCCTGCTAACTGTCAAAATATTTTGAATATTACCTCTGGCTTCCTCATTCCCCAAACACACTTTTGCCTGTGCTGTGTGTGCCTTTTGCTCAGAATGTCTTTCCCGCCAGCCCTCTTAAAATCCCTCTCAGATCTCTGGTTCGAACACAATCTTCTCCAAGAAGTCTTCCCCTCTCAAAAACAACCATTCCCTCCAGTACAGCCATAAGACTTTTCTTTAAGCCCTTCTGTATAACTCCTATATTTTGTCTTGCTTTAGTTATTTATGCACATGTTCCAACAAATCTACTTCCCCTACTGCTGAAATTATAAGAATAGATTTAAAGGAAAAATGGTGTTGTTCAATACATTTCCAGACAGCCAGTCCTGGGCCTCCTGGCAATCTCTTTGAGACTAACATGGTCCTATCTGATAAGATCCCTTCCTACATGGGGACATGCTTTGGAGCCTGGTGTCCTGCATCCTGGGTATGGAAGGCAGGCTGCAAAGGCACATTAAAAGGTCCAGCATCTGGGACCCAGAAAGCAGATATAAAGTCAGTGTGCAGAGCAAAACAAACCCACAAAACAAAAAACACCCCATCAAGTAGTGCCCAGGGACAGAGCAGCTGGCACAAGGCTTCTTTGCTGTATCGATGGTGTCTCTTCTCACTGTTGAGAGCTCTGCCTCATTTGTGCCCAGCCTGTCTTCACAGGCTATGCTGTGGGACAGACATGCCAGGCAGAGGTGGCCAGCACACTCCACCTGACTCGTCTCTTGCTTCTCTAAATGGCCTTCCTTTTTCTTTTTGGTTTCTAGCTTCTCATTACTTTGGGAAACAAGTGTTTCAATACTTAGTAGATTGTAAACCCTGAGCCAGCACTATTTCTTGCTGATCCTTCTACTCTCCATAATATCTAATGATTACAGGATTAGATACTCATCTAGCATCTATTACATGCCAGGCTTTGTTCAGTGCACTCGACTATACTAACTCATTATGTCCTAACTATTATTAGCCCCATTTTACAAATAGGAAAACTGAGGCTGAGAGTGGCAACACGATTTGTCCAAGCCACACAACACAGGTAGGGACTGACCTAGCCAGGCAGTCTGGCTCTACTGTCTCTGTTCTTAACTACTACTTGATGTCTACTATACAGCAGGTATATAATAAAGGTTTGCTAAATATAAAAAGAATGTCCCTAGGGGCTTCTTAGACAAAAAGACATTGGCTATTTTAACAAGGATTTTTGCAAGCACTTGACATCCTCAAACTTCCCCAGATGACCTGGAGCCTTGTTAACACTATATAAGTTCTGTACACACCCAAACACCTCTCACGAGGGAAAAGTGGCAGATATGTTCTCCTTAGGGGTATGTGAATGGGTACAGATAAATACTGTGAGCGTTCAAAGGGTTTTGGGGGGGAAGAAAGGCTTGGAAATACTTTGGCCACTTTAGGATAATAGACTTTCACTTACTGAAGCAGAGAGAGGTGTGTGTGAGTGCATCCATGCGTGCGTGCGTGTGCGGGGTGAGTGGGCGATCAATAGTGAGTCAGCTGGTGGGGCATCTCTTTTCTTTCTCCTCCCTGTGGTCTGACAAAGCCTGTCTGTGTTGGCTTGCAACCATTTGTAAAGACCCCATAGCTTCCACTGGCCTCCTGCGCAGGAGGGGGCAGGGAGCAGGGAGTCATTCATCACTGTCAGGAGATGTGCTGCCCGCAGCAGGGCCGGCTTTCTTCCCTGCTGCTCCTGCAGCCAGAGCTGCAAATCTTGAAAAGATGCAGAACATGCAAATTGCAAATAACCATTCATCATCTTGGGCTCTGGGAGTGCTGGGAGAGGCCCCTCCCCAGGTGGGGCCAACCTATTCTGACTTCAGCTCCAGCCCCCACCAGAATTTAGGACTTTTGGGGTGCCTAATCCCTGCCCCAGTCAATCCCTAACCTCAATAATCTATTGAGGTTTGGGGTTAAAATTCTCTGCAATGATAATGAAGCCACCCGCCTTTCTCTACAAAGTCAGATTTTCAGATTGCTTTCAGCAGTCAGACTGCTACCAAGGTGGCCCATAATCATTAAATTATGAAAATACAAGTTGCTGGGAGGAAATGAATACCAGGTTTCACTAGGGAAAGGCCTGCTTTCTTGTGAAGTAATTATAAAATTAAAATGTGATATTTCTCTGGTGAGTCTAAAAAGCCTCCCAGTGAGGCCTGTGGCATAATAGTAACATAACAGGGTTGGCACTGGGGGTGGGAGGGGGTACTGAGAAATCCTTTTGTGCCCTCGACATGCCAGAGATATCTGTAGTAAATTTCCAAAGATTGGGTTAAGAGTGATTAAAGGCAAAAAGAGGCAAAAGTACAGTTTGAATTTTTCAATTACTCTTTTAAAACTCAAGAATCAAGCTGTTAGAAAATGCAGGCTTTCCAAGGAAGACGAATAATGCTGAGCTAATTAGACCCACAGGCATGGCCAACATATAAATTCAGGCCCCAAAGAGGGACACTGTCCCTTTAAAAACTGCCTGGGGATCAGTGGCAAAGCTAATGAGGAGTGTCAGTTGGGGCTGCTTTATTAGGTGGTCCTCCAGAGGATAAAGCCTGGGGTTTCTGTAACAGGGCTTCTGTGTTTGATTCAATAAATCAATTTATATTAAATGCGGGTGCAGCTCTAGAGTTGGCTTCATAAAGCATTCTGTGGCATTTCTCAATCTGCTCATCCACTTCCTTGTCAGCCTGCTTGAGCGCGCTGTCAGAGGGCATTGAGGAGAGCAATAAAGCACAAGCTAGAAGCTGCATTTGTAATATTTGTAAACCCTGACCCAGCAGCTCCAGATCACGCTTGGGGCTGCCTCCAGTGAGTTTCTGTCTCCAGAAAATGTTCTGACTGTGGGTGAGAAGCCCAGTGCTGTTGAGCTGTGCCTCTCGTCCTGAGCTGGGCTCTAGGCTGCAGGCCGAGTACAGAGGTCACCCCAAACACAATGGAAAGGGTTGGAAGTAAAGTGGCTTTTAAATTAGATTCTCAGGGCCTGTAATACTCCCCAAGAAGTCAAAGGAAAAGAGGAACAAAAGTGCCATGGCTGGTACCCGTCCAGGAGGTGGCGGGGAGAGGCCGCTGGGACCATCCAGACCAGAGTAGATGCTGGAGAGTTGCTCCTAAGCACGATGGTGATGGCGCTGAAGTTCTGAAAAGGGAAGTGAAGCCCATCCCCCAGCGGAGCCAGAGTCTGGCCGTGGGGAGGCCAGAGGCCGAGTGTGGTACGCATCATTCCCTGCCTATACTTCCCCTGTCTGCACTTGTCTTTTTAAAGAACTCTTTGATGTTGGGATGTTCAGTTACCAACAGCTCCTTGTACCGTGCCCCGTCCCACCCACACTGCACCCAAAGCACCGTCCTATAGACTCTCCGTGATGACGGAAATGTTCTCTGTCGTACGGTTCAGTTCAGTAGCCGCTAGCCACATGTGGATACTGAGCAATTGAGATGTGGCTAGTGTGACCTGAGAGATACATTTTTAATATTATTTAATTTTAGCTAATTTAAATGGCCACATGTGGTTCATGGCTACTGTGCTTGAGAGCACAGAGAATGAAAAATGTTTCTTTTGCCTTAATAGAAGTAGTGAGTGCGGAAAGGAGAAGACGATGGCTGACTCCACTCTGTTCCCAGTGGAAAATCCCCTGATTGCTCATAGTTTTTTCAAAGGGGAATAAGGAGGGGAAAATTATCCTGATGCATCATCAAATTAGGACCATAAAAAGTTAAAGGCTGTGAGGGACAGAAATAAAAGGTTGCCATCTCTGGAATCTTTCTAATGGAATCTGTCTTTTCCAGAAGCTCTGAAAAGCAGAGCAAAGCCTGCCCCCCACCAGACACAGAGTTTGGCAGCAATGGGCAAAAGGAAGTATTTTACGAGTGAGAGACCTAGGCCAGGATTTGCCCAAGGTCCCAGAGCCTTAGCAGAGCAAAGTACCCCAAGAGCCTGTCGCCAAAGCACTACTCTCATTATTAAGTAAACCATCTCAAGTTACCAGTCCACCCTGTCCCCTAAAATAAGACCATCATAAATGTTAGAAAGGCTTTGCATAAAGAAAGAATTCTGGCGTACTTTGCTCATAACCAGAACCATCTGGAAGCAATCTCGAATTCACACGATGGACTTTTTTTCTTTGGCCCTTGCTCTCTCTACAAATCCCATCAGCCCAGGAACAGCTGCCACAGAACCTGGCCTGGCGCCAGGCGTGAAGTTACACACAACCCCCTCCCACACTCCTGTCCTCCTGGGCCCTGGCTTGCTCGTCACCCCACGTGGCTGGACACAGAGCATGAAGAACACTGATCCTACACGGAAGGGTGAAATCGCCAGCAGTCACAGGATGGGAGACCTGGTACCGCAAAGCCAGCCGTGAGAAACTGCCATTTCACCTCGGTAACAGAGACACTCGCCAGTAAATTATGGCCTGAGACAGCTCAGAGGGCCGCGGGTCAGGACACGGAGCTCTCAAGATGACACAATGCCAGCTACAGTCTGCATCCTGTACTAGCAGCTCAGCACAAAGGGCTGGGGAGGAGGGGCCCCGGCTTGGGGATATTCTGGCATCAGGACCAATGACACCAGGCACAGAAGGTGAGAGCCAAGCGAGTGACAGAGAGAGCAAGGAAAGGCCACATCAGGGACCAACTCAGCCAGGGGGCACTGGGAAGAGAAAGGCTTTGTAAATCAAGCCACTGTGCAAACTATCTGCTGAGGGGGGTGCGGGGGAGAGCCAGGGAAGAGACCAATTTCATTATGAAGGTCCTGGTGACAATAACCTTTTGTGCTCAAAACAATTTGGGCCTGCCAAGCTGCCCCACAGTCTCTGAGAAAGCATGAGGCAGGGAGAGAAAGGATCCCCCTCAGAGGAACAGACTCATCCTTAATCATGAGACGAGCCTTACCAGAGCTGACCTCCCCTCCGCACTTCCCACTGCAGGCACACCACAGAATGCCGGCGCGAGGCTCCTCTAACGAGGGCAGCCCATTTTCCTAAGCTCAGGAGATTTGGTTCTTTGGGGATCTTCCCCACCATCGCCAACCCCAAATCACACAGACTCTTATTGACAAGTGTGAAACATTCCAGTTTAATTTGACCCATAGTCTACTGGGTCAGATTGGGAACTAGAAAAGTTACTGCCTCAGCAGCTCCTAAAATGCTTCCATTCCATCCTCTTGTCTCATAACAGACTGTCAAGGACACACCAATCCTGGTGGACAGAGGTCTCCTGGATTTTTTACGTCACAGCTTGAAACTGCATAATTATGTCTAATCTTACCCTGGAGAAAAGTTGACTGGAGCATTGTATCCGAAAGAGCCCCAGACGAAGAGCCAGAAACTCGGATTCTAGTCCTTATTCTGAAACTTTTGCATCGGTGGAAGCTGAGCAAACTGCCTAATACCTCTGGGCCTCAATTTGCTTGGCTGCAAAATGGGAATGAGGGGAGTCACTGCCATCTGGCAGTTCAGCACAGTCATGAGCAGCATACACTCTGAAGTGATGCTGCCTGCACTCAGATCCCCCCTTCTCCTCTTACTAGTTATGCAACCCGAGCAACTTAGCTTCTGTGCCTCAGTTTCCTCATCTGTAAAATGTACCCACTTCATAGGAATGCTTTAAGAGTTAAATATGAGGACTTAGGTAAAGCTCTCATCACAGTGCCTGTGTCTTAGCTCTCCCAATAACTGTCAGCTAGCCCCAAGACCATCACGATTAGTTGGGGGCAAGGAAGAAAATAAAATTTCCACAAGGCATTTACTATGAAGATTAAACAGCTTTTGTTAGAAGGATTCAGAGAAATGAGTTCACAGCCCAAGGCTACTTCTGAAGCCAAGAAACATAAAGGAGGGACGAGGTATGGACTTGTTTCCATCCTTGAGCATGACACATTCCAAATGTTCACCAGTCCACTAGTTATATAACCTTGGGTAACTTAGTCAACCGATTCTTACAGCTTGGTAGTAATTTAAGGCTTTCTTGGGAAAAGAAATAGGCTACAGATCCTCACCTCCCTTTCTACAGAATTAATTTTCTAGCCCTTCTCTTTCTATAGACAACTACAAAAGGCAGCAAATTGTGTTCTCATTTTTGTAAAGGCTGTTAGATCTGAGGCTTTCTGTTAGAGGGTAAAACATTTTTAAAAGGAATTTATTAAATTCGGGGAAGGGGGTTTACATAGACAGTGGTCTAAATTGGTTTTAAACCTCCCAAGTTCTTCTAACAAAGACGTAAAGGACTTTCCTTCTCCTTAAGTCCCACTTTCAAATCAAAAGCAAGAACTTTTTTCTACCTAGGAAATGCACAAAAGTATACATAAATCTGCTTGTAGACAATGCCGTAAGCCAACAGCCATGTTGGGAATTAGTCTGAAAACAAATCAGCAAATCATGTCTGACTGAAGCCATTCTCAGTCGTGCCTCCTTAATTATTTACTACCTTCTGTGAAGTTCCATACAATTAAAAATAGCCCATTTGTGGACCACTTATCTGCTTAGGATCAACCAATTGGGCAGGGCGGGGCTGGGGGGAGCGACAGAGCACCGAAGAGTGCACGCACGCAAGAGAGTAACTGTGTGCATATAAAGTGGGATGTAATCCAGTCCCTGAACTTATCTACACTTATAAGAATTATAAAACAGCAGCAATCTTTAAGCATTTATTCAATGGAAAAATGTACAAGCCACTACCAAAAACAAAACAAAACAAAACAAAAACAAAAAAACTGAGTTTCAAGGGATTGGAGAAGGGAACATAAACTAACCCAATCAAGCGTTCTACTTACAAAGAGAGGTTTGAGTGGAAACTTTATAGCCTTGGCAAACATCTTGCCCATTAAAGAGGGGATGCCTATTATCTCATTAGGAGTGTTTTCCAAAGTTAGAAATGATAAGTTGTTCTCTCCCCAGCCCGGAATTGATACTAAGCATCTGCAACAAAGATACTTTTCCTTATGACAAAATCCTGGGCACAATATTTACATTTGTTTTGACTGCTTAGATCTAATTTGCCTTTCTGGCACAGAAAGAACACCCAAACAGCCTCGTCTCAAGCTCAGCAGGTCTCAAATGCAAACTCCTCATTCCCACCTTCTCACCCACTGTCCACAACATTGACCTGCCCCTACCCCCATGTCTGCTACGCTTTTCTTCCTTTCAGCCAACACAGAATCGCTGCCTGTCTACCACGTGTCAGGCACAGGACCTGGTGTCCTTCTCAAGGAGCTTACAGACTAGTTAAACACCTACATATTTAAATAGGTAATTGCAGTCATCGATGATTTATCCCTTGGCTTAAATCACTTAGTTTCTTGTTCCTTCCCTTTCCTTCTGTTTTCTGCTTCCATCCCACTATTTACATCTTGAGACCTCACATAAATATTTCTGTGATAGTTTTCTTATGGGTACCTCAATCTGCTGTCTCTCTTGGTCCAGTCTCCTTAAAATTTCTCTTAGGCTAGCCTTTCAAACACATTGCTTTCATTTAATTCTTCTCAGGAATATACAAGAACAGCTGACACCCCCCCACAGACCTAAAGTTCTCTGTCTGGCTTCTCATACCCCTTACCGTGTCCCTTCAGTGCTAACTCGGTCTGTTTCCCATAGTCTCTCCTCTTCTACTTGGCCGTTTTCCTTGCTGTCTTTTAGAGCTATTCTTTTTTTTTGTTTGTTTATGTGTTTACAATCATGTGGGTTCCTAACCTTCCAATCTTTTCAAATTCTACAATACCCAGACCAAACTCCATTATGCTTTTCCAAATTACACTAGCCCTCACCTTAAACTTTTCCACAAAAAGTGCTGATTTGACTGACTAAATAAAAATGGATTTATGAGAAAACCCAGTCACAGTGAGAATAACAACTCTGGGGCATCAAAACTCCAGAACTCAGAGCTACAAACATGTCGAACCTTTTCTGATAAATCCATTCGAGGTTTAGAGCAGGGGTCAATATTTAGCCTTGTTGCAACTAACTACTCAACTGCCCTGTTGCAGTGTGAAGGCAGTCACAGATCAAATGTAAATGAACAGGTATAACTGTATTAAAAAAATTATTTACAGAAACAGGCAGAGGACAGAATTTGACTAGGGCCAAATAAGGCAGTTTGCTGACCTTGTTCTGGAGGAAGAAGAGTGAGTACAGGTGAGGATATCCTCTTGGTTGGCAAAGGACAACCAGAACCCCTTAGATCAGCCTCTTATCTTCCCTGGGTAGCTCAACGTGTTCCTTTAAGACAACATGTACCCTAGGATAGATACCCAGCCAAGTTATCACCATGGGAATCTGGGCTGTGACCATCTGTTATTGCTATTTTGGTCAATGAGGAAGTGATAATGAAATCTACTTCTTTGTCCTTGTTGGAGATACGGTGAGAAGAGAGTCCATTGTCTCATTCTCCTACTGTCCTCCAGACAGGCAGGAGGCTCACTCGTTAGGATCTCAGGGCACAGAAACAAATCTCACCCATACTTCTATGTGCCAGGCACAGCTCTCTCATTTAATTCTTACATCAACCCTATAATGTATAAGTACTTATCATCATACCTATTATTCAGATAGAAGAAATAGATGAAGTATTAGTCAACATTAGCCACTGATCCACCACAGAAATTGTCTAGGTGTGTTTTGGGAATAAGATCCCCTCTGCCAAGAGTTCTTATTTCAATTTGAATGTGATAAATTAATGAGAATCGCTCATTATCTCTAGTCTTTATAATGACCCTTCAAAGGATATATATTTTTTCACTTTATTCATGGAAAAAGTGGGCTCTAGGGGTTGAGAATTTTATCCAACTTTGCTCATTTAGAAAAGTCAGGGTCAGGATTCGAACCTAAGCCAGTCTGGCTCTATAAGCTTTTGGCCCATTCTACCTCTTTAATAACTGACCTAAACACATAAAGCTTAATGTGTTTCAGAAGCCCCCAAATGCTTGCTCCATGTAAAGCAAGGAATCAGGTCAGCTTCATGGGGTCTAGCACACCCAAGAAGGGTCTCAGAGGACAAGGAGGGCAAACCAGCACCTGTGGTTTAAGACCTGGTCCTAAGCGAATGCCCCAGAAGCAGGCATGGCCCCTTGTCCTTCACCACAAACCCAGGTCTCTGGCTGTGTCTCCTCCTCCAAACTGTGGAAGTGGCTTTTTATGGTGGTGATGCTTCCTTCACGCTCTGTGGTAGTGCCCAGGCAGAGGGAGGCATGTTCTTACCAGCCTGTCATATTAAAGTCCCTGTAGAGCATCTTCTTTCCAAGTTCCTTTCTCTGTACTCTCCTTGGAAACTCCAAATGTGTGAACTCATTTCCCAGCAAGTGAGGCTGCATGAATGCCTAATAGCAAAGAAGAAAAAAAAAAAAAAGAAAGAAAGAAAACCACATACATATTTAGAGGAAAAAATAAGACTTGAGAATGTTGTGCAAATTGAGACAGGCCATATTTCAAAAACAAGAAATTTGTCTCGTATTTTAAGGGAAGTAAATAGATTTCAGAATCTAAACAGTAATAGAAGATGAGCAAATAAAATCATGAACTTATAAAGGGATGCAACTTTTTCATTTGATGTGATATATTAATTGTAATCACATGTAGAGCTAAAGGCATAATGGAAAGAGACTGAGCCTCTCCGAAGGCTCACTTTTTAATTTAAATGCAAGCTGGTTTCACTTTTCTGAACGGCATGCTGGTGAGACAGAGCTGAGAAGCTCACCCTCTTCCCTCCTTGGCATTCTCTTCTCTCATCTCACACTCCAGTTATCGTGGCCTCGCCTTTGAAACCCACATGTGGGCGTCCATGTAAACACAATGGCCTGAGATCTCGGGCTGGGGCTGGATACACCAGACAGGAACTTTCTCTTGGACTCCCTCCAGTTTGCTCTGCAGTCATCTGATCGTGTCACTGGAAGACTATTCTGGAGCAGATGGCTTCTCCCCCTCCCCCAAATCTCTGTTCACACTACAAAAGTCTTGAGCAAACATCCACTTAGGGAATTGCTTTGAAACAACAAACAGTCTCACTGTCACATTCAAAATTCAAATCTCGCTATCCAAGAGATGCAACGCTCACGTATTAATTTCCCCACTCAGAGGCCACACACCATAAGCACGCCTGCACCAGAGCTTCCCCACGGCAAGCTGCCGGCCTGCGTCTGAGCAGTGTGGAGGAATGGATCGTCTCTCTTTTCTGGCATGGAAAACAGTGGGCAGAGCAAGTCACGGCCCGGCAACGTAGGAAAGCAAGGGATCCCTGACACAGGACAGATGGCCATGGCCTCAGTTTCCTGGGGGCAGGCATCTCCAACAGCCTCTTTCCTGGGACCCAATGCCGGCAGATCTCCCGCTGATGCTCATGTAGGTCTGGAGGTATCAGATGTTAGTCATCGAAGCTAAGTTTGTCAGGAACTCAAGGAAGCAAGCTGAGTTGTCACCAGGCTGGTCATATTTGGGCAGCTGTGGAACTCTGAGCCAGTCATTCTGGGCAGGCTTGGGGACAGGACAGGATGGGATGAGTGAGGATGGCATGACTGAGGGTGAGAAGGGGACTTGTGCTTTGCATTGGCTGTGGCCCCGTAGTCCCAGGTCTTGTGGAAATTCTGGATCATGGCAAGGGGCTCTGAAGCCCCTGTGGGGGATGAGGCTTGGGCTACTGAGAGGTGTCAAGGAAACTTAAATACCGGGTTTTATAGAGAGGGTCTCTTGGGAAAGAAGAAAAGGAACTAGTACTTAATAGGGCAGGTCAGTAGTATAGGCTTTGGGTGAGATGGACTTGGGTCTGAATCTAAGCTCTGCATTATGAGCTGTGTGATTTTAGCAGGTTATTTAATTTATTAGGCTTCAGTTTATCTGTAAAATGAGACTGATTATTTATTTATCTCATACCACTTTTTTCACGATGAAATAAAATGTTTATAATGCACTTATCTTGGTTGTCTCTACTTATATATATAAAAAATGATTGTATCCATCTAATGATTGTTGAGCCCTACTACATCCTGAAATCTACACTCAGTACTTTGTGAGTTTTCATTTCACCTTCCCAACAACCTTATGGACAAAATTGGCTATATCATTTGTGGGGTGTGGCGCAGAATGAAAATATAGAGTCTCTGTTCAAAATTAAGAATTTCAAGATGGAGATAGCAGAGCACTCAACCAAACCCAGGGCCCTGTACAACTGCACAAGTCACAGGCCCATGAAGTCAGTTGTGCCTGTGAGGTAGATACTATTCTCTTTCTCCTTTATTTTGGTCACCCCATGAAAACGAAAGAACAGAGGCATAAATAGTCAATGAACAGCAGCATCTGTCATGTGCCCTTTATGATCTTGCCAAGTGCTGAGACTGTATCAGCATGGAGTTTCTGTCTACCTTTCACTTAACAGTGTTGGGAGGTGGACTTTTGGGGAGGTGTTTAGGTCCTGAGGGTTGAGCCTTCATGGATTGATTAGTGCTGCTCTAGAAAGAGCTCTTGAGAATAGGTTCATTCTCTCTTGCCCTTCTGTTTTCCGCCATGTGAGGAAGCAGCAAGAAAGCCCTCACCAAATGCTGGCATCTTTATCTTAGACTTCCTAGACACTAGAGCTGTGAGAAATAAATTGTTGTTCTTTATAAATTAGTCAGCATTGTTATAGCAGCACAAAAGGAACTAAGACAGCATGTGTATGTATATGTGTATGTGTTGTGTATGTATATATGTGTGTGTGTGTAAATATAGACACACACATATATTATTGACAAACAGGTTGGGATCCACAAATACGGTAACTTGACATTTGAAGAAATAGCAGAAATAGGCCCTAAAAACTAAGAAGAATCTCCCCTATCCCTTCTCCCCTGAAGCAGGCCATAAAACCTAGCTGACTTTCCTCTGAAAATAGGTCATAAGACCTCATTTCAGAAGGATCCTGCTCTGTGCCCAGAAAAAAGGAATGTCACACAAGGATGCCAAGAAGAATCCAAACAAATGGGCCCCACTCCCTGGTTTATTGCCTTAAATCATACTCTTGTGTCTTCCAATCAAACTTCTGCACAGCTGTCCATAAAAACATTTTCCCTGTTTGTTTGGGTCTCCATTTCTAAAGACTCCCATGTCGCATAAGACTTAGACTAAATAAATTTGTCTTTCTCTCGTTAATCTGTCTTTTGTTATAGGGGCATCAGACATGAATGCAGTTATGGGTAAGAACCCTCTTCTCCCCTATGAAGCTACATGTGCTTTGCCTCCCAACAAGAGGATGAGTGGGAACTCTGATGGTGCTTTTTTGCTGGAATACATTTGCCTGGGCAGTTATCAGAAGATCTGCAGCTTAGCTGGGAACACTTCAGCTGCTTTGATATCTGCAGGGGCCTTATTCTCCCTCTAAAGATAGGCATGTTCAAAGGCCCTGTGTCACTTCTGACAAGTGCAACCCCTTCTTCGCACACTCAGCCTTTCACAATCTCCATAAACTGCTTGCTTTTTCCCAAGATAACAACAGCGTACTGTATTTCAGCACATTTAAGATGCCATTTATTAGATGCACCATTATTTTACTACCTCTAAAAGAAAAGCAGCTGATTAAAATATGTACAATGCTTTCCTACCACTTCAATTTTTTATTTAATTATTCTTTTTGGAAGAGCTGCTTTAGACTTAGACACATTTTTATTATCTATCACTATTGGGTAAACTTAATAAGGGATATATAAGTGAAGTATATTGGCTAAAGTTTTCCAAAACTTTCACATGTTAAATCCAACTTCTCTCGTCACTTTTCAACTCTGAATCATGAACACTCATGATTTTCCACACAGTGGTGTCCTGTGTTTCATGAGCGCTGGTGACGCAGCATTTCTTAAATAATCTGTAACAGAACTACAAGCCTCAAAGCCAAGGGCGTAGAAGTTCTTAAGCCGGCTTAGCAATTATCTAGAGCCAGCTTATTCCTGACTTCCACTTTGGGAATGTGGCTAAACAAGTGTGATTCACACCTTCCCAATCCCCTCCATAAAACTGGCTGGATCCAGAAGGCTTAACTAGTGCTTCATTTTTGTCTGCAGAATTTTGTTTCAAACTGCTGAACACTCACCCCGAAAGTCTGGTGTGACAGTGTTTAGGACATGCTACTCCAAAATTTGGCAACTTGGTATCTGAGAAACAGCAGAAACAGGACCGTCTCTCTCACCTTCCCCTTGCCCTTCCCTCCCGAAGCAGGTCATAAGATCTTCATTCCAGAGGTACCTTCCCGAGGAAAGGAACATCTTTATCTCTGAAGACACAGGGACACCAAGAAGACTCTGCACAAATAGGCCTTGCTAAGTTCTCCCCAGTTTATTCCCACTAGATCATACCTCCTTCATCCAATCATATTTTTCTTTCTTTCTTTTTTTTTTTTTGAGACAGAGTCTCACTCTGTTGCCCAGGCTAGAGTGAGTGCCGTGGCATCAGCCTAGCTCACAGCAACCTCAAACTCCTGGGCTCAAGCAATCCTTCTGCCTCAGCCTCCCAAGTAGCTGGGACTACAGGCATGTGCCACCATGCCTAGCTAATTTTTTCTATATATTTTTAGTTGGCCAATTAATTTCTTTCTATTTTTAGTAGAGGCGGGGTCTCACTCTTTATCAGGCTGGTTTCGAACTCCTGACCTTGAGTGATCCGCCCGCCTCGGCCTCCCAGAGTGCTAGGATTACAGGCGTGAGCCACCACACCCGGCCCCAATCATATTTTTCCATGACTGTCTACTCTTCCTCAAACCTAAACATAAAAATATGTAAATTTACCTATTTCTTTGGGTCTTCCACTTCACACAGAGGCTCCCCTGTCACATAAAACTTACATTTAATAAATTTGCATGTTTTTCTCTTGTTAATCTGCCTTTTGTTATGGGAGATCTTGTGATGGGTGAGGAAAAGAAACCTTTTCCACCCTTTCAGGTGCCTGCTCTTCTGACCTTTGCATATGTGTAGGTGACAGGTCATGCCTGCCACCTGACTGACAGACACGATCCATTGTAAAGTATTCCAACTTCAGATACGTTAAAAGTAAAATGAAAAGTATCTCAAGTCTGAAGAAATACTGCAATATTCACCACTCATTGAGACTGATGCCACACCCTTAGATTCCTCTCTATTTAGGGTGATTCTTCTTCCCCTCTTGCTCACTGCCACAGCACGTGTGGCATGATTCATTATCTGTCACAACAGGCCCACCGTAGCATTTATGAGTCTTCCATGTGTACTTGTGACATAATTTTACCATTTTCTCTTTGTGAAAAAATCATCTACATCCGAACTGTCACCCTCCCTGTTACCAGCACTTTCAGTCCTCCCTGCTTTTGTACCTGTCAGACCCTATGGAGTTAACGTGTTAAAGCAATTCATCTCAAGCACTAAGAATAAGCAGAGCAAACAGATGGTCACTTAATGAAAAATCAGATGCTAAAATACACAGGGTACACACAATCTGTAAAAACTACCTATTGGTTTTCAGAGGAATACATTTCTGCGTGTGAGTCTATGTTTCTGTGCAACCGCCATGAAAGTTTACATAGATGGTCTTATATACACACATTTATGTATGTACACTTGGCAAAATATCATTAATATCAAAACGTTATCTGATTTTTTTTTTTTTTTTTTTTTTGAGACAGAGTCTCACTCTGTTGCCCGGGCTAGAGCGAGTGCTGTGGCGTCAGCCTCGCTCACAGCAACCTCAAACTCCTGGGCTCGAGCAATCCTCCTGCCTCAGCCTCCTGAGTAGCTGGGACTACAGGCATGCGCCACAATGCCCGGCTCATTTTTTCTATATATTTTTAGTTGGCCAATTAATTTCTTTCTATTTATAGTAGAGACGGAGTCTTGCTCTTGCTCAGGCTGGTTTCGAACTCCTGAGCTCGAGTGATCCGCCCGCCTCGGCCTCCCAGAGAGCTAGGATTACAGGCGTGAGCCACCTGATGTTTTCTTTTTTAACTTATCCATAATCATGAATATTCTATCAGTGGACATGGATTACTCTTATTTTAAAGAAAATTCTGAAAATTATTAGTTTTTTGAGAACCCAGTGTTTAAACTAGGTTTTAAAAAATTGTTGAGAAGAGTGTCACTGCTCCTTGTCCTAATGATTTTTGGGAAGGCTAAAGTCACCAAGAGCAGTCAACCAGGGCAAGGGCTCCACTCCAATGCAGGGGCTGTGGAAGCCCATGAATTCCCAACAGGCCAGCACAGGGACATTTTGTTGGCAGAAGCAGAGTGGCCAAACAACTTGGGAATTTGGAAACTTCTTAGGGCCTGCCCAGCATTCAGTGACATGACTGGCTAGAATTTCTTCACTGGAATTGGCATGTCCCTCCAGAAGGAACTCTCAAGTCAGCATTCTGGAGTCTTGAGTCCCCAACGTGATTTTACTTCAAATTCACTGCAAGCAACAAACCCAAAGTTTAAAGTCTGTAAAATGTGGGGGCAGGACTTTGTTAGGTTGCTTTCAGCAATAAAATGTAATGATTTCCTGACTCCACACTGTAAGACTCATGAACAATTTTGGCATGGTTTACTCCACTGTCCATACCTGGGCAGTTCATAAATATACGTATAGGATTACTGCCCTTTCCTGAGGCACATTTCATAGGGATGCTGGTCTATTAAAAATGTGGACCAAATCCAAGACAGGATCAAGCACACATTAAGATCCCATGTCCACCTGCAAAATAAAAATTCTGGACATTCTCCTAAACATTCCTTATTTAATCTGATATGCTGGATATATTTTCAGATTTTCTCTTAGGTGATGTTATTTGGATTTATGCATGTTAGAAACACCTGCATAGTAATGCAAGTTAGTAATATGAGCCATTGGGTATATGCAAATACCAGCTACCAGCTAATATTCATTATTTTAAAAACTTTAGCTATACTCAGCTAAACTTTAGCTATACTTTTATATTTTAAAAACTTTAGCTAGTACCCAACATAGAACTCAACAGAGTAAAGGCTCTAAAAATTTGTTGGAAGAATGAACACAGAACATTCTGACTTGCTTTACACAGTTACATTTTAGTGATTTTAGTGATTATTTAAACTTTACAAAATAATACAACATAGCTTTCAGTCTTTTGAAAAAGTTAAAACTAAGGCCCATGGTATATAAAAATAATCTTGGGCACATATATTCTGGATATAGTTAACTTTTTATAATAGCTATCTGCCCATAAAACCACAGGTATGTGAGTGGTGCAGCTATACCATTTAAAACCCCATGACGATATTTTACAATCTTAAGAATATCTAAATAGTAATGCTATGTCTCTTTTTTAACTTAAGAAGCACACAGATTAGAAACCTAGAAACTGGCATTATATACTGAAGTTCAATTAAAAGTGTGCAGCTTTCCCTGTGTTAAGAAAAACCCCAAAAAACAAAAAACCTTTTCTTATACCTTCATCTTTATTCTAAATTTTGAGGCTTTCCCTCAAGGAAGCATAATAGAATGCTAGAATGATCCTAACTGCCATGGTGAGATGAGAAGGGTGGGTACCACAAATACCTCCTGGGAGGAGGAAAGCTCAATAAGCACGGCCCTAGCAAGACCAAGGGCAGGTCATCAAGACTCGGAAGAACACTGGAGATCGCAGGTTTGCTAAAAAAGAGAGTGGGACGTATCCTTGTCACTTACTGTCCTGGGCAGCTAAAGAGAAGAAACTCATAAACAAGGTTGCCTCTGGCCAGGGACAACAAGGACATCTTCACTCGGGAAAGGATGCTGGAATTAGTGACTGTGTCAGGCCAGACCCCAGAGCTGGGTGGGGCATTGGACATCTTCCTATAGCCACTCTCTTCTCTGGTCCCGGGCAGAAACCAGGTCCAAAAGAAGGGGAGGGAGAAGAACACTCCACTGTGAAGGAATACAACAACTCCACCGCAGTGAGAGCCTTTGAGCACCCGGGGACTGAGCCATAACAGGAAGGGACAAGCCTGAAGAAGAGATACTTTCTGGAACTTTCCAGTAAGCCTCTCACTAGAGCAGAAGGAGGCCAGAGGTCTAGAGTAGGTGGTAACCTGAATCCAGGGCTGTCTCACTCCAGAGTACATGCTCCGAGCTCTACCCTCAACGATGGAGGAGAGCTTTGGGCACCTCAGCAAGGAGGGGAAAAAAAGGAAACTCAGACCCCAGGGAGGGAAACTGGACCTGGTTATGGGAGGAGACAGAGGAGACCAGAGCTCCTGCTGATGGCTGAGCACCAGGCTTCCAGTGGACATGCAGACAGTGGGTCTTGAGGTTACTAAAAATTGCCTGCTAGAGCATAAAAAATGCTTCCTCATTTTCTTCCTCCTTTTAGTAAAATTTCCTTCTGCTGCTTTGTGGTCAGCTGGCCAGTGAGTGGTGTCAGCCAATGAGGAGACTGTCCCATGTGTTGGGATCCAGGAATTTGTGCGACTATTACTAACATCTGAGCTCCTGTATATGCCAAGTACCAGGGGCCAGGAACTCAAATAATACAAAAAGAGGCCTCTCTGCTCAGAGCTCACACATGAATTGGGGAAACTAAGGAAGGTTTCCAGGTAGAAGTGGAAATACCTGGGACAAAGGGACAGTGGGTTACTCACTGAAGGGGGCCAGAGAGAATCTGCAAAGGAGCTTATGAGTTGGTCAGGCAAGGTCTCTGGGGCAGGTGTGGGAAGCAGCATGGTATATGGAGTGCTCAGGAGGTGCTCCTAGGAGAGAGCAGGGTGTGGCAGAGACGTGCAGGTGTGGCTTCCTACGGGGCACTAAGGAGGGGCTCTCCTGCAAAGGGCTTCTGTAATTCAATAGACCGGCATGAGCAAAAGCAAGATCCCATCTCTGCTAAAAATAGAAAAATTAGCCTGGCGTGGTGGCATGCACCTGTTGCCCCAGCTACTCAGGAGGCTGAGGCTGGAGGATCATTTGAGCCCAGGAGTTTGAGGTTGTAGTGAGCTATGATGGTGCCATTGCACTCTACCCACTGACTACCCAGGGTTACAGAGACTGTCTCCCAAAAAAGTGGGGGGGGGGCAGGATACACACTGTTAAATAAATCAGAAGTACATTTAAAAAATCCCTTTTCAATGAAGTACAACATAAATGGTAAAGTACTCATATCCTATGTGTATAGGCTGGTGAATTTTTACAAATTGAACACACTCGTGTAGCTGGCACCCAGATCAAGAAACAGAATGTCACTAGCACCCTGAACCCTCCATCAGGACCCATCCAATCACTGCTGCTCCCCCAAAGGGACTGCTACTCTAACTTCTAGATTGGCTTCACTTGAAATCCTACAGGACGTCCCCTTTGCCACGTGTTAAGTCTCTGTGATTCATCCATGCTGTGTGTGGTTACAACTTGTTCATTCTCGGTGCTGTTCATTAGTCCATCCTGTAACTACTCCACAATTTATTTACCCTTTCTACTCTCCATGGGCATTTGGAGTTTCCCAATTGGGCTATCACAAACAGTGCTGCTATGCACATTCTAGTCTTTCAGCGCACATTTCTGTTAGGTACATACCTAGGAGTAAAACTGCCGGGCCATAGCATGTTCAGCTTTAGGAGTGACTGCCAAACCCTTTTTCAAAGGACTTGTTCCAATTTCCACTCCCATCAGCAGAATATGGAAGTAAAAATATTCATGTGTTAAATAAGATGGCAGATTCCATGACAGGAAATATTTTTGAAAAGTCCTCTAACTAAAACTAAAGTTCTCTAACTAAAACTTTTAGATTAATTTTTAAAATGTTCAAGCTCTCAGCATTTGAAAGGAAGTTATCAAATTGAGGATTTTCAGTGTCTAATACAAATCTTTTTTTTTTTAAATTGAGTAATCTCTCCTCTTTTTTGTCCCTAGGGGGGAAAAATCTCGTCAGATTATATGAGAGGAGGATTGGAAGCCTTACAATTCAAGATGATTTATCATGATAGAAAGTCTAAGGTCAAGAATGAAATGAAATTAATAATGTCTGCCAAGCCACTGGTGATCTCAGCTAACGGTCAAATGAGACGGCTCTTCCAGAGCCAAGGCTAGTTGCCTGATTTATAGGGCAGAAATAGCATATTTTGGTTTGGGTTTTAAAAAATGAAGGGAAAATGTGAAATGGCTGAGATCCAAATATGTATGGGTTAGATTCTTTCATAAAGAATTCTTGGTCTTAATTTGTTCTCGCAAATCTCTAAGTAATAAGAACCAAGCTTGTATACATAAGCTATTACAGAATTGAATATTGATAAAATTCTGCCTGGTTTATGTGGATTTCAAGAAAGGTTTGCATTTAACTTTCTACATGATCACTAGAACCCATAGTGAATATGAAAAATGTCACGATAGCTTTTAGGCTGCCATTCTATAATTAGAAAATTTGAAACTCATATGCAGTTTTATAAAAGGGAGTTAAACGGGGAAGGAGGTGGAATTGGAGTGGGTTTTTCCATGACTCAGACATCCTCTTAAAGAACAAAGCAGAGAGATGGTGAAGTCGCCTCTTTGTGACTAAAGTCAGGCTCGCCGGCTTTAACCACGTGCTCAAGGTTAAGTGGGATGCTGAAGTGGAGCGCCCATCATTTTTACTCACTAGCACACTTGAACCTCCCAATTATAGACTCCTGTCTTCAAAGCAGGTTCAGGCTTAAGGAACACTTTCCTAGAGATAACTCTTGAGCATGAAAAATATCAGAGAGCCAAGAGGCGCAACGCTATTCACTTGAAACCTTTTCAAGCCCAGCAGCACCAGGGAAACGACAGACAAACAGAACCAGGCTCGACGCGGAGAGCTGGGGGTAGTTCCGAGGACGCCACAAGAAATCACCTCATATAACTGCTGCACTTGCGTGTATCAAATGTGTATCTGAAACCCACTTTCATCTCTTCTGTACATTGCCCTTGATGAAAAACAGCTGCAGACCTGGATTATTCTGCAAGGACAGAAGTACATTATTTGAGGGCTTGACGATACCCGCACATCTTAATGTAATCACATCAGGGTTTATAAATATGTCTAGGCAGAAAGGAGGGAAAGCCGTCACTCTCACACCTCAGGGATATATAGGTCCCCAGAGGGAGATCCACTTCTGCCTGTCACCTGAAGAAAGGTGGGGGTGATTTCCTGGAGGCCATAGCATCAGAGCAGTAAACTCTGCTGAGAAATACCCACAGACCAGACCCCCTTCCCTCCTTTCTGAGCCCTGACTCCATCAAAATGTTCTGTCTATCTTGGTGGGCCCTCTTAAATATTTTATTTCAATCACCTTGGAAACATTAAAAAAAAAAAGCCATGCAACATAAGAGCCAGGCTTATTCACGACTGTAGTAGGGTCATCAGCTCTCCCTGGCTGCTGGGGCAGGAGTGAATGGCCGACCCCTTCATCACACACCTGCCACATTCCATGTGAACACGTCAAACCCTCAAGCCCGCTCGATTAATCACCCTGCCTGAGGATTTATGAAACAAAGTTCACATTACCCAGAGAGCTGCGCGCGGGGCCCTCTGAGGTCAGGATGCAAGACCAAATAAAATTAACGTGCCTGCCACATCCATCATCTTGTAATCTGCTTCCAGTTCTATAATCCCCGAGCGTCCGGACTGTGCATACCAAGAACATTCCTCTTCAACGAGGATCAAAATGGTTCATGTACAAAGGGCTCTGACCATCTTCCCCACCCCCAAGAAAATCATTAACCATTTCTGCAAGTCAAAGAGCCCAGGGAATGCAGACATCTGCTCAGAGCAAGTGGCTAGGGACCTAGACGCTTTCACGATTCTATCATAAATGTTTCTTCACACGCCATAAACATAAAATCTAATTTGACCTAAGAATGAGGAATACACTGTTAATTTTCCAGCAATGCATTAACTGGTTGAGATCATATAAAGGAAAAAGATACTACAACTATCATTGTACCAAACGGTTTCACAATAATTCAAGGGAACAAATGTTACCCCACCCAAAAAATGAATCGGTCGGATTAGAAGAATTTAAAATTATAAAGTAGTATGCTGTATTTTATGTCACCATGGGATTACTTTTCATTTTGATTTCTGGACATGTTATTAAGTATCTCAAGGGAAGTATTACTACTCATCTCATCAGGAGAAAAGGCAATTCAGAGATATTGTGTGAGAGCCCTGAGGCCACACAGCTCAGGACTGGGCTGGGCTGAGAGAAATCCACATCATACTCTTCTTTTCCTCTCACAGTTGATACGATTTTCGATATTTTACACCATAAACCTCTAATTCTCTAAAATATATTGCCATAAGGTTTTCACCACATGATTATTTTATGTTATAAGTATTCTAATTCTCTCAAGTACTTTGCCACAAAGATTCATATCATAGATCATGTGAATATTATTACTGGATCTGTTCATTTCCAAGCAACATTCCTAGACTCTTGATGGAATAAGAAGCTGGACAACCAGGGTATTTTATGTTCTGATCATTTACAGCTCTAACATCTGGGGAGAAAAGTTTTTAGTTATAAAGTGGAGTAACATGTCTGATTTCGGAGTAAGGATTAAAAAGCATATTAACAGTGTTCTCACCTTTTAAAAATTCAGATATTGGCCAGATGCAGTGACTCATACCTATAATCCCAGCACTTTGGGAGGCTGAGGTCAGAGGATAGCTTGAGCTCAGGAGTTCAAGACCAACCTGAGCAACATAGCGAGATCCCCATCTCTACATAAAGTTAAAAACAATTAGCTGGGTGTGGTGGTGAGCACCTCAGCCCCAGCTACTCAGGAGGCGGAGGCAGAAGGGTTGCTTAAGCCCAGGAGTTTGAGGTTGCAGCAAGCTATAACGATGCCACTGCACTGTACTTGGGGTGACAGAGTGAGACTCTTGTCTCAAAAAAATAATCAGATATTAGGCTTAGTTCTATGGCCTAATAGTGTCCACACTGATTGCTCAAGATTGAAACCAAATATACATTAATCTTAGCAATATTAGAAGTGGCTCTTACATAAAAACAAGACAAAATAATTACTGTGGTCTGCAGGCCAGTAGGATTTGGTATAGACTGAATGTATCTCCTCCAAATTCATATGTTGAAGTCAAATCCCCATGTGATGGTGTTAGAAAAGGCCTTTGGGAGGTGATTAGGTCACGAGGGGTAGAGTCCTCACGAATGGGATTGGTGCTCTTATAAAGGAGGCTCTTGAGAGCATCCTTGTCCCCTCCTTCTGCCACACGAAGTTGCAAAGAAAAGACAGCCATCTATGAATCAGGAAGTGGGTCCTCACTAGACACTGAATCTGCTGGTATCTTGATCATGAACTTCCTGCTCTCCAAATCTATGCAAAATACATTTCTGTTGTATATAAGCCACCCAGTTCATGGTATTTTGTTATAGAAGCCCAGGCAGACTAAGACAGATTTGAAGTGGCAAGATTTTGGTTCCTCAAGCAATAGCTAAATGAGTACTGTGTGCCACAAAAGAATTCTGCATGTATTATTTCATTTAATTCTTACACAGCCCAC
This sequence comes from Cheirogaleus medius, assembly GCA_008086735.1. Taxonomy (NCBI): domain Eukaryota; kingdom Metazoa; phylum Chordata; class Mammalia; order Primates; family Cheirogaleidae; genus Cheirogaleus; species Cheirogaleus medius. Next base: position 10,231,009 of record VBSM01002616.1, on the reverse strand, counting down.
TGAGGTTTTCTATCCCCATTACTGATGATGAAGCTGGGAACCAATGAGGTGGAAATAACACCCACAGTTATGTGACAAAGCTGAGATCTGAAGCCATGTGCGCCTTGTTCCAATCATCCCAAAATATACCACTGATATTCAGAAATCTGAAAAATTTCAGCATGCCTATCCCTCCTTAAAAATTAACCTCCCATGTTCACTCTTATGCCATGAACGTATGAAATTATTTCAAAACAAAAAGTACAAAACGTTAACCTATTATTACTCACTGCCTCAAGTAGGAAAAGAGAAACCGGAGCGAACAGGAAATGGGCTTCACTAAGGGGAAGGAGTGGATGAAGATAGGGTAGAGTGGAGGCGGGGAGGCCTCCTGCCCTGCTGTGATATGTTTGGGGGGAACACAGAGGGGACAGGACTGTTTGTTAAGGATCCAGAGGTTAATATGAATAGCGTTCTGTTCTTTCGTTTAGTAAACAAATCCTGATTCCATATCTCCTCTGTGCCAGCTGCTGGGGTGGGTACTGGCAACAGGAGACTGAGGTAAGTGGCCTGCCCTCCAGAACTCAGACTGGAGAGGGAGACAGATTCAGACAAACAATACGATATGCTGAGAGCTGCACTGCAGGAATCTAGACATTGCTGTACAAGCACTGGGCACGGACTCCCTGGGAGGATTAGGGGACACGTGCTGGGGTCTCAAAGGACAAGGAGGGGTCTTCCTGGCAATGAAAAGAGGAAAGGCCAAATAGGCAGAGCATATTTGGCCAAAGGCATGGAGGTTGGAGATTACAGAGATCATGAGGTGTCCTGGAAATGGAAGACAGCTCTCTGCGGTGGCAGCATGGGGTGCGCAGTGGCAGTGGGAACAGTGAGATGGTGTTGGGAGAGGTGGGCAGGGACCAGAATTCCAGGTCTGTCAAGAAGTGCGGACTGCATTCTGTACGTTGCACGGAGCCACAGGCTTTTAGCAGGGCAATGACAAGGTCTGTGATAAGATCACTTGGCCTTATGGAAGACAGATTGGAGAAAGCCAGACAGGTGGCAGAGAGGCCAGCTGTTACGAACTCTACTTGGAAGGACCCTTGCAGCTCAAAGGCCCTTTATCTACTCTAGCTCTCTATTTCACAAGTATGAAGTGAGGTCTGGAAGGTTAAAAGACTTGCACGGAGCTACTCAGCTGGTGAGTGACAGAGCTGGAACCACAATGAAGATACCCTGTTGGCTGCTGCAAGATCATTTCCATCTGCCGAGGCTGCCAAAGAAAATGAAGAGGTCTAAAGCCTGGACTCCCTAATAGTGGCTTCTAGTTTATGAACTTGAAGACACCACCACAAAGGTTAGAAAACAACAGTAGGTAAAAGAACAAAGCACTGTTCTTACAATGGTTTTGGATTCCTGACGCCTTATATACCAGATAACTAGTAAAAGTGACACAGCTTATAGAATAAAACAAATAAAAACACAGACAAGGGGAGTGAGGGAAAATACATAGCTGTTTTCTTAATCAACCAAAGTCATCAAATCCTGACCATTCACACACCTTGAAATTTAGAGATTGTTTCCTGAGAGCAGATGGTCATGACTTTAGCTATGTTTTCTAAAAAGAAATCCATCCACAGAACTACTATCCACAGGGTTAATTCCCAGAGATGTCCATCCCAAAGTAACCTGGGATGATTACCAAAATCACATTTCAATGAGATTCTAACCCTAATAGCCTCCTCCTGGAATGTGAGGACAGGGAAGTGAGATTTTTGAGTGAAGCAAAGCCACCTATAGCCCTCTCATAATTTCATTCCAAAGAGGATGATCTACAATAGAGAATTTATTTTCAGGACAGAAACAGATTTTCTGACACCTGCACCTTTCCCAAAGGGCCCTTCAGACTTCATCTGAGCATGAAGGAGTGGTATATGTCAGCGGAGATCTCAGAGCTGCCGTGTCTGCAAAGGTTCCTCTTCACAATGGGATTCAGACCAAGCCCCTGTTTGAGTTAAAGTGAGTAGCAGGCCAAAGAAGAAGGTACCTGTGTTCTTCAAAACTGCATTTCACATTGTACATAACAAGCCACTAAAACAAAAAAAAACAAACAAAAAAAAACACAGCACACCGTGTCTTCAGTTGGACACAGATGGGAGAAAATCAGCCTCAATAATAAATTCACGGAGGTGGAGTGTGTCGTCACACACGGAGCCCGGATGTGTGATCCAGAAGGTGTGTGGGGGAGAGTTAATACCATATGTCGTTTGACTGCGGTGGGCCTGCTGCCCTGTCAGTAGCAGCGTGTTCCTCCAGAACAGCTCTGACGCCATCCCCGATGCCCCTGCACCCTGCCAAGCCCCGATGACTCTTACCAGGTACTGAAGTCGCTGGCGCTCTGTCTCGGGGGTGAATTCCGAAGACATGGGAATGATTTCTCCATTTCTGATGATTATGGCCCTGAAATGGGGAAAATGCATTGTCAGCAGCCAATCTCATAAATACTCTGATTCTGTGACAACCATAGCTTGGTTCACATGAAATGCCAGAAGATGCTGTCTTTTCTCACCTGCGTGGCAGAGTTCACTGTTCCCAACTCCCCACATAGGAGACATCTCTCTATTAAGTGCACTGCATTCCAGTTAGCTTCTGTTTACTTTTTCTGCTAGCTGGAACAATGCCTTGATGCTCCAGCACCAAGCACACTACTTGGCATGTAATAAATGCTCAGTGAATAAATGGATGGATGAATGAATGATGTAACAGAGGCTCACTCTAGTCCCGGGTTATCCAGTAGAACATTCTGTGATCATGGCGATGTTTTTATCTGTGCAGTCCAATAGGGCAGCTACTAGCCACAGGTGGGTACTGAGCATTTAACTTGTGGTCAGTGCAGCTAAGGAACTAAATTTTTAATTTAATTTAATTTTAATATTTAAAGTTGAAGCAGTCACATGTGGCTAGTATTTAATGTATTCATGCAATATCAGATCACTGTTACGTGAACGATCCGTGAGCCCACAGCATTGGACTCACCTGGGAGCTTGTGAGAACTACACAATCTCAGGCTCCACCTCAGATTTACTGTATCAGAACCTGCATTGCAAGAAGATTCCCAGGTGACTCACAAGCACATTAAAATCTGAGTATGTCTAGCCTAGACACTTAAGCTTCCAGGCTAATATCCTGGATCCAAGAAAAGCCACTCTCATCTCATCTGAAGGCTCAGGAAATTTACACAACTCCAAAAAATGTGGCGAAGAGCTACTGCCGACTCAAGGACTTTTGAGAGAACAGAGCTCCCCAAAGCAGCATGTAAAGGACAGGCTGCAGGATCGATAACCGTGGAGGCAACCTTTCCCGGGCCTATTCCCAGTGGTGCTTCCTGTTCTCAGACCTTCTGATTCCAAAGTGGTTCCTGACAGCCACTTTCCAGTGATTGATCGGTTGTGGCAGAATGTTGCCATTTCTACAACAAATGGAAGTGGCTTGGGGAATCACATTCTATATGAACCCAACAGCTCCCTGCCACCAGGGAGCCACAGGCCCGACGTGCTTCTCTGTGAAGACCCACCAACATGGGGAATGCCTTCGATGGACTCAGCTCTGGGCGGATGCCTCGTGGGTACTAGGGGAGGCTGCATACTTTGTGCCAAGAGCCCCTGAGCACCCCTCCCTCTGACTGTAGAAGCAGCCCCTGACTTGGAAACAATCCCTATAGATGGCTGCAGCTGTCATGACCCGACCCCAACCCTTCGCCACCTGTGTCCCAGTTGCTGCTGTCATAGAGACTGATGGGGTGAGAGTGAGAGGTGCTGGCGGGGAAGGAGATGACAACAAAAATATTGGGGGCTTTAGGGAATTTAGGGCTCTAGGAGGAAATCAACAGTAGTAGTTATGAGAAAATAGAAAAGTTGAGGGGAGCCAACTTTGAGAAGATGCCTCTTATTGCAATATTCCTTACCACTTCTTTCATTATGTTGTCTAAAATATGACAAATTAAAGAGTTCTTATAAACCCAGAGTCATCTGTAAAATGCAATCACCTCTATCCCTCCACCCCTACCCCAAGGTGATAGCCACCATTCAAAAATCAATGTGGGCCAGGTGTGGTGGCTCACACCTATAATCCCAGCACTTTGGGAGGCTGAGGCAGGAGGATTACTTGAGGTCAGGAGTTCGAGACTAGCCTGGGCAACACATTGAGGCAATCCCCTCAACAACAACAACAACAAAAATTAAAAAATTAGCTGAGCATGGTGGCACGCGCCTGTAGTTCTAACTATTTGGGAGGCTGAGGCAGGAGGATTGCTTGAGCCCAGGAATTCAAGGCTGCAGTGAGCTGTGATTGTGCCACTGCACTCTAGCCTGGGAGACAGAGTGAGACCCTGTCTTTACAAACAAACAACAAGCAAAACAACAGTATGAATTAACTCAAATGGTCTATCTTAATTATCAGCAACTATAATTACAAAAAGGGCGCAGGAGTTTTGAGAGGGGAGAAACTTGGAGAATTTGAGGGGGGGCTGTGGGGAAAGTCTAGGTTAGGGCTTAATTGTAAAGTAGCAAGACAGGCCCAGAGAACCTAGGGAGCTGAGGTGAAAGTTAAATAAAATTCCAAAGTGATAAATTCCAAAGTTTTGCTTAAAGTTAGTCTTAACCCTTTTTCCTCTCTCTTCCTACATGGCCCCAGAATTCCAGCTGAATTCTTAGGCTGAGACTAGGAGAGGGAGCTATCCCGGAGGGAAGTAGAAGACCACGAGTAAAGGAAGGAGCAGGCAGGGAGGGTACAGGGTGACGTGGCAGGGACCCGGGCGGAAGGTGGTCTGAGTGCCACCCCCACACTGCAGGGGAGCCAGCCGTGCTCACATAGGCGCGGTGGAAGATTCTCCTCTAGGACCCAAGTGCCAGGAGCTCAGGGGCCTTGTTTTGTTCACTCTTATATTCCAAACTCTTAGCATCCCAAGCCTGTCACACAGCAGGAGCCCAGTGAATGCTTGTTGAATAACAGAGCAGCTGAGAGCACTTAGGAGAAGGTGCCCTTTGAATTTGAGGCAGGAAGAGAACAGAACTAAGAGGCAGTAGACGTTCACTCCACCAAGTAAGGTGGGGTGGACTTCATAGAGCAAAGTGAGGCCTTCACCTAGAAACTCGCTGCCTTCTCAGCTACCTTTTCCTTTCTCTTCCTGACCAGGGCTGGTCTGCCCATCACTTCCACCTTGGGGTCCCCCCAGCACCAGCTATTCCCCCTCCTGCATTCTGACCCCTTTCTCCACTGCATCCCTGCCCATTGTGCAAAACCATGCTCAAAACACCGTGTATTTAAAATCAAACAAAAAGAAACCAAACCAAATAAATAATATTCTCCTAATCTAAAAATCCACCTTCAGGGGCTGTCCTCTTTTCTTTCCTGCTAAGCCAAGGCTTATAGATTCATAATACTCTACATTCAGGTTCTCTGCTTCCTCATCTTCTGTCAAGCCCTCAAACACTGGTAAATTTATTTCTTGCTCCCCTTCCACCCAGCCTCTGTCACTGGAGTCACCAAACGGCCCCTCTGTTGCTGTATCCACTGGGCATGTCATCATTCTGATCTCCCGGGTGGCATCTGATTATCCCCCAACCCTGGCTTCTGGGATTCTCCTTCTCCTGGTTTCTGTCCTAACTCCCAGCACATCTCCTCTCAGACTTCTCACCCCCTCCTTTGGTGATGTGGACCAGGATTCTGTTTCACCACTCTCTCCCCGGGGCAATCTCGTTTCCTAACACCTTAACTCCCAGGCTTAGGTTAGACCCCTCTTCTGTGCTAGGTATTACCTTAGCCTGGTCCTCTTCCTAATCAATTTTGTAACTGATCACTTAATTGTGTGTCTCCCATGCTAGCCTGTAAGCTCCTAAGGCAAGAACCAAGTCTGTCTTGATCAACACTGTAGCCCTACTACTAGACACAGTGCTATCGTAGGCAGGACCAGCTACATAATTTCAGGGTCCAGTGCAAAATAAAAAAAATACATGGTGCCTTGTTTGAAAATGGAGAATTTCAAGATGGCAACAGCAGAGCATCACACCAAATGCGGGGCCCTTCCGAGAGTGGGATCCCAGGGCTACAGAGGTCACATGCCCATGAAGCTGGCAGAGTGTATGCCCTTAATATTTACTGAATGAATCAATAGCTTCAACAACTACTGTCTGATGATTCCAGACAACCTTTCCAGCCCACACATCTCTGTTTTGCACCAGCCTGGAACAGCTAACTGCCAACAGATATATCCACGTGGATATTCACTGGCATCTCATACTAAGTAAGGTTCAAAATGAATGATCCTGTCCCCACCCCACCCCCAAATCTGCCTGTCTTCCAGCACTCCTTATCTCAGGAACGACACTATTTTCTATCCAGTTGCTCATGCCAGAAGCCAGACAGACATTCCAGGTGTCTCACTTTTCTCACCCCACACATCCAGACAGGCGCCCGGGCCTGTAGTAGCATGTGAATCTCTCTCCTTCCTTGATTTCTCCCCCTGTCTGTGCCTTTTCTGGTTTCCACTGGAGCTCGTCTGCATAAGGAGTTCTCTGTTGTCCCCTGCCCCATACTCCACAGGATCACAAAGTTGATCTTAAGGTACCACTGTCTTCACGCCACACCCCCTACCCAAACCCTCCATGGTGTCCCGGCACTTCCCATTTCCTTCATGATCAGGTTCTCGCCTGTCCTTCTGGCTCAGCCTCACTTGTGCCATGTCCACTCCTCCCTTCTGAGGGCCAGCCTATCCGATTCAGCGCGTCCTCCTGGCCCCCCTCCCACACTCCTCCTCTGTGACCCTGGGGTGGCGTCTGCCCACCGCCCCATGGCCCTTTCCAGTCCTGTGACTGTTGGCTTCCACGGCTGTCTCAAACCACCCCGAGGACATTTTACAAGCAGAGTCTAAGTTGTCGTCTCTGAATCTTTGACACTCACCGCCTGGCATGTGGCAGACACACAACAACTGTTTGCTGATGGATAAGTGACTAAATGAATGGAGAATGAGCCGGACTTGGGCGAATGAACAGAAGGATCTGGAAGCGAAGGCCTTAAATAAGACTTTTCTTAGTAACAACATTACTAACTGTATATAGTCTGAGCCCTCAAAAATCCATCTGCCTTTTTGTTGGTTTTGCAAAAAGAGAGCAGGGCTCAGAGGATGCTGTTCTGGCTGAGCTGCCACTGCAAAGGGACTTGGGAGACAAGGAGATGCGAGGCAGGGCCCTCTCCTTAGTGGGAAGCAAAGGCCACCACCGCCAAATTCACACACGATGTCACTATTACTGCTGGGGAAACTCTAGCTTATTACTTTCTTAAATAGATAATTATATCCAAATCCATGTATGTACAGAACATTCTCCCCTCCTGTTTGAAAGATCGAGTTCCCGCTTTAAGAGGCATCTACCAGTAAGAGATGACAGCGTGTCTGGCTGCAGCCTTCCAGATCCCCACATCACAATACCTATTCCTCTGTGATCCTAGGCTTCCTTTTGATCTTTCTCTCTTTCATCCCTCTGATCTCGGGATCAATTTGTCAGAGTGCTGGTCTCCAATCTGGAGCAGGGCGGCGAGAGGAAAGGGGTTTTCAAAGGGAACAAAGTGCGTGCGAACGCTGACAAATCTCGAACGCTGACAAATCTCGTAGTAAACAATCAATAAAGTGGAGAAATGCCTTTAAAGCTACATTTTCTCATCACAAGACCCTGCACTTCACAGCGGCTATCTCATTATTTTGTGAGATGCTTTTTCTAAGGAAAATTAGGGAAAAAATAAAAATAAAGACAAAAACAAAAAACAAAAGCTGTGGTGGCAATCTGGGTCCAGGAGAGCTGGGTATGTGCCCTGACATTTCTTTTAGGACCTCAGGCCTGGTCCTGTGGATATTACCATGGTCAGAATTTGGATGACATGCCATGACCTATCCAGAGTTTGGGCACAGATTAAATGAGGAAGTTGCAAGGGGCTGGGGTGATTTAAGCCACAGGCAACTACCTCCTACCCAGTACCCCTTAACATACAGAGGGGATGAGTCTTAAGCTTATGCTCCAAAGTTAAGGTCAGTTTTCATTCACAGAGACTGCAGCTGAAATTTACATGCTTTACTTTTAGTTTCTGTATAATAGATGGGGTGTTATTTGTGAAACACTGAACACTAAGGTTTAATGTGTTCTTATGAGTCAACTGCAAGGATGGGAGAAGAGGAGGTAAAAGCAGAGACATTAATAGTTTTTTAAATGCCACCCTTACCTCCAGTATTCACTACTTGAGAGGATAAAGGCAATTTATTCCTAACTGTTGAGAATTTTGAGTTTAGAGAATAGTTTCTAGAAAATCCTGCTACTTCTATCCTCCACTGGTATATTTTGGAGTCAAAAACACCTACTTTTTGTTTGTTCCCTAAGTTCGTCAAAATAAAAAGTGGTCAAGAGAAAAAGAAAGGGTAAAACAGGATACTCATTTCAAAGATTCACTTGATTTTATAATTTCTCTTCAGGGGATCAAATTAACTCTTTTAAATCCCACCTTGGCACAGTGTTCTCAGAGCAGGACTGACATGCTCCAAGAGACATTCAACAAACAAGCAAAAGAAAAAGGTGATAAAAAATATGATTAGGCAATTGACAGAGGGAAAATGCAAATGTTCGGCAAAAATATGAAAAGATAGCAGGTAGCATGGCTGAGCAGTCTAAAGACAAGAAAAGATAATCTTACTAGTCCAGGAAAATGCAAATTAAAATAACACATAATTTTGCTCATCAGATTGGCAAACATTCCAAAACATTAATAATATACAGTTCTTAAAGAGAGGAAAAAGTCATTCTCATAATTAATGGGAATGTGAATTGTTGTATCTTTAAATCTATTAGAATTATAACTATACATGCCATGGTTCAGCCATTCCACCTTTGGGAATACATCCTAAAGAAATAAAAGACTCAGTACATAGGATATATATTCAAGAATTCATATTTTGACATTACCTGTTGACCAGAAAAAGGGGAATTGTTGAATGAATTGATTCATATTCTACAAGATATCACAGTCATTAAAAAAAAAAAAAAGGTGACATGTATGTTTTGTGACCTGGAAGTATCCACGATGTGTCAAATGAGAAAAGTTGCAGAGTAATGTGTGGTACTTTCCCATTTTTGTAAAGACAAAAGCTATACATAAATACCCCATATGTACGAGGAGTCTGATTCCAGGCCCAAGTCCTGTGTGTGATGCTTCAGGCCAGACCACAGGTAACTGCAAAGGCTTTGGCCAGCAGCTCACGGGGAAGCCGCCATCCCCGCCAGACTGCACGGCCAGTGCACAGCAGTCGCTGGGAGAACTGCAGCACAGGACCCGCTGTCACACCCCACCCTTGCACTATCACAGTAAGGGGCAAAAGTCTCGACTATCAGTTTCAGTTTGGTTCATTGTCCTAACTGACCACCTTGACACCTGGCGGCTTGACAATATCTAATGATGTCTGAATGAGTTGGGAGAAAAGTATGGAAATGGGAGAGAGAGTTAATTTTTCTTTGCATACCTTTTTATCATTTGTTATAGGGAACGTGTGCCCCTGTTGTCAGTTTCGAGAAGAATTTATTTGCCCAGATGTGGCAGAATAGTCTCAGAAGACCTGGAATCCCTCGGCATGCTGATTCATCTTGGTACCACTGCCAATCTTCACGAACCCCGTGCGCCTCAAGCACCAGTCCACAAAGCCCTGCCCAGTGGCCCAAGCACACCCCAGAGCCCATTACTGGGAGCTCGGGCACAGCAGCAAAAATACCCTGCATCTGTGTGGCCGCCAAGAAGCCAGTGACTGAATCTCGTTATAGAAATAAGAACTGGTGAAGCCTAAAAAAACGCCTGTACTTTTCTCCATTATTTGTGTTTTAAGGGGGGGACCCATAAAAGTAGGTTCAGAACTGCCGATCATGCTCAAAAATAAAAAGTCTAAAAAGAGGTTCTGAATGAGGGATTAACTGGAAGACTGAAGAACTCATCAGTCCCTTTGGTGGAAGGTCAGGTCTCGTTAATCTTGCCATACAGCGGGGTTTACACAGGTCCCCCCTTCGACCCTCCAGCTTGGGCATGCTGTATCAGTCTGATACATACATGTCTCTGGTGACCTAAGTACTCACATGAAACTCTGCTCTTAGGCCCTGACAGTACATATCCATGTATGATTTATTCAGTGGCCACAGGGAAATTTTACATGTGTTAAATCAGTGATAAAGCAAAAACAACACAAAACAAAATACCTCTCCCAACTCAATTACTGCATCATTGCCTGTGGGCTACCTACCATACCACACAATGTCCACAGTTCAAGGCCCGGACAGCCACCCAGGGGTCTGGAGGTGGCAGCAGGATGGGAGAGCCACTTCCCCCTCATACATCATTACTGGGAGTAAATAGAGCAGGGGACATCCTTGCTGGGAGGCAGCAAACAGCCAATTACACTCTTTATTGCTTGGAATACATCTCCCTTGTTCCAGGGCAAGACTCGACACATACTGTTGTGCACGTGTGTGTGCACATAGCAAGTAACTGTGGCTATGTCTACGGCCACACTGCAGAGTGGTTTCACCCTGTAGATTAAGGAAATCTCCTTCTGAATGGCTCAAAAGAGTCCTCTCCCCACGCCAACACACAGGACGCTATTAGGTTTGAATAGCAGAAGCTCATTGCCACCCCCTCATTTCTAATCTTCACTAAAAGGAGATGATGTAGCCTAGGTATACCACAGAGCTCCTGGGTCATCTGCTACAAATACAAAGAAAGCTTCAGATTCAAGCAAACGACTAACAAATTGAGCTTGAAGAGGAAGATGAAGCTTGGAGAAGCAAGTACAGCAAATGCAGGAACACTTTGTCAGCATCTTCTTTCTCGAACCCTCAGGAATCCTAAAAGCCTGTGCTCTGCCATGGCACGTTCCAGAGCATATCACCTTCCTGACCTTCTGCTCCATCAAGGTTAAAAAAAAAACCTTTGGTCTTGAAACCAAATAAAATCCCAAAATTCACAGGCAGATGATATTGCAAATAGGTGCTACGTACACACAGCACGAGGACAATTAATAAGCATAGAGGTTTTTGGCCTCAGTAGAAGGCTTTGTCCAAGTGGCACAAAGAGTCTACTTCAATAACTCCCTCTGCTTTAAACACACAGGAATGACCTATAACATAAGAGTGAGTGAGTAAGAGAGAGAATGGGAAAAATATATATAGAGAGAATGAGAATATATATATAGAGAGGGAGAGCGTGTGCTCACACACAAGTGAGCATGCACGAATCTCAAAAATAAAGGTAGAATCTCTGTAGAGCAGAAATAGAAAATCACCAGGCTGCTGAAGCTGGACTCGAGAAGCAGGTAATGGTGTCCAGGAGTTCAGTTTCCATGGAGTAGAAGGTATTAAAAGTGCTTAAGCAAGACAGAGGACAAGGATCAGCCCACACCTCGTCTGAATCCAAACCAAGTTGCTTCCCTCTGTTATACCTGGGTTTCTTCTCTTTGTAGTTCAGGAACTTGCTGGACAGTAAAGCAAAGTGCTTTGAGGTTCTGGTTTGGAAAAGTCCTGGTAGTACAGAGCTTCATTTCCACCTCTAATTCCTGAGCATCAGCCAGCCCTGCAGCATGGAACCTATCCACATGGCCAGTTAAATGTGTGGCCATGTAGAATACACAAACATGCAGGAGGAAGGTTCTGCTGTATCTACCCTGTCTGAGTGGTTGTTAGGTTCTGAGGGTTTATGTGGGAGGTTATAATGTGACAGCCAAAGCATGGAATGATAAAGACTGAGGCAAAGGCTAATTGTCAAGCCCACCTCCAGCTCAGAAAGTTTGTGGCTATAGGGGAAATTCACATATATGTGAATAATCAGTGACTGTTTGTTATGTAGAAATGACACTGGCCTGGGAATCAGAATGTGCAGGTGCCAGCTCCATCTTTGGCCAGTCTTTATCTCTGGGCCTCCATGTCCTCCCTCACCTATAAAAATAAGGGGTAGGACCAGATGATTTTGTAGGTACCTTTCAGCTTTAAACTGAAATGCTTCTGAAAAACAGCCTGACACACATGGGCTGGTGAAATACCGACAAGGACTCCAGTTACTGCTTTTCTTCTCAGGAGGTGGTAATCACCACAATTTAGATTCTAATAAATATAAACCAAATACAGAAGCACCAGGATGGGAGAAACCACTCGTGGTGTTTCTCTTAAATCATAAAGGACAGGAACCCATTACTGAGCAAAGCCCCCAATGTCATTTCACTGTTGTCTGCAGTCCCCTTGGAATGCAGAGCTGCAAACAAAAGGCATCTTTGACACTGTTAAGAGTATTCATGGAATACCCTGATTCCATTACACACTTTTTCAGCTGCAAGTGATTTGAAACGCAACATTAAACTGCACATTTCCAGAATGGAGGAGAAAATCTGGTACAAGGTGACAAAGAGAAACCATTTGGAAAACCCTTTTTGACAGTGTATATCAATTTCAAGGCATAGGGAGGAAGCATCCATTTTGTTCAAAAGCATCAGACCTTGCGGATTCTATTTGGATGCAGCAGAAATGCCTGTCTCCTTCAAAAGTATTAGAAACGTGTTGATGGGAAAGAAAGCAAGGCAGCGGAGGAAACAAGCCAGGCTGTAGATGCTAATTAGAGGTGTCAAAAAATAGCTCAAAGGAAAAAAGATAATTCCACCAGCCAGGAATTAGTTTGGGTGTGTTTCTACTCATTCCATTTTCAGAATAGCTACTAAAGAAGTTTGCAAATATGATGATTCATGTAACAAGACCTCAAATACACAACTAAGCTTCTCAGCAAAAATATTCCCAAAAAATGGTCAAGGGAAAAAAATTCAGATCTTTAAGTAGCAGCAAAAATAAGTGACTACTCTTAGAGCAATAACTGAGTCAAATGTTCTTTGCTTTCCTCACAACCAACCCAGTCTGTACTTGTACCACACAGAATAATTTTTCAATGTCATAACTCAGCCACTTTCTACAAACATCTTGCTATCCCAGCAACATTCAGGAAACCTAATACAACAGCACCAAAATTTCCAGATCAGGTAAAAGCCTCATCATCATTAAAGTGTTCAAGGTGCTTATTATTTCTAAAAAAAAAGAAAAGAAAAGAAAAATGACAAAGGGTCCATCTGTCAATTAATAGGATGGTTTGTTTTTTGTTTTTTTTAAATATAATACACACAACATACAATTTACCCTTTTAAAGTGTACAATTTTGTGGTTTTTAGTATATCCAAAAGGTTGTGCAATCATCACCATTACCTAATGCTAGGACATTTTCATCATCTCAAAAAGGGCCCCTTCATTCCTTGTGCCCATTAGCAATCACTCCCCATTTTCCCCTCCACTATTCTACTTTTTGTCTCTATGGATTAATCTATTCTGGACATTTAATATAAATGGAATCATGCAAAATGTGGTCTTTTATGATTGGTTTCATTCACAAAGCGTATGTTTTCAAGGTTCATCCATGTTATAGCACGCACCTGTACTTCTTTCCTTCTTACCGCTGAATAATATTCCATCATATGAATATATCACATCTTGTTTATTCATTCATTAGTTGACAGATATCTGTGTTTCCATTTTTTTTATTTTCTTCTATTCCTCCCATTCTAATTCTCTCCCTATAGAAGATAAGTTTTAGGGAGGGTGGTTCCATTTTTTTTAAATGAATGATGCTGCTATGAACACCTGTGTACAAGTTTTTGTGTGAACACATGTTTTCAATTCTCTTGGGTATACACCCAGGAGTAGAAATACTGAGCCACATATTAACTTTTTGAGGAATTACCAACTGGCTTTCCAAATTTTACATTCCCAGTTGGTAGGTTTCAAAAACTTTCTCTTAAAGGATGACAGAGTTCAAACTAAATTTATTTCTGAAAAGCTCACAGTGATTTCTTATTTAGCGCCATTTTAAAATCAATTTGCTGGAAAAGCTTTGCCCTTATTCTTAGATTTCAATGCATAGATCGAACACTTAATGCTTTATTTTCCATTTGCATCAGGTGATACATATTCAATCTCTCCCAAATGCAGGGTCAATACCTAAAATCCACAGCACAGCAGTCCCTCGGCACATTTGTGTACAACCACTTCCCAAGTCCTAAAGCAAGCACATGTTTCTCCTTGTAGCAAGTAGGCAGACTGGATGGGACCACTAAAGGCATTTATTTTTCTCTCTACTACAGTCATTTTTTGGAGTAGGATGGATCTTTTCTTCCTTTTCTTTTTTTAAATGACTGTTGACTACAATAGTTCACTGTTTGTGTGCCAAGGCAGGTAGGACTTGCAGAGCCCGGGAGCCAATCTCTTTGCTACCACCCTCATTAGATTTGTGTCCATTCTGGTCTCTTTACTTGAAAAAGGCAATGGAACAACTGAACAGAGTTCCAAGAAGAAAAGTAAAAACAATTCAAAGGGTGGAAAATACATGCTTTGAAGAAGGTTAAAGCAATTGTGGTATTGGTATTTTAGCCTGAAGGAAAGAATGAGGAATGATTTGATCACACTCTCCTTCATGCATTTAAAATGGTTTTATTCAGAGAATGGTGGGTGACCAGCTCTCCATGCTCAGAATGAAACAAACAAGAAGAAATTCTATTTAAATCATGTCAGTAAAATTCTATGGTTGGAAAAGGGAAAGAATTTCCTGATCTTTCACATTATATATTCGACGAAAGCTCATGGGTTTCCAGCCCTGGACTCTTCAAAAAGACATGAAGGAGTTTTGTCTATATTTGCCTGCCAAGCATCCTGAGGCGTCCTTCGCTGTTGTTTGTTTATGATGCTATAAATCAGGAACTATATCTGCTGCATGAAGGCAGACTGGATCCATGCACAATGAGATCTACACTGTATAATGTATTGGGAAAGTCTTGCAACCTGCACTGTGCAAGTACACAGGACCTCTTATTTGCCACATGCCTCTGTGCAAAATAAGCTACATGACTTCACCTGGCAGGGCAGATAGGCTCATCTGTGGCCCATAGGTTATACAGGCTAGATGCTGTGTGCCAGTCATACCTGTAAGACCTCTCTGCCTCTTCCTGGTGACAGTTGCCTGACTCCAGTTCCTTACAAAACAAATGCCTAGGAAGCTGATCTCTCATTCACTGAACATGACCCACTCAGTTGGGTTTGGGACCTGGCTGAGGTGAAGTGGAAAGTGACCAAAGCTTAGAGTCCAAAGTCTAGTTCAAGCTATGAACTACTATGCATTCTTAAAGTTAGCCACTCTGAGAATGAATTTTTCCCACTTGATAAACAGACAATGACACTTTCTTCAGACTAAATGAATATATGTGCAAAAGGACTTTAAGTATAGCTTATTAGTGATGCTGAATGAATCATTAACGGAAACTTGCATATAAAAGTCAAAGCAGAATAGTCAATTATAATACTTGGAATTTTGCTGTGTTGTACAACAAAAACTGTCCATAATTGAGATCCTAAGGAATTGCATGAAAGAGAAAACAAACTGTACTTAGCGACCCTGCTTAGGCTTTAATGATAAAATGGTATGCTGATTTCCTGTTGTCACCTCCATTCATGTGCTGTGATCCTCCCCAACACCACAGAAAAGAAGGGAGATTGACAGGGGAGAATTGGAGCATTTCTCCTTCTCTTGATCAATGGCTTTGAAACCCTACTCTGTTCATTAATATAAATGTTAGGGTCTCCTTAACATTTTCCCAAGCATATCTGTAATTTATAATTTTATCTTGACAAATAGATATATAAAGGGTTCCCATGCCAAATCCCCTTTCCCTGCAAAAATTCTCAATCCATAATTTACCTGAGGCTCTCATAATTGTCCAAATGAAAAATGAGCCTGAACTATGTCTGTAGAAACAGAAAATTCTTAGAAATAAAATAATTTTTTTTGTTTGGATTTTATGTAGGAAGTAAAGGAGAAGAAAAAGCCTGTCAATCTTCCTAGGTTTCCAGCTCGGGCAACAGAGGGTGATGGGCTACGAATGACAGGAGAGACAGGAAGGAAAGCCAGTGTGGAGGAGAAGGCAGTGCATTTTGGGCACGTTGAATTCAGGGCGTGTGCCTGATGCCAGGTGGAAGGGCCAGTGAACACGCAGTTGGAAATGTGTGGGTGGTGCTCAGGAACGAGGTCAGGGCTGAAAGAATAGATGTGGGAACAGTCATGTCTACATGGTAGTTAAAACTATGAATTGAATCAAGTGTTTCAGGGAACGCAAATAGAAAAAAGAAGATAAAAACAAAGCTGAGAACAGAACTAACATATTAAGTGAGAACATAGAAAGATGTGTCCATTCTCTCATCTGCTGTCTACCCCATCTACCTGGCCAACTCTCCTCCACAGAACAAGTCAATGCATTCAGGCTGGCCCCTACAGAGTTTCCCAGGGGACTCTCTCCTGAGTGATATCAGGAACCACCAAACAAAGACTTCCCATGTTCAAAAGAGGTCAGGAAACACATTTCTTTGTCACAGGACTCTTCTGAGCTTTTAATATACTAACATGTATTGCTGTTCTCCAAAACCGGGTATCTCTGTAACAATTTCCAAATCTGACTAGGGGAGGAACATTGCCTAACATCTCTTCACTCTTCTCCCGTGTGTGGGTCAGATTCAGGGATGGATGCGCTTGACTGAGCTATAGCTAGGGGACAAAGTTGGCTTCATTATGGGAGCTTCATAGCTTAGAAACAGAGTTGGCTTCATTGTTGGAGCCTTATTATAGCTTAGGGACACAGTGGGCTTCACTCTTGTAGCCTCACAGCTTAGGGACAAAGCTGGCTTCACTCTTGCAGCCTCACTCGTATTCCTGAAGCCCTGTCAGATATAAAATCAGAGCTGTTCTCTCTTGGGACAAGATTACACCAGGCCGTCTCTCTCTGATTCTATTTTTTTTTTTTTTTTTTTGAGACAGAGTCTCACTCTGTTGGCAGGGCTAGAGTGCCATGGCATCAGCCTAGCTCACAGCAACCTCAAACTCCTGGGCTCAAGCGATCCCCCTGCCTCAGCCTCCCGAGTAGCTGGGACTACAGGCATGCACCACCATGCCTGGCTAATTTTTTCTCTATATATTTTTAGCTGGCCAATTAATTTCTATTTGTAGTAGAGACAGGGTCTCGCTCTTGCTCAGGCTGGTTTCGAACTCCTAACTTGAGCGATCTGCTTGCCTCAGCTTCTCAGAGTTCTAGGATTATAGGTGTGAGCCACTGTGCCCAGCCTCTGATTCCATTTTTTTTCAGATGCACAGAGGAAAGGAGGCTGGGGTGGAGGCTGCCTGGGGAACATCAGGTTCTTTCCCTGTCTCCCCCTACTCTCTGCTTTCTCTGTTCTGACTCTTCTCTTAAACAGTCTGCCAGGTAAGAGGGCTCACTACCCTCATTTCAGCTAGTTCTGACTTAAGCTCGGGGCTTTCTTGTTTTCATTCACATTTTATTTTTGTATTTGCTGCTTCTCTGGAATGACTTCCCCTCATCACCAGGATTAGTGGGGAAAAATGCAAATAAGGTGTTCTGGTCCTCTGCCCTGGACTTGATTCTAGCTTAAAAAGACAACTTCAACATGTTCCAGCCTGGCTCAGGAAGAAAAGGCACTGGGATTTAGGGCTAAAATGTATTATTAATACTAATAAAATGTGTTCTTCTGTCTTATCCTCTGCCCATATATTTATCTGTTCAACTTCTTGGGATTAGTAGGCAGGGTCTGGAATAGAACTTGAGAATTAGAGTTTCCGGGTCTTGGCCATGTAGTTTCTTATTCTTCCAGGGACCTTCCAGAAATCAGGCTGAGTTTCAACTCATTTCTGCAGCATGTTTTTGCTCCTCTATAGAGAATCTTTCCTTAATGGGAAGGTTCCACACACAGAAACAGGTAAAAATACATGTGTTTTTACATGTATACCTTATATACATGTAAAAATACCTTATATTTTTTCCCATTTTACAAACACTCAGAATATTAATATGGGGTTAATTTAAAACCTCATTACTTGACAGGAAGCTGGCCATGGATGAATAGCAATATCAACTTATCAAAAACGTTCACAAGGCTAAAGCCCAGAAGAGATTTGTTCTTATGGAACATGGTGAAGACAATAGAAATGACCTTCTTTATTTATATTTGAAAAACTGAAGTGACTGAAGAAGAGACTAATTGGCTGCTTGAGACCCAGAGGTTTAATGCTGTGGATCAGACAAAGCAGAACTACTCTTTTGTTTCTATTTTCCCTGTCATATTGAGAAGGGGGAGAATAGCACGAATAAAAATAACGCCCCCAAACAGATGAAAATGTCACAGAAGGGAACCCTGCTGCAATAAAAGGGATCAACTGCTCTGGCTCCCACAGATTACATGGTGGGGCCCTAAAAGCCCTCGAAAATGAGGCTGTCACAGGGCTGTCAGGGAGCTGGGGGGAATGGCAGTGAAGAGAAGTGCCCAAAGATTAGGGACAGGCAAATCATCAGGTTCATCTTTCTATATGGGAGACAACGGATTCTGCAAGGTAAGGAGGGGACACTTGATAACACCCTGGACTCAGATCCTAGATAAGATTATTAAAGAAAGGCTTGTGAGGGCTTGTGAAAGAAAGCAGTGGCCACCAGGTCGGCCTGGGTTCTCTGAGAGTACAAGGCACGTCATTCCCAATCCTCCTTCCCTCAACTCTTTTCTTCTCCAGGTAAAAGAAATGCCACACACACACAAAAAAAAAAAAAAAAAAAAAAAAAAAAAAAAAAGAAATGCCACAAGCATAGCATCTACTTGGACTTTGGAAATCAACAAAATATTTCACAATCTTTTAGCTGACAATGTTGAATAGGGACTAGTATAAGTAGAAACAAGCAAACCAAAAATGGTTGAAAGGTCCACAAAATTCAAGAGTTTCAGTTCCTAAGACACTCACTCAGTGTGATTCAGCTGTGTGGCACGGCTGCTGGGAAGTGAGGGTGGGCTTTAAGGATGCTGTCTTTCCAGGGCGGTGGCTGTGAGCTCTCTACTGCGCGGGTCAGCTCAGTTCTGAGAGGCGCTGTGTGTGAGAAGGGAAACCACACGGTCACAGGGCCAGGGACAGAGACCTGGATGATGAGGGGCTCAAGCCAGATATCTAGGGAATATTTGAAGGAGGCCAGGGATGTTTATTCAAAGGAGAGAAGACTTCTGGAGGGTTACAACAGATGCCTCTTGATATGCACTGGACTGTCAAGCGGAAGAGTGAGTCATCATCTTTGGGTGGTGAGAATATGATATCTTTCTTTCCTTAATCTGATTTATTTGTATTTTTAAAAACTGTGCACAAGTAACATATATTGCTTATGTAAGAGTAAAAAGATTTTTTTTTAAAACAAATGTTTCATGAAGTAAACATGTACATACAAATATACAAAAAAGAAAAGATTCCTGAGAGAGAGGGTTGTCATAAACAAAGAGGAGGTCCAGGCCAGGGGACACCGAGACCCGGCTGAGCTGGCAACACTCGGGAACGTGGGCGTGAAAAGGTGAAGAGTAAGGAAAAAGTAGGAGGCGGGAAAAGAGGAGGGAGTGACTGACTCTCCATGGCGGGGACTGAAGGGAGCCAGGGAGAAGATGGAGGCACAGGAAAGGCTGAAAAACGGTGGGAATGCTCCGTGCTGCAAGTTGCAGAGACGAGAGAGAAACCAGGATTTCTAACCAGGCACCAGCTGGATCTAGGTAAGTTGACTCGAGACATGGCTGTGAAGTCAGCAAAGATTTAACCAAAGCCGAAGAGAACATCTCCAAGGGCTCCAAAAGGAGAAATCTCCTCATTTTAGAGTTCACCAGAGGCACTCAATGCTGCCACAGGTCCAGCTGAAAATGACATTGGGGAAAGGGTGGGTGACCAGAAAACAGTTACCCCAAGCACAAGGCCCTGCAGAGATCTGTGGTCAAAGAGGAGCCAACAGGCACTGTCAGGTCAGGCCGTGTGAGATGCCTCAGCTGGTCAGCCTCCCGTCCCCACGCTCCCTCAGGGCTATGAAGGTTGGGCCACGAATCTCAGTTTATCTGAATATGGACAGCAGGGGACAGGAAAGGAGAAAGAACATCATCAATAAAATCAGGACTGTGATTTTTGATGGATAAACCATTTCCTGTTTTTGCTGGGGCTAGTCATGCCCAAAGCGGAAACTTAGTTTCCATGAAAGAGCGGAAATACCATTCCCATTTTAACATAAGAATGGATGAGAAATATTTACATTAGTGCATCTGAAAAAAAAATTTTCAGGTGAATAAAAAATATCTTAAGCTCTAAATAAACTAGTTACGTTGGGTTTAACTTCTTCCTCAAACTGTAAAATAAAAATAAATCAGTTCATCCTTATATATTTCACAAGACTGAAGAAAAAAAAATCAATAAATTCACCGGAAGAAAACACACTCTAGTAAATCCACCAGAAATGTGTTATCATAGACATACTACTTTCAAATGTTTTTCTGGGAGCAGGGTTCACATCGTAAGCTTGTCCTTATAATGACATTATTGGAGAGGCACTTCCTACCATAATACCACTCCAGAAAACACTCAGCAGAAGCACTATGCTTCAAGTCCCATGTTACTGTGTCCCAATTTCTATGGACTTATTCAAATTTACAGTTCGAATGTTTAGCATCGGTCAGAAAGTCACACACTCCACAGAACAAGAGGCTCTCAGAACACAATTATCATGCTATTTCCACTGCTGGTTTCAGGCACAACCACCTCTCAAAGCAGAAAAGCAGATGGAGGCTTTCCGCACGCAAACCTTGACAGCTCCAGCCTGGTGCAATTTAGGAATGAGGCTCAGAAGAAATTAGAGAGAACATTAATAGAGACATTCGGTATAATTTGAAACATGAGTTTGCTGTTCAAAAAGCTAAACTGTGGCGCTTAAAGCTGAGTGCTTAAAACTACCCCTAGCCTCCTAAAGTAATGTATCCTAATTACAATCACATTGTTTCAATCATAGATGAAAAAAGTTAACACTTTCTCATGTTTGGCTGGAATCACTCGGAGTCATGCAGTATAGTTGTGAGGTCTCTTTCATGGGAATCGACATTTTCATTTGGTTTCCACATGAATAATTCTTGGAAGCTACAAAGTCTTTGAAGGGTATCTATTTTTGCCTCAAGGTCTGGTGGCCTCAAAGTTCACATGAACCTCACAGATGCAAACTATCTTGGCGTGATTCATCTATGCCTACAGCGTTCTCACCAAAGGGAGGTCCCTGCCTGTGTGGGGTTTCTGTATTTATACTGCTTATGTGTTTATTTGTAGTTAAAATTGTTTTCACAAGTCTAAGAAATTTAAAGATGGTCTACAGGGCACATTCGTGAAGAATTAAGCCAAAACTCAACATTCTTGACCAAACCAGTGTTTATCATGCCTTGGCAGTGGGACACATGCTTTGCCAAAGCTCCAAACTTCTTATCTTCCTGCCTACACAACTGCAGTCACCTCCCTGCCCACACTGGCTACATTTTATTTAGACTTTCAAATTGGGGAGAAAAGAAAGGAGCATCTGACCCAAGAGATGTCTCACACTGTCAGGAACTATTTGACAGCCAAGAGGATTTTTCTCCTCCATGAAATGCAGGGGGTGGCTAGGCCACTCTCCAGAATGACTTAAAAAATGACTTTTCCTATAAAAGGTGACAAAATGGCCAAATGACCTAGACTAGCCCTGGTGGGTAAACACTGAATCCCAGGCTGAAGATTCTGTTCCAACCACATACCAGTCATACGCTACTATACAAAAACCTTAAGGACTTTACTTATGACCTCCTGTCCCCTAACTTAGATCTTATTTACTTTTAATTTACCTACAGTGCAAACACCAGTGATTACTTGATTTTCAGGTCAAAAAAGACATACTAAAAGAAGAATAAAGTCTATTTCTTGAAGGCTCATTGACAGCAGCAAGAAATAACAACCAACAATATGGGAGACTCTAGAAAAACTAAATAAGGAGCCAAGATCTCAAAGGAGACTGCAGACAACAATACATTTGCATGAAGCAAGGGCCTAAGGGCATCACAATTGTGGAAGAACAAAGGAACTGAAGTTCATGCCCATGATTTGGAAGCACTAAGAAATGCGTAGATTATTTTCCATATATTAAGACTCTGTGTTTAAGGAGGAAGCAGGGAAAGAAATTCCAAAACAGTATGTAGAGTACGATTTCCTTGGGTAGGGGGTGAGAGTGGGGTGGAGGGAAGGATGTACCCCCAAATGTTAGTAGTGGTTGGGGAGAGGGTGAGGTTACAGGCAATCTTTCACTTTTGTCTATTTGTATTTTCTACAAGAAACATGACATATATAAAACAAAAATTCTGTAGCTAAATACTTGAGCATTTATGCCAAAACCATTCTTCCCTTTGTAGGAGGGTAGAGTTTCTATGTATCACAAAACACCAGCTGGAGATATGCGTGTCTAGGGCTTCTCCGTGACCCTAGCCATACAGACTTTCCTTGCCCCATAAGAAAAGATTGCAGACCAACTATAAGAATCACCTATAAAAGAGAGCCATTTACACGAGCATTTCGTGAGAGTTTACAGAGTCCACACTGTGGAGAAGGCTTGTTTAGTGTAATTAATAGGCTGGGGTAAGCGCCATTCTCTCCATTGGCCATAACACTCGTGGCCATGATCCACCTTAATGTTAGCCATGGCAATGACAAAGCAAAGAGCTGAAAGGCTTGACATGAAGACTGACCTCTGCAGACTGGAGTGAAGTAACAGATATGGCTCCCAGCAGGGCTCCCCTGCTCTTAGGACCTGATACCTGTGGGTCAAGCCCAGAGACCCACAGGCAGGCCGTGTGCGCCCCGCTCTGGATGGCACTGCCCTGCTGTGTGCCAGCAACTTGGAGCCACTGCTTTAGAGAATGCAGCCAAGCTCCAAGCATGCCTTCGGATTAACCCCACCTGTGTGAGGCTCGTCTTAGGAACCTCTCAGAGAGGCGTCTGCCTTGCACAGGTGGTCAGGTGAGCGTGCAAAAAGCTCTGTGAGCAGCGCTGTGGTGGAGACCACACCGGGCATGTGCTTGTCCGGAGGGGGCTGAGTGCTGTGGAGCCTGTGGTGGTGTCTGCCTGGGACAGAAGGGCAGCAGGGGCCCCAGAAGACAAGGCCTTCCTGGCTGCCCCATGCTCAAAAAGCCACAAAGCTGGTGAGGAAGCTTCAGATGCTCACCTTCCTCCCAGGTCTGGCTTTTCATACAGTTACAGACTCTCTTGGATGTGTGATGAAATGAGATAAAAATAGGGCAACCCCAGTTAGAGATAAGGGAGAACACATGGATGACCAAGAGTGGAGATTCTGGCCGGGAATCCTGGAGGAAGTGGGGCTGAAACACCTTTGGGCCTGAAGAATCTTGCATGATTCAATCCTTCCTCTTACTGAAGGAAAAGGTACTAATACTTTTTGAAAAGGCCTGCTAAGAAGTTGGCACTGTGTCTAATTTCTCTTCATTAACCCAAGGAGGTAGGTATTACCCTAACATTGCATATGAGGAAACAAACTCAAGAGTGCTTAAATGATCTGTTTGAAGTCACCAAGGGACTGAGAAGCAAGTTTATCTCACCCCAAATATGTGCTGCCTCCCAGATCAACCAAGTGGTCTTTCTAAGGTCTGTGAATCCGTCCAAGGTAACTAACTTCTTGCCTGCCCACGCTGGGAGCTGTCTGGGGGGAGTCAGGTGGACCAGGGTTGAGTGTGGCTCCTCCACTTGTCTCCTGGCCCCTTGGGCTGGCTATCTGACCTCTCCTGGCCTGTACAAACCTACTGCACGGCACACAAGGAAAATCAAAGAAGTCAGCACCCATCCAGGGCTGAGCGCCCTGCGTAGGGTAAGTGTGCAGGAGTGAGGGCAGGCAGGGGCGGGTTCAGATTTCGGGTCCCCTGCTTCCCCTGGCCGGCTGCGTCCCAGCTGTGAGACTAATGGTTCACTGCCGGACAAAGCAGGTGAAAGCACAACATAAACTGCTACAACCTCTTGCCAGCCAGCAGCCCCTCCTCTCTCCGTGGTTAATTAGAGAGAACACTTGTCAAATACAGAGAGTTGAAATCACTAATGTGACTCCAAAACTTATTGCAGATCATTCAACATTTACTAGAGGTGCGTAATGTGGAGATTTGGCAAATGACATTTTGTCACAGAAATTGTTGAGCTTAGAAATCTTTTACTAGTTTAATCGTTTCTTTTTAGCGATGAAGAAACCAAGATCTCTGGGGAGGTTAGCAGTTTGGCCAGACCAAAACCCGTGTCCTACCCTTCACCCCAGTGTTCTTTCTTCAATATCTGAGGCTTCCTCCTGGCTCATGGAGGACTATGACTTCTCACCCGCACTCCTGGTTGTTTTTCAACACATAAGGACAGTGTTGAGAGAGACAACGTTCTGAGATGAAGGAGCACAGCCTGGTGCTTTCTGCCACCTCCAGCAAGGGTCAGGTTCTTCTCAGTGCTGGATTTCTGCCTCCAACTAAAAGCTGCTTTTTTCCCCTGCACTGGGTTTCTGCCCATGCCAGTGGTGACCATCCTGTCTCCTTCTCCTTTCTAAGATCCAATAATACTAAAAATGTTGAACTCTAGTGAATTTCCATCCAGACAATTGCCAGAGACAAAAATAGTAAAACGAGAACAAATGGGAGTGACCCAGAAGAAAAGAGAGAGTGTGCACCCAGAGAGACCACTTACTCTGGAGCCAGGATGTTGAGAGGCACCATCTGGGGACACCAAAGTCCCCTGGCTTGTGTCCTACTTTGCCGAGGGGGAAAACGTGTGCTGGAAATCTAGGTATGCCCTAAATTAGCAAGTGGAGATCATGGCTGCGGATGCTAGGCAGAGCCAAGCCACCAATCTGAAGCAAATCTGTCTCAAATGTTGGGTAATAGCTGTACAAAAACATTCTGTGCACACGGAGGCTCAGCCTCCAAAGGAACTTGAAATTTATCACCATAAACACTGGACTCAAATTCAATCCATGGGACCTGGAGTGTAATGGGAGCACCAGTAACACCACACTTTTACCAGTCAAATGGGAACCTTCAGGACCTTTCTTCCTCTTCCTTGTTTTCTTTTGGCAAATACTCCTCAAGCACCTACGTTGTGCCAGGCGCTGTGCTGGGCGCCCGGATCAGGCAGGGAACAGGACAGAGCAGTCTTTGCTGCACAGAGCCCACGACCCAGCGGGACAAGGAGGCTGAGGCCAAAAGGACTGGCTGGGGGAGCCATGGAGAAAGCTGGGGGCAGGGCGTTTCAGGCAGAGCAGCTGCATGTGTGAAGGCTGGGGGGCGGGGGCGGGGAGCTCGGCCTGTGTGAGGGGAGGTGTGCTCGGCTCAGGGAGGAAGAGGAGGGGCTCAGGGGAGGCTGGAGAGGCGGCCTGGGGCCAGTCAGGAGGACCCTGCAGTTGTCTGAAGAGTTCAGATGAGCTCCACGGTCAGCCTCAAGGGCTCGGAGCAGAACATTTCTCTTTTACAAAGGTTATGCTTGTGTGTGGCAACTGAACTGGCATGGGACAGAGCTGAAAGAAGGAAACCAGGGTCTGTTGCTGAAGTTCAGTGAGAGATGTCACAGTGCTTGACTGGAGAGAGAGGGAAGCGATGGATTCCAGATGTGATCTGGAGTCGGAATTGACAGGATGTGCGTGAGGATGCAGCTGGGGGCATAGGGGGTGGAGGTGGAGGTGGAGACCATGTTCCTTAGGTGCCGGGGACTGAGGTGGGTGTGTCCCCCAAATTAGCTGTCTCCATCATAGCCAGGTCCCTGCACGCCCACCGTTAATGGTGTCATCCCCAGACTAAGTGCACCTACTTGTCTAGGCTCCTTTAAAGACTACGGAAAAGCCTGCAATGGCATCGCCTTTGTCATGGCCTTTTCGAACAGCAATATTATTTGCAAGCAATTTCATGAAGGGCCTAAGCAGAGTTGAGCCTGCTTCTGGAAGAGCTTTGAGGGGATATAGAGATATCAAATAAGATTTGATGCCTGCCACAAATGAGCTTTGGCCTATCAGGGAAGAGAGAGAGAGAAAAAGAGAGAGAGTCCCAGTTATGCCTCGGTGTGGACAGTGAAGTGACAGCTCAGAGAGGGCAGACGCTGGGCCCCGGCACACAGAAGGCTTCAGTGCACAGGTGTCTGCCTGGGACGGGATGGGGGAGACAGGAAAGACCTCAAGGAAGAAGTGATGCTTAAGCTGCATTTTCTAGAAGACATCCCAGAAGGAGAGAAGCATGCAGCATGGACGCTATAAAGGAGCAGGGACGGTTTGGTTCTGGGACATGTAAGTATGTTGTCTGGCATGGCCAGGGCTTAGGGTGTGAGGATAAGAAGTGGCAGGTGAGGGTAGAAAGAGGCTAAAGAGTCTGGACTTGATTCTGAAGACGAGAAGCCACTGACGGGCTTTAAACAAGGAAGAGCTGTGGGGCCATCCCATGCTGTAGCGGGCTTGGGGACTGACGGACCAGGTACCAGTCCAGTGACCATCCCTGCAAAGGCCCAGGTGAGGCTCCTATATGGAGTGGACAAAAGATGCAGCTGGTTATTGACAGGAATTGGTGACAGATATGGGGGCAGGGGAAGAGGTCAGGGTAAATTATTCTAGGTTTTTGGTTGAAGTAATGGAGTATTTAATGGCACCTTAGAACCAAATTGGGGACACAGGAGAAAGGGCACCATTTGGGGAAAAAAATCCTTTAGTTCTGGACATTTTAAGTATGAGGTTTGCAGGGTATCTTATTTATTCATACTTTATCTTGTTCCAGAAGGGATTTAAAGGGAGATTACATACCTACACAAAAGATATAAAATAAAAATAAATATATGTGGAAAATAAGGCTAGAGATATGAGAGGAAGCTAGGAATTAAGTTAATACAAAACCCCATGCACTATAAGGCCCCTACATTTATTAGAACTGGGTCATAAATGCTTCCTAACAGGCAACACAGACACAACCAGGATACACAACTCAGGGTCTAAAATGAAAAGAACAAAAAACAACAAAAAGCTACCCTGCCTCCATCCTCCAGCCTTTCCCTAAAGTGCATGTAAAAGTCCTCTGTGGTACTTAAAAAAGTAGAGCCCGTGTGATAAAATGAACAAGTTCTTCAGCAAGATCCCTCAGTGAATAACCATGGCACATTTCACAGAGCCGTTTCCCGCCACCTTCTCCCACGGAGGCTCCTGGCATAAGAGAGCTGTTCAGAAAACCACTTAGGGGGGCCACAAATATGAGGTTCAGGCTTCATCCAGGGATAGATTTGGGAATTTCTAGCAGGATGTGAGGATTGGAAACCATCCCTATGTACTGTTTCTCTCAACAGAATCTTTCAGAAATACCAAAAAGTGGCAAGTTCATGGTTGCCCAGCCCGACAAATACCTGGAAAGCGGTTTCTCTATGTGCCAAGCCACAGGCTCGCAAAGCTGGTTAGGTTTTGGGTTGCAGGGGAAGCAGAATGACCAAATCTGAGGGAAGTTAAAGTCCAACCCTGCCATGTGCCTCATGGAAGGCAGAGAGAGGGCTGGTGACGTGAGAAGGCAGAGACAAACAGAGGCAGGTGGTCATGCGGCCAGAGGGAGAAGTCTGGGTTGGGCTTCTCTGTTTGGGCCACACCAGGATACAAGTGGGTGATGAAGGTGCACGAGATGGCTCAGGGCTGGGACACGGAGGAGCTGGCTGAAGAGGAAACCCCGGGGCATCTGCATTACCGGGCCAGTATGAAGAGGAACATCGGGGAAGGAGAAAGAGAAGAACACAGAGAGAGCGAAACCCTAGAAACTTAGCAGAGACATTGTTCAAGATGATTTGGGTGTGTATTCATGGCAGCTGCCTTTAATCTCTCTATAAGTAGGTGTTTTAGGTAAGGTAATACTAGCTGCTGTAACAGTAACTATCTCAATGGCCTAACAGTCCACGTTTATGTCACAGATGAAATACACAGGCCAGTTAGCTTGGGGTGAGGCGGGAAGCTCTGCTCCGTAGTCACAGGGAGCAAGGCTGGGGCGTTCTGCCAGCTTCAGCCTGCGTTTCCAGAGCCACCCTGCTCTGTCAACCACTAGGAGATAGAAGAGAAAAGAGAGAGGATGGTCAGTGTGGTTTCCTAGGATTGGTGTAGCAAATTACCACGAATTTAGTGGCTTAAAACAATAGAAATCTACTTCTCTTACAGTTCTGGAGGCTAGAAGTCTGAAATCAAAGTGTCAGAGGGTCATGCTCCTCCTTCGGGCTCTGAGGAATCCTTCCTTGCCTCTCCCTGGCTTCTGGAGACTCCTGGAAACCCCTGGTGTTTCTTGACTCATGACTGCTCAACGCCAGTGTCTAGCTGCATTTTCACTTGGTCATCTTCCCCGTGTCCGTCCTTACATGGCCTTCTCCGTAAGGACACCAGTCACTGCATTTAGGGTCCACCCTGATCCAGTTTGGCTTCATCTTAACGTACGTCTTATAATTATATCTGCGAAGATCCTATTTCCAAATAAGGTCCCATTCACAGGTACAAGGGGTTAGAACTTGAATGTTCAAACCAGCAGTGTGTAAGCAGTTTTTGTGGGTCACGTATCACTTCTGCCCACACCCTGCTGGTTGAACCTTATTAGCCACGGAGCTACACCTTAATTACACAGAAGGCTGGGGAAGGGGGTCTCCTGTGCCCAAGAGGAAGACGAAAAGCGGCTGGAGAGCAGCTAGTAGACTCCATCAGACAGTCGGACATGTGGCGGGGGGTAGGTGGGGTGGGGAGGATTGTATTCCAGGGAAGTGACAGGGACAGAATCATGGCTGTCATGGGGGGAGAAGTGGAGCCAAGGAACGCACACTCGAGGGAGAATCGTGGGTATGAAGGGAACCAGGTTAAGACGGAGACAGGGTGAGGGGGAGTGTGTCACAGGCAAACAGGAGGAAGCCGGGGGGAGGGTGCAAACACAGACGTGGGAGTGGAGAGATGGGTAACGACTGTTTTTAGAGGAGGTGGGACAAAGAACACTAGTAGAAAAAATCAGTATATCCTTGAAGCTAAATATGGCAGAGTGCAAATACTGAGAAATACCAAGTGATACAAGAAAAGACAGCTGGAGTTTGTCTGGCTTTTGAAGCCTGTTGCCCGATTTCTTTCAGGTCTAACCTGGAACATATTTGGTTTGCACAGCTCATTTTACATTTTCATGTACTCACACATGATACACAGATATGTTAGGAATTTCTCTTTTCCAAGCACTGCTGGCCATTCCCAGTGTGGTAAGCCTGAAGTGTTCTTGTAGAAATGTCGGGTCAACCAGAAGACTGCTTGCTGACAAGGTAGTGAAACAGTAATTCATGCCTTGGCACAATGTGATTATGTATCCATTGAAGAAAAAGCAGTGGCCCTGCAGAAGGGCAATGTCTGGCTCTTCCTGGGGTGGCATCATTGCCCCCGATAGGCTCTGGTCAACACACCCGCACCATTTGGGGCAGGCAGGTTGACTGCAGAGTCCATGTTCAGGAAAGGCAGTGTTCCTGTACAGAACACCACGTTAGCCTTCTAAGTGGCAGAATCATGATGGCCGTGACCTGCAGAAGTGGCCTGTGTGTGAGCAACTGGGCTCCAGCACAGGGAGAAAGGCACAGCTGCCCAGTCCCCAACAGGACCCGTCCTGCGGCCCGAACAAACTTGGCCTGTTTGAGAGACCACTCACAAGCGAAATGATTAAGTGTCCATTCTAGAAAACAGTTTGAAGATTGGTTTGTTGGTCTTTTTACTATGACATTTATTTAACATCTTCTCTGGGCAGAAGCAATACGTAAACAGCGTGGCACTGAAGGCACCATACTGGGCAGCAGTTTTTAACAGCTTCACAGAAAACCAGAAGGGGCTGTTGGTGGGAGATAATGTTTCTTATGATAATTATTATGATTATCAGACAGCAATAAAACAAACACTTACTGAGCATTTACTATATGCCAGGAGCCATGCTTAGCATTTTTTATACTTACATTCATTCATCCATTCATTCAGAGACAGGATCTCTCTCTGTTGCTCAGGCTGGAGTGCAGTGGTGTGATCATAGCTCACTGCAGCCTTGAACTTCTGGACACAAGCAATCCTGCTGAGTAGCTGGGAATACAGGTGCATACTACCACACCTGGCTAATTTTTTTTTATTTTTATTTTTTGTAGAGACAGGGTCTTGCTATGTTGCCCAGGCTGGTTCCAAACTCCTGGTCTCCAGGGATCCTCTTGCCTCAGCTTCCCAAAGTGCTCAGATTATAGGCATGAGTGCATTTAATACACTTTAACTCATTTACTCCTTCTACAAACCTTATCACAGATAAAGTCTCTTATTATCCCCATTTTACTGACAAAGAAGGCACAAGGAGGTTGGGTATTCCGTTCAAGGTCACACGGCACTATAAGTGGCAGAGGTCAGCACCTGAATCCAGCTCGTCTGTCTCCAGAATGTGTGTCATTAACCCGTATGTGACCACTCTACACCACAAGTGTTCCTATCTGTTTTACATACTGGGCCTCTTTAAATAAAGGGTCTGGAAAGTACATATTATAGTCTGGCCATTTTTAGATGATCTATTAACACTGAGAAATGTTGTAATCCGTTTGGAGGAAAGACCACATGTCCTTGAAATATTGGTGGCAATTATGACCTGCCAGCTCTTAATCTCAAAGAACATGACCGGGGGTGGGGGAAAACAACTATACAAAAACCTTGACACAGAAAAGCTGCAAAACAGGAGTGAAAAGTAAGTAGAAAGATGAATCAGTGTGAAAATGAATTTCATGAATCCAATTTTTGCAGGCAGGCCTGGTGGCCCATAGTAGGGAAAGAGTTCCCACTCTGCAACTTCAAAAGCCCGGGATGCCCCTAGAAAAGAAAAGCAAGGGTCCAAGAGCCAGGCAGGAAAGCACAGTCCAGCACAGAGCATCAGGGTAGACTACAGGCTGAGCAGCGAGACTGTGGGCTTCTTGTGCAGCTAAGCTCCCCAGAAAGTGGTGATCTTGACTTCACAGTTAAATATTGCAAGACAAAAAAAAAAACCTTGTGTGCCTGTTGAATGCCTGAGAGCCTGGAGACTTTTTAAAGGGCTTTGCTGGAAAAAACTTTTTCTGTTTTACTTAGAGACAACCACTGCTTGCCAAAACACTAAGTAAGAAAAAAAAACAACTTAAAAATCACAAAACTTGAGAGCTGGAAAGAATATTACAGGCTGCCTAGTGTGCTCCAAAGCAACTAAATTATCATTGTAAACTATTTGGAGACACACACACGTGTGCACACACGCACACACACACACTTGTGTGGAGTGTGCTAACTTGAACTCAGCATATTGTGCAGAGCTAATATTTGGCAGCAATATTGGCTAAGATGAGTTATATTCCATACTGGAGTCCCAAAGCAGCTGAGGAATGCTATTGGAAAAGTTCATAACACATACTTTTACATCAGCCCACAAGTTCATGTAGCCCTTTCATAGCCAAGCAATTTATACTGTAATGCAAAATGTATTTTACTTTGCAACCTATCTTTATTATAAACTAAAATTTATTAAAGTGGTAAACTTCACTATTTGTAGTAGTATCAACAGTAGGAATAATGATATACTGATAACCACTGTTGATAACTAACACTTATCCAGTGCTTTCCATATGGCAGGCAAATACTTAAACGAGCACTTCAAATGCATCTGATAAACACATAATGTTTAATGCTTTCACATGAATTATATGTTTTACTGATTTTACTTATTACCAGTCTCCCCCTACTACAATGTGCATTTCATAAGGGCAGAGGTTTTTGTCTTCATTATTAACCTAGTCTCCAGTTCCCAGAACAGTGCCTGGCACACAATAGGCATGGAAATATTTATTGAATTGAATTAACTCATTGAATCCTCACAGTGACTCTATGGGATAGCAGCTGTTACAATTCCTACATTACCAATGAGGTAACTGGAGCTCAGAATAATTAAGTAACTTGCTCAAGGTTGCACAGCAAGTGATGGAGCTGGGACTCAATCTCAGCCCACTGGGCTCCAAACTCTGTACTTTTAACCAGTATCTAGCATTCCTAACTTCCTAATTTAATACAGACAGTAGCTCACACATACTGAGTGCTTACTAAGTGCCAAGCTCCACACTAAATGCCTTATGTGCACCCTCTCGTTAATACAACAGTTCTGCAAAGGAGGTTATCATGACTGTAATCACACAGATTACAAGCAAACCACATCTTAGCAGGATCCTGTACCTTGGCCAAAGTCATTCTGCAAGTCGTGCAGCTAGAATTCAGACTCAGCCCAGGTGAGTTCTAAGTGCACACGTGTAACCATTCCGTACCCTGGGATAGCCCCCACTCAGACAGCTCCCACACACTTTAGCTATGGTCTCCCTTAGCTACTCTCTGAAAATTCAATTCAGATTTCTACCTAATTTTAAAAATTTCGTATTATCATTTTTTCCCCCATAACCCATTTAAACTTTGGGTTATTGAAACAAACCATCACTAAGGGCAAGAGTAGTGCCTGCTATCCTTCCACAGTGTGAGGCTCAACCGGGACCATCAAACCAAACCTGGCTGTGACTAGAGAACCCTCTTCCTCCCTCAGGAGGAGTCGTGCCGGCTGCTACTGCAGATGGGTGATGCCCCAAAACCCTCATGAAGGGATTACGTTTCTACGCCTACGCTCTTTTTTCCCAATAATGTCTGAAAATTTCAACCAAGGAGAAAGTAAATTCTTAACAACTCCCTAAGATAGGTAATGGTTCCACAAACTCTTCGTGGATAAGGATAGTAGGGCAGGAGTATTATATGATTCTAGAAAAAGTTGATGTTGATACCAAGAAAAAGTTGAACACATACAAGGCAAAGTCTTCGAAAGGGGGGTGTCTGGCACTAGTCTTGCCACTGGCTACCATTGGGACCTTGAGAAAGGCAATTTCTGTGGCCCCATTTTCCTCATTAGTAAAAAAAAAGGGGGGGGGATTTAGACTAGAAAAGTGGTCCCACAGTACTGACACCACAAGCGTCCAGGGTGTTCTTAAACAGACTTCTGTCCTCAAACTCGATGTTTCTGGTTCAGTAAGCTTGAGAATAAGGGCCCCACTTTTTTAAAAAATTTTAAATCCCCCAGGTGAGTACATGGATACCTTGCTTATCATCTGCCTTTCCAAGCTTGTCTATAAGCTCCATAAGGGCCCGGGTTGGGTTCATGGCTATGTTCCCAGTGTCTATGACAGCACCTGGCGTGAGTCAGGTACGTATTTGGCGAATGAGGGAGGAATGAAACATGTGCCACACTCCCGTGCTTTATGCACTTTATCTCTAACCTGCGTGACAATCCCGAAGAGTAGGAACCAGCCCCTTCCGCAGATGGGAAAGCGAGGTGTGTTCTGCAGGGATGACAGCTAGCTTTTCTAGGCTCTAGCACCTGGGATAGTCCTATTCCATCAGCATCGTATCGCCCACAACCCTGGCTCACTTTGAAGGGCTGACACATTCCTTCCTCTTTTCTAGCTACTAACAGCTAAACCACACATAAGCCTGGAAAGTCTGTTGCTTTGCTCATACAAAGGACGGCAAAGTTGAAAGTTAAATGCCCATGTTGTCCAGTTAACTCCTGGGAGCAAACTAACCGTCTGATAACCACACACTGTGCGCCAGTGAGGATTGCTCGGTGAATAGCAACACCCTGTTATCAAGCAAGAAAGATCTTCATGTGCCATTTTCTGTTGATGACAGCTCAGTGAGGGTTACATTACACAAAAACAAGTATGGTCCCTTCCAGAAATATTTGCATCACAAAATGACCCAAGTGCCAACCAAATATTCCAGCACGATTCACAACCACAAGGACACTGTGGGATAATAAAGCCAAGGGGTTAGCCTGCAGAACCCTGTGGCAGTGGATTTTGACCTGCAAAGCAATCTTGTTGACTCAGTGCACCCCACTGCTCCTCCTGAGGCCAAAGAGCACAATTACATGCGTGCTAGAATTTTCCCCCTTAACCCAAGACAGCCTCCGCTCATTAAGGCCCAGTGATTCCTCTGTCTCCCAAAACACTTGCCTTTGCCCATGGCACTGCGTTGTGAATGGATGCCTGACTGCCTGCCTCCTGGGCTGACCGTAAGTGCATGAGGACAGGGACCTTGTCTGCCTCATTCACAGTGGTTTTCCCAGCACCATGCCCAGCAGATGCCTAGCTCACGGCAGGCATACAAACTTCCTGGGAATCCTGCCCCTACCATGACATTTTACTCAGCTTATACCTTATCTTCACTCCGAGGCTCTGACTATATCATAAATGCACAACGAATTGTACAAGTTTAACATAAATAAACTTAGGATGGATTGAGGTGTATTTATAAATGATCCATTCATAGTAGTTAACTCAACTCTATTAAGGATGACATGAAGGGGAGGAAATGAGCTCAAATAAAAAACATCACGAAGAACTGCAGTTGGAGGGCAGATAAGAGACTCAACTATTAAACTGAACTGGTATGTCATTTGAAAATCTCTACAACAGAACTATGACAATTTAAAAATAATCTCAAAAGGACAGGAGTTGTTAAAACATCAGTAGAGTCTCACCCCACCTGGTTAATATAATCTTTCTTCTTTAGCACGAAATGAGCCTTGCTTTCTATGATGAACTTTCTAAAGACAAGTATTTGGTATGCTGTTTACTCATAGGCTTTTCATTATTCAAATATGTTCCTCTCCAAGATAAAAGTGTATCATAGCTCTTTCTTCACTGCCTTTGACAGCTGAAGCTGAACTTACTGCATCTCTCCTAAAACTAACAGTGACAAAATTAAAGTAACAAATGAGGTAATTGGTGTTTGGGCTTTAAAAAAAGATAGTGACAGCCAAGTTGTAGTTTCATCAGAACAATGGGGAAAAGCATATAAAAAATGAATAATGATACCATTACTAATTGAACCTAATATGAATTCCCCTCTCAATGCCTATCAGTGGCCAAAGCTGCTAACTGTCCACCAAAATCGATTCCCTTGGGCCTGGGTACAAAGCTCAGACTACATTTCCCAGCAGCATGGCCGCATGGCCAATGGGATGCATGAACTTCTGCAGGCCTCTGCATGCCTTGTCCAGGCCCGGCCCATTAAGCCCTTTTGAGTGTCCTTCCATGTTCTTCTCCCTTCCATCTGACTGCATAGAGATGCTCCTGGGCCCTTGGAAGCCAAGTGTTAAAAATAACAGGGCCTCCTTCAGCCCAGGTCTCTGATTATCTGCAAGTGACGTGACAAACTCACTGCTTCAGGCTGGGCGTGGTGGCTCATGCCTGTAATCCTAGCACTCTAGGAGGCCGAGGCGGGTGGATCGCTCAAGGTCAGGAGTTTGAGACCAGCCTGAGCAAGAGCGAGACCCCATCTCTACTAAAAATAGAAAGAAATTAATTGGCCAACTAAAATATATATAGAAAAAATTAGCCGGGCATGGTGGCACATGCCTGTAGTCCCAGCTACTCGGGAGGCTGAGGCAGGAGGATCGCTTGAGTCCAGGAGTTTGAGGTTGCTGTGAGCTAGGCTGATACCACGGCACTCTAGCCTGGGCAACAGAGTGAGACTCTGTCTCAGAAAAAAACCAAAACAAAACAAAACCACTGCTTCTGTAGGCTAATGAATTTGGGGATCTATTGTTTCCACACTTAGCTTACTTGATATACCATCTCATAGCAGGAGACATTTGTATCCTTCCTTATTATACAAATTGTGAGATCATTAAACTTGTACAAAAAAGAAACAAAAATGAGAATAGTCACATTTTTTTTAAAGATTCTCAAAGTCATACAAACAGTATTTCACAGGGACGCTGAGAAATCAAATTACTTAGTGCAACATTCTTGCTAGGTGGTAACGCAGACAATGCAGAAATATTTTCATTAAGAGAGAACCCACTATGTTCTTCATCAGGTTGCTGCACCTCTGGTCAGCTCTCCTGATGAGTATGACGACTGTGACAGCGGCTAACCATTACTGGGCGGTTAGCACGGACCTGGCCCTGTGTTAAGGGCTTACCATGCATCTGCTCATCCAGTTCTCACCTGGGAAGTGGTACTATCATCACCTCTGTTCACAGCTGACAAAACCAAGGTACTGAAAAGATGAGCTTGGCCCAAAGTCACACATAGCTACAAGGGGCAGAGCCCAGATTAAGCCCAGGTGTCCAGAGGCCCTGCTCTTAATCACTACCCTGTCTTCCTGTGGCTGTCACCTCTGTCCCAGACTCAGGGGGAGCAAACCTTACCACTCTCCCCATATCTGACAAATATCTAAAGATCTCTTTTATATCAACAAAAGTCATATTTTCATGTGACTGGACAAACTCTAGTTCTTTTGAGATTTCCTCATCCTTTCAAACACGGTTCCAAATCTCATCACCAACTCTGGTCTCTTTGAAGGTTCCTGTTCGTTCATACACATGTTAAATTGTGTCACCTAGAGAGGGACTTTATGCGTAAAAGAACATTAATAATAGTACCTCCCTAAAAGGGCTGGTGTGAGGATTAATGAGGTTATTTATGTAAAACCCTAGAAACTATGTTTGAGATAAAGTAATCCAAGAAAAACATTAGCTACTATTTGTCTTATATCTCAAATTCCACAGCCTATCATTACATTAGGTTCTGGTATCGACATTACACACTCACCAGATTGAATTTACTGTCTACCTAAATATATTTTTTTAAACGTGAGCTGTCTCCCCTATCCTGCAATTTTTTTTCAACAGGTGCTACACTTTACCTTTACTATGGTGAAGTGTCACCTGGTTAGGTATTTAGCCCCCCTTCCCAGGCACTAAAAGTCTTTTTGAATTTTGCTAGTGCGTCTTACTTGGTTTCACACCATCTGCAAATTAGACGATTAGGCCCTGAAAACCTTTATCTTGGTGTGGGCTGGAGCAGGCCAAAGATAGAGTTCTCCACTACAACGTTTTCTCCTGACACTGGTCCATCGTTCTACACTATCCCAGCAGCCAGGGATAGAAAAAGTCACTATCTTGACCACAACCATCTCATGCCAGCATTTCTAAGTGCAGATATTCCATTTCTATGAACTTCATGAAACTTCCCAGCTCAGCCTCTCAGTGGGCTACGAGAAAAGGGAAGTTAAAAGCATAACTTGGTTGGGATGAGGGAACTGGGGCCACAACTACTCCCTCCCAGGGGCCCAACAATAAGAAACCAGAAGTCCACTAAGGGGCATGTCTGACCCATTCCAGATAAGGGAACTTATCTGATACAGGGTGGGATGTGGGCATGAGAACTACCCAGCAGTAAGAGGAGGTTGACATATGGAGCTGGACCATGCAAGAAATTCTCAGAGCAACTCCCACTATTCAAAAGTACAGGTCCCAAGTTCCAGGACATTAGGCTGGCAGCAAGGAATCTGCAGCCGTCTGACAGAGGTATAGGCAGGCTCCTCCCTGTCAGGTGGCAGCGCTGCAGAGTGGAAGGGGAAAGAGCTCTAGAAGCTTGCCCTGCCCATGGTGTCTTGCTGCAGCAAGACCGAGCTACTACCTTACAGTGTTGCTGCAGTCCATGGTGGGGATAGCTATAATGTTTAAACCCTGAGAACAGACTGGCTCTCTCAGATGCCCAGGGGTAGCCTTTAGTGATTTTTAAACTTGAGCATGCATAAGAATCGCATGGAAGACTTGCTAAAACACAGATTGCTGGGCTTTGCTTCTAGAGTTTCAATTCAGTAAGTCTAGGATAGAGCCATAGAATTTGCTCCTCTAACAAGTTCCCAGGTGATACTGCTGCTGGTGTGGGGACCACAC
Organism: Cheirogaleus medius; assembly: GCA_008086735.1. Classification (NCBI taxonomy): domain Eukaryota; kingdom Metazoa; phylum Chordata; class Mammalia; order Primates; family Cheirogaleidae; genus Cheirogaleus; species Cheirogaleus medius. Next base: position 10,193,204 of record VBSM01002616.1, on the reverse strand, counting down.
TTTGAGGACCACTGATTTAGGGCAGGCAGTGTCAGGGAGAGGTTTGCAACTAGCCAAAAGAGGAGACAGAGAGGAAGTCCAGAGAAAAAAGGTGTCCTGTGTGTAGGATAGCGAGTGGCTTGATGGGAAGAGAAGAGATTATTTTGAACCATCACTTGGTTTCTATGCATGTATTTGTGATCATTTGATAGTAGTTTTCTTTCTGTTAATCCCTTCTACAGGTTACGGGTATAGCTAAGGGATCATGTAAAATACATACTACAAAGATGGGGGCTATAGAAAAGAGGAGGAAACAGCAATTCAACTTTCACAGTGGAGGATAGAAGTTAATTTTGGTTTCTCTCTATGCTACTTTTCAGATGCATGTCAAAGAAAATGAGAAGTGTAGTGAATTTGATGTAGTCAATGGAAGAAGATCAAATATGTTTCTGAACTCAGAGGAAGCTACTATCAAAGCAGCGGCTCACTGGCACGTGCGGATGGGTGAACCAGTTATTAGCAACAGGAACTGCAGGAAGGATCTGCTCTGGCCACTGACGAGATCCATGAACATGAAATGGAATGAGCCATTCTTCACGCGCCCTCGGGTTGCAGGCAGTTACAGAGTGTTTCATTATCTTACCACCAGCGAAGGGGAGAGAGAGAGAGGGCCCCGCAGATGTGTAATTGGTTTTGAATTTAGGAATGTAAGTCTTATTTAGTGCCTAACCCCTATACTCAAGGAACACTTGCCAAGGGAATTCACCTTTGAGCCAATTTAGAAAGCTTTAACTTAAATGGGGATAATTCTGGAAAACTAAAAAGGAGCAAAAGGGAGATGAAAGAAAACCCTCCTGGCTGGACTTACTAGCTTCCCTTAAGGACAATTCATGGACCCCTGTCACCCAGAGCTAATCAATGAACACATGCGCCCTTCCCCAGCTTTTCCTAGGGGGACCCTAAAGCGTGGGAAGATGAGCTTCTATGCCCAGGAGTCTCTGGACTCATTGTGAAAAAGTCTGTGAGACCTTTGCTTCCAAAGAAATCATAAATGCAACACAATGAGGTCTGAATCCACGGCAGTGAGCATTTATAGACCAGTCATCCAGAAGACCCAGGAAATGCTTACCTTATCTTCAATAGATTATCAGCAAAATGAAAACACAGCCTTTCAAATGGTCTCAGAACTTTGGGACCCCTAGAAGGAGACGGCAGCTCACATTTTGGGAAAATACCCTTTTCTATATTGTGAATGAATGAAATGGACCACCTGCAGGGGTCCTCAAACTACGGTCCGCGGGCCACATGCGGCCCACCGAGGACATTTATCCAGCCACCCGGTGTTTTTGCCCATTTTGTTTTTTTTACTTCAAAATAAGATATGTGCAGTATGCATAGGAATTTGTTTATAGGTTTTTTTAAAACTATAGTCTGGCCCTCCAACGGTCTGAAGGACAGTGAACTGGCCCCCTGTTTAAAAAGTTTGAGGATCCCTGAGTCTAAAGCTTACCTGCTTGACTACTGCAATGCATTTAAAATAGCCTCTAAAGGTAGCCATCCACTCACTATGCCCCATAATTCACATTAGGTGAAATCTAAGATGCAATTGATGATAAGGTGTGCCATCATTTTATACATGCATAGGAAAGAAAAAATGTTAATTAGAAATTCTTGATTTAGAGATGTTAAAATGGGAAAAATAAAAGCCCCTATGAGTCTTCGCACAGATAGGAAATCCCAGGGTACAGTGTGGAGATTAAGACATGGTGCTTTGACTCCCAGGCGTGGGCTGGAGGGCGCCCCTCTCCTTGGTAGCTATGGGACCTTGGGCAAATTGCTTCACCTTGCTGTTTCTTTTTTTGGTAAACTGTATTTAACTGATATTAACAATACTTGCTTCTCCCTACATTACTGAGGGAATTATTGTCTGATCCTCTGTTACAGTATTTAATATGTACTTACCATTTATTAGCTGTTTTATTGCCACTGTTATTATAAGTCTGGCAAGAGTAGACTTAAGAATTTAATATGAAATTATTTTCTTTAATCTAAATGACTTCACCTAGTCTCAGTCACCAAACCTTTAGACATTGTTTGAAATAAATGGTAATGGCTTTGCTTCCTCAGTGCCTTCGTTCTCTAGAAATAAAATGAAATTATCTCTAAAATGGAGTCAAAGCACCTTCCTAAACTGAAGAATCACTCAGAGCCCTAAGGAGCTGATGACTCAAACACAATGGGTGAGAGTTTGCATATTGCTTTGCATGACATTTGCATGCTACAGGTTCATTTTTGCTTGAAGTGAAAATCCGCCCACCATCTGCTTCTTTCCTAGTCCCTTATGATCCCCGAGGTGTTGAGTTGGCTGCCTCTGCCTGGGAAAAATAAAGCAACTGGCATGCACCAAGCTCGGCTGAGTAGAAGGGCAAGTCTGCCCCAGGCTGTGGACCAGTCCACCATGGATCAGTCACCTGCATCACTGTGGCTCATCCTACCCAGAGGATAGCCACTGACTTAAAAACCAGTAAGCTGCAAACATCATCAGGCAGCTTTTCCAGACCAGAACCCCCTAAGCACACACGCATATGCCTGATGGTGAATCAGAGGATACCCAGCTAATTGTCTTAGAAAATAGTTCTTGCCCACTAGCAGCTTCCAAACCAAACCCATGCAAAGCTTCTCTTTTCCTGAGTGTGAATAATTATAATGTAGTGATTGTACAACAAAGATTTAGTTACTTTCAGTCTCAAAATTGTCATGACTTAAAGTAAACATACGACAGCTAATATCTAGCAATAAAGAAAAAAAATGAGCACTTAATTAATCAGGGCCCTATTGCTGGAATCTTCTGTCAGCTCCAAGCTTTTGTTTAAACTGAACCCTGCATTCCTGACTGCTTGTCTGCAGCGGATAATGGGCCTACATTATCCACAGGTATGATCAAAGTTCACTTAATTGTTGTTTCTGGGGAATAACTGAATATTTCTATAAACTCAAATACCTATATTATTAGTACATACACTGGGCAATGATCCTATATGAGGAATTGAGGTCTGGTCTAGAAATTGTCATGAAAAGAAAAAAAAGGGCAAGATGAACACTTGGGACCGGTAGGGTCCAGGACAGGGGGCTGGAGCTTCTGGGATGTAGGATTAGAGGCCCTGGCTAGGTAAGCAGCTCTGTTAAGGAGCTTGGAGCTACGAAGGAAGCTATGTTTAAAAATCAGAAAAGCATTGGGGAGGAGTTGAGTCTAGAAGAATAATCATCTAACATAAAGATATTCTGGGCCCAGAAGTTGGGTTAACTTCTGAATCTGAGGTCATCTGGGGAAAGGCATTTCCCCGGGAGGCCTCTCGCCAGGGAGCAAGGCACTCAGTCACTTCCTTACTCCCTGGGCGGGCCAGGAAAGCAAACTTGCAAACTCAATTTATAGGACACGGAACTAGACATGAAAGCAAAAGGTGAATGTGAGTGCAGCAGCTGAATCATCCAACCAGTCGTAAATTGGAACAGAATCGCCCCCTTTGCTGCTCCTTTTGCCTTCTAACCAGCTCAAGGTCCAGAACTCAACAGGAGGCCAGAGTCTGACCTCTATGGAGGGTGCTTCCTGGGCTACTTGTAGCTGGCTTCTGGCCAGGTTCACCCAATGGGAAGGTCAGGCAAGAGACAGGCGGGTGGGAGGAGGGAGAGAGGTCAGAGCATCTCCTCTTGCTCCTTCCTGCAGCTCCTGCCTAGTGGCCCCTCGTTAGTGGCTCCCACTCTCCCAAGGCTCTGCTATAGCATTTCCTGTCCTGGCCTCTGATGGCCCAGGACAGTCACTTCCTTCCTGGGGACATTAACACTCCTCCTGGCTGATTCTCTTTCACTCCTGCATTCACAGGTGACCCCTCTGAGCTGGGGTCTGTCTCTTGCTAGACCCCTGACTTCATACTGGAGAAGAGAAGCCAGAGATGCTGGAATCAACACAGCATCTCATACATACTGCCACTTACTTGGCAAAATTGTCCATCGAAACCCAAGATATCTTACAGAGTAAAACGAGAACTCCACATATACTTTTAAAATAAAGGGACCTTCAAAAACCATCAATCTTCAAACCCCCCCACCTGTTGCCGTGGCAGTTCACTGTCCTCTTTGTTCTCTGTGGGAAGGATCTTCAGTGGGAAAGGACGCTTTACTAGGAGTAATGGAGACTGCCTCAGGTCTCAGTCTTCTGTGTTGTACATGGAAGGAAAATTAAGGTGAATTTCTTGCTTGCCTCAAAGGAGTTGAGGGCTACAGAGGCAGCAGTGACAACATGGGCTAGAGACAGGGGAGGGGAGGGAGTAGGGTCAGACCTCAAGGAGGGCCAGAGCAATGTGGCGGAAGGGGCCAGAGGAATGCGCAGATCCTAAGACCGCAGCCCCCACAGGGAAACTGCTTGTCCTCTGAGGACATCGTGTTTAGAGCCCGAGAGTTGTATTACTTTTGGAATAAAGAGTCAGTCTTTAGGAAAACGTCCTGCTATATGGCCAGCATATTTTGTTACTAAAGAGAGAATTATGTAACACATATTAGAATATTTTTCATAAAGTCTGTAATTAAAAAGTTACCCACACCAAAAGTGAACAAGCATCTGTTATTTAAAATAGAATTAAAATATAAGTTTATCTTATTCCCCGGCAATGCTGGATGAAGTAAGGGTTAACCATGACCTCTTTGCCAAAATTCCCTTTAGCTGAACCAGGAAGTGAGGAGACTGCAGTCTCTAAGGCGTGTGCATAAAAGGAGAGACTTCTGGGCTCCCGGGATGGGACAGTGCAGTCACTGAGCAGAGTGTAGCCAGCCAGGGAGTCCCCCCAGGTGACCCTGCAAACACCACTTCAAATCCCTTTCCTTCCCCCCATCACTCTCACATATTATGCCTCTACTAAGCTTTCACTGAAAAACAGGTTCAGAAGCCAAAAACCATTTGAATACTGCTGGTTTCGATTTATCCCAGGTATATACATGCACCACTACTATGCACAAGTAGAAGACTGCCCTAACCTGATTGTGCTTCTTAAATGCACTTTCATTCTGATGTAGGAGGCCTGCCTTTGTCAATATTTAACCCCAAGCAGAATTATCTTATTTCTAATCATTTGATCTTTTTGAGGAAGGATAAAAAGTATCAGAGGCATTAGAAATCAGTAAGATCAGACAATTAATTTGCTTACCTGCTGTCTCCAGCATTTGCGACATATAGTTTCCCCAAAAGGCAAACCACAATGAGGGCTGTGCAGCCGCCAGATATATTGTATGAACTCCTCTCTCGTTCTATTTGTAGGTCCTGAAGAAGAAAACAAAGTTAGTGTTGATTGTGTAGGAACTTGTATCAAAGGCTTTCTGATCCTCGCTCCCTTGACACAGTCCAAGAGACTGAATATACTTCAAGAAGGTACCAGAAAACCTTCAGTGCTTGCTTTTCTACCACCTAATGAACATTTCTGGAGAGGGCACTGGCATAAAACTGCCTCCTATTAGACCATCTGTGAACCAGAGACAGGAAACAAAGGATAGCAAACAGATAATACTTGGACAAAACCAAGAAGAATACAATGTAATTATATAAGTCATATTCAATAAATATCTCTTATGGGAAATTTAGTCTTCGTAAGGGCTGCCTGGGCTGCCACATGAAACATACAATATACAGGCTAAAAATGCCAAGGACTTGGACCTGATCAATGTTTTGAACCCCAAAGTCTTGGATAAATAGTTTCTTTTATGGATAGTTTCTTTGACAGCTAGATTTTTTTTAGACATATATATTTATTTATTTGCATATTTAAAGTTTACACACATGCCATAAACTCCAATATAATTTTAAAAAAACAAGCCCTTAATGACTCTGAGACACATGGTTTCTTCTGCATCCTGAGCCAAGTCCCAAAGTGGAGGTAGAGCACGTGTTCCTATTTTATAAAGTCTCATGGTATATAAGTGGTTAGGGAGAACTTGAAACCCAGCCAGGGCTAAGGGGTGCTGGACTGACACTGAGACCATGCGCAAGGGAATGCCATGGGAGAAGAAACACAAGTCTATACAAAAACCTTTAACTTTTAACAAAATCACATTAATTACAACAGCTTTACTTAGGCTTGGCCACCCACTAAATCACACACACACTCAGGTACTTGGAAGGTTATTGCACAGTTCCTTAAGTGATTGAGTCAGGATGAGACTTCTGTTCAACCAGGAGTCAACCCATGACTTAAAGATCGAAGACACACACTTTTGAACTCTGGTTTTTCCTCTTCCCACAGCCACCAATTTACAACGGTGACGCGTTCATAACAATAGCCACCATTCACTGAGCACTTTCTCTCTCTCAGGCAGTGTGCTCAGCACTTTACATATAGAATCTCATTTCATCCTCACAACCATCATTATCAACCTCATTGTTCAGCTGCAGAGAAGTGGAGTAGCCTGGCCATGTTTACCTGGCTAGTGTTTGGATTTCAACCCGGTTCTCCTCCTCCAAAGCTTGTGTTATTACACAAGAATGGTAGGAGGCTGGAGGGTGAAGGGAAGGAGGGGCATGGATGTCAGGTGGGAAGGATTATCTCAAGGCAGAACAGGAGAGGAGAAAGAAAACATCAAGATGTCTGTTTAACCTCCAAAAAATCCGGAAAAATAGAACCAATAACCCAATCCACAAAGGAGTTTGTAGGTGCAATTATCAGATTTTTTTTGTATTTAAATAACTCATATAAAGTTGATGTTATAATAGAGACATATTTCATTAAATTAATATGTAAATTGGTATATGAAGTCTATATCTAATACTACTGTTTTTAATACATTGGAAGGAATTGATCTAGACTCAGAAACTATCCTTTCACAACCAGAATCAATATTTGTTTAAATACCTAAAAGTCTTGGACGGGCGCGGTGGCTCACACCTGTAATCCTAGCACTCTGGGAGGCCGAGGCAGGTGGATCACTCGAGGTCAGGAGTTCAAAACCAGCCTGAGCAAGAGCGAGACCCTGTCTCTACTGAAAAAATAGAAATAAATTAATTGGCCAACTAAAAATATATAGAAAAAATTAGCTGGGCATGGTGGCACATGGTCCCAGCTACTTGGGAGGCTGAGGCAGGAGGATTGCTTGAGCCTAGGAATCTGAGGTTGCTGTGAGCTAGGCTGACGCCACGGCACTCTGGCCCAAGCAACAGAGTGAGATTCTGTCTCAAAAAATATATATATAATAAAATAAATAAATACCTAAAAGTCTGAATGAAAGAAAATACTTACTAAAAATTCTTTGAACACCCAACTGCTTGTGTGCTGCAGTATATGGACTGGACTGTGAATGATGTTTGTCAGACTTAATCAAATCATTGGTATGATCCAATAGGGAGAAAACTCTAAGGCACACAAAGTCCATATAAAAGAGCTGCCCATGGCAAAGAACTCCCCTGGGACTCAGATAAGCAAGTTTAGTCTGCACCATAAGTAGATGCATTATTTATCATGGTTTGTATCACAAAATATCTGATTAAAAAATTATTTAATCCTTAGGGAAAAAAAATCAAGGCACAGTGTTCAAAACTAAGATTTTTCTGCTTTAATTTTGGGGGAAACATTCCAATTAGCTTACCCAGTTAATTCCTTGCTATTATATTAACAGTGAGTCCGTATTTTTTCCTAATGGATTTCATCGTTTCTTTCACCTGTTTCTATGTTCAACTATTAATATATTCCCTCTGAAGCTCCCCCTGAATAAGCAATGCTAAATTTGGCAGCACTTTCTCAAAAAGAGTGAACTTAACTACTTTTTATGCAAGCAACTTTGCTAATATATACATGCTTTCATCAGCCCCTCTCCCACATTGTGTAGGAATATACGTGTGTATACACACTTTAATTACAAGTGTGCTCTCTGGGATCATGGTGACAAGAATTCTAAAGCTGCGTCTCCACAGACTTCATCCCTCTGAAGGATCCACTGACGTTAAAACACTCTCTTCTATTTCTTCTAAAACTGTGTGCAAGTAGAACATATTCTAAAAATAATTGCTTCCCTCCCCCCTTCTCCCTAGAAGCCAAAATAGCACATTTATTTTTTCCTACATACACCACCTACTCCTCTTTAAAAGATGTTTCACAGAATCTGAGCACTGAAAGGAACATTAAAGGACCATCTGGGTGGTTCTTTTACTATCAGATCAAACATGATAAATGAAGTCAATAAAGATATATTTACCATTGAATTACCTACCATTTTTCTTCAAACCCTCAACCTTTCAAATTAGCTTAAGCTTTTTATACTTTCAGTATAATAAATAAAAATGTAGAACTATTTTTTAAACCCTCAAGTTTGGGTATTTTTACAAAAAACAATAAAATCATGGGAAAAATTGCCTACTGCTTTGTGCTAAGCAAGGACTAATTTAGAATATTTCCCCATTTTAGCTGTCAATGAACCCTCAGACATAAATCTAGAATAACTTCCTAGTAAAACATATGCACATACTATCATTCCTTTCAAGTATGGTCTAAAAGGATCACTTAAATGACTCATAAAATTCAATTAACAAGATAATTGATTTATCTACTCAATCAAGACCTCTCAAGGCAACTTTCTACTTAGCCGGACTGAGTTATCCTCCGTGTGTCTGCTTAAATATTATATTTAAGCTAGGCTTATCTCTAAATCAAGCAATAGGTCCAATTTTTAAGACTTGGGATTTTATTTTGCTCCTGGTTGCAAGGAGAAATAGAAGCAGGGAAAGAAAAAGACGTGTGTGCAATAAGACTAATTCAGCAGGAAAGAACTGCAAGGAAAAAAATTATATTACCCATGGTGATTGTAATTTGGTTTGAAAGTCCCACAGATTATGCAACTCCAGGGTCATTCTTTGTTTCCTACCAATTTCAGGTTGCAAAAGGAAAGCAATATTGCATAGCACAAAGGAGTGAGTGATGGGTAGTTTCAATAGGACCTGGCAGCTCTCCCTAGCTGGGTTAAAACATGGTTTTGAGCACAGTGCTAATAGTGTCAGTCACAAATAATAAGATTCTGCATGGTTTTAGTATCCAGGTCTGATCTCGGTTTATTCTGAGAACAAGGCCATCTGCCAGCCAGGCAGCGGGGAAGGAAAAAAAACCTAGTACTGTGCTGCCTAATATCGCCACCTGCTGGCCCCTAGTGGAATCACATGCTCACTCCTTCCTGAAGGAGGAACTTCCTGTTCTAACAAAAACAAAGACAAAACTCTAACTTAAATAAAGATAGACAGGCAAGTTCCCAATTTACCATTAATATGCTAATTTTAGAAAACACTAGGCTTCATAAACTATGAATTAGCTTTGCATTTATTCTCCCCCTTTTCATCACCACTTATTTACATGGTTTTTACCAACAAAATCAAGCTGCCTGATATTTCCAACCATCCACTCATAGAAAAATGTATGGTAGTTTCACAAGTTAAAATATTGCCATTTTCCTCCCTTACTAATAACCAACCATGGTGGGGAATCTATATCCATACAAAAAGGAAATAGGATAGAACTTTGAGATCTTTCTGGCTACATCCAGAACTCTTCTGATTCCTAGGAGGGCAAAGTTCTCCTGTAACTCACTCAGCAAAAGAACTGACTTCCTCCCTAAGTCTGAAATGTTGGCTATTTGGCCATTTTGGGGAGGAGGGGGAGGAGATTTGGAATCAGGACTTAGAAGACATTTATCTTATACGCATCTATCGTCCCAGGCCAAACAACCTAAACATAACAGGTGACAAAACTTAACTAAGCCAGGCACTGTGAGGAAGCAGAATGGAAGTCAGTCAAAAAGTTCCTGCAATTATGGTCCTTTAGGAAGCCAGGGTTCTTTTTTCACAGTAGACACAGGAGGGATTAGCTACACAGCCTTCTCACTGCAAAGGAAGATCCGAGACGAGACGCAATCAGAAGGTTGTGGAGGTAAAGCTGTTTCTGACAGCGTGCACAGTAAGTATTAAACGCCAGTGGTCAGAGGTCACCTTTACCACCAGCCTCACGCGGAGCCAGGCAACCCAAGGATCAAAGACAAAAAGCACTGCTCTCAAAGCCGCTTAGAGTATTTGATGAAACTGGTACCACCTCCCCTCATTCCAAGCATTTTTCCCCCTCTTCTCTTAGTCTGTATTTTGCAACTGGTTCCTACCTTTTCTCAGATATAGGTACTATTTACTCTGACTCGGTGTTTCTGAACATTTTTAAGAGTCACTCTTTTGGATAGGTATCAACATTTCACTACCTCCTTTAATATTATTTAGAATAGCAACGTAAATGAGATAGTGCCTATCTCCATGTTCATATAATGTGTGACTTCCAGTGTCCCCAGACATAAGATCTTATCTTTTACTTCTATCCTCAGTGGTGTCTAGAAGAATGCTGATTATAAAATGTAAGATCAGTAAATACTAGTGACTGAGAAGAGTATTTCTTAGTGGAAAAAAACACAAACTGTTTTCCTCTGTTCTCACCTCACAACGATCAACACAGAAGACTTCTGTGACCAGGCGCGGGGTTTTCCTCCTACACACACCAAGCCAACAGTTCTGCAGCAGACACCAGCTGGGTCTCCTCCACTTCACCTCCACCCTGTGAGATAGCGTCACTTTCCACAGGTTGAGGGCTCTGGCCCCAAGACTGTCCCCACTTCTGCTGCCAGTCACAAGCCCCAGGTTGCTTTACCTGTGCTTCTGACCAACCAGCTACAAATCAGGGTTCCCATGACCTCCCTCCTTGGTTTTAATTAATTTACTAGAGTGGCTCACGGAACTCAGGAAAAGACTTATGTTTACTGGTTCATTATAAAGGATATTACAAAGGATACAGAGGAAGAGATAGGACAAGGCATAGGGGAAAGGGCATGGACATGCCCTCCCTGGGTGTGTCACCCTCTAGGATTCTCCACATGTTCAGCTATCCGGAAGCTCTCCAAATCTTGTCCTTTTGGGTTTTTATGGAGACTTCATTACACAGGCACAACTGATTAAATGATTGGCCACTGGAGATCAACTCAACCTTCAGCTTCAACCTGAGGTTAGGGGATGGGGCTGAAAGCCCCAGCCCTCTAATCCTGCCTTGGTCTTTTTGGCAACCAGGCTCCATTCTAAAGCTACCTAGGGCTGCCACCCCGCAGTCTTCTCATCAGGATACACAAGACACTCATCACTCTGAAGATTTCAAAGATTTTAGGAGTTGCATGCCAGGAAATAGGGACAAAAACCAAACATCACAGCATCGCATTGAGAGAGAAAGAGAGACACAAAGAGAGTCCAGATAACTCTGGTTCCCTGTCATTGAACTACTATAAATAAAGCAAAGCTGCTCCCGGTGAAGGAGAAGCTCTGCCTTTAGGGATATTGTGACATTCTGAGTCTTGGGGGGGGGGGGAAAGCTGCAGAGATAACATTAGTGAGGCTAACTAAAGGCCCAGGTGCTAGGCTTGGGGAACTCAGCTTTTAGGAATTAAAGTGGGAGAGAAGCAAAAGGACCACAAAGCTGAAATACCTCTATGAAATCTTATTTAATATTGAATTTCCTAGTACAGAAAAATCAGAATGACACAAAACCTGCAATACCTAAAGAACACTTAAAAACGGGAAAGCTATTAGGTGGCTGGCTATGGTAGGGGGGAAAAAAGGTTTAGGAATGGCCTGGAAATTCCAAAGCTGCCCCATTGTGTGTTGGGCATTTCAAAAAACCAAAGGTTGACACCTTAAAAAAATGACTGTCAAAAAGCTAATAATATCGAGAGAGGGAAGAAAGAAAAAGTAGTTTATATGAGTTAGCAATGGCCTTCCAGGCCATTATTTTTAGAGTATGTGGTGCAATTTCTGTGTTGCAGAATCAGCAGCTCACTCCAAGCAATTTAATAAGGTTAAGTTGGGCTTTGTTTCTATGAAACTGGAGCCTTTTTTCTTAAGTTCCTGATGAAGCAAAGAAAAAACAAGAGCATCTCTTTGTGATTAAGCTAAACAGAAGGCTTATCATCCAAACGGACACTTCTGAGAGTGAAAGGGGACAGTATTAGTAATTACCCTGGGACAAAAGGCATCAACTGGCTCAGTCCCTGGCACAACAGGAGGTAGGGCCACCTTACCACCAGGACCAAAGAACTGATGAGCTTCTCACTTCCTAAGGCCAACCGTGTACCACGCACCGTGGTGCAAAGTCCAGGTGGGCTGCAGGCCTGTAGAGGCCTAGAGATCGAGGAGGAAGCTGGGGGTTGGGGTGACTGGAAAGGAACAAACATGGAGAAGAGATGTGGCTTAAAGCTAAAGGTTCATAATATGGCACACCTGTTCCTCCACAGGTGGGCTCCAGAATCTCCAATTCACCTTGCCTCATTCCTAATCTTGAAATCTATCTTCTGACCATGGCAGACGGCAGCTCGTCACCTTTGGCCCACCTGGGTTCTCTCTCCGACTGGGGCCTTCACACAGAGGGTTTCCTCAGCCCCGTTTTGCCTGCTTGACTCCCACCCACCCCCAGCATCACTCCCAGGGAACCCTTTCCTCCCCCTGTACCATACCCCACTTCAGCCTGCATCTCCCCTCTCGTGGCTCTTCCCATTTGTATTTTACATGCTTAATCCCCGTCTTTGCCCTAATTTGTTCAATGCTCTTTTCCCATTCATACCTGGTGTAGAGCTGGTTCTCAACAGGTATTTATTGATTGAACAAATTACACATAAAAGTGAAGCAAGCGATTTGAGTGGTGTTTTTTTTTTTTTGCTGACAACTAAGTTTCCAAGGAAAATTTCAGGAAATTAACTGGCTAATTATAAGCTGAAAAAATTTAAAAGACAAGAAGGAGGCTCTTTAGTAAATATTTTTCTAAACGAACCTCTCTTTTCAAGTATAGTCATATGAGCAACCCTGAGCCTTTCACAGGTGGGAAGAGGCTGAGAGCTTTGTGAAGGCCTCAGTCAATGTGACATTGGCCTCTAGTGGATAAAATTGAGAATACAGCAGTTCCAAGTAAAAGATGTCCCGAGGTACTAGTCATAACTGAAGGATGAAAATCCCAAAGTTTCCTTTGTTTTCCACTTCTACTATATAATAAACTGACTTTTTCCTCCCATTTTAGGGAGAACCTATTGCTACAATTTTGCCTAAATAAATAACTTTAAAAATAATTAAATATTTAGCATTCTGAGCACTGTGGTCTAGAAAAATTGAGAGCTTCTATGAGAGCCAGAGAGTGAGATTTTACACCAAGCTTGAGCAGGAGTCAATTTTACCTTGCTTTTTCCTAAATAATCTTTCCCAGCCTCCTGGTGTTTTTATAGGGATTGCAGGGTTGAAGGCGATCAGAAACTCATGAGATGGAAGTGCATTTTCTTTTTAAAATATTTATTTTTTAAGAGACAAAGGTCTCGCTATGTTGCCTAGGCTGGAGTGCAGCAACTATTCACAGACACAATGCCACTACTGATTAGTACAGGCGTTTTGACCGGCTCGTTTCAGACCTGGGACAGTTCACCTCTCCCTAAGTAACCTGGTGATCCCCCAATCCTGGGAGGTCACCGTATTGATGCTGAACTTAATGGGGACACCCAACTGGCATAGTGCACTACAGCCCAGAACTCCTAGGCGCAAGTGATCGAACTGCCTCAGCCTCCCAAGTAGCTAGGATTATTGTCCCCAGCCACAGTGCCTGGCAGAGGTGCATTTTAAACCACCTGCTAGTCAATGTGACAAGGAGAGAAAAGCTGAGATCAAAGAAGGGCTGCATTTAAGAAAGGAGAGGGTGAAAATTTGAGGTGTGAGTATATGAACTATTTTTGCCTTACAAACAAATCAGGTGATGATGTGTATTGTTATTCTTTACTTATTAGCACACGACCTGACATTGTGAGATCCTGGAATGTGCATTGTACACTCAGTTCTGGTGAGATGCTTTTAGCTGCTCTGTTTTCATTTAACAGCTTGTCACCACTTTTTAATCTCCAGGTTTTAAGGACACTACTGCCCACTCACCTAACTCAAGTGCTTATAAACATCCTTAAATATCTCCCTCTTTATCTGTACGCAGGTTGCCGCACAGGAAAGAAAATCTCTGGAACCAAAATAATTGGCTCAGAAAAAAGCGAGCTCAGAGAGAAAAGGAGGTCAAACGGAACAAAGCAGGGGCGGCCTGCGCGCATTCTTGCGGGGCGGAGGGGCAGCACGCTCCTCCTGAGGACGTCCTCAGCAGCCAAACGAAAGAGCCACTGTGCCCAGGTGAAACAAGTGATTCTTGGATGCCAGCCCCACGGTTCTGTTCTCCGCCAGCAGCTACTTTGTCAGCAGTGGGAACCACATTACCAGTGGTGGTAAAATAGCCGTTCTCAGATGAGGCCTGTATAGGAAGGGTGCTTTTGAGCACGTTCCTAAACACAGTTTCCTACTAACCCCTGGACTTCATACACACGTGTGAAACTGATGGCAACCACGCTCACACTGCAATTAAGTGGAAGGGTACCGGCTGGCACCAATACGTGTGTGACGAAATGGAAGTGGCAAGGCGCATATTTCGTAAGCCTATGAGCTCATGCACTACTACCCTTCTCTTTCATCACCTTTTACATTTCTACCAGCACTCACTGCCAGGAACCCTATCCTCCTTCTATGGAGAGCAGAAGCCCGGTCATCAAAGGAAGCGTCCAGGTGGCAGCAGGCACTGAGACCACGCACTCTCAGGGAACCCTTCCCGAAGGAAGGATTCGACTTAAGCCACCGCCCGGCCCCTGCTGCCCTGGACTCTTCAGCGGCACCTACCATTTCCTTGAACGCGCTTTCAAGAGCCCCGATGACTAGGCACTCGTGTGGAATCTTCTTCTCGGTGAAGAAGCGCGTGGGCGGGGTGCTGGGGGAGCCGGGGGCGCCGACCCCTCCGCGCAGGGAGGCCGCCCGGGTCAGAGTCCGGCTGTTGGCGGGCGTGTGCTCGGGCTCCTCCCCCAGGCAGGTGGGCGGCAGGACGGCCGAGTTCTTCAGGATCTCCACGATGTCCTGCAGCTGCTCCGTGACGTGGTGCTGCAGCAGGCGCGACGCCACCACGGCGGCCCCGGACCCCGCGTGACCGTCAAACAGCGACCAGTAGTGGCAGGAAACGCCCTCGTTTTCCTGGTGGGAGAGGGCGACAGGGAGGGTGAGAATGGCTGTGGCCTCTGCCCCAGTGGTCTGCAAACAGTGGGGTCACAACACGGCAAAAATACCCAGGGAAAGGTCCCCACATCAGTCACTATGGTTACCCCCCACCCAAGGGATGAGGTGGTCCCTGCCTCTCCATCTAAGGAAGGAGACCAAATTATCACACACTTAGTTACTAACTGGGAGGGCAAGATCTACTTTAATTTGATGTGTAGGCATCTGCGGTAAAACTCCATACAAACAGAGTCTGGCTTGAACATTCAACTCCTCACCTCCTTTCTATTTCAACCCCAAAGTAGGACTGGCATGGAGTCCTGAAGAAACTCAGGCCCTTTTGCAGGTTTTCCAAGAGGAAATAAGTAGGCCCATTTCCCCCCTTTAGGGCCCCTACACTCTCAGATAATTGTCCCAGCTTCCTTGGTCTACATCCTGAATTTTTAGGACATGTTTTTCCTCCTAGACAACCAGTCTAGTCCAGGCCTCACAAGGTGCAGCTATAATAATGTCCTTTTCATATTTTCTACCTCACTCATTCTCCAATATTGCTAGTCATCAGGAAAATGCATCTTTCTGTCCCCTCTTCCTGCCTTACAGCTATGTGCAGCCCACGTTCTCTCACCTGTTATGGATTTGGTATCTGCCAGTGCATTTCTAGACTACTTCAAGATGAGCACTTTCAAAAACATATTTGAACTGTACATGCCCAAGATCTTAGCCAGAGGAGAAAAGAAGCTCAATTATGATATAACTGATAGGATATCTTACATCATAGACAGAAATTAATCAAAATGGATTAAAGACTTAAACATAAGACTTGAAATCATAAAACTTCTAGGAGAAAAGATAGGGAAAAAACTTCTTGATACTGATTTTGGCAATGATTTTTTTAGACATGACACTAAAAGCATAGTCAACAAAAGCAAAAATAAACAAGTGGGACTACATCTCACTCAAAAGCTTCTGCACAGCAAAGGAAACAATCAACAAAAAGGCAGCCTATGGAATGAGATAAAACATCTACAGACCATGTATCTTATAAGGGGTTAATTTTCAAAATATATAAGGAACCCCTACAATTGCATTGCAAAAAAATATCCCAACAAATAAGCTGATTTAAAAAAATGGGCAAAAGACTTGAAGAAATATTTCTCCAAAAAAGACATATAAGTGGCCAAGAGGTATGTGAAAAGATGTTCAACATCAATACCTTTTGTAATAAAACTCTTGGTGAACTGAGAATAAGAGGGACCTTCCCTAATCAGATAAAGGGCATCTATGGAAAACCTACAACTCACATCATACTTCATGGTGAAATACTGAATGCTTTCCCATAAAATCTGGCAAAATGCAAAAATATGTGCTCTCACCACTTCTATCCAGCATTGTACTACAAGTCCTAAATAGGCAAGAAAAAGAAAAGGTCTAAAGATTATAAAGAAAAATAAAATTTATTTATCCTGGCTTTGAGCAATTTGAGCATGATGTGCCTTTGTGTCACTTTCTTTATGTTTCATATGCTTGGAGTTTGTCATTCTTGATCTGGGAATTTATAGTTATTTCAACAAATTTAGAGTTTTTCCAGCCATTATTTCTTAAAAAAATTTTTTTTGTAGCCCTCTCTCTCTATTCTCCTTGGAAGAGTCTAATTACATATATATTAGTCCCTAGAAGTTGTCCCACAGCTCACTGAGGATGTTTTCATTTTTAAAATATTTCATTTGGGTTAATTTCTATTGTATTAAAGTTCACTAATGTTTTCTTAATCTTTTTCTTTTTTGATTAAAAAATAGCCAAAGGATCTGAATGGACATTTCTCAAAAGAAGACCTGCGAGTGGCCAACAGGTATATGAAAAAGTGCTCAACATCACAGGAAAATGCAAATCAAAACCACAATGGGATGTGACCTGATACCTGTTAGGGTGGCTATTATGGAAAAAACAAAAGACTAGTGTTGGCAAGAAGGTAGAGAAAAGGGAACCTTTGTGTACTCTTGGTGGGAATGTAAATTAGAACAGCCATTATGGAAAACAGTATGGAGGTCCCTCAAAAAATTAAAAACAGAACTATGATATGATCCAACAATCCCACTGCTGGGCACATATCCAAAGGAAGTGAAGTCAGTTTCTTGAAGAGGTATCTGCATCCCCATGTTCATTGCAGCATTCATCATGCCAAGATTTGTTAACAATCTTAGCATCCACTGACAGATGAATGGTAAAAGGTGGTATATGATATATATACACAATAAAATATTATTCACCCATTAAAACGAAATTCTGCCATTTGTGACAACATAGATGAATCCAGGGGACTTCATGCTAAGTGTAATAAGGCAGGCACAGAAAGACAAATACTGCATGATCTCATTTATGTGGAATTTCAAAAAAGTCAAACTCATTGAAGCAGAGAGCAGAATGTGGGTTGCCAGGGACTACGGGTGGAGGAAATGGGAGATGTTGGTCAAAGGGTACACACTTTCAGTTATAGTAAGTCCTGGGGATCTAATGGACAGTCCAGTGACTATAGTTAATAATAATGTATTGTACACTTGAAATTATCTAACAGTAGATTTTTTTCTTTTTTTTTATTTCAGCATATTATGGGGGTACAAATATTAAGGTTACGTACATTGCCCATGCCCCCACTCCCCTCTCGAGGCAGAGCCTCAGGCATGACCATCCCCCAAACGTTGCACATCTCACTATGTTTGTATATACCCATCCCCTCCTCCCCATCCCACCCACCTGACACCCGACAAATGTTGTTCATATATGTCCAGTTAGGTGTTGATCCGTTAATACCAATTTGCTGGTGAGTACATGTGGTGCTTGTTTTCCATTCTTGAGATACTTCACTTAGTAGAATGGCTTCCAGCTGTATCCAGGAAAATACAAGAGGTGCTATATCACCATTGTTTCTTAAAGCTAAATAGTGCTCCATGGTATACATATACCACATTTTGTTAATCCACTCATGTATTGAGGCACCTGGGTTGTTTCCACAACTTTGCAATTGTGAACCTAACAGATTTTAAGTGTCCTCCCCCCACACAAAAACTGACAACTGTTAATTAACTTGACTGTGGTGATCATTTCACAATGTACATGTATATCAAATCATGGTGTACACTTTAAATACATATAACTTTTGTCAATTATACTTCAATAAAGCTGGGGAAAAATAAAACATTACATTTGGAAAAATTATGATATATTAGGTAGAATATGAAATACTAAGATTAAATAAATATTTGGGATCTTTATTTTCAGAACACTGATGGACAAACAGGTGAGGTGCATATAACATCTACTTCTGACTACTGGGTTTATCTACTCCACAGCAATAAATATTAAAGGCTTTTTTTCTTTTATTAGCTGGAGCCATTAAATAAAGTTCTTTTGGTTCTTCATAGAATGATGCTGAAAGATACTGTGTAGTTATGGTGACATGCTATTCTGTTTGTGCTCTTTAAAACTTTGTTTTCATTCAATTCTGTGTGAGGTGCTGAGAGATAAAATAGTCTTTCTTTTTAGTAAACAAATACTGAGCACTTTCTGTGCAATAAGCACTATAGTAGGCAGTAGGGATAAAAGATTAGCTGAAAGAGATATCACAAATGGCCTGATAAAATAGACACTGATAAAACAATCACACACATAAACCTAAGATCACAAGTCTGGTCAAGGATAGGACAGGAGGGACTCTCAGTGTTGCAAGGCCAGCTTATAGAGGGGCATATTGGAGAAGGCTTCCCAAGGATGTGAGGACCACACATAGTGATGGGTGGAAGTTCATGAGATAAGGGGGGGGGGAGGGGAGAGAATACCAAGTGAGAGCAATAGCAGGTGCAAAGGCCCTGTGGTAGGAAGATGCATGATGAGACTAAGCCATGGCCATGTGGCTGAATAGGAGAGAGAGATTGGAGAGGGAGGTAAGGGCTAGAACACTCAGCCCTAGCAGGACACATGAAGAATCTTGGCTGTAGCCTAAGAGTAACAAAAAGCCATTGATTGAGGTGGGAGTGACAACATTGATTTATGTTTTTAAAAGATCACTCAAGCTATTCTGTGAGGATCAGGAGAGAAATAAGAGTGAAGAGCAATGGTGTAGGTAGGAGGGAAATCCTACCCTAAAAAAACATTCAATTACATTCAGGCAGTAAGAAACACATATGAGGAGGGGATGGGTATATACAAACATAATGAGTAAGATGTGCAACGTATGGGGGATGGTCATGCTTGAGGCTCTGCCTCGAGGGGGGAGGGGGCATTGGGCAATATACATAACCCTAATATTTGTACCCCCATAATATGCTGAAATTAAATAAATTAATTAATTAATTAAAAAAAGAAACACATATGAATAACTAAAAGCACCATAACACAGAGCTATAAGCAATAAGATTTCTATTTCATAGCAAAGTGAAGGGAACAATGATCTAAGAATTAAAAGATGTGGATTCTAGTCCCACTTCAACACCAGTCAGCTGAGAGGGGGCAGAACAAGGTGAAGGAGGCAGCAAAGGGGTTAGACCCGAGCTGGGTCATGTACTAGTTGGACATCCCTCTTGCTTAACCTTTCTGTGCCATGGGTTTTTTGAACAAGATAAAACCAAGCTAATCACGAGATTTCAATCCTCAGTGTATTCCTATGCCAGAGGAATACAAAGTGAGCAATAAACTATTTGGGGAAATACAACCAGAACATGGGGCCCCACTACATGCTTAGAGTTCAGCTCAGCTGTTAAAGTATAAGAGACCCTAAAGTTAGAGAAACATCCAGTTACAGGTCTAGGAAACCCTTCCCAGTGTTTAACAAATCTTATTTAGCAGGCAATGTTCTAAAGCTTTACAAATATGAACTCGTTTAATCCTTACTTCAGTCCTGCGAGTAATCACCCTATAAGGTGTGTTATTATCCCCGTTAGAGGAAGAAAATGAAGGACAGAGTGTCACTGCTGTAGGTCACCACCTATTAAGTGATGTCGCTGGCACCAGGGTCCATGCTGTCAGCCATTAACCTCTATGCTACAGTGCACGCCCCACCCCGATTCTGCCCATCCCAGAGGGCAAGCTTGCCTTAATTTACACTTGGCACCATAATCCATTTCTCCACTCTGCAATCTCAGTTGCAACCAGAGTGATTTTTTTCCTAAAACACAAAGTTTGGTCATATTTCTTTTACTGGCCTAATAGCCTGCTCTGTGGGCTCGCTCCTGTCTGTGGGCCCCCAGCTTGCAAACTCTGATCTTGTCTCTGATGTTCTCCGCACATTCTAGCCCTTACTTACATCCCACCCACACCAATCTGCAGCTCATCACAGACCGCCAACCAGCTCCACCTCCTTTGTGTAGCTCCCACCTGCCTTTGAGTACTCAGCTTACAAGTCACCTCTTCCTGGGAGCCCCTGCTGCACTCTGAGCATCACATGGACAGTGGCCTTGAGGGCTAGGTAAGGTTGGGTGAAATTGCAGAGTTTGGCAAGGCAGACTGAGAAGCCTCAATTTACCACCTTGGAGTAATAGTGCAATGCGATGCCTCTGTATCCACGAGCTCCCCAAGAGCTGCTTTTGCAAGAAGGAAGCCCTGGAAAGGCTCCCCAAAGACAAGAGATGTCTCAAGGAACAATATAAGGATGGAGAGAAATATATGATGCTTGAAATGTGGCCAAGATATTACAAAGAATAAAATTCTATTTTTGAAAGTGGCATGATCAAAGAGGATGTTCTAGAAGCTTACTTTAAAAAGGATACAGGATTCTACCTTCTCTCCCACCTTCCTCTTTCCTCAAAGTGATGCCATCAAATGCTGTAAGGTAAGCAGGAGAGTTTGATGCATGAAATCAGACCTGAGAATCTTGAGGAATGAACATCTCATCTCATCTCCTCAACATCATCGAGGGCGTTTCATCAGAGTCAGGGATCTAAGCCAGGAATAAGGAAGCTACGGCAACGCAACTGTGAACCTCAGAGAGAGGCCTGAAGGATCACAAGCGGTATGAACACGATGCTGTTAAAGCATCTCAAATCTGCTATTTCACTGCAAATACACTTACGTTGCTTCACTGCTTAGAACTTTCAATGCCTCTATACTGCCCTTAAAATACCGTTTGTTCTCCTGTCTGCTGACATAGCCTACAGGCCCTTCATGATCTAGCCGCCCCCATTCTGCAGAGCCTCTCTTGCTTCTCCTTGCAAGTGGTCCTGAACTTCTCTCCTTTCTCCCTCCTAACTCGTAGTGACCTCCGGAACTATGACCATCGTGTTTTTCTCCTGCCTGAAACACTGATTCCTAACTCTCTCCATGGAGAACTATTTATCCTTCAGTTTTCGAAGGAAGCACCTTCCCCATCAAGCCTGCCAGGGGACCACTTCAGCCCCTGTCTGAGCGCCTTGTACAGCATTGATGCTCAATAAATATTTATTAAATATACAAAGAAAGGAAGGGAGAGGATGGGTTTTTAAATTCTGTTTTTATTTATTTATTTTAGTTTTTATGACAGAGCTTGTTAAAACACATTGTTTTTAGCTTTCAAAGCAATATAGCAGCTTGGGAAATAAGAATTTCATTTAAGACACTTCACATTGGTAAAACAAACAGAATGTAACAAATTTAACCTACTCCCAGGATTGAAGCTGACTCCGTCTCACTTTATTTATCCAGGACTGTGTCCTCTCAGCTCTCTGAGGCCAGGTGTGCCATGCAAATAAGCAGGATCTAGGGCCCTGGGAATCTCAGAGGGGCTACGAGGAAACCAAAGGGACATTGCCACCTCTGACTGAACTTGATCTGCTGAGCCCTGTAGTCCTACATGACCAGTATGAAACACTAACACACCCATGTGCGCTTGTCTATTCACTCTCTTCTAAGCTAAGGCACCATCCACCCCCTCATACCATTAGTCACTGTAGAAGGAGGAACACCTCCTCAGTTTGGTGTTAGCTCTGAGAATCAGATTTGGAGTTTACATGGTAAATAAACAAGGTTTCAGGTTTTACATTATCTAATAGTCCAAGGCAATTTTGGCCGCTTTAAACACTGGGTAATTATGCATTTTCAAATGAGTTAAAACAAACAAATCCCACCTATCATGATATGCCTTAACATAGAAAGACCATAGGCTTTAGATCAAGACAAACCTGGGCTCTGGAATTTACGAGGATGTGTCCTTGGGCAAGTTTCTTAACTTCTCTCAACCTCCATTTCCTTATTTAAAGACAGGTAAGGGACAAAGTGGCCGTATGATGCATGTCTCAGAGCCTCCTTCCCACCTGCCGGGCTGCATGTTGGGCGGGGAGGGCCCGCACAGCAGGGAGGGAGAACATCATGGTTTCCAAGCTCTTAACGCTAACATTCTAGAGCATGACCAGGTGACTACAGTTGTGATGAGTGTTAGGAAAAAAAAAGGTGCATGGTGTCACAGGAGAGGATAACAGGTACTAGAGGTGCAGATAACCACGGAGAGGGGAAGGGTGTGACTATAGAGGGAAAGCATGCGGCAGTTATTTGTCGTGATGAAACTGCCCTGGATCCTGATTGTGGCAGTGATTATACATATATTTGCATGTATTAAAATTCATCAAACCGTTTATCAAAAGAAAAAATGTTAATTGTACTATATAATCTAAAAAATAATAAATAAGTAAATTGTGTAGCGCCGTGTCCAGCACCTTGGAGAAACAAGGAAGTAAAAGTAGAAGTAACGTCATTACTCACATTGTTAAATCTCCTGGCGGGGGCGGGGGGACACTGAGCAGGCCAGGCCGGGAGACCAAGCTGCACACATGTGCTCTTTACTTTCCACTCTGCCAAATGGGGTGCTCGCTTCGCTGCACTGTGTAACTCTCGCATCTGTTCTTTCTCAAGTTACTTCCCCTATGGGAAGTCTCAGTTCAAAGGACATCTATTCAGCATCTATTGTGTTTAATGCCCCTAATACCACCACAAAAAGGGTATTATCCCATTTTTACCAATAGTGAAACTGGGGCACAAAGAGTTGAAGTAACTCTACTGGTATGTGGCAGAGGTAGGAATTGAACCCTTCACACTCCAAGTTAAGGGATCTTCCCAATTTCCCAGTATCACACAACTTTGTGTAATGAATCTCCCTACCTTCTGTTACTCTATGGCTGTTAGCACTTCAGTGTTGCTTGCATTATTTTAACGTTTTTGTTGCTGACTAGTAATTGCCCATATGTCCCAGGCCATCAACTGATTGCTAAAACTTGTTGGCTGTGGCTCTGAATTACTTGCTCATGTGATAGTATCAGAAAATGTTGATGGCGCAGCAGCACAGCAAGCAAGGTTCTACATGTGAAAAATCAGACTCTGCAAACTTAGAGTAATATGCTTTTGAAATAATGAACTTTAAAATTACTAATATTATATTCCAACAAGTGTTTACCCTTGTTTTTGCTCCAGATAAACACGAGTTAAACGTGTACTCCATGTTAAGAAAAACAGTATCAAGTCCTTTCCTGACTTACCATATAATTCAGTTTGGCAGAAATCAGTTATGACTCACAAAAAATAACTTAGAAACAGTTTTCCAGTGGCACTCCAAATTATTTCATCTACCAAAAAAAAAAATCAGTCTTATATGCAATTTACAACACATACGCCTACCCACCTCTTTTCAGGAAAACATCTGCAGCTTGATCAAGGAAGATTCCGGAAGGTGACAAATTGGGAGTTTTTAAATTCACAGTTTCTCTTTTAGGCTCTCTTTAAAGTAGGCCCAATGTTATATCCTCTTCTCTCAAAAGTTCTAGAAACAGCTCTTTAATAATATTGTTTATTTTCTTCTTCCCATTTTCACAAACATGGAACATAAGGAATTCTAACTGGGAAAGGCAACTTGGGGCTTTCAGCAAATACAAGATGGCTCCAAACAGAAATTTATCCACTATCCAAGGAGCTGAAATGATTTCAGATACAAGCAGTTGATGTTCATTTAGCTTCAGGTATAATTATAGCACAGCTATCCAAGGAT
Source organism: Cheirogaleus medius (assembly GCA_008086735.1). Classification (NCBI taxonomy): domain Eukaryota; kingdom Metazoa; phylum Chordata; class Mammalia; order Primates; family Cheirogaleidae; genus Cheirogaleus; species Cheirogaleus medius. The sequence goes on along the minus strand of VBSM01002616.1, from coordinate 10,169,082 downwards.
GTCAAAAATCACCGGCTTAAATTCTAGCCACATCACGTGGTTACCGAGACAGGAGCCACATCACGTGAACCTTACCTCTGGAGAAGCCACAGTCAAAAAAGCCAGGGTGAGCCATATGGGAGGCTACGAGGCACCTACCCCGCTTATGATGTGTTACAGAGAAGGGGAGGTAGACATAACCTCAGACATTTCCCGGGAGCCCAACAGAAATACTGAGACGTAAGGCAGGAAGCACACAAGAAAACCAAGGAGTGGGGTTTGACGAATTTGCAGCAGCTTAAAGAATGGAGGCCTCTGCATTCTTTTGCTCACTGCACAGAGCTCCAGAGGTGTGCAGACCTCTTCATCCCTCTCCCCCCGAGATGAGTGCTCTCCACACGGAACACTCAAATCTGAGGGGGAGTTAAAAACGACCAGTCAGCGTGTAAGAGAAACATCAGAAGCGCTTTCATATTTTTCACCTAAAAATGAAGAGATTCAACTTTACTAGCATTTCTTGCACAGGCTGACACTTGCACCCTCATGTGGTCAGTAAGTCAGAGATCCCTTCGTGCACACGGAGTGTTGTTGCTCTTCCATGTCCCTTAGCTTTGGCATGTTGCAACCTATGGCATGCACGTGTGCCCCCACTGAATGGTCTTATGGATTATATTACTAAGTTTTTAACTAAATTATCCCTCACAGAGTGGACAACAGGTTTAAAAAAAATCCTGCAAAGAAAATGCTGATAGAAAACATGAGCAAGTAAGAACATGTTGAGAGCTGGCACTTCATACTCCCAGTAATGACAATCCAGTCATATCTGACAATAATCACCATCATATCTGGCCAAAAGAACCTGAAATGCTCCAGGAGACAGCTGAAATATGGAATTATACTTGCTACTGTTAATGATGAATTGTGCCTTGAGATATTAGCTAATGATGGCATGAAATCTTTGCCGTTAGCAAGATGGTAAATGAGTTACCATGTGAAAAACACTTAGAACAATGCCTGGCATACAATAAACACTGTATAGCTGTTAGCTGTTATTATTTTAAAATGTTGATGTTTCATCTTTATTGCCTTTAAATTATTACATAATTTTAATATATTTCTATAATTAAAAAATAATTATATACTATATGGGTATGTAGGAGTGTGGTTATATATCAATAAATGAACAAACACATTGGGGGTACATTCTAAAAAAATTGTTTTTAATTGAGGTTTGGAGACTGCTACTCTAGAAATAGTTATCCTAAGGGAAAGAGTGGTATCTTCCTGGTAGCCTTTGCAAGTCCTCAGCTCATTCAATATTCATCTTCCCTTCCCTACCGGAACTATTCAGGCATTTATATAAGCTGAGGAGGGGCCCTAGCAACAGCATGAAAGGCAAATCACAAATGTAGAAATCCCACTTTAAGTAAAATCCATGGTTGACTTTATAAAATGCCCAGGATGAGCATGGAATGCGCTTGCTGCCCCGCCTTCCCCACGACCAAAGAAAAGAGATTTATCATTTCCCACTGGGTAAACAGGGTGGCCGTATTCTTCTGATTCCTCACTTTACACTATGTGTTTTGATTTCTATAAAGTTTCTGGCTAGTTTTCAAGGTGTCATGGTGCGGATGATAACAGGGAGTCCAGAGTGTCTGTTTTAGGCATTCCCTGCACAGTGCTTTCCATTTCCAGTTTTTTGTTTGATCCTTGTAGTAACAGTGAGAGGAAGAAGGATGAGCCCATGAAGAGGCAGAGATGAAGGAAAACTCCAGTGACTTCATGAAAGTCCCTCTTACGGCCTGTGTTCTACTGCTGTTCTCTGTGGACCACAACCACACAGCACAGTTTGCTTTTTACCCTACCTCTCTTCTCGATTAAATCATTCAAATAATAATTTGCATATTGAGATATTCTACTCTCCAGTGCTGGGGGGTACTCCTAATTTCACATACTTTAGTAAATATGCCGCTTCCTTCTCGGGACATGGCAACACGAATGCAGATTTCTTTGGTTCATTTCTTCCAACATTATGAGGCATTAAAGATGTAGGATAAGTTGAGTACGTTTTGTTTTTGTTTTTAAATGGCAATTTAGACCCATATTTTAAAACACTATTAAATAAACATTAAATCACTTTATAAGAGTAAGTATAAAGTTTGCAAGAGTGTTGGCTAAATTGTGTTGTGGTTTAGTCTAGACTGGTAAATTAGCTCAGGAATATTCTCAAACTATTGCTTTATTTATCAGCAACTTCTCCCTAAATTAGTTTACAGAAAACACGTAAGTACCATGAAATAATATGGAAATGCAGCTACAAACTCCACTATCTGAATAACAACAACAGATAATATTTATAGAGCACTTACCACGGGACAGGCACTCTTTTGAGCACTTTTCACATTTTTAACTCATTTAATTCTAACAACCCCATGAGGTAGGAACTATTACCCCCCATTTACAGATGAGGAAACTAAGGCATGGAGAGGTCATGTAACCTATACAAGGTTACATCTGGTAAGTGCAGAGCTGGGATTCAAACTCAGATACTCATTACTATTCAATCACAAGGCTTTTTCTTCTTGCCAGGGCTTATGCAAATGATGGTCTTGCTATACTTTAGCTAGAAAAATGAACTACAAGGACAAGATGATGACAATTTCATTTCAGTTCTGTTCTTCACCTGGGTCAGTAAGGGCTGTTACCCAGTTTCTGAGTTGATAGGGGAAACTGCTAATTTACTCCTATATCAAAAGAGAAATCATAATGGAAATGAGAAAATATTTAATATCAAATTGTATTGAAATTATACATGTCAACAGTAGGAGTTATTCTTCCTTTATTTCAGACTTTCCAAAGAGGTTTCCCTGCTACATTTCTCAATCACTAATGGTCAAAGAGGCAGCATGTTATAAGTCTGAGGCCAGACTGCCTGGCTTGAAGCAAGCTCCACACTTTCCAGCTCTGTGCCTATTTCTTCACCAGTAAAATAAAGATAATAACAATACATATTTATCTATATATTACAGGTTGGGCATCCCTAATACAAAAATCTGAAATTTGAAATGCTCTGAAATCTGAAACTTTTTGAGCACTGATATAAGGCCACAAGTGGAAAATTCCAGTCCTGACTTCATGTAATGGGTTGTAGTAAAAATGCAGGCATGCAAACACAGTTTATTCGGCAGCCTCCAGGGAAAAATAGAATTGCCTTCAGGCTATGTGTATAAGGTATATATGAAACATAAATGAAGCTAGTGTTTAGACTTGGGTCCTATCCCCCATGATATCTCATAAAGTATATACAAATATTCCAAAATCTGAAAAAAATCTGAAAGACAAAACACTTCTAGCCTCAAGCATTTGGGATAAGGGATACTCAACCTGCATGAAGTTAAATGAATTAATGCTGTAACTAAGCACTTACATCAATGTCTGACACATACTGCTGAATGTTGACTTTTTTTAAAAGAAGAAAAGAAAATCTTAAGGGTTTATTGTCTTTGCCAATGTTCTTCCCACCTAAAGCTGTGGGAAGTCAGATTACAAAGGAAGCAAGAAGAAATTTCCATCTCAACACTATTTATTTTCCTTTCACCTTAAGATTTGCCACAGTGGAAAAATCTATTATGGAACCAAGTTTTAGTTGTGTTCTCAGCTATGACGAACATCTTGGTCAAACCTGGTCTTCAGAGTAATCCAACACTCACAAGAAGGGAACTTTAAAGTTATTCTATCTGACATCAGCCTCCTCAATTCCTGGTTGTAAAGTCGTCCTTCTTGATCACTGGCAATAGTTCTATGTCCCTGGAACTAAAGGAATAGGAGTTTTGAAAGAAACCATTGCCCTACTGCTTCAAAAAAGCCTAAGTAGGTAAATATAAAGTTTGTATTTTCTTCAAATGTGTACAAAAAAGAGCAAAAACTCAGAGTAATAAACACAATGAGATGAATAAAAAGCCACTCCTTTTGCATTTTATAGCTGACGTCATTGCAGGAAGCAGACTGTCAGGTGGCCAAATACTCCAAAGGGCCATTGTGGAACTAGAAGCAACTTTTATTTAATGTTCTGGGGGGTGAAAGAGTCCTTCTTACAGAAAACAGATGAAAAGAATGGCAAATCTTCAGTTCGGAGAGTTGAAATAGCCCCTTTCTCATTTCCTTTTTCCCTCTCCCCGCCCCAATTTTATCCTATTTGCCTTGAATTCCCACAGTGCTGCCCCATCCTCTGCTGAGAAAGATAATCAGCTTTCCTCTCCCCTGCTGATGAACTTGGCTGAGATGCTGACACAGCCATCTCCTGTTATTGTAATTAGACACTGAACTAACAGATACTGAAACCACACACTTTGATGTGTTTTGACTAAATTAAACAACACAAGGGTGCTCCTAAGGAAATAAGACTTGGAATGCATGTGTCCGTAAGTCTAGTCTCAAGCCAAAAACAATCTGTTCCAAATAGAGAATCAGATGTGGGGGGATAAATGTTCTGGTTGTGGCCACAATACCCTGACTATTCCCCACTCACCCATCTTACATAAGGACATGCACTTCTTATCTTCATAGTAAAGTTACAAGATGCTCTTAGGAGTAAATTCTTTTCCATCCTCAGATAAGTCACCTAGTATCTTCCTCCTTTTATCTCATTCCTAGAATGACTAAATACTTGGGAACTGAAAAGCAAAATCTCTTGGAAAAGCTGTATTTTCACCTGCAGATGGCAGTCAGTGTGATAAGACTCCTTATAACCTTTCAAATCAAAGAAAACCTAGTAATGGTGATTACTTCCCATAAATCTTGGTCTGGTTATTAAAAAAAAAGGCTTCCGTGGGAGGCAGGAAGCTGTTGGGGACAAGGTGTTGTTCTCCACAAGCTTACAGCATCTTTCCTAAGGGACAATCTTATGAAAGTGTCTTTTGAAAATGCTAGCTTTTTAGATTTCCTTCTTTTCCTGGTCACCCAACCTATGTTCCCAAATAATCAGAGGCATAGGAATGTTAAAAGGCTTGCACACTGTCGTGGAGTATCTATTTCGTATCTGCCAGACCGTGGGCTTTTGTGGCTCTTCACATTCAAACTACCCAAAAGTGATCCAGGCACAAGATAAGTTCCACCCTTCACTTGTCATTGAGAATATCTTTCTATACTGTACTTCATATCGACTTCATCAGAGACCTCAAAACGTCTCTTCCTTATCCTCAAAAAAGAAATATTTATTATGTATTCTGCATTATATCACTAAACTCTCAATCAACAAACAAAACCAAACTTATATCCATTGCAGAGCATTTGTAAAGGAGAAGAGAATAATTCAATCATATTCCCCTTGCATTTCTTCAGGCTAAAATACTACAGAGCAGAACACTTTAAGTCTATATCCCTTTATAAGTTTTATGACTTCTTTCAAACATTGCTTCTTTAGCCCCTGATTTTTTACTTTACTGAAATTAATTTGTGTTTTCTTTCTTATAAGTAAGGCGCCACCATCCAGAGTTCAGCCAAACACAGGAAATGATACTCCTTCACTAAATGCCTCATGGAAGCCAGAGGAGGCAGAATATAATGTTATTTTTATCCATGAAAAAATTTTTTAAAAGGTTTGTTTTAAAATAGGAGGCTTAAGTTGACTACTTTGGCTGAAAGATGTGTATTAATAGGATAAAATAACTCTCTATACACTGGCATGAGGGATGGCTTAAGGTTGCCTTCAAATCTTTACACCAATTAATAATTATCTGTAGTAGAAAAAGTCATCTTGCTGCGACCCAGCTACGCCAGCACCACTCAGTATAAAATAGGTCAAGTATAAAGTCACACTTCTAATTCTTCAGTGCATCACTGATGTTTCTAACACAAAATTCCTATGATCATTCCTTTTCTCATGAATTTCATGTTATTTTACAAAAAAAAAAATTAGGTTTGCTTCAATCTCTAAGGAAGATGAAGGTGATATTATGCATGCAAGAAGTCTTGTGGAAACACATTTTGACTTCACTACATTTACTGGGGATGGAGAGATCAAGAAAGGAAAGAGAAATTAAGCACAGGGACTCCAGAGGGAGCCCCTGCATCTTCAGGTTGCCATCCTTCATGCCCGCCAACTGTTTGCAGATGAAATAATGATGCCACTGTTTAACCTATTGTTCCATTTTTTGTCTCTGATAGTGTTTGCCCATTTTTTCCAGCCTTGTCTTTCCTGACTTCTCTGTAGCCCATGGAACAGTTACCTCCCCTCCTTACAGCTCCATTCTCTTGGAGCTTCTGGAACCCCACTGTCGTCACTTCTATTCTGCACTCTTATCCTTTCTGGGTGATCTAAACCACATCTATTGCTTCAACTATAATCTTTGCACTTGTAACTCCTGAAATCTAAACCTCCCTGGATTTGCTTGTGAGCACCAAACCCTCATTTTTAATTTCATACAAAACACATTCACCTGGAAAGGTAGAGGCAGCATAGTCAAAATTCAAGTCACCATCTCTGCCCACCCCTTACCTTCCAATGGTCCACTTTCCCCTGACCAGCACCTGGTGGCTGAAGCCCGGCAACCTCTACTGCTCCTGTCCCCAAGCGGTTGGTCATCTGGTCATCTCAATTGCATCACTCACACCATCTCTTCCGAGCCTGTCCCTTGTGTTAATCAGCACCTTATTTTAAATCCTCATCATTTCTCCCCCAGATTTCTGTGTGGGCTTCCTAACTAGCGTCTCAGCCTTCCGAAGTCAGCCTCCCCACTGCTGTCACTGTCTTGAGTCATCATGCCCTTTTCTAAAATCATTTGGTTAAAATCCCAGCTTATTATGGCATTTGATGACCTTTGTCTGTGATGCCCACTTGCTGTTCCTGTCTTACCACCCTCTAAGTGACCACATGTGCTCCCAAACACCAGAAGACATGCCTCCTGTGCTCTCATGCCAACCTGCCTCTGCCTACGTGTGTTCCTTCTCTCAGAAACTCCCTTTTCTCTTATTTGCTCAGACCACTCCTATTCACTTTTCAAGACTCCAACTCGAAAGTCACTTTCTCCAGGAAGCCTTTCCTGACTTCACCTATCTTCCTCCTTGGTTGTTCCCCAAACCACAGTGGCCCCTCTGAGTTTGGCTCCCACACAATCTGAGATTTGTGTCTGTTTCTGAAACCTCACTGAGTTGTAGTGCCACTTCTAATGACCCTGCCTTCTCCGTTCAGCTCTAGGCCTGGTACTGCACCACGTTCATCTCCTTACCCCCAGGGCTCAGCATGCAGACTCAGGGCTCAATATGTTTGGCAGGTGAAGGAACCGATCTGATTCACGGGGAAAAGGGTAGAGTCCACCTGACTTGCCTCCGCAGATGTTTTCTTGCCCTAGGCCCTGTACTCTCGCTATCCTTTCCTAAGTGCTAACATATTTGAGTTTTACTATTAAGGGGATGCCTTCTAGATGGGAAAAATCATTGGCCTCTTTTAATCAGCTGCCCAGTGTCCTCTGCTAATAAATTGTTCATTCAAAGTAGAAACTGAAGTCCTGAAAACAGCCTTCAAGGTCCTGCCAGATTGTCTCACCCCACTCCCAAGATCTTTTTGGTAACATTTCTCACAATCTAGGCTTTACTACGTTACTGCTGCAACCACAAGAGCCTCCTCACTAATTCTTGAGACATGGGGCCTGCTCTCCCCTCAGGGCTTTTGCAATTGCCCAAAATGTTAAAATGCTCTTCCTCCAAAGAGCTGTACTTTCAGGTGCTTGCCCAAGGGTCATCTTCTCAGTGATGCCTTTTCTAACCATCTGGCACCTCACACCTCCTATATTCCGGCTTCCCCACTTTGTTTTTTCTCTGCAGTGTTTATCATCTGGCACAATATATATTCTGATTCCCTCCACCCCTGCATGAATGTGAGCTCCCTGTGGGCAGGGATGTGGCCTGTTTTATTCCCTGTTAGATCCCTAGTATCTAGTTCCTGGTACACAACCGGTGCTCAGCGATTGATCTCCCACACTAGGTCATGGTTTTCAAGTTCTTAAAAAGCAGCACAAACAATAACAACACTAAAACAGACAATTCAATTTAAAAGTGGGCAAAGGACTTGAATAGACATTTCACTAAAGAACATACACAAAGAGCCAGTACACACATGAAAAAATGCTCAACATCATTGATCATTAGGGAAATGCAAACCAAAACTACAATAAAATACCGCTTCACACCCATTAGATGGCTACTATCAACCCCTCAGCCCCAAGAAAGACTACAGCATAAACCAGCAAGTGTTAGCAAGGATGTAGAGAAATCGGAACCCTCATACACTGTTGGGAGGAATGTAAAATGGTTTCGCCACTGTGGAACCAGTGTAGTAGTTCCTCAAAAAATTAAATGAATTACCATATGACCCAGCAATTGCACTTCTAGGCATATATCCAAAAGAATGGAAAACAGGAACTCAAAGAGATATTTGTACACCTATGTTTATGACAGCATTGTTCAGAACAGCCAAAGGTAAGCCATTCAAGTGTCCATTAACAGATGAATGGATAAATAAAATGTGGTCTATACTATAAGACGGGAAATCACTCAGCCTTAAGAAGGAAGGAAATTCTGACACACCCAATATGGATAAACCTTGAGGACATTACGCGGAGTGAAATAAGCCAGACACACAAAGACAAATTATTAATATTACGTATTAATGATTCTATTTATATGAAATACTAGAGTGGTCAATTCATAGAGACAGAGAATAGACTGGTGGTGGCCAAGGGCTGAGGGGAGGGAAGAGTGGGGAGTGAGTGTTTAATGGACACAGAGTTTCAGTTGGAGAATATGACACGAAAATGTTCTGGAGATGGATGTTGATAGTTGCGCAAATATGTGAATGTACTTCATGCCAAAGAACTATATACCTAAAAATGGTTAAAATGATAAATTTTATGTATGTTTTACCACAATTAAAAAAAAAAGGAAAGAAAAAGAAAAAGCAACACAGCTCTCACCTCAAACTCAATGAGAAGCCTAATCCCTCAGGCAGCTAGAAGAGAAGTCGCTGAGGGAGCAGGAAAGGGAGCGACAGGGTGTGTCCAACTGCGAGGCGCCCCGCCCTGTTGCTGCCCCGCCCCCCAAGGACGCACCCCACAGAGATTCGGAACCACCACGGGGGGAGGGTCCTGGCTCCCTCCTGAAGTGCTTATGCACTGGTTTCACTGCTCTTAAGCACAGGAAGTTAAAAAGTTGCCCTGGCTCCATTTCTAGGAGGAACTTGGCAAAAAGGAAAAAATGTCATCACCAAGTGGCCTTGGGCCAAATGTCAACAGTGACTTATTTTTACAGAAATCCCCGGTGGCAGGGAAGAAACATCAGGGGAAAGAGCAACATTAAGTCACTGGCACCCATATTCAATTATCATTAAGGCCTCACATTTTCCAAGGCCTTTCCCGTAATAACTTAATCCTCAAAATAATTGTTGAGTAGGAATAAAAAGGAATTGTAAAATCTCCAATTCACGAGTGGGTGAACATACAAAATTCCGTGGGCATTATCCACAAAGAAGGAGAGAAGTGAGGCTGACCTCAGGATGATAATCGCTAACCATTTATTGAGGATTTATTAATTAAGATACTGACTCAACATTTTCCATGCACTATTGGATCTCACACTTCCAACCAGTCTCCTTCTACCATTTGGTAGTTCCTATTGTTATTATTTTTTGTTGTTGTTGTTGAGACAGAGTCTCACTCTGTTGCCCAGGCTAGAGTGAGTGCCGTGGCGTAAGCCTAGCTCACAGCAACCTCAAACTCCTGGGCTCAAGTGATCCTCCTGCCTCAGCCTCCCGAGTAGCTGGGACTACAAGCATGCGCCACCATGCCCGGCTAATTTTTTCTATATATTTTTAGTTGGCCAATTAATTTATTTCTATTTTTAGTAGAGACTGGGTCTCACTCTTGATCAGGCTGGTTTTGAACTCCCGACCTTGAGCGATCTGCCTGCCTCGGCCTCCCAGAGTGCTAGGATTACAGGCGTGAGCCATTGCGCTCGGCCTATTATTTCTTTTTATAGAAGACAATACTGAGGCTCAAAGAATAAATAACTTTCCAAAAATTAAAAAAGCTACTCAGTGGTAGACTGCACAAAGCCACAGAGATGCTCCAGAGCCTGTGGACTCAACCACTGTTATTCTCTGCTGCCCATCCCAGTCTTCACGTCTGGCTCTTTGGGACAGGCCTAATGATGCTTCCTTCAGCTTTGAAAACACATACAATTGATGAATCCTCAGAGGTCACTGTGTTTGCTAACTATAAATTGAACTAGTACTAACAAAATAAATCAGTACTTATTACCCCGAGCATAGATGCAATCAGACACTATTTCTTAGACTACAAAGAAATTTCTAGATCTTTTAAAATCCTATACAAATTTTTATACAAAAATACCCTCAAGATTATTAGCATGAATAGTCACATTTGGGTCATCCTGTTCAATGTCTCCTGATTTTCCCAGTAAACACCACTCCACAGGACTAAATTAACTGCTGGTAGACGGAGAATTGATTATTCCTTATCCTTTTCTGAGTGCTTCTTCAGAACTTTCTGAGGATATGTCTGTTTTATTCTCCAGACACTGGAGAGAGGAGAAATACTTTGTGGTTTGTCAACAGGGCATTTCAGTCTGTGGGACCACCCCCTGGGCTGCACTAGTTTGGGGCCAAGTGAAACACACACGAATTTGGAAGGGCAGCAGGCACAGGCTCCAAATGGACTAGAGTGGGCAGGAAGGAGAAGATAGGGGCAGAGTTGCAGCGGGGCTCTAAGCCAGCAGCTGTCGTTATTTCTACCCTCAGAGAGCCTCCTGGACTGTTTCCTCACAAAGATCCAGAGTGGCTTCTTTGAAACCACCAAACACTACACCAATTCTCACAACAAAACTTATATATGGTGTGGGTATTTCATTTACTTTAAGTGTTTAAAAACACAAATGCCGGCTCTTCATACATGCGCCACCTTCAGCTTGGAATGCGTGGTACCCTAAGTACAGGCCCACCACCCCCTAACTGTGGGGACATTGCTTTTCTCACTTCCATTCCAGACCCGGATTGAGCCCCCACATTTTGCAGAGGGGCTAGAGTGTGTGCCGCTCTTCTCACCTGAGAACCAAGCACAGGGGAGGGTCTTACCGAGTTCTCCCTTAGTTGCAGTCCTTCCCCGTTGGGAAGGGAAGACCGTCTCTTGGACGAGTTCCTGTTTGGGGTTGAGGTAACGGCCCCTGCTTTCTTCTTCACAGTGAGCACCTCACAGCTGGCTTGGTCTTCATTGTGTGTGCTCTTCCCAGCATTGATAACCCTGGGGAAGAAGCCAGAAAAGCTGGTCAGAGTGATTTTGGGAAAGAAGAGGGCTTAGTCCCTGTCAAGGGTTGGCCAAGGCAACTGGTGCAGAACTAAAGCCCTACTTAATGCAAAGGACCTTAGGGTCTTGGTATCTTATGCTCCTGAATAAATGGATTTTTAAAAAATGGAATGCATTAGCATCCATTAAGATATTTACTAAAGAAGTTGTTCTGAGCCCAGTTCACCCTCACAGGTCTGACCAATGTGACCAACTCCACAGATCCATTTTAGTCAAGACACACGAGGCAATCACTTTTTCAGGTTAATTTGGAGCCTGCACTTTTTGGCAATTACAATGAAGACAGATAGGCTGGCTCAGGGAATTCTGTTTCACCTCTCCATGTGGTGAACAGCAAAACCACCACCAATCTTACCAAAGTACATGGCAGTAAGTTGCAGCCCACTGTAAAATCCAGGGGAACAGAGAACCGTATTTCACTACTGCCATGCTTGTTTTTACTTTATACCCAGGGAAGTGAGTGGCTCAAAAGTTTACTCCTTTAAAAGTATTTTTAGCTCTTTATCTTTTCCCCTGTAGAATAACACTCTTCACACTGCATTGTCACACCAGGCTATAGGCACCCGATTTGGACACCAGGACACATACAATGATATTATTGTTGACATGCTTTGTCATTGCTTTAAATGTTTTAAGCACACGAATGCTTAAAAAACATGCCACATCATTCACATACTTTTTCTGGATCAGGTGACTGCAGACTCAACTCTTGGGTTCCAGCACCATTTTCTTATTAAGTAATTAAGCAGCAGCTAAAATAGATTTCCTGAAAGAGAGCTCTCCTTGATTTGCCACTGGCTGTGTTTCCTTTCTAAAACTTTAACAGCATCACAGTGGCTGACGGAGTGTGGAGTTTATATAACTCAGTGGCAAGGAAAGCTAAATGAAAATTCACTCTGTAAATGAGGTGCGCATATTGCTTTATTAATCTGGTTGCACAGCCTCCTAACAGTTAAGTAAAAGATTACCATGTTCAAATGACTTTTTAACTTTTTCATTCAATAATAATTATAGATTCAGAGCAAGTTGTAAAAAAAACAGTACAGAGTCCCATGCAGGCTTTACCTAACTTCCTCCAAAGGTTACATTTTATATAGCATAGTACAATATCAAGAAATTGATATAGATACAATAATCTCACCCAGACTACAGACTTTATTCAGATTTCACCAGTTTTTATTTATTTATTTATTTCATCATATTATGGGGGTACAAATATTGGTAAAGTTACATATGTTGCTCTTGCCACCCCCACCCCCCCAGTCAGAGCTTCTAGCGCGTCCATCCTCCAGGTGAGCGCATCGCACTCGTTATGTAAGTATACACCCATCCCTACCTTCCCCCTCCCACCTGCCCCCCACCCGATAAATGTTGTTTTTTTTTTGACATTTTGGTTACATCAAATACCTTTTGTACTGAGAACTGTACTAATCTCCATAAGCCAACACACGCACACCACAACCAAATAGGAAATGGAAAGCAAATTGAGATTTGGGTGCCACCAGACCTCAGGGAGTATGTTTCAAGCAAGCTTCTGCCAGATTCTATAGAGGTGTTTTAGACGTTTTAACATTGTCTTTATTTTAAAAATGTATGTGCACTTTTAAAAAATGCAATAATTTAAAAGTTCATTCCCATCTATTCATGTGAACAAATACATGCTAGTCTATATATTTCAGGCAGCTTTGGCATAATAAGCCTTCTCTCTATTCTCTTCAATTGAGCAGTATCATTTAAGTGGAAGAACTATTTAAAAAATTACCACTTGCAATTACTTATCTGCATTTCTAAGAAAAAGATCATATTAGTCATCTACCTCCCTGATTTCAAATTTCTGTATTAATCAAAATTGCTTCATTGTTCTTATTGCATTTGTTAGAAATTTCAACAGGCATGTTTCTATATACAAAAGCCTACTTTTACTCATTTCACATATTAGAGTTTTTTTGTAATTTTTTTTTAAGTAGATTGCTGCTTACAAAATTTAAAAATCATTGTTCCAGGGACGTGAGTAAGGAGGTGGGAATCCTGGCTGCTCTGTGAGGTCACACGGGCGCTGGTGCTTGTCACACACTCTCCTGGCTGAGGGGTGGGGCGAGGGAGGCTTCAATACCTATTTTCTTGCCCCACCTTCGCCCTCTCTCTTCTCTCAGAAAAGACATTTTCATACAACTTGAGAATAAAATGGAATTCTGGTAGACAAAATGAGGTTACCTGCATGACGACGTTTAATACTACCACATTTACTGCCTGAGCTAAGTAATTTACCCCAAGTTCCACAGCCAGGAAGGGCACAGCGGGGATTCAGAATGGGCCTGCCTTGACCCCCAACCCAGACTCTTCCTATTGCACACCATGGGGACAGGCTGTGGCAGGCCAAGCTGGACTGCGTGGGGAAGCACAGAACAGGCAGATTAGGCAAGGTCTGGGCGAGGACCAAGAGAAAGGGGAATCCTGTCTCTGCTTCTCTGGCTATTGGAGGGGCCCAAGAGAGGTCTCAGGGAAGTGCACACTTAATTCAGGCCAAGTCACTAGGTTTGCAGCTGAAGCTCCTAATACAGAATATGCACCTGCCTAGAGCAGCCCTTTTATGTCTATCCTTGGAGAACCAAACCAGGCAGAGGAAGGAGGTTCAAAATACCATCTGCCTCTTCTTAGCCACTGGTAGTGACTTCCCAAGCGACATATCTGGGGTGGATTGTTCACTGGAAGGGGGCATTATACCATCATGGTCTACGAATGGGTGCCTCTCCTAGGGAATGCTGGGGAGGAGGTTCAGCTGGGAAAACCGGTTCCCAAAAACCATCCTCTCCACACTGTCCCCTGTATAGGATCCTGGCTGTATTTCCAGAACTTGGCATCAGCCTGACCACTGGCACCCAATCTTGTGCTGTAGTCAGGATTTTTTTTTTTTTTAGGGGGTGGAGGAAGGCTGTTTTGTTTTCTGAATTTAAAAAGCATCACTGATCTCCAATAGCTGCAAGCCAGGCTGACTCATCTGCCATTGTTGTTTCCAACAGTCAACAAAGCTACTATAATTACATAAATCACAAATCACTGTCCCCTTAAAGTGCTTTGTCTCTTGTCTCTCTTCGTGATGATTAAACTCCAAAGTTGACCTAACTTCAGCAAGAGGTCTTAGAAACTTTATTTACGCATGAGAAACACTGAGCCCCAGAAGACGGGGACTTGCATAAGGTCACACAGCTAAATGCAGCAGAGCTGGGAACGCACTTCTGAGTTCTGAGCTCTTTCTGCTTCAGCGCTCAGGTTGTTTTATTTTCCTGTTGTGCATCTATTCTTGTTGGCACTTGGTGCAGAGGTCTATACTGCAATGACCCAAAGCCAGAGAACTGTGAAAGAACAATTACTGGTGACCTTACTTTGCTGATTCATGTTGAATACAGCTTGTGAATGACACCAATGAAATATCAAAAAGTCAGAAATGTCAATCTAGTGGGAAGACAGCAGTAAGCCTGTTTAGGCAGATATCTGATTATTATCCAGATGATAAAATATTAATTTAAATATTGATTATTTAAATATCAATTTAAAGTCACTGACTTTAAAAAAAATACAACTCTTATCCCACATGTTATATTATTTCAAATTCCATATTCTACAGAGCTCTCATAGAAAGACCTGATTCTTCTCAATTTATTTTGCTTTTAACAAGTTTGATCACTATCAACTTAAATATTTTATATTGCTCTTCAAAGGCAAATACTTTGTTTAGTAAATGTAAACAAAACCTTTAATCTTTCTAAAAGTCATTGTGAAAAACTTTGTTTCCCAGGCTGAGGAGCAGCATGCTGTTTAGAGATTCAGTAATTTCCTTAAATGTAAGCAGTTGTATCAGTAGCTACACTCCCTTCTTGTTGGTACGCTCCAGCAAAAAGTCAGCACTACCTTGAGATCAACAGGAAAGACTAAAAGGTGTATATTCTTTGTCTAAACGATACCTACCCATGATGCTTATTATGAAGACAAAAAAGAAAAAAGCTGGTGGACCATGAATCATCACACCTTTGGTCACGTTATTTTTCAATTTCCACAAAGAGGGAAAACATTTTCCTTGACATTAAACTGGAGGTTATAAATCATGGTTGTTAATAACAGGAGCTATCTCCCTAGAATGTAGCACACAGCAGGTGCTCGGCAAATATTTGTTGAATGAATGAATGAATAAGACAGAAATCAACTCTGCTACTTTCTAGTAGCAGAGAATAGTACCTTACATTTGTTGAGAAGTATCTGGGTGCCAGAGACTGCTGTTAGCATTTGCATGTAATAATTCACTTTGTGCTCTTGTCAACTCCATCAGGTAGCTACCACTGTTATCCCCTTTTAAAGATAAGTCACAGTTAGTGAGTGGCATTGTAGTTTGGCCAAGTTACTTAACATCTGCAAACCTCAATTCCTTAGCTATACTTTCTGGATTTAATTCTATGACTTACTAAGATATATGTATGTTGGGGGAAGGCAATTATAGTCATCTAAATTAAAGAATTGGGTTCTTTTGAAGTGAGGATTAAATTGAGGTAGGAAAAATGGTAGTGGTTGAAGGTGAAGGACAGCTACTGTCCCTTCAATATGGAAAGTTCATACGCAGTTCTTTCAACTCTTAGAAGAATATGACAGACACATCTGCCCTGGGAGAGACACACAGAAAGTTAAATTCACTTACATAGTACTTTAACCTACTTTCATCTGCCTCCGATTGAACCCAAACACCTAGGTTTCTCCCCTCTAGCAAAAATAGGTAAACACAGAACTTTAAGGACTTGAAAGTCAAAAATCCTATATGTATATCAGATACAGCTTGAAGTTACAACCTAAATACCAGGCATGAACATGACAGTGACATCATAGCAATAGCAGAGTCTACTTGAAAAGAGCAAGCAGTTCATTCTGTGTTACCACTGTACACTCGGGAAACTCATTTTTCTTCTGTTGGTGAAATACTCTAATCATAATTTTTTTTTTTTTGCAATCAACTCCATCTGAATTTCAGCAGAAAAGTCCTGCTTTTAATTGCAACTGTTAAAACTTTCAAGTTATCTGCCTTCTTATCTGCTCATAAACCTGACTCCAAGGACACTCATCTGATGATATGATCCAGAAAGGATCCCTATCATTAAACACAGACAAAGTTAGTATCTCAAGAGTTCTCAAATAGTGAGCCCTCGTCACAAAGGCCACTGGCCTGGAGAACTGTTTTCAACAGATTTACAAATGATAATCCACAAAGGACAGTTGCAGTTGACATTTTTTGAAAGATTCTCATATGGCATGCACTGTGCTAAAACACCTGACAGGTGGCGAGTCACTGAACGCCAGTCCCCTCTGCAAAAGGCAGAAACAGGGGACAATGGTCAGACAGACTTAGTTCAAACTTGATCTCTTCTAAGTACTAGCCCTAGCTGTGTTTTCTGGGGTGAGTTACTTTCTCCCCCTAAAATAAGGGTAATAATAGTCATTTCCCCATCATAGAAGAGTTGTGAGAATTAAATGTTCTAGCAGGAACAGTATTTAATGGAGTCTGGCAGATAGTGAGCACTCACGGTATGTTATTTGATAATAATACATCAAATACAAAGCTAGCTGCCTCTTCTGTTGGGCAGGGTATGTTTTCTAGCCAGTTAGAGGAGAATCTCCTCCCTCCCCTCTCCATCAGCAACCCTCTGCCTGCCTTATGAACACACGGCCAGGCACCCGGAGCCTTCACATGGCTTGGCGTGCCACTTCCCAGAACAGGAACTTGAGCAAACCCACTCACTCCTCTGAGCTCTCTTCTCAATCCGCATACATGCCGGTACTCTGTACACAGGAAAGTACCTGCATGGTTTCAAATGGGCCACGTCCAGATTCCCACCCAGTTCTGCCCAGGTACACCAGCTCTAGGTCCCTAGGCTCCTGGGACTCAGTAGCTCAGTTCCCCAGACTAGAGAAAAAGACCAAAGAGAGAATTTTTGTTGTTGTTATGGTTGTCTTGCTTTATTTTTAAGGAAACATAAAGGCCTGAACAGCTTAGGCTACAAAGGTTTAAACTAAGGGTTACCACTGCTCAGCAGGCAGTAATCACTCTGAGTAAGGAATCACCTGGTTATAAGGGCCAGCAGGTAAAGTGAGATGTTGCTGATTCATATATAACTGGGAAGCAGAGAGTAAAATGCTATAGGGGGGAAATGAATAATTTATTGGAGACAAAATACAGCTATCAATTATGAAAATTCTCTTTTCTAGGTAACCTCTTAGGCAATGTTTCATGTGGTTTTGTGAAGTGGTTACTGACCACCCAGATAGGCTGGAACATAAAGACAACTTAATTCCTAGTTCCAGTAATAACCTCTCATTCTTGGGGTCCTGCAAAACCACAGCTCTGAGCAGGAACCTAGGCCTTTGATAACAGCCATCAGCTGCTGGGCCAGTCAGAGCATCCATCAAGCATAATAGCATCTCCCACATGGCTGCAGCCACCTCCGGGTAGGAGAGGGACAGGAGGTCACCCCAGCCAATTCATTTAACAGTCCATGACCAGGGAGTAGAAAGGTTGACATAAAACGAATTCTCTGTGGTGTTCAGCTTTCACATTTCAGAAGATGACTAAGTATCATCTCATGATGGTGGCAGCGTGGCTGAGAAGTCTAAGTGTGATCTCATGGAGGAAGAAACATGGTAAATACAGAATAAACACAGGCTGGGGAAAGGTCCTCCTCTCACCCCATGGCCTTGCACCTTTTTGCTCCCAGACCCTGTCGGTTGCTAATGAAGAGATGTGACCAATCAGGGGTTGCAAACTGGCGTCTCAAGGGCCACATGCAGCCCATAAACAAGTTGGTATTTTTAAATTTTTGCCCATAAAGTCTTCTTTGTTTTGAGGAGAATTCATTACTGATATTTAAAAACTGGGGTATTTACATTAAAACCTTAATTTTCCCATTTCTTTTGAAAATGAATACATCTGGTTAGACACCTGTCATGTGCTTGTGTGACAACAATCAGCTGGACCTGAGGGGAGCCTGCCACATGAGATAGGACATGTCCTTGCTGGTTCACTCCAGACCTCACTCTGTCTACCTCTGCCCTGAAGTGACCAGCCTGGCCCCGTGAGTATCTGAATCTGTAACCCTGCAGTTAGACCTCTGTGACTTCATGAGTAAACCCAGAAAATGACTGGATACATAGTATACATTAAAATAATTACTTTTAACACATTTATTATGTAACCATAGGAATAAGTCAAGAAGTCTAGGACAGGTTTCTGCTCTCAGTCATCTATAGTAGGAAGACTTTTTGTCTTAGTCTGTTCAGGCTTTATAACAAAATACTATAAATTGGGTGGCTTATAAATGACAGAAATTTATTCCTCACAATTCTCAAGGCTGGGAAGTTCAAGATCAAGGTGCCAGCAGATTCCGTGCCCAGTGAGGGCCCTCTTTCTGGTTCATAGATGGTTGTATTCTCACTGTAACCTCATATGGCGGAAGGGACAAGGGACAGAGTAGCTCTCTGGGACCTCCTTTATAAGGTCACTAATCTCATTCATGAGGGCTCCACCCTCATGACCTAATCACTTCCCCAAAGTCTCACCTCCTAATACCCCTACATTGAGGATTACATATGCTTTTTGGGGGAGACACAAACATTCAGTCCACTGCCTCTCCTCACAGTGCAACTTGCTCAGATGGATGTCATACTCTCGGTGTCTGTCACAGGGACGTGAGAACGCAGAGGAGACAAGTCTGCAAAAGAAGAGTCAGGGAAAGTGTCACAGATGTGGTGGCGTCTATGGTCTGAGCTCAGTCGTATGGAAGGAAGGAGGGAATCAGTACTCAGAGAAAAGGCAAGGAAAGGCTCTCCAGGCAGCAGAACGGACTGTGAAAGTACAGGGTGACGTGACGTTTATAAGGGGGGCTGGCTGGGACCTAAGTATTGGCTCAGTGAGGGAGCTACATTAGAACTAGACCATGAAATTCTACAGGAACTTTATCCTGTTGCATCTGGAACTGACTTAAGAGATACTTTGTCCCTTATCCCTTCTGCCAATGGGATTTCTTCCCAATGGGAGAAATCTAAGATTGTTTAAACAAGGACTGATCTGATCACATTTACTTTAGAAAAAGAACACCAGGGGTCTAACGGAGGATGGGTTACAGAGGATAAATGACAAAGGCAAAGAACTCAGGTAGGGTCCAAGTGACAAAGAGGCCATGAGCCGACTGATGGCTCTGGGTGGGAGGGAAGAGAGGATTTGAGGCCGCAAATGAACTGAGAAGTCTTAGTAAATCCTGCTTGGGTTATGGGGGATGTGGGTTTTGGGGGAGAGGGGAGAAAAGAGGATGACTCCCAGATTTCCAAAATGGCAGAATGAGCAGACGAGGCCCTGCTGATTATGAAGGCAGATGAGAAGGTGAAACAAGAGGTGGGGAGTTCTGGGGGATGAGATCATGAAATTGGTTTTAGGTCGGTGAACAGAAAGTTTCCAGGAACCAGAAATTTCAAAGGCAGTGGTAGCCTAGTTCAACTTAACCAGGGGTTGGCAAACTATTGCCTGTGAGCTGTATCTGGACCACTGCTTAGTTTTGTGCAGCCTACAAGCTAAGAATGGTTTTTACATGTTAAGTAATTGAAAAAAACATTTCATTGCATGTGAAATTGACATGAATTCAAATTTTAGTGTCCATAACAAAATTTTGCTGGAAATCAGCCACATTCACTCATTTACCCATTGTCTCTGGTGGCTTTCACGCTACAATGGCAGTTAGTAGTAGTTGTGACAGAGACTGGCTCACAAAGCCTAAATTATTTATTATCTGGACCTTTACAGAAAATATGTGCTGACCCCTGAACTTAACTATTAGGTTAAATTCTCTGAAATTGTTTTTATAGATCAAAAAGAGTTGAATACTGATAATTTCATACCGTTACACATATCATCAGGTGAAGCAAAAGAGAGAGGTACAGGTTTGGGTAGAAGTTAACATGCATCTTGGTGTTATTAGTTACATTAGCTGTGGATACACTTGGCTGCCAGCACTTGGGGGCCATCGTTAGCTTCTCTCCCTCTCACTAATATAATTAAATAACTGAGAATTAAAAAAAACAAACACCAAAGATCAAAAGGAGATAACGTGTTTATCCATAGATCTCCCCCACATAAATATCAATGATTTCTTCTTCATATTGTTTGATTAGAAATGTACTTTTAACATAGTAACAGAAAGTCATCTTTGGGTATTTCCTTTCAATTATCCTCCAAGTCCTCTTGGCAAAACTATTAATATCATCAGTGTCCAACTTCCTTATTTTAATAAGGAAGTCTGTGCTCTGTCAGATGCTGGAACAATTCCTATACAAGGCCCCAGTGCTGCTCTGGTGGGGCCAAGGGAAATCAAAATAAAGGCCTACCCAAACAGGATTTTAAGTTTTAAGGTTTTTCATGAAATAAAGCAGAAAAATGCTTTTTGCAGATTTAGAACAATATTATTTGTATCTAGCTGTTAGCTTCTGTTGACAATTAAAAAAGGCAAGGTACTACTTTTCTAAAGATAAAGTTTCCTTTCTGTATTCACCAGATATATTCACCAGTACTATTAACAATGAGAGAAAAAAATTTTTTTAAGCAAAGTGAGTCAATTTCAAATGTGTCATTTAAAAAGTCAAACTTTAAAAAGCCTAAAACTAATAAAATGAAATATGACATCAAAAGATAGAATATTCTAATCTCAAAAGACATCGAATAAAATACATTATTTTTGAATTGGCAGATTCCTCAAAAATCACAGACTCAATTTTGGCTTTGCTCTCATTGTTAGATAAAGAAAATACTGGAATATCTAGGGCTCTGATATTTTCCTTTTAAACCTTAAAGCAACACAAGTGGAACAATGTTATGGAAAACAGAATTGTTTGGTGGTAAGGAGGGTTTTTAAACCCTAACTTGGGAGTTCTGCATCCCTATTTTAGAAAATCCTTAAAAATATGCTATCATCCTTCATTTCATCCTTCATCATCACTCTGCCTAGACATACAGGAAACGTGGGGGCAGACAGGTTTTTCTCTGCTGGAAATTTGGGAAGCAGTCTGGTACAGCAGTTATGAGTGGAGAGACTCTGGAACGAGACTCCCTGGGTTTGAATCCTGGGTCAGTCAGTAGGTAGCTGCAAAACTTTTGGCAAGTCATTTCCCTCTGCCCCCGTTTCTCATCAGTAAGATGGGGATATTTAACAGTACTTTCCTCACAGGGTTGTTGTCTGACTATTGGACAACAGAACTGTTCAATGTGTTTTACATCTAATAATTTAGTTAATGCTTTTAACCTTACATGAGAAGGTTGTTGTCATTATCCTCATTTTATTGGCCTCATCAATGTTATATGCACGATTTAGGTAAATGTGCTAGATAAGCCATCCTGGCATTTTCTCATAGTAACTGAGATTTAAAATGATGTATTGTGTTTACACGAATGATGTTCTTGCAATTAGTTGCACAACAGTCTATAAATGGAACACAGGTAATGCAAGAAGGAATTGTGACATGTCACATGGTTTCAGCACTCCAATATAATACTTTTTCAAAGGTAAGCACAGTATTACTGCAAATGTACTTTAAGAGCAATAATTAATTCCCCCCCTTATTATTCCAGCCTTTGTCTTTTTTGAAATGAAATTGTGCTTTATTTTAATTGAAAATAATCTGCTTTGGAAAATCTTTACCTCTGTGTTAACTTGCAAAAGAAAGTTTGTTTCCAGATTAAAGACTGAACAATAGTTCAGGTAGCTCTTTGAAAACCAGTTGTTATCAGATCAAACATTTTTAACTTTGTCCCCAGCCCAGGGCAAAGCTCAGTTAACAATCTAAACCTCACTAATTTACAAGGGAAAGAATATGCCAATTTAGGTCTTGATGTCCCAGAAGAACCAATCTGGGTTCCATTTTAGTCAAAGTGATTATTACCCTCAGGAAGCTAGAAAGTGCAATGAGATATTGCTATGGCCTTGAACAAGACAAATGCACTGAATATAAGCTATTTTAAATTAGATGCCCAATGCATCCTTAAAAGGACAAGGGGGACCACCAACATATTTCAATTAGTCAAAGACAGATGTGTTCCGCAAGATTGTATGTTGATTTTGGTAGTTTTCCTTCTATCTCAAATCGCATGGCAGGGGTTAAGCACTCAATAAATGTCGGTTTAATGAATGAACAAACGAACTCCTTTTTACCTTAACGTCCCAAGGGAGAGACTAGAATAATAAAGGAGTTCTAAGCCTGCCTATTTATTTCCTAAAGCTTCACATATTTTGTTTGGGGCTTCTCATCTTTGGTTTCAAGGAAAATAAGTCTACATTCAAAGAAAAATTTATTTAATTATAAGCACCTCTACTAGAAAATGAGCTTAGGAGCAGGACATATAAGGTGAGCCCCAGACATCTCCAGCACGGAAGTGGCTAACGCAAGCCAGGGCCTAGGGTACCACGGGGTGGCATCTAAATCTGAATTCCATGCTGGCGAGGATGTGGAGAGACAGGAACACTCTCACACTGCTGGTGGGACTGCAAATTAGTGCAACCTCTGTGGAAAATAATTTGGAGATACCTCAAAGAGCTAAAAATAGAAATAGCATTTGATCCAGCAATAGCACTATTAGGCATTTACCCAAAGGAACAAAAGACATTCTATAATAAAAACATCTGCACTCAAATGTTTATGGCAGCACAGTTCACTGTTGCAAGGATGTGGAAACAACCCCAGTAACCTTCAATCCATGAGTGGATTAATAAAATATGGCATTTTGTATACAATGGAATACTACTCAATTATAAAAAACAATGGTGATCTAGCACCTCTTATATTATCCTGGATAGAGCTTGAGCCCATTCTCCGAAGTGAGGTATCACAAGAATGGAAGAATAGGCACCACATGTACTCACCATCAACACTAAGGTGCTCACATGGTAGTAATATTCTTTGGGGGTTAGGGAGTTAGGGGGTCAGTGGGTAAACTCACAACTAATGGATGCAGTGAGCATTGTATAGGGGAAGAGCATGCCTCTATCCTGGCTTGGGTGAGGCAAAGTCATAACATGTAACCAAAATGTTTGTACCCCCATAATATCCTGAAAAAACAATCTGAACTCCAGGGCTAGCTTCTGCCTTATAACCAAGTGCTTGCTCTGTTAACAGTTGTAGGCGGGAGGGCCAGGGTGGCGCTCTTCCAACCCTGAAAGACTACTGGGAAGGAGGGAAATTCCAGAGGTCAAAGGAGGACCTGGAAGTAAGAGAAAGGCAATTCTGACATTAATCAGTTTAAAGCTACCCAGCAATGCAATGAGTTAACTCATAAAGTAGGAATTCCCTTCACTGGAAATGTCCCAAAGCTGGTTTATAACCTCTCCAGGATACTCTGAGGATCTCTGCATTGAATGGCAAGTTTTTAAGGCTTCTTTTCCAACTTTTGATTCTAAATCTCCACCTCCTCCCATCCTGCCCCCATCCCCAGTTATTAAAACATCGAAACCTCTTTCAGAGCTAAAATTAATTTACATGGCATATAGGTTTAGATGAGCGGTACTTGTCTTGCTAAGGTAACACTCTGATACCTGATAAACTATATTTGACATATGGCAGATCTCTACAAAATGGACATCTGATTAACTCTACTTCCTATCCCCAACTGAACCTTTAATGTGGGGGTGTGCCAGAAAGCCTCAAGTGCTGCTGCGGCTCTGAATATGGTCTTTTTTTTCCTCCCAAACAAACTTTCCCTGGGAGATCATCTCTATTCCCAAGGCTTCATTTAAGATGTAAACATGAAGCACTGCTGAAATCATATCTACAGTACAGATCTCTGGGGTGTCTGGCCTGCATTTCCAAATGCTTTCAGAATATCTGCATTGCATCTTGCACACATTAAAGCTGTCCAAACCCGTACTCAGGTCTCCTTCCTTCTCCTGTCTCAAATACAATCCTCCTTTCCGGTGTTCCTTGTCTTAGTGGACCAAGATTTCCAAGGAACACCCTTGTCCTCCTAGCTTCTTACTCTCCCCGAATCTGGCCTCTCAGCCTGCACATTCGACCTCACAACTAACGTTGAACGTTGCCGATTCCACGTCCCTCATCATGTCCTCCAGCCACAACCGCCTACAACTCCTAACCTGCTGTCTCTTCCCCAATAAATCCTGCACAGCGTGACCAGACTGACTTTCCCCAGCCCTGAATGTGGCCATATCTCTACCATGATCACATTTCTTCAAGTGGACTCTGAAGATCTCAGGATAAAATTTAAACTCCTTAGCTTGCCACGCAAGGGTCTCATGATCTGGGCCCTCCCCCATCCTCAGCTCCCCCCATGTGCTCTCCTCATACCCCCCTCCTCAGCACTCCACTGCCACAGTACACACGTGATTCCCCGCACCCCACCCCGCAACGACCTCACCTCCTCTTGTCTCACAAACGTCCCCTGAACTGCCACACACAGTTTGTTTAAGGCTGTTTCACATGCACTTCTTTATTGTAGCTCTTAAATACCGCGCTGTAGCCACTAAGGAGCGCAGTGCTCACACTGACAGAAACCACCAGAAACACTGACTGGTATGTGAGCTCTGCCACTTATTAGCTGTGTGATGTGGGTAGGTTAATGGGCTACTGTGTAGACTGAGAGGATGAATGAATGTCAAGTTCATAGACCTGGCAGAGACATGTTTTTATCTGCCCAGTCGCCCCTTTTTTTTCCTGGACACTGTCTTTCTCTCCCACCCTCCTCCATCTCATTCATATAGTTGTTCCATGACCAGAGTTGATTGGTCTATTGATAGCCATGTGATCCATGTTGAGCCAATTAGGGCCCTTCTATGAAAAATGAAAGAAAGAAAATGGTGGCAGAGGGAGGGAGGGAGGTGAGAGACAGAGACAGAAAGGAGAAATGAAGCAGATTATGTAAGAGAAGAGTATAGATTAGAAATAAAGGGAATCTCAACAGAGTCCCTAATTCTAGCTATTCCCAAGACCCACTTGTCTTTAAATTTTCTGGGTAACTCTAATATTCTATAATAAATTCCACCTGGGTAGCTGTCAATTATGAGCTACGAAGTCTAACAACTCCCAACTCTCAATACGTGCTCATTGTACTATTATTATTAAATTGTAAGTACCTCGAAGGCAGGGGTAGAATCTTATTTGATTGTGTATCCTTAGAGACTAGTATAGTGCCTGATATACAGCAGGCAGTCATATACCTACTTAATGAAAGGTTTGTTGACTTCAGGGGAGAAACAGCTTGGAGTTAAAATTCTTATCACAAGCTCAAGGACCTTTAGACACCATCCTGTGCTAAGGGGTAAAAGAAAACAATAAGTAGCAAATTTTTGACAGTTATGATCAGAAAGAGTCAGTGAGGTATACACATCAATGTGCCACTGGTCAGGCACATTTAATCCTCTAAATATCTTAGATTTTTCATTTTTATCTTTAAGTGAGGGTCTCACTCTGTCACCCAGGCTGGAGTACAGTGGCATCATCATAGCTCGCTGCAACCTCAAACTCCTGGGCTCAAGTGATCCTCCTGTCTCAGTTTCCCAAGTAGCTGGGACTACAGGTGCATGCCACCATACCTGGCTAAGTTTTGAAAAAAAATTTGTGTAGAGATAGGGTCTTGCTAGAATGCCCAGGCTAGTATCAAACTTTTAGCCTCAAGTGATCCTCCTGCCTTGGCCTCCCAAAGTGCTGGGATTACAGGTGTTAGCCACCATGCCTGGCCAGAATATCTCTGTCTTAGTAACTATTGAGCAAATCAAGGTTTATTTTAAGGATTCATGAAAAGGCTGTATTCTATGAATAAATGTTAAACTCATGTAGAGAACTATTTACTGAAGCTTACCAAAAGAAGACAGACAGATGTTCAGAAATTTAGCAACTAAGGAAAACAAATCACCACTCCCAGCTATGACCCTGGGATATGGAAGGACTTACATAAGTCTCAGAAATCACTGGAAATTCCAGAGACTCAAAATGAGGTAACTGTTTACCTTCCTTACTGCTCTTCAACCTAGGGATTAAAATAGATCTCATTGTTCTCAAATCCTGGCTATAGTAAAAAATAGGCTCTCAATGGCTGAGAATGAATTTTAATAGCGGAACCAGAGCATAAGAGAGGAAGTCAGGAGGAAGAATTTTTCTTCATAAAAAGGATCATGAGGGTAATTTTCATGTAATTATGCTTCTAAATTGCATATATTTTTGTATGCTGGTTGCAACATATCCTTTCTGCACTGACATGAAATATAAATTAATCAGTAAATAAATAAAATTCTTATACCCTACATTTTCTAAATACTTTCTCACTTACTAATCCATTCCTGAAAGGGCTATGGTCCAAAAGTTCATGAATAAGTTGACTGATTAACTTGATATATGATTTGAACAAAACCAACACCACTTAGACCCACTTAACAGGCTTAACTGAAAATTTTACTGAACCATCACCTAGAGGGCTTTCTAAAATATCAATTTCTGGGCCCCACTCGGAGAGTTTCTGACTCAGTAGACCTAAGGTGGGACCTGAGAACAACTTCCCAGTGGTAGTAATAATTTTGGTTCACTGATGACAACCAAGGTGCACTGGCCTAGATGAAACACGGTCTCTTTGATTTCAACCAGGGGCTGGATTCGCCCCCACCGCTGAGCTGGAGAATAGCATGTGATTCTCCTAGTTTATAAGCCACTGGTGGTGGTTGGTACTGCCAGAGTCAGAAGCTCAAAAGACTTACTAGGGATGGGGAGGGGATCCTATGGAGTTATGGTGGCAAGAACATAAAATGATAGTCACCGGGAGCGGCAGGAGCTTGCCTGGGGCAATGGGGATTCCCAGCAAAGGGCTGAGATAAGAGCACTGGCAGGTCTCCAGCTGCAGGGGGAGGGAGTCTGAGCAGTGGTAGCTGCGAGTCTGCCACACATGGGACTCCTGTTAGGAAATAGTTGGCAACAAAACAGGAATAGTAAGGGGAGGTGGGGGAAGGCAAGAAATCCACAGGAGGCTTGTTTCCCAAAGTGGAAGTGGCTGCCACACAGAGGGGAAAAGGCATCCAGACTGCTCAGCACATCCAACCTGGAAGATAAATGACCACCTCGGGCAACTACTTTTATATCAAAGATAATTATATACCATCTATATTCTAAATTATTAACTGTAAGACACATTTACTAGAAAGAAAAATGACTAAAATAACACTTGTAAATACTTTATGCTTTAATTGCACATTATCTCATTTGAGCCTCCTAACAACAAGGTAAACAGGACAGGTATCACTTGTCCCATTTTATAAAACTTGAATTCAGAAACTGACTAACCTGGGGTCAGATAGCCAATGAGTGGTAAAGCCAGTCTCAGATCCTCATGTGATTCCAATGCCTATTTCAGCTACTACCCTATACTGCAGAACAGGAAGCTGAAAAGCTTTCAGACCCAGAAGGAAACAGGGACCTATTGGTATCACAGAAGCCAAGGGGCTGAGGTTTTAAGAAGGGAAAGTGTCAGGTGTTAGGAAAAGCTCAAGTGCTCACTAGATCTGGCAACTAAGAGGTTACTGGTGGCCACTAATAAGGACTATGAAACCCAAAGTACTAAAATACTTTCCCCTCCCAGAGAATGGAAAGTTTTAAGGTGATAAAACACACTAAGTCTAAGATTGAACGCACTAGTTTCAAGGGAAGTATTTTCACTTGTATGCTTGTTTCTATGAATAAGCAAGGTAAAAAACTTAAAATAGCATCCATGCCTCTCCATAAACAGATTGCAGCTCTAACTCAAGGGTGACTGTTAAACAACTGCTCAAAAACACCTTCACAAATTTCTAAAAATTAAAAATAGCAATTTATAGAGTAACTAAACAAATATCTGACAATTTTTAAAATTAGCTCCAAACTCTAAAGTTGCATAGACATTTCAAAATTTAATGTATGTGTTTTTCTGGTTAAAAATTTACTAACTACTTGGGAGGCTGGGATGGGAAGAATAATTGAGCCCAGGAGTTTGAATCTAGTCTGGGCAACATAATGAGGCCCCATATCTAAAAGTAAAAAAAAAAAAAAAAAAAAACCAAACAAATTTAAAAGATTTACTGATAATTTATAGTTTCAAACTTTCTTTTCTTCTTCTTCTTTTTTTTTTTTGGCCTCCAGCTTTGCATGGACAAATTTTAAACTTTCTTTTAAAACTCAGATTCAACCTCTGGTTAGCAGATTTTAATGAAGATTTCATGAACAGAATTTTTTATGTGGGGTTTTTTTTTGTAAATCTGTAACATTACTATGCTCTCTATAGGATATAATAAATGAAAAAAGCAGCATCGTACTGTCTTTTGTATAAGAAAATAAAAATACATATATTTGACACATATATATCAAATAAAAACATTGAAAGAATAAACTGGAAACCAATAAAAACAAATACCTAGATGGGTCATATGTGAGAGGGATGGGATGGAGATATGAATGGAACCTAGACTTTTCTAAGTAGTATGTATATTCTGTTTTATAAAAATAATTTTGACCTCTGAAAATTATATCAAAGAATTTAAAAAGCACACCTATAACTGCAAACAAACTCAGCTTATTTGTATATCAAATTGGTAATCTAACAATACAAGTTAGTAATAAAACAATGCAAGTGAATTTTAAACAGCTATGGAACAAAATCTAAAGAGAAAAAACAGGAAAAAAAATCTTAAAATTCGCTCAGCAGTTGTACTGTTAGTAGAAATATTGGTATTGAAAATTTGAAACTATTTTACATATATTATTAGAATACAGAAAATATCAATGTTATTTATTAAGAGCCATGGTCTTTAATGTAAGGCTATAAATATAAATTAAATTAAAGTTAAGAAAAACCTTGCAATGGTAAATTTGAATTGGAAATATCAATATGAACTCAATTGTTGAAATACATATAGTTTGTAACTCTGTCCACTCAAAGGGCCTGGAAGCAAGGGCACCCCAGGATGTGAGCATTCTCAGCACCCAGGCCTTGGTTTCCAAATACCATTTGCCACTGAAAGAAACCAGTGGGCACAATAGCAAATTCTTGGCACAATGGCTGGTTCCAGATATGAGACAGGGAAAGTATAAGGTGAGTCAGAGGTGGCTTGTTGGGCAACGCAGCACCCAAAAATAACAGAGGATTTTAGAAGGACACAGAAGAATGTTTACAGCTATACCTGGTTATAGTTGAGATAATTTGAGTATCAAAACCAAACAAATGGATTTTAACATATAGGAAAAAAATCCCTAAATCCATAGTGATAGTTAAAAAGGAATAAAACAAATTAAACTGCCATCATTGGAGATGACTATCGTACTAGCTATTTATTCTAAAAATTGATAACTAAAGTAAAGAAATTAAATATTGACTCTATCTTTTTTTTTTTTTTTTTTTTTTTTTTTTTTTTTTTTTTAGAGACGGGGTCTCGCTCTTGGTCAGGCTGGTTTCGAACTCCTGACCTTGAGCTATCCACCCGCCTCGGCCTCCCAGAGTGCTAGGATTACAGGCGTGAGCCACCGCGCCCGGCCTGACTCTATCTTTTAAAGGAAGAACTTCAGTTTTTTCCCAGTTAGTAAAGTGCTATGGACTTCATGTTCGTGTCGCTGCCAAAGTTCTTATGTTGAAATCCTAACTCCCAATGGGATGTTATCAGGAGATGGGGGCTTTGGAAGGTGATTAGGTCATGAAGGTGGAGCCCTCAAGAATGGGATTAGTGCCCTTACAAGGGAGACCCCAGAGAGCTCTTTAGCTCTTTTTCCCACATGTGAGGCTACAACAAGGAGGTGGCAGTCTGAAACCACCAAGAGGGAACTCAATCTGACCCGACCACACTGGTACCCTGATCTGCCTTGCAGCCTCCAGAATTGTGAGAAATAAATTTGTTGTTTATAGGCCACCCAACCTATGACACTGTTACAGCAGCCCAAACTAAGACATAATAAGTCCTTCTTTACAGAAAAATGCCACAAAGTATATAGAAGGATTACTAATTGAAAAACAATCATGTTACAATACCCAAAGATATAGCTGGTTTGGGCAAAGATCATCCGTAGATACTAACATCTGTGAAATGTTAGGTGAAAGGTTACTGTCAAAAAGGTATTCACATGGTATCAAAGTATCACTTCACAGATTACTTGCTAATTTTATGGAGATAAGTATACTTTATAAGGGAAGATGATCGCCACCTTATCTAAGTGATCAAACATGTATCCTTTGAGTGAGACAACCCAACATTATGAGTGGAATACATCTCCTGATGCAATGCGATTTGAAGTGCACAGCATCACCTATGTATTCTGCCCAATCTAACCAAGCCTTTAGGCACACATTCCAGTGCATGGGAGACAAAGGGAACAGAGAATCAGGCTGAACAACATCACAAGGAAACTAGAAAAACCTACATCATTATGATATCCTGTAGACAACTAGTTTGGTTTCTGCAAAACATCAATCTAATAACAAAATGACCAAAAATGACATTTCTGGAATGGTGGGGGATTGTAAATGTGAACCATATGTTAAACACATTTGAATCTATGAGAAGTTTCTTGGTGGTAATAATGGTTCTGCGTTTACACAGCAGAATGTGCTTGTTCTTAGGTGATGCAAACTGAAATATTTAAGGATGAGATATTTTCAAAGAATTCACAGAAAAAAATGTATATTTAGGGAGGATAAAGCAAACTAGCAAAATGTTAATGACTTGTGAATCTAGTTGAAAGATATTCAACTATTCTTTCAACATTTCTATATGTTTGAAATGTTTATTTTAAACATATAAATATAAAAATATAAAATAAAAATTTTTTTAAATATAAAAAGTTGAGAAGACAATCTACACCTTGCTTCCATTCTATGAGGAAAGTTTTTTACAAATGCATATGACACAATGTTACAAAACAAACATATAAAATTCAAGAACATGGAAAAGGAATAAAAGGAAAGATCAAGGATGTGAGGAGTTTAAATTCCCATATGCTGACCACAGCTCAGACACTTATTAAAAGTGAAGCCTCAAATGCAGCTCTGAGTTTCTTGTTGGCCACAGCAGAAAGGGAACTGCGGTCACTGCCCAAACTTTCCACCATCCAAAGTCCAAGGTTGCTAGTTTAATAGGAAAATTTTTGAGTTGGATCAGAAGGAAAATGTCTCTTCCCAGGGGTCTTCCTGTGGGGAAGACTATTGACAAAGGAGCAGCATCCTCACCATCATCCCCGATCAACACAAGGGGAGGGGAGGCTATTCTTTTCTATCGGTCTCTATAAGCCCAGGGGGTGGTTCCAGAGTCAAGTGCACTGAAAGCCCTATTGGGAGAAGCAGGTCGGTGTAGGGATGAGGAACACAGACAAAGTTCACAGAGCATTACAGAGATGGACAGGCTGCACATCACTGAAACTAACTTCCACAGAGGCTATTTGCTCCAAAAGGACTTTTGATAAAAAGCTGTGTGTAGCAAACAAGAAAACTGAAAAGAACAAATAAGATGTCACTGACTGTTTGTTGCTCACATATAGAAGTAAGATTGATTTTTGTTATTTTGAAAAAAGAAAATAGATTAATGTTTTTAAAAAGCTGAGCAGCATGGCATTTAGTGTTATACTCTGACAAGTGTAGATTATGTAGAACTAACTTCTGGAAAAACTAGATAGCTCAGGCAACTTTCACCCCAGTGGATGGCTGCCCCACCTCTACATGGCCAGGGTTCTTCTTAAAAATGACTCTGGTCTGCTGCAACCCAGGAATGCTGTAGATTCTAGAAAATCTTAAAGTTTAATGCTGAAAAGTAATGCATCCCAAATGTATCGCCCTCCACAAGCTTCACCTGTTTTGCCTTAGCCACATACCAGTGCTAATTACTTGGGCTGGCGTGGGGACAGGGGAGTGTAGGTGTGATCTTGGCAAGTTATTTACAGCTGAGTTTCTCTACCTAAAAACGAGATAATTTAGCATTGAACCACTCAGTGTTATGACAATTAAATGAGTTTTATAACAACCTGTGAAAGTCTGGCATACTGCAAGGCCTATAAAAATGTTACAATGACCCACTTTCTTTTTAGGTAGACTCATCCTAAGGAATAGCCATGAAATCACAGGTATCACCATCGAAACTTTACTTTTACCTACCAGACATCGAGAGAGAGAGAGAATGTGCCTCCTAAATTATTTTGTATCCACCAGAAATAGGTAAATGTTTGTCTTCCTCTTTTCTGGAAGGCAGAATGATGCAAAATATAAAAAAACTAAAATAAAAATTTAGGAAGTATGTTATGTTTTGGGAAAGAGGAGGGAGGACAGACCAACATTTTCTTACAGTGGTCAAGAGATGGTTCCTACCATCCTGACCCTCATCCACACAGTAGGCTCTGCATAAGCTTCAGGGATTAAATATATGTTGAACTAATGTAGCTTCCTCTAAACCAGCCGCTGTCCAGAGTCAAGTATAAAAGAAAGGTCAACAAAAGTCACAGTGTTGGGACGCCCTTGAAAAATTTCCCTACATGATAAAGAACATCCTAGTCCTAGTCCCCAGTCGAATAAGTAGTCCCAAAGGTAGGGTGGCCAGCTGTCCCAGCTTGCCCAGGGCTATCCCAGTTTTAGCACTGAAAGTCCTGTCTTCTTGGTTTCTGGCAAACCAGGACTGTTGGTAACCCTCCCTAAAGCCTACTTACTCTTCATGTAAAACACTACTCCAAGAAGCAGACACTGGTGATTTTTTTTTTTTTTTTTTTGAGACAAGGTCTCACTCTGTTGCCTGGTCTAGAGTGCAGTAGTGCCATCACAGGTCACCGGCAACCTCGAACTCCTTTGCTCAAGTGATCCTCCTGCCTCAGCCTCCTGAGTAGCAGGGACTACAGGTGTGCTCCACACACCTGGCTAATTTTTTCTTATTTTTTTTTGTGGAGATGGCATCTCAGTATGTTGCCCAGACTGGTTATGAGTGATCCCTCTGCCTTGGCCTCCCAAACTGCTGGGATTAGAGGCTTGAGCCACTATGCATGGCCCTCGTGATTTTTTAAGTTGGAAATTGGTGTGGAAATTAGACAGAATGTCCAACAAACTATTGGATCTGCAATTGAGAAAGGCAGAAATGGGGCAAACTATAATTCAGACACATCCAGACAGGATCATCTCTGAGATAATAAACAGAAACTCGTTGTCATGGCACAAAGCCCAAGAATCGGATCAGACTTCGAACACTGTGGTGGCAAAAGTGCTAAGGTTTTGTTAGCAGTGAGAAAAGAAGATGACTCCTTAGGATCCAACATCAAAGGGCTAATTTATTACATTTGGGGTGGATTCCTTGGATCACTGGGATTTCAAGCTGTAAGTATCCAACCTTCTAGATATCAGTGGGAAGTTAAAGACTTTTCCATCCAACATACCCACGTTATTATAGATCTTTGGGCCTGTGGATGTGCCGTCAAGTGAAAAGTCAACAACTGAGTTCTATTTTCCTGCTTCTTTGCATGCCTAGTAACCTTTGATTGGATACCAGACACTGAATTTTACCTAATTGGGTACTGGATAGTTTTGTATACCTACACATATTCTTGAGCTTTGTGCTGGGACATAGTTAAGTTTCTTGGAAAGAGCTTGATCCTTTCAGGTTTTCCTTTAAAGATTTGTTAGGAAGGACCAGAGAGTGTTTAATCTACAGCTAATTATTCCTCATTTAAGGCAAGACCCATTAATGAGGTTTTCTAGCCTGGCTGATGGGAACAGGCACTATTCTTGGCTCTGTGTAAGCACTGGGCACTGTTCTCTCCCATCCTTTCTGATAGCTTCTTCTCCAGCTAGCGTCCTACATGAATGTGCTGATCAGAACTCTGCTGAATACCTGAGGGGAACTCTCTCTGCAGCTATTTCTTCTCCAGTATGCTGTTCTATGCAATCTAGCCTTCTTGGTCTCCTCCGACTGGGTTCCCCTCTCTCAAAGCCAGGGTGATCATAGGGCTCAACCCAATTGTTTCCATCTTTCAGAGATGACTGTCTTTTGTTGCCTGATGCTCAGTGTCCCCCAAACCATTATTTTAGATATTTAGTTTCCTCGCTTTGTTTCCGGTGGGATAGTACATCCAATCTATTACTGTTACTTCATCTTGGTTGGATGCAGAAACATCCCAGGCTCATTTTCAAGAAGGAATCTTTGTCAATAATTTTCTAATGAACTGATGCCAAATAGGATCTGAAATTGTATCTGGCACTACCCCCCAAATTATAATTTTAGAAAGTGAAGTAGTACCTGTATCAAAGAAAGGCCTGGAAGATCACAAGAGCAGGAGAGAGTCCTACAGCTTTATAGGTTACTATGCATGTGGTTATTTCATCACAATAATTGATTTCACCTATACGGCTATGCTAAGCTATTAAATTACCTAAGAATTATATTCTGTCTTTTCTTAAATTGGGTACACATAAGTCTAATATGTATATGGGATCATTACAGCAATTTACAAATCAGACTCAAAGGCATAGAAGTGTCTTCTGAAATCACATAATCCCTTACTGCTTCCACCTTCAGGGGGGAGAAGGGAAGTGGGAGAAGGAGGAGGAAGAAGAAAAAGGAGAGGAAAAGGAAGAAGAGAAGTGTCTTATTTACCATACATCCCTAGCACCTAGCAAAAGGGCTCCACAAAGACAACATTCAAATATTTAACAAACAAATAAAGGAAGGAAGAAATGCTATCACTTTGAGCAGTTAACTATATAACCCAAACCTCTTTCAGTGGTTCCAAGGCATCTTGGATGAAATGCATAACTTCTTTTTTTCTCTTGGTTTGATTAAGAGCAAAGAGAACAAGAGTGGTGGTTGGTGTTTGGGGGAACACGGATAAATGGTTTTTGCAGTTTTCAGATGACTAATCCTAGTTGTGGTTTTTTAAAAAAATTATTTTATCATACTTATTTCCATAATAGGTAAGGCTATAAATCACCCCAAAGAGATAAAATCTGTTTATAAAAGAAAAGAGCCTCATAAGCTTTTTTGTAAGTCCAGCTTGAAAACTCGATTCTTTTCTGATGATGCCTTAATAACAGGTTCAGTCATCTTTGGTCTGAGTTCAATGTTACTGCATGTCAAGCTTGTTAATTTTATTTGTTAACTCATTTATGCTGAAGCTCAAATTTATTTATCATGTTGCTGTCATTGAAGGTCCTCCTCAACCTTCTCTTCTCCAGATTAGACCACCCTTGCTTGCTCTTTGTATTTGCCCCTTCATACCCCTGAACTCTGTATGAGACATCTATCATAGCCTGCATATTACATCTTATTGTCCTCATCTGAATGCACACCTAGCTCTCTTTTGTCAGGGCAGGTATGCACTCAGGACAGTGCCTTGCATAAACTAAGCTGAATGTAATGATTATTTATTTTTATTTCTTTTTATAATTGTTTTTAAATTTCAGCATATTCTGGGGGTACAAATGTTTAGGTTATGTATATTGCCCTAGCCCCACCAGAGTCAGAGCTTCAAGCATGTCCATCTCCCAGATGGTGTGCACCTCACCCATTAGGTGTGTATATACCCATCCCCTCCTCCCCTCTTCCATCTGCCCGACACCTGATGAATGTTATTACTATATGTGCACTTAAGTGTTGATCAGTTACTATCAATTTGATGGTGAGTACATGTGGTGCTTGTTTTTCTATTCTTGGGATACTTCACTTAGTAGAATGGGTTCCAGCTCTATCCAGGATAATACAAGAGGTGCTATATCACCATTGTTTTTTGTGGCTGAGTAGAACTCCATGGTATACATATACTGCATTTTATTAATCCACTCATGTATTGATGGGCACTTGGGTTGTTTCCACATCTTTGCAATTGTGAATTGTGCTGGTACAAACATTCTAATGCAGCTGTCTTTTTTATAGAATGTCTTTTGTTCCTTTGGGTAGATGCCCAGTAATGGGATTGCTGGATCAAATGGTAGTTCTACTTGTATCTCTTTAAGGTATCTCCATATTGCTTTCCACAGAGGTTGCACTAGTTTGCAGTCCCACCAGCAGTGTAGGAGCGTTCCTATCTCTCTGCATCCACGCCAACATTTATTGTTTTGGGACTTTTTGATAAAGGACATTCTCACTGGAGATAAGTAATAGTTAATTGTGGTTTTGATTTGTATTATCCCTGATGATAATGATTATTTAATATCTATACTCTCAACCATTTGTCGTGAGTCTTCAAATTCCTCTTCAGCTTTCCTTTGAGCCATCTTTCAAAAATAAGTCCCAGGACACATTTGCTATAGATCCTCCAATGGACCATTACCTTCACAGAAAAGAATTTTATCAATCTTTTAAAGGAGTTACTAAAATAAAAAATAATATGATAAATAGCAAATTTTTAAGTTCCTACATTTTAGAAAAGTTTTACCCTTCCAAAGTTATGTCATATATTTAGATATTCAGATATGACATAGAAATAAAAGTAGTTCTGTGGTCTTCTTTCCTCTCAAAGTATTAGGCACAATATATCCTAATGGATAGATTTAACTACTTTTATCAATAGTCTCTGTAGAACCTTTCATATAGTATTCACCGGGGCATTATTTTTATTTAATAAAATTTATATTACATCAAATGTTTGGCAGTAATTAAAATGATATTAAAGAAGGAAACAGGCCATGTTTTACATATGAAACCACACTATGTTTACCATAAACTTAGTGATCTTTTAAATAAAGTGCCATTTATTGTGTAAACATGAAAGGTAATAAATTATTTAAAGCAGTGTTTCTCAATCTTTCCACTATTGTTCCCTTAAAGAAAAAAAAAACCTAAATTTAAATTCTTCCTAACAAAAGAAATTAAATACTAAGGAAAAAGATTTCGTCAGATAGGGTTGAGATTTAGAGGGCCACAGCATTGTTTTGCACACCCCATACCCTCAAAAAACAATTTTTGCACCAGGTATTTTAATAATAAAAAGCTCAAAGCTTTGGCAACAAGAACAATACTTATTAATCAAGCAAATTTAATATGCATCATATAATGAATTAAAGTGTTACAATGGGCTAGGCACGGTAGCTCATGCCTATAATACCAGTGCTTTAGGAGGCCAAAGCCTGAGGCCAGAGGTTCGAGACCAGCCTGGACAACATAGTGAGACCCTCAGCTCTGCAAAAAAGTTTTAAAAAATTAGCTGGGTGTGGTGGCACGTGCCTGTAGTGCTGGCTACTCTGGAGGCTAAGGTGGGAGGATTGCTTGAGTCCAGGAGTTTAGGAGTTTGAGGTTCCAGCTGGGGTGACAGACTGGGAACCTATCTTGAAAGAAAGAAAGGGAAGAAAGAGAGAGAGGAAGGGAGGGAGGGAGGGAAAGAAGGAGGAAGGAAATTACAAAGGAAAAGTGTTATAATGATGGAACCCCTGAACATTTTAATACTCTCCCACTTTCTTCAAGGCTTTTTTAAAACTACTTTCAAGAAAACATTCTCCCAGCTCTTTTCCAATTACCCCCAGAGAATCTCTCTCTCATCTGTACTTCCCATCAACTTAATGTTTCTTCCAGGGGCTGCCACAGACCACCTTGTATTAATACTATAATTACATAGTCAGCTATCTTTCTACCTCATGAAATTGACAAGACCCAAAGAACTCAGTACTATTCATCTTTGTGCTTCCCATAGGATGTGGCCCAGAGATTGGTATATAGGTACAAATGACTCCATTGTGCTATTATTTATTATAGGCACTGATGGAGACTGGCCAGGCCTTTCCTTGGGGTTTCTTGCATGTCAGGCTTAATAGGCTAACTTATGTTCATTCATCAGCCCTGGCATGTGTAGTTGTAAATAGGAAAATCTTTTGTTGTTATTGTTCGTTGGTTTTTCATAAATGACTCTACAACTTTCCTTCTAAAAGTTTGCTTTTCAGCAACCACCTGCAAATATGCAATCTGTCTTCCCCACTGTCCTCATCCCTACAAAGCAGAAATTGTAATAAACCACCATTCCTACGGTATCCTGCCAGGTCTGCCCAAGCTTTCAGATCAGTCCCAAACTTTTACAGTCATATTTTGCTCTATTATTCAATTGAAAGGAAAGGTGAAATGCTGTTAATCTAAATATTCTTAAGGTTTTAAGTAAATAAGGAGATATGGCTAAACAAGACTGTATAATTCAATGACTGATGACAGTTTAATTCCCAAGCTATAACACTTTCATAATTGAACTGCTTTGGTAAAATATAAGAGCTTTAAATACCCCTTACTCTCTGCCAGATATGTGATGGTGCTCAGAAAACAGCACCCCAAAATGAAGGCCTCAGAAACAAAGGTTTTCTCTGGCCTAATCCTGTCCTCTTGCCTCTCAGTCCCATTCTTCCCTGAGGCTAACCATAGAGACTAGAATCCCTCTTCCCCAAGGGAGGTCATAAAAGCCAGAACCCCTTTTCCCAAAAGCTAGCCATGAAATCTAAAATTATTCTGTGTGAAAACTGGCTATAAAGAAATTATCTGACCTACCCCATTTCACTGTAGGTAATAAGACCCCCATTCCAGAAAGGGCCCTGCCCCACACCCAGAAGAAAGAAATGCTGTTCAGAGAGGCCAAGAAGACTCTAACCAGACAGGCCTTGCTGGGTTTCCCCAGTCGGACTATTAGCATTAGATTATACCCTTTCTGTCCAATCATATTTCTACATGGCTGTCCATAATTTGTTGAACCTAAGCATAAAAATGGACAATTTCTTCTATATCTTTGGGTCTTTATTCTGAAGGCTCCTGTACATAGATGTCAAATAAAAATTTGTATGCCTTTTTCTCTAATTCATCAATCTGCCTCATGTCAGTGATTTTTCAATGAACCCTTATGGGGCCAAGAGCCTTGGTCTCTACATGGGGAAGATGAGCAGTAAGGGGGGACAAAATATTTTTTAAATTCATAGAATTTGAAGGGGACTGTAATCTAAAACACTGTTTAAAGAATGGCTCACGCCTGTAATCCTAGCATTCTGGGAGGCCGAGGTGGGAGGATCGCTCAAGGTCAGGAGTTCAAAACCAACCTGAGCAAGAGTGAGACCCCGTCTCTACCAAAAATAGAAATTACTTGGCCAACTAAAACTATATAGAAAAAATTAGCCAGGCATGGTGGCACATGCCAGCTACTTGGGAGGCTGAGGCAGGAGGATCGCCTGAGCCCAGGAGTTTGAGGTTGCTGTGAGCTAGGCTGACGCCACAGCACTCTAGCCCGGGCAACAGAGTGAGACTCTATCTCAAAAAAATAAAAAAACAAAAACAAAAACAAAAGAACTTCTCATCTTCACACATAAAAAGGTACCATTAATTTCTCATCATTTGCCTCAAATTATGTACAAATACAAATGAACTAAAATTCTTTAAAGTCAGAAGCTAAGTTAGTAGCTACACACTGGCAATTATTGTAACAGGAAATATGCAAAGTCCATAACCAGGCACACGTATCCAGCTTCAGTATAAGCAGCAAATGACATCCCTGGAAGAAACAGGGGAGGTGCTTTGTAAGGAAGTGGCTTTATTAGGAAATAAGCTTCCAGAAAGCATATGATCTTTGATTCCAGTTCCTCATTAACATTCATCTAGAAAACAAAGGGCTGGTGGGGAGGGGGGTGGTTCGGGGATAGTGTGTAAAAAGCAAGGTTAGATCTCCAAATAGATGGAGGTCACAATTTCACACGTAGCCAGGGAATCAGCAATTTGTTCAGATTTCTGTTCCTCTTCCCACTCCACAGGTAAACCAAGATACTCAAATTTCTATTTTCAAAATGAACCCTGCAGTGACTTGCATTTTAAACAGCATGGTGCATTATCTTTAATAATAGCACTGGCCACATTTGGGAGGAAGTTAACTGTCTCAGCAAATGACAGAAAATGATCCTTTCACATCTGCAGCTAGTAATCTAAGCTCTGAATAGCTGATCATTCACATCAGTCAGCCAAGTAATGGCCTAATTCCTCTTCCAAATTCACACTGCTCATTGTCTTATAGAACAATCACAAATGAAAAGCTCTCAATGCTCTGTATTCAAAAATCTGAAGTTAGGAAGTAGATTTACCTGAATGAGGAGAAACAAAGCTATCGGGTGACACCCAAGCTTGGCACCAGGCCCTTCAAATCCCAAGTGACAAAGCCCCTGCCTGGAAACAATCTGAGGAGAGGGCACCCCCATTGTTGCCGTGGGGGCCGCCTTCTGGCCAGGATATCCTCAACAGGCTTCTCTTTCACTTCTTAAATGACATTTAAGAGTCAGAAGCACACAATTAAAAAGAAATAAAGCGTGTGCTAACAAAGAATTTATAAACCCAAGGGCCTGAAAAAGAAAATACCCATGTATGTCTGTCTTCTGGGGAGACCAGGAGGGGATGTTGAAAAGAACAATTGAAATCTTTGAAAGTTTTCCTTACAAGGCTAAAGAACTTAATAAATATTCATCACAAAAATTAAGAAACTAACAAAACAGGCACACAGCTCAATGTCACCTAAATTGATAACTATGGAAAATCAGAGCTCAGAATTCAGAAATGATTTATATAAACTGCCTCATCTTTCAGGTGAGGAAGCTAAACTACAGAAAATTCTACAAGTTGTCCAAGGTCACACGGTGATGACCCTGATCACAAAGAATGGAAACCCTGTCTAATGCTATTCCTACAACTTAATGTTGAAACTGTACAGCACACCTTGGTGCTCTTCCTTCCAAATGTAAAGATTAAATTTACAAAAAAACCATAACCTCTGCCTTCTAAAGGGTCATATTTCAATATCCTCTTTTCCAATCTACAGCAGTTTGAATTGTTGCTATTAAGCTTCCTGGCCAGAGAAATGATGGGGCTGTTGGATGAACATGACTTCACATTGAGTGACCGGATGTGGGAAAAGGGAACTGCACTCTCTCTTCTAGTTATTTAGTGTTTTATCATTTACTCAGCACTTCCCCATACATCATCTTAATTAACACCCCAACAATCCTGCCAGGCAGGAATAGTAGGCATTACATCTCCTAGATAAGTCTTCTAGATAAGAAGACTGCCTAATCACAACAAAATACACTAGGAATATGATGGAAACTTACTGAGACAGGCAGTGAGGTTTACGCAGAATCACATCAACTTCAAAATCAAAATAGACTGGTTAAAATCTCACCTTGTCCCCTTACTAGCAAATTAAGCCTCACTTCTCTCCTCTGTGAATTGGGGCTACTATACCCACCTTCTTTCCAGGCTTCTAGGAGGATTAGACGGAGCTTGTGCAAAGCGCCTGGCATGGCAGCAGTCTCAGCAAATGCTGGCTAGCATCATGAAGCACTAAAATTAAACATTCTAACAAATTACAAGTTTCAAGTCCTGGAAACTGTAACTAGATAATATAACAGTTTCATTGAAACTACAAAATCTTCAGACATGGCACTGACAACAGTTGATTAGTTTCAGCTGACACGTGCAGCCTTCCCTTTCTCTATTTATTAAATTATTTCTTGCTCTATTGACTTTGTGACTACTTTTCGCAATTTGCTTTCTCCTTCTCCCAACACATTATGCACTTTGTATATTCAAATATATCTTACTCTCCATTTCACTCCCGGTAATAGGTCTTTTAATTCCAGAAGAGAAACCATATGGTTATAGAAAAAGAGGCAGGTGAGGAAATAAACCCTCACTGCTAAGACTTCCTGGAAGGAATCAGTAGGTCTCATTCCCATGGAGCAGGGCAGAAACCCAAACACTTCCTGAGCCAGAACGTTGTATCTAGGGCACGGCGGTGCTTTCGGCAAACTGGAGAGCATGTGCCCCTTCTAAAGGGGGCGGCCTGTACAGCTCCAGCTGATTATGGGAATATGGCTCAGGGTTGCCAAGTCTCTTGGCATTTCAAGAGAAGCCAAGAATTTATATTAATATTATGGAAAATTTCTAGATTTTGAAAGCGCCATGTGGGCCAAACAAAATAATGCTTATGTACAAATCTGGTCCATGGGTTACCCACATTTCCAGTGTTACCTTCAAGCCTTCTGGGATATATAATATACCAAAATGCAGAAAACTCTGCTCTGGAGTTTTCTACCTGGAAAGGTAGGCGGGCAGAGGGCAAAGATCATGAAAGGCCTAGAGACTGGGCTGCTGAAATAAAAAGGATGAAACCTTAAACAGAACCCACTGGAAAGCAGGCAGATGGAGAAGTCAGAGGTTAGGATATAAGCAGGCTGCTGGCCCCAGGAGAGGTGGGGGGGGGCTCTTGTGGTCAGAAGATGAAAGTGGGAGCTATTAGCTGAAGACAAGGCCTTCAAGAGAGGTTTTGGCACAAAAGCACAGATACAAGGGCTTTTGACTACATATTAGGCTGTGACCTAAATAAACCTGAACGTCTGAGAGTGGCAAACTGACTTGAATACTTCTGAGCCTTCTATCCGAGTCTTCAAAGCTTCCAGATATATGAATGATGTATGACCCTTAGTCCTCTTTCAAAGACTTTGTTTTTGATGACATAACCCATGCCTTTTAGAATATCATTTCTATAAGGGCAAAATTGAAAGGAACTTGATAAAAAGAAATGTAAAAAAGCCTTCGTGAACTTGGTGTATAGCTTTTATAAATACATATAGACAGCTACCTTCTCTGATGAAATAAACCTAGATGTTGTAAAGAAAGTCAGCACTTCAATATTGTATTTAGAAATATATGACTCACATAATAGTCAACACAAAAGAAGTATGCAGAGAAAATCCATTAGTCAGAGATTCTAATCATTCTCTCATATACAAAAGGCAGAGATATAAAAAAAACACTAGTTTATCCTTTATTGTCTAATTTAATATGCATCATTTCGATTTCTAAAAAAAAGTGCTTTAGTGAAAATTCAATAGCTTTTTTTAAATGAAGATTTTTTGT
Source organism: Cheirogaleus medius (assembly GCA_008086735.1). Taxonomy (NCBI): domain Eukaryota; kingdom Metazoa; phylum Chordata; class Mammalia; order Primates; family Cheirogaleidae; genus Cheirogaleus; species Cheirogaleus medius. The sequence goes on along the minus strand of VBSM01002616.1, from coordinate 10,125,827 downwards.
TCTCTGCTGTAGAATAATATCATACAACCCTAAGAATTACTTGAAGCTTTAAATTCACTGAAATTACACTATACTACAACATTGATTCTACCTACCAAGTTGTTTAAATAAAAATAATTATAACTTTAACCATGACCACTTATTCACATATATGGACTTCATAACCCAAATATTCCTATTCAGAGATACTCATTCAAAATGCAAAGGGGTTTCTAATTCTATGGCTAAATTGATGATTACATGCATTTCATTTTTCAGAGGCAAATTCTCAACTGATTTACTTTCATACTTAAGGAAATGTATTACATTAACATTCTCCAAAAGAAAGCAAATATGTAGCAGTGACATTATTATTCTCTATAAACCTAATTTTGAAAATTTTAGATTTGTTTGTTAAGTAAGAGTTAATCTGGCACTATAGGTTAGTCACTGTCTTCTTAAACTGTAGCGTTAGTCAAAGTGAATGGAAAGGGAGAAATGAGGCTTGAGGGAAGAAACATGTTTAATTTTAAAGCTGAAAAAGGGCTCAGGGATACTCTCACATTTATTGCCCAGTCAGCAGAATTCAGGTATCCTAAGTTCATTCCCAATGTTTTTCTCATTATTGAGGCTCCTGATAAAAACTGACAAAACAATACAGCTAATCATGGGACATAAGGGGCTTTCCTAGTTCCATTCTACACATCAGTGTTATAATCTCACTTTCCATATTCACCTGCCGGTATCAACACAGTTCAGAGCAGTTTGCAGGGGACATTTGACAATGTTTGGAGACATTTTGGTTGCGGCAACCAGGTGAGGAGGGCGCTACTGGCATCTAGTGGGTAGAGGCCAGGGATGCTGTTAAACATCCTACAGTCACAAGACAGCCTCCCATAACAGAGAAATACCCTACTCACAACGTCATTAGTGCCGAGGTTATAGAACCCTGGGCTAGATCTAATAAGAGAAGGTGGGCATTTCTTCTACAAAGCAAGTTAACATGAAGAAAGTTGGATATGGGCTACACATCTACTCGCCATCAGATTGGTACTGACTGATTTAAACTATGA
>VBSM01002616.1:10053827-10124675 GCA_008086735.1 Cheirogaleus medius | reverse complement strand
GTATCCCTAACAATACTTGTACCCCCATAATAAGAGGAAATAAAAAAAAAAAGTTGGATATGGCATTATTTTTGAAACATGGTATATAATTTGTAAGACAAGAACCAATATTGGTAAAAAAAAAATTATGAATAAGCATTATACTTGAAGAAATAAGATAATGTGATCGTATAGTGACTGGCCACTCAGCTGACGTTCACACACTACCAGGGTTTGTGAACTGTACGACAGACACTTGTTGATATTATCTGGTCATGTGTGCCATTCAGGACTTTAGCATAGCAGGACGTTTAGCAGTTTAGAACAATCAATTTATTTTTATTTTGCAATAACAAAATAGAATTACATGAAAACTTTTTTCTTATTGAAATTCATGTGGGAAAATTAATTTTGCAAATCTAAACCTCTTTAGTCCTTACCCATCTTCTTTTCCTACTGAGAAACAATTTCTTAAAGCAAAGTAACCCTTCTTAAAACCAAAATTATCATATAATGGAACAGATTTATACACACAGGTACAACATGGGTAAAATCATTCTGTTTTTCTGAGAAACATGCTTTGAATGTGCTATAAGAAAAGGCACAAATTTGAGTAAACTGTCTCCCCACGTGAACTTTGAAAATGATTTCTAAGTCTGAAAAGCCTCGATAGATTATTTTAGGATTGTTTTTTTCAGGCTAAGCTTTAAGACGATAATCTGAGCACTCACAATGGGAATTGATAAACCACCAATAACGCGAAGTATTTGGCAATGTGGAACTCATAGTTCAGAAAAATGCCCACTCCTCATTAGGGCCAAATGAATGCTCTTTTGGCAGAGGGAATGAACACTCAGCTGGCCGGCCCGATCTTGTGGATGATTATGTTTCCTTTTGTTTATTTTCTCCAATTAAGATTGAAGACCATGCCTGTCACTAGGGAAGGACTCCAAAGAAGCCTCTTCTAAGAAGAAGTGTCTTTTCGGTTTATTTAGTAGCCTGATGAGGATCTGGTCCAAGCTTTTCTAAAGGATATCATCAGACCTTGTCAGCTCTCCAGAATAACTGCTCTGCACAAGCAGCCGGCCCCAACCATTCCACAAACTGCCATCCGGAAACACACTGATTCACGCAGTTCCCTCCCTCCACCCCTTCACCGTCCATAGTGCCCCTTCCTCCTCTGCTTCTCTAGTCAAATCCCACATGCCTTCTAGGATTACCTCCCAGTTTTAACCTTCCTGCTCTCAAACCTTCCCCAGGGCCCTCACCTTCCTTTGAATTCCTACTGCATCCCTCCTGCTCACTCACTCTGGCCCTCTATTTTTTCTTTCCTCTCTCCTGGATTATTAAAGGTCTCACTTCTAACAGGTTTCTCTCTCCAGCTAGAGATAAATATTAAAAAGTATATTTTTCAGACTCTCTCTAAAGTCCACTGGATGCCCAAATTGTTCTTGACAAGTAGTAACTGTTTAATACATGAGGGATGGAGGAGGGACTGAACTAGAGTGGCCACAATGACTACCGGGTCCCAGCTCAGTTTAGAAATCTCTGAGACTTCCAACTCACCACAAGAGCTTTTTCTGAGCATGTTATTCAGACAAGCCAAGTCAACGGTGATTCCAAGTATCCTCTTCCAAGCAGTCTAGTTATCATGTCAGATGGGAGGAGGGGGTGTCATTGGAGTATGGAACTGTTACGAGGAAAAGCCAAGAGACTTGTGTAAAGCTCTTTCTCTACTTTCTTCTTCCTGTGTCCCTTTGTCTCAGCAGGGATCCCCAACCCTGTCCCTTTGATGTCTTCCTACCCCACCTGGATGTGAGCAGCCTGCCCAGTACTTCCAGCACAGTGGTTTGAAGCACTGACTTTAGTACTTCCTGACATCCACACTTACCATCTCTGACGGTTTTAAAATTTGTCCACAAAATCCTCAACATCCATTCCTCCAAAAAGTGGAGACTAATTCCTTCCTTGAGTGTGAGCAAGACTGACTGACTTGCATATAATATATAAAACATGGTGGATATAACAGTATATGAACAGGTAATAAAAGACGCCAAGGCTTCTTCTTTGTTCTTTCTTTTGGCTCATTCACCCTGGGGTAGTGAGCTGCCATGTCATGAGGACATACGGCAAAGAACTGAAGTTCCTTCCAAAAACTAGCACCATTTTGCCAGCTATGTGAGTGAGCCATCTCATGAGATCCTCCAGCCCCAGTCAAGCCTTCTGATGGGTATGACCCCAGCTACCATCTGGACGGCAACCTCAGGAGAGACTCTGAGCCAGAATCACCCAGGTAAGCCGCTACCAAATTCCTGACCCACAGAAACTGTGTGACATCATAAATGCTTGTTCTAAGCCACTGAGATCGGCATAACTTGTCCTATAGCAATAAGATAACCATCGAGAGTACAGCATTTCTCCCATCTCTATTCCATCACTTATTATTGTGTCCATGACTCTCTCCACAAAGGAGGAGCTCCTTCCAGGCCAGTCTTAATCAGTATTTCTCTACCCTGCTCCCCTCCTGCCTCAAGGTTTCACATACAGCAGGCATTCCACAAATATTTATTCAAGAAATACCTCCAGTTCTAGCCTTGCCTGCGGCTCATTCACAACCAGAAAAATGTACTAAAAAGCTGAGTTGATCCTCCAGTGCTCACAGAACTTAACACAGAACATGGTAATTTATAACCTGCCTCCTGATTATGAAGAGTTTATTATTAATGTAGCCTCTGGATTTGGAGCACTGAGTGTGGCTCAGACTCTTAATCTGTCTGTGCTAATCTAATTTTAAGCCATAGCTTCAATGCCTTTATCTCCACGGTGCTCACCTCAGATAATCAGTCACTTACTACACTCTTGGAGTGGTGAAAATTCTATTTTACACCAGATCAATGGCCCTTCAAACTTTTTGTCTTTCAACTTTCCTCCCTTTGATTATTTTGTCCTCTTATCTACTTTCCTCCTGAGTTTACCTTCCAGCCTCCTCCCACAGACCCATATTAGTGCTAAATACAATCCCAGGGAAACAAAACACTTTATGACGAAGTCGTCATAGCTGATACAATTACTTTAAACCAGCTTCCTCTTCCGGAAAGTCTTATGAGTACATTTATCCAGCAAAAAAAAAACAAAAAAACAAAACAAAACAAAAAAAACAACCACGCAAGCATTCTTTCAGAATTTGCTTTATGATACCCAAGGAGCAGTGTTAGAAGCAAAATGCACGGCTTCTCCCTGGGTGCCACACTAGCTGGTGCAAATGCCCATATCACACTCCAGGGTGGTTCCAGGGGTTGGTTTTGTTTCAGTTTCTCACCATGTCTAACAAGTGGGACTCTTACAAGGAAGGCCTGTGGGACAAGTGGGACTGTGGGACTCTTACAAGGAAGGTCAAGAGCAGTGTAGGTTACCAAAAGGCTGCCAAATGCATAATGACCCCTATCCTGCCCTGGCCCGTCCTAAACCAGCAGTGTGCCACCAGTGCTTGAGGGCATTTTTCTTAATACCAAGAACAGCTCAAGGCCAATCAGACTTCTCATAAGCACAGTGTCTAAAATCATGGGCATCTAACATACATGCTCTTTAATGGAATCTAGAAGTTAAGGATTTGTTATAGATTCCCCCTAAAGGCCATATAACCTTTGAGCTTGCAGAACGTGTAGGTCCCAAGTTGGTGTCTGCTTCCTGCCAGGGCCATCAGCAAAGCCCTTCCCACCTCACTGACTCAGGCCGGCCTCGCTCTGCCCTGGCAGTGATGGGGAGCCCAGGCCACAGAGCAGCAGGCCCTCCTTCTCTGCCCCTCCCTTGAATAGATAAACACACAGCTAGTTTTTAAAAACTAGGTTGGCACCCACACCACATCACCTTACTGAACGATTTCAAACATTTACTATTTCTGTAACTAATCTCTGCAGACAAGGAGCTTGAATTTTAATTTTTAAGCTCTATTTACACTTACATTAAGAATGTTACAATATCCTGTACAAATATCCACAGAAGACAACACATAACTTGAGCTATAAAGTGCAGATGGGGAAAAGAATCTGCTCCAGAGATGATGAAAAATAACACTCGCAATCACTTCTATGGGTGGGTGCTCATGATAGGCACACACTGTGCACGGTGCCGTTTGCACACTGTCCCGTATCGACCTCAATATCCAGTGAGTTCCTAAGGATGCTCAATTTCTCACTTATGGAAGCTGAGGTTGTCTGAGACTGTAATACTTGCCCAGGGTCACACAGCCAAAAATAGAGGGGCCCAGATCAAAGCCGGATGTGAATGACATCCAGGCTGGTCTGAACCACCCACTGCACGGTACCTGCTCCATGCTGCTAAGTCCACAGGGTCACACAGATAACAATGTGACTAGTTCCCCTGAGCTATACCTCATAGTACAACATCACACGATTCACCACCACACTGTGTGCGGCTTTAGATATTAAGAGCACAGGTATAAGGCACATTGAAATGAAAACAGCCACCTTCCTAGAGTTTCTCCTATGTCTTTGTTTGCATGGTATTTTCATTTTATTGCTTATTTGTTTGTTTATTACAAATAATGTTTTAGTAGTGTTATTAATGCTAAAATCAAAATCTTTTACTTTCAACTGTGTTTATAAGATATTTGACATGATATTTAATTCATGCTAAGATTTATTCTAAATTCTTTACACATACTAACTCATTGACTCCTCAGAACTCAAAGGGACATGTAACATTAACGGTTCCATTTTACAGATGTTCAAACTGAGGCTGGGAGAGACTAACTTGCCCAAGGAACTATAGTAACAGAGACAGGGTAAAGATGCTGGTGCTGGGACTCCAGAGTCCACATCGTAGCCACTACACACACTGCCTCTATGCTGCACTCTCAGCTGGCTTCCTACATCCACCCACTCTGTCTTCCAAATCCATCACCACATAAAACATCTCTCTGCAAATGTCCTAACAGGAACATGACATGATCCTCTATCCTGCTCAAGGTCCTTTCGATGGCTTCTTAATGCACTTGGGACAAAATCTAAATTGTCTTAACCTGACTAAAACCCTGTAGGAGCTGACCCCTGCCTCCATCACCACCAGCCTCCAGAGCTCTCCCTCTGAGGCCACCCTCTGGTCTTTTTCTTCAAACACACAAGGATATTTTTAACTTCAAGTCCTTCCAATACATTGCACCACTTGTCTGGATCACTCTTGCCCCCAACTCTTCTCTGAGCTGACGTCTGCTCATTCTTTACAGGTGGCTGCACACTGTCTCAGAGAGAGGCCTTCCCAGCCCTTCTCCTCGACACAGGACCATGTCTAGATGCCCCAAATACTCTAAACAGGGCCAAGGACATTGTGGGTGTTCAGTGGCTATTTGTTGAACAAATACCTGATGGGTTACTCTACCCCGGGAACTGTTGAAAGCAGACAGTGAGGGACAGAGCGTTACAGGGGGAAGGAAGGAGCACACCCACGCTGATCACACAGTGCTGCGAGATAAACACTATGACAAAAACGTGGGCAGGTATTGTGGGGAGAGAGGGAAGGGAAACGAAGTTGAGACTGGAGAAGACTTGAGCCAGGGAGGGCATCTGGGGAAGCCAATTCTGAACTAGGATGTGAAGAAATCTGGGGCTGGTGAAAAGGGAAAGGGGCTGGACAAGGTAGGGGAGAGATGAGGGGCAGGAGGCGGCAGGGAGACCAGTGAGGAGGTCACTTCAGTCTTTCAGGAGAGATGGCAGGAGAGCCTGAAACAAGATGGTGATAGTGGACATGGGGAAAGGGATGGATTTGAGAGATGCTGAAGAGGAAGAACCTATGGGACATGGTAACAGATTAGACATACCGAATGGGTGAGATTTCCCAGTTTCTGGCTTTGGAAACAGGAGAGAGTGGTTCTCCCAATGGGACAGGTAGGGGATATGGGAGGATGACAGATTGGATCTTAGACTGGGAAGACTCAGGGACTTAACGCCAATATGATAGGTTCTTAAAGAACATCTGGACAAAGAATTTGGACAGGCATTTTTGCAAAGAAACATATAATACAAATGGCTTATAAGCACATGCAAAAATGCTCAACATCTTTAGTCATCAGGGAAATGCAAATCAAAACCACAATGAGATGCCACTTCACACCCACTAGGATGGAGCTATAAAAAAGATAGCTGAGGGTGTGCAGAATCTAGAACCCTCACATGTTGGTAGTGGGAATGTAAAATAGTACAGCCACTTTGGAAAGCGTTCTGGCAGTTCCTGACAAAGTTAAACATAAACCACAGGATCCAGCAATTCCACTCCTAGGTACGCAACCAAAAGAACTGAAAACATAGTACACAAAAATCTGTACATGAATGTTCATAACAGCTCCAGAGCGGAAGCATCCCAAATGTTTATCAGCTGATGAGTGGATAAACAAAATGTGGTATTTCCATATAATGGAATATTATTCAGCCACAAAAGAGGAAGTACAGATCCATGCTATGACATGGATGAACCTTGAAAAACTACGCTCAGTGAAAGAAGCCAGACACAAAAGCCAAATATTACACAATTTCTTTTATATCAAATGTCTAGAACAGGCAAATCTATAGAGACAGCAAGTAGATTATCAGGGGATAGAGGAAGGGAGAATGGAGAGTCATTGCTAATAGAGAGTTTCTTTCTGGGGTGATGAAAAGGTTCTGGAATTAGTGGTAGTGGTTGTACAAACTTGTGAATATACTGAAAACCACTGAACTGTAAACTGGACAAATTTTTTTTTTTTTTAGAGACAGGGTCTCAATATATAGGGTGTCCCAAAATTCACCCTACATAGGGAAAATGGGAAATTGTAGCTACATGTATCTTTATTTACAAAACAGTAATCACAAAATTTTATAAAGTTTTTCCTTTGTATGGAGACTACAATTCATTTTATATTCCTTTGTATGGAGACTACAGAGGAAAAACTTTGTCAAATTTTGTAATGAATATTTTGTAAATAAAGGTACATTTAGCTATAATTTCCCATTTTACCCATTTTTATGTATAGTGACTTTTGGGACAACCTGTATTTTCCAGGCTGGCCTCAAACTCCTAAGCTCAAGTAATCCTCCCACCTCAGCTTCCCAAGTAGCTGGGACTACAGGTGTGTACCACCATGCCTAACTTGAGCTGTACATTTTAAATGGATGGATTATATTATATGTAAATTATATCTCAATTAAAAACAAACAAAAGAAGAACATATGGATGACATAAGGCAGACCTGCAAAATCTATAACTTTCACAACGGGATACAAAAATTTAAATTTAATATTAATTTCTAGGACTTGCAAAATCCTGCTGTAAGTTTTTACTAAGCTTTTAAACTTGGATCTACAATGATAAATGCAGCATTTAGTTTCTTGCCAAATGTTTCTACTTAAAGTTAAATGCGTGGCTTTTGTGATTTCATCAGAATTTCTGAGATGAGGTATAAACATGTTAATTGGAAGAACACAATTTGAACAATTTTCTGCTCTAGCCTAAAATCTCACATATCTAAGCAAGCCATTTAAATTGATATCAAGAGATAGAAGTGCTGTAATGTTGAAAGCAACATTAGAATATAGTACCAGCAACTGAGGTGTTCTGAGGACAGAAAGAAGTGTCCCTAGTTCTAGATGCTACCTTACAGCTATGACTTTCAAGAGACTAAGATACAACACTAACCAGAGGGAAAAAACAGGACGTGTTCTTGATTCTAAGATCTGCTTTTAATATTTTAATTCTTCTGATATCATCATGAATTTTACAAATGACATAGATTAAATGTGATGGTATCTTTTTCACTAAAATACTGCTATTAAATTTTTGGTACGGTTTAAAATCAATTGATGTCAATAGCTAGTAGTCTACTGAAATGGTGTTAGCTGGACGCATGTTTCCTAGCTCAATCTCTACAATTTATTTTGTATCCTAAATGCATGATTTCTCTGTGCTAAAAAGAATAATTACATTTGCATATATTTTAGCAGTCACCACACAAACATGGTGAGAGTTGTTCTCTCCGTTAACAAATGTTGATCAAAATATACTACCCTCAGACCAATCAGGATGTATGAAAATTCCTTTCCCAAAGGGTTCTACAAATTCACATATAATAGTTACTGCCTTCTTAAGTACTCTAGCTGCAAATGAAATTATTCAACTAAAATGTATTGCCAAGAAATTTATGCATAAAGTATGTGCAAAGGAAGTACTTTAGACAGTTATTGAATGAATTCTTCCACAATTTTGAATTTAAACACTACTTTCTGCATATAATACCTTATCCATTTCCAAAGCACATCTAACACATTGTTTCATTCAATCCTTCCCCATAAAAACCCTCTAGGATTGGCAAGAAAAATATTATTTTTATTTCTATTCTTTAGTAAGAAACAAAAAAGCATAGGTTAAATACATTTCTAAGGTCACAGACCTGGTCAGTGGCTGAGTTAAGACTGTATCTTGATACAGCTCTTCACTGAGTTGGCTGTCTTCCCACCATGGCACGTGGTCTCCCCATGGAAATGGGATAGCAATTGGTAAGATGAAGAATTAGTACCTGTCTCACATCCCAAAGTGTACCATAGGGGACCTCAGCACAGGCTACTGACTGGGATGGCCCCACGCAGCTCTGTACACACTCAGTACACACATGCACACCTCCTGTGCTGGCACCTGCTCTCTCCTCAAGCCTTTGCGCTGGTCCAGTTCCAGGTCCTGCAGTTACTGTCATCCTCTGCTGGTTATGATCTAGAATATCACAAGGCAATAGCATTAAGGACAAGAAGGCACTTTCCCACGCAGTCCAAAGAACGTTCACCTACAAAATGACTCATTTGATCTTTACAACAAATTTCCCCAAGGTAGGTCAAGATCATTATCCATAACTTCAACAAAAGGCAACTGGATCACAGGGAGGTCAAGATTACAAAGCTGCTAAATGGCAAGAGAGAGCCCAGAATCCATATCTTTTTATTGCAGCACACTTTCCATTTTACCACGTTTGGTAAGATGACCTAGCACTAGCCCGTTCACCTATACATTCATTCAACAAATACTTAATTACCTACTACGCATCAGGCTGTGTACAAGTTTGTGGGGGCTAGAGGAGAAAACAAAACAAGCACGTCTCTAGCCCCAAAGAACAAAGTCTGAGAAGATAATTACAAATTGTGATAAATGCCAAAGGGAAAATAATCAAGAACTGTTAGAGAATATAACAAGGAGCCCTAACATAGACGAGAATGTTAGAGAACACTTCTTTGAGGAAGTTACATTTAATCTTAGGCGTGAAGTCAACCAGGTGACGAGGGAGGGAGAAGACAGGTCCTGGCAGAGGGAAATACATGCAAAGGCCCCAAGACAGAAAATACCTTGGGAGAATGCTGTTGTGCTGAGAGATGCAGCTAAAGAGATAATCCAGAGGCAGATCATGGGCCCCACTCTAGACTGTAAAGAACTTTGTTTTTTATCCCAAATTGCAAGAGGTAGCCATTGAAGCATTTTAAGCAAGGTAATGCTATGATCTAGCTTATATTTTTAAAGCTCACTTTGGCCACTGTCTCTTCTAGAAAATGAATTGGAGGCAGACAAGAATGATAGGGGGGAGACCACTTTGACCATGACAGTGTCCCAGGCCAGATGGTGGCTGGTGGAGAGGGTGGCTGTGAAAGGTGAATGAAGCTGGGTTGGCAACTCCAGAGGATCCGGGGGCTGCATCACTGAGAGGACAAGTGCATACCTTTCACATCTTACTCTCCAACTGTAAGCACAGGACATGAATCTGAAGTGAAGAGGTGGCAAGGCTCTCCAGTTGGTTGTGGCAGCTAGCTACCTTCGTTCGTGGTGAGCTGTCTCCATGTTACTTTGAGCCAAATACGGAAGACACTCCCCAAAGACCACTGCCACAGCCTTTATCCGCTATTACTTGGGATCTAAGAAACTAGGACACAGCTGCCTCAAGACTGCTGAGAACTATTTCCTAAGGTCAGAGATTAGTCCCTGTTTAGGAAAGTCCAAAACCTAAAGTGATAAACATTCTCATCCACGAAGGCATGCTTTCAAATGCCTTTTTTTTCCCCAAAGAAAATTCAGATGACATTATCTGAGGCACAGCACACTTATATAGCTGCTGTGCTTTATGTTAATTTAAGAATGAAAAATAAACTGCCTTGCCATTTTCAGTCTCCATACTGAATTGCATAACACTTGAACACTCACCCTTGGATTTCTATAGGATGAGAACCGAGGAGTGAATAGAACATGTGGGAGTAGGGGGAAAGTCACAAAACTCACAGCCAAATTGCAACTCTTCTGATGTCTGCCCTCTGCAAAAGGGCAAGGGTCCTACTGGCCAAGGCTGAGTTCCCACAGGCACTGCCCTTAGGGCAGGTGATGGCCATTCAGTACCCAAGCAGTGGTGGGACTCGCTTTTATAGTTACACACGGACTCAAGTCTGGGACAAGTGTTATTGTTCCTCGCTTAGAGACAACCACATTGAGTTCCCTATCCAATGAGTGGCAAAGTTTATTAGGTTGGAAGTTTTCAGGTAACAGGGATTGGCTTGAGGACATGAAATTCTAAAACAGGAGAGTGTTCATGAAGTTAAGAAACTCTAACTAGGCAATCCCCTTAAAAATCCTAATGAGACGACAAGTGAGTGTTGCTATGGAAACCAGTGAGTCTGCTCAGATCTTCAAAAAGGTCACGCTAAATCTTAGAAAGGCACGGAACCAAAGGCAAATCGAAGGAAAGGCATCGAGGGTGAGTATGACAGGGGTGGCAGGGACAGGTGTGTTCTGCCAGAAGGCCAAAGGCCAGAATGAACTGGGGATGACAGGAATCATACAACAAAACTAGGCTTTAGGGATGGGCTTTTTTGTCAAAACATCACGAAGATTTTTATAAAGTAAATCAAGGATGGGGTATTTCTGCTGCTTGTGGTTAAGGGAACTTATATTTGGCTTCTTTAAAGAAAATTTTCTTCAGATAGAAAAGAACAAATGAACATCAGTAAGGTAGAATGAAAGTCCAAAATGAATAAAAAGATTGTAAAAGAACAGTTAGCTGGTTCAAAATGGGTTTAATTCGCCTGGCATGGTTCTGTGCTTCATTCCAACAACTTGGACATTTTATTGCTGACCCATGGTTGGTGAACTTTAAGGAAGAAAACAGGGAGAAGAGAACTTCACTAAAGCCTCTGAGAAGGTTCTCATGATCTTCCTACAGAGTAGATGGTACAATCTAGAGAACTAACAACGACCATGTCTGAAGCACGCCAATGAGCGGCTCAGTATCCAGCAGGGGCAGGGGGTGGTTCATGCCCTGCCAAAAATCCCTCCACTCAGCTCTTGCCTGATGGGCACGATCTGCAACTTGAGTGGTGATACAGGAGGCAAGGTTATCACATCTGTGGTTGGGAGGAAGCTGGGTGATAGTGAATTTCATGTCCCCCTCAATCAGGATTCGATAATCTTTACAAGTTCAAGAAATAAAACAGGAATCAATAAAAGGTCTGAACTTGAGATGTAAAAACAAGGTGTACACATACAGGAAAGAGAGCAGAAACTTAGGAGATGCTAATTCAACTATCAAAAAGACAAAACAAAGCCAAGTCTACAGGTTTTAGCAGCTCAATATGCTGGTACCAAAAGCTCTCCCATATCTTAGGCTCCACTGACAGAAGCACAGTTCAGGAAGACGGAGGTGGAGATCCACAATCTTGCTCTATTCAAGGCAAATCAGGCCATTTGTTGCATGATACATTCAGTGCATTATGTCACCCTTAAAAGGAGTAAAGAAAAACTAGTGTATGGAGGCAAGTAATCAAGATGACAGAAAGACTCACAATCACATCACAGGAGGGCATTCAACTCAGGAGAAAGAAAACACAAGTGGGCAGGAGAGCTGTCTTGAAATGACAGGCTGTTAGATGGGAGAGGGTGGGTACCAGTCCTCACCTGTATGTCCCCAGGAGATAGAACTAGCCCCCAAAACAGAAACCAGCTGTCCAAGGCAACACAGAGTTGCCCCAAAGTCTGAGTTCACCATCATTTGAGGTTTCCAAAGCGGGCTGGGTGCCACTTAACAGAAATAATGTAGAAAAGATTGGTTAGATTTAGACACCCTTAGTGGTCCCTTACAAACACAACATCTTGCTATGTAACCAGTGACCAGTTCCTACATTGTGCCCAGTTGTTGAAGGTGTCAAGTCCAATGAGTAGCTACCACCAACCACTTCTTTTAAGCACACACCCTCACTGTGGCTTTCCTTTAGCACCGTACCAGGATGAGCCCCAGTCAATGCTTACGCCCATCTTGTGTACAAGTTCAGCCCCGGAAAACATGCTGTTGCCCAGTTTATTTCCTGCAATCTCTTATCTCTGAAACAGGCGTATTGTGTTCCCCGACCTAGGCTATGCATATTTTGTTTTAATTAGAAATATAGTCTATGCTCGGTCTGAGCTATCCACTATGGAGGCGTATTTTTTGGCCAAATCTTTTAAAGTCTTGGCAGTATCTTCCTCCCAGGACTTAACATACTGTGTGAGCAGCCTGCTATTATAGGCTATTTCGGTGGCTGTTGTGTCCGCAGACGCACCAGGCCCATCTGCAAAGGCTTCCTGCTATTGAACACAGACAGGACCAGGAGATTCTATTAAGGCATCCTCGTGTAGTAAGGCACTTTCTGCAGAGAATGGCTGGTCCTTGCCTATCGGACAGTCAATGTTCTGGCCGAGCTCAACATCTGCTTCTAATATCACTGCTGGAGCTCCTTCTGCAGCCTCATTGCACACCTGATTTGCTCTTAAACTTTCCTTTCGTGAATTCTCACACCCATCCACTGTGACATACCTGCGAGTCTGAAACGCCTTCTCTGCCCCTTTCCTCCCACCCTCTTCAGAAGCTTACTCTTTGGAGTTCTCCCTGCCTCTGCCAATGTTCCCCCACTCTCCCCATGCATCTGTCCCAGTAGAACAAAGTCTTCCCTGGTGGAGTTCTTGTCATTCTGTCTTGCTGAGTTCCCAGCTCCCAGGCCAGGATGTGGTACCGAGCAGGCTATCAAGAAGTATTTGTTACATGAACCAATAATTGCCAACTGCTCAGCTTCCACTAAACTATAAGCTCCTTGAGGATAGAGAAAACATTTTATTCCACGTCACCATACAATACAGTAACTAATATCAGTTGTGCTTACCACGTGCCAGGCACTCTGCTAAAGACTTTATAGGAAATGTCTCCCTTAATTTCTCTCATCTCCTCTGAGATGAAGCAAACCAGTAAGGTCATGCAGACCCCAGACTGCCTGCAATTTTAAAGCACTCTGCTCCCGAGTCTAGCACAGCCACACTGCACAGTGAAACCATGCAGAACACACAAGGATGGTTAACAGAGGTTTGCTCTATTAGACATTCAACTCCCAGTCGAGGCTGTAAACTGATTACTATTATTTTGTCTTTGCAGGGATGCTTGCTCATACATGTTGAAAAAGAGTGAGGAAGGAAGGCAATAAGTCGAATGCACTCAATTTTGATGTCTAATACTAAATGTCACTTCTCAGTACCTTATTTCCTCCCCTTTAAAAGATTATCTATGTTGAAAGGGGAAAAATGTTCTTCATCTCCTCCTTGGGCCCATCAGGGTGTGGCATTATTGACTCGGAAAGATCATCTGAGGGGGAAACCTCGGGAGGAAATAATAGACCACGGTTTGATTCCTCATTATGGAACAGCTGGCTTCAATTTGATGCTGCTTTTGCTAATTTTAGCTTTTTACTCAAGACAGAAGTAGCTTTAACACTTGACGGTTTGGTTTTTGAACTGTGTTTTGGAACCCTACCATTTCCAAGAAGGGTCGAAGGGGATGGTGGTGGCTGAAGGGTGGGGATTGGAGTTCTAAGATTTGGCTTGACATATGGTTGTGTGGTTTAAAAAAAAAGAAAAGAAAAAAGAAAACCATTGCTTGATGGTATCTGTGAGAGAAAAATATTCTCCCTCATTCATATCACCTGCAACAGCAAGTGGGTTCTGTTTTGTTGAAAGCTGATCTTAATATATAAAACAGAAATCCATTTTTACTCTGGAGGCTTGGTGGGTCCATTTGTACCAACTTCTTGGTTCTCCCGCCTCTAGGTGGGAGACGGGGCAGGAGGTTCGGATGGTCCCAATGAGTCCCCATTTAGGAGGAAGTGTTTCTTTTGTCGTTTTCCTTCACTGTCCCTCTTGGAAGGCTGTAGTGGATCTTCTCTTCCTCTCCTCAAAATAGATGTAAATGATGATTAAGCCAGGATTCAACCCTGGTTGCACATTAGTATGTTCCATGGTGCTTAAAAATGGCATTGCTGGCCAGCTTCCTCTTCAGACCAATTAAACTGAAATCTCTGGGAAGTAAGGCCAGCTTCAGCATTTTTTGAACCTCAAGCGATCCTCCTGCCTCAGTGTCCCAAAGTGCTGGGATTACAGGCCTCAGGGACCTCACCTGGCCCATCTTTGCAGCATCTGAAAAACACCTCAGGTGACCACGATGAGCAGCGAGGGTAGAAAGGCTGGACTAGACATTCTAAAGTCATTTCTGCCAAAGGCAAATTTCCATAAGTCTGTAAAACTTTCATTATCAAAGATCTTGATTTTTCAAAACCTACAAACCTTAAAAACTGACCTTTGGGGGAATAAATGAATTTTATCCTGATTTAAGCACGCTCATTGACAAAAGGAGAGGGAAAAATTGTTAAAATGGAACAATTATCCATGCATACACATGCATATATGCACAAACACAGACATAAAATGTAACTCTGTGATGTAATTTAAATGTAATTTAGTAGAAAACAGACATCTTTCCAGACAAGAGCAGACCAGGTTGTGAAATACTGCTCTAAAGAGGTAAAGAAATGAATTTGTAAAGATCAAGTTTGGTCAGGATTATTGGGGAGGCAGGGTATGAGGTCCCTTCTTCATTCGGCTAATTTCTACGCGTCCCAGGGATCTTAACGTTCCTTATTTCTTCTGTGAAGCCTTTGCTGAGCCCCTAGACTGGATTAGGGCCTTCTCCTTCCTGCCAGAGCCCAGCAGGCACTTGAATTTACAACCTCTGGCCTTGCAGCTGCAACAAAAGGCATGCATGCCAGTGGACTTGAGGGCACAGATTTGCATACGTAATGAATGCCATAATTACTCTCATCTGCACTCCAAGTTTGAGTTCTCTTCATCTTCCTTCCCTGTGGATCTGCTGTAAAGTTGGCCTCATCTGCTCCTCCACTCATGCTGGGAAGAGAGAATTGTGCCACTCTGCAGAGTTATGCCACCATGAACGTTCTACCTGTCCCGTGCTCGGCTTCACCTCAAAATGTTTCTAGCTCAGCCTTTGTTTTGGCTCCTCTTCCCTCCTCAACGCCTTAGGGAAGAACATTCCCCGCTCTGGGTGCTCTTCCTGCATCCCCAGAGTGATCTATCCGATGCATCCATAGTCAGTCACTTGGTTCTAACTACCATGCATATGTTGGGGAACCACCCTTGCGTCTTCAGCCCAGACCCCTCTTGAGTGCTGGGACCTATATTCGTGAGCAGGGTGCAGGCACTTCGGAACTTCAGCAAGCCACAGCTGAACTCATCATTCACTCTCAGTGAATCCAACTCAACAATGCACAACTCTGCCCGAGTAAGAAAACTGAGAGGCGTCTGTGATGGCTTTGTGGTGTCAGTTCGGGCAGGCTAAACTATATTCTCCACAATTTCTTTCCTAATGTGTTTTTGGTGAGGGGGTGCTACAAAGAAGTTCTTCTCGCGAGAGCTGGAGGGAAGGGAGGCGTGGCCATCCTGTAGTGCCCACATGCACTGCAACCCGCCCAAAAGCTCCATCCAGCACCAGTCTAGGTGCTGCTGTGAAGGGAATCTGCAGATATACAGTCCCTAATCAGTTGACTTTAGAGGAGATTATTCTGGGTGGTCTGACAGTCGGTGGAAGGCAGAGAGAGGGAGAAAAAGGAGAAGGGAAGGAGGAGGTGGGGGCGGGAGGAAAGAAGAGAGAAAGAGAAAGGGGAGAGGAGAGGGAGGGAAGGAGGTAGGGAAGGAGACTGACTCCCACTTGTGGGCAACAACCTTCAGCTTGACCTGTGGGGTTCCAGCTTTCCCAGCTGCCCTCAATTGCATAAGCCAATTCCTTGTAATAAATCCCTTTAACTCATATGTACCTAGATACCTACCTACTCTCTTCCTAGCTACTTGTCCTCTTCCCTCACCTCAGCCCGAATCAGGTTGATTCCATCTCCTAAATAGTTGTCTGATTCATTTCCTCCCATTTCTCCCCAACATTGTCGCTGCCTTAGTTCAAGCCGTCACCTCTTGCTTGGCACAATGCAAAAGCACCTAACTGTTCTCCCTGCCTCTGGGTTCTCTCCCCACCAATAGACCCTCCAGATCAGTGCTGTTCAGTGGAAGCTCCTATGATGACAGAAATGTTCTAGACCTGCACTGTCCAATACAGTAGCCATTAGCAACATATTTCACAGCACAGTTCCTAGACCACCCAGGTTATTGTTCTAAAGAATTGCAAGAAACATGCCAAATAATATGGACATTTCTCAAAAACAAATAGTGAGTCATATACTAGAAAATGTTCAACAATCCTAATGAATAAAGTGAAAATAAATCTATGCATGTGCAAAAGATGTGGGAATATATTAGGCTAGGTACAATGATTATATCTGTGTACTGGAACCCTTCAACTCATTCAATAAATAATTGCTGAGTACCTACCTGCTATGTGCGAGGTGCTGTACTAGATTATGGAGATTAAATTGGATAAGCCTGGTTCTTGCCACCTTAGAGGGGCTTTACAGGCTAGATTAAGTGGCTGTGCAATGTCTATCCTGTGTGGTGAGGGGTATAACAGGTACCAGAGCTGGGGCTGGCAACCAAGGCTTTGAGCCAGGCCACTGACCTTTGGAGAGCCCCAAGATGAGGTAACATGCAATTTTCAAAACTGTACACATTGAAAGAACCTCCCATTCCAGGTGCACCTTTAGCAGCTGCTAGAAATGGATGGGGCTAGAGACTCAGGTCAGAGGCAGCCCAAGAATCTCTGGAATGGGGGCAGGATGGGGCTGTCCCACTTGTACCCACTTTTGTTTTTAGGGCAAATCATCTTTCTGCTACTTGCTCCAGGTTCCAAAATGGCAAGTCCAGTCCCGCAGGGTACTATGGGAGCCAATAGGAGGGGCAAACCCAAACCTGGGGCAAATATTTCTTCATTACAGTTTTCTGTGCTTTCTGGTATTTTTGTACTAGAAAAAAAAATCGCTTTATCTTAAGAATGCAAGTCTGATGTCACTTCTATTTAAACATTCGTTAGAAACATTGAATAATTTTCTAAACTTTCTCACACATGCCCCAATGCAGTCTCATGCCTCAGTGCCTTTGCACGTGTGGCTGCTTCTGCCTGGCGTGCCCACCCTCCACCCCCACCAAGCCCTCCCCAGCCCCATCTGTTTGGCAAAGCTCTGTTCAACCTTTGAAACTCAGCCTAAATATCTCTTCTGTGAAATTCTTTGCTAGACTCCTCAGAGAGAATCACTATAGTATATTTATTTCCATAAGTGACTTCTACTAAAATTTATACTTCTTGAGGGCAGAAACTGTTTCTTATAGCCTAGCACCTAGCCCTAAGCCTGCATGGAGAAAGAGAGGAACTTCTCTTATCACCCCTCTCTCTCCACCATGCTCTCTTCTGCCTACCTGCAGCTCCCCTCCCAGATGTATGAGGGAGGGGAGAAGCTGCTACAAGCCACCCTCACCAGCCTGGGGTCACTGGGTCTCATAACTCCCAGTGAGCCAGTGCTGTCCCCATCCCATGACCTCTGCCCCACGTGGCTGGGTGGCTCAGTGGACTCCGTGGCCTGTAATCGGACAGGGTTGGGGCACTGGATGCTTTTGAAGCCCCCAATAAAATAGAATTGAAGTTGCAAGGTAGAAAGCCTCCCAGACCCTTACAACAGAACACAGAGGATTGGCAGGATACAATATGAACATTTCTGGTCTATTCCATCAAAATGGCACCCAAACTCCACCATGGATCTCTAACATGAGCAATACAGCAGGCCACGTTTGGAAAGATTAACCTGCTGATAGCAAAAGAACATACGAGGAGGAAGAAGGCCTAGATTCCAATCCTAGAAAATTCCTGCGAACCTTTAACCTAACAGCCTCCACTTTCTCACCTATGAAGTGAACACACTGAGGGTGGGGTCACTATCCTGACAATATGGCAGTGCGTGAATTCAAAAATACCTTGCCAGGCCCCAAACCAACAATTCAAAGCTCTAGATTAGAATCTTGGAGTCAACTTACAGTTCTGCCTGCCATAGGTGCTAATGTTAACTCTAAGATTCTATAAGATGTTAACAATAGGGGAAACGGGAAAACTCTGAACTGTTGTTGCAATGCTTCTATATCTCAAAATGAAAAATTTTTACATATGGAATAAAAATCATGTGCTTTGAAATAACACAATAATTTGCAAATCTATGCCATCTTGTTCTTTGGCTTGTGTTGCTGTACTGAATTTACCAAAAGGGAGAGTTGTATTGAGGCTATAAAATTTCTCTAGAGTCACACACCTAATCAAATTATTGACATAAGAATTATACAGGATCACAATGCTATTTCTTTACCTTCAAATGAAAGTGAATGACAACTCTTACAAAAAGGCAATATGAAAGTGTACAATACATCTATAGCCAATATATATATGATATTGACTATATATCAGGTACAAAAATTTCTCACTGGCAAATTTGGTTAGTCTAGTGTCCTTTTTTATGTTTCACCACTATTGTCTCTGGTTCTTACTATCTCACATGGCTTCTAACACTCTATCATCATTATTATATTTAGCAAGTGAGCATCACATTATATACACATGTACATATGTTCTCTATGTAACTTCTGTATACCAAGTACTTGCTACTTGGAGATAATACCTGCTACAGGTAGCTTATCAAACTATGTGTATTATGCTATCAAAAGATAAGGTATTAATAATCCAAGTTATTTTGTGTATTTGGAATAAGGTGATAATGGCCAATATTTACTATTTATTAATATGCCATGCAGGATGCTAGGAGCTTTATTTCATTTATTTATTCATACAACAAATATTTATTGAGCACCTCGATTCTAAGCTGTTCTTGGTACTAAGAATATTACATTGAATGAGACAGGCAAGGACCCTGCTTTCACAGTGCTCATTCTATTTTCAGGAAAACAAATGATAAATAAGTAAACAAATAAATAAGCAAAGTGAGTTTAAATAGTGGTCTACACAGGAAAGACAAACAGGGAGATGTGATAGCACTGGGGGGAAGGGGAGACTTGTACCAAACATATGTGGTGGTCACGTAAGGCCAGGAAGAGGACATCTAAACTGAGATTGCAAGACAAGGAAGAGGCGCCTACCAGCAAACATGGGGGTAGTGTCCAGGCTGAGGGGAGAGCAAGTGCAAAGGCCTGCGGTGTAGCCAAGCTTGGCATGATCAGAGAACAGAAAGGAGACCAGTGTGACTGCAGCCTGTGGGCAGGGTGGTTGTGCTCCTCAAGGCGGTGAGGGGCCATTCCGTTGGAGGCCTGGAAGCTATTAATGGGTGTTCAAGTAGGAGTGATATAATCGAATTGACATTTTTAAAGATCATTTTGGAAGTTGTATGAAGAAAAGGTGGTATGAATGGCTACAGGGAAACCCATTAGCAGTCCAGAAGAGTCTGCAGTGAAGATGGAGAGGATGGTTATGGGATATATTTTAGAGGGAGCCCAAAGAACACGCCGATAGGAGGATGCTAGCAAAGAAGAGAGAATAGAGCAATGAGCATTGACTTCATCAGCCTGGCGGATGGTAGTGCCAGTCACTGAGATTTATAAGATGGAGGGAGGGGCAGGAGTTAGGGGAAGGGAACAAGAAGCACTGGAAATCAAGAGTTCTGCCCATGAGGAAGCAGCCCAGGAGTGGTCTAGTGGTTGTTTCTCTCAACGGTCTGGAACTCAAGGTCCCTGATAAACATTTGGCCATCAGCACCACATGAATGGTATTTGGAGACACTGGAATAGAACAGTCTGGATCCTAGAACCAAGCCCTGGTTGTTCAGGCAAAGGAAGAGTCAGCAAAAGAAATTTTAGAAGCAGCATCCCAGTAAAGCAGAAGAAAACCAAGAGATACCAGTATAAGAAAAGAACATTTCAAGGAGGGAGTGGTCTACTGAGCCAAATACTGCTAAATAAGAAATCATGTAGGGACTGCTGTATTTTGCAATATGGAAGTCATTGGTGACATTATGAAAAGCAGTTTCGAGGCAAGTTAGGGAGAAAGATAAGGTTGGAGAGAGGAAAGAATGGAATATAAGGAAGTAGAATAAGGATTTATAAACAACTTTAGAGGTATTTACCTAGATTATCCCTTTTAATCCCCACTGTTAAGTCTGTTTCACAATTGAGAGGTTACTTGGCTAAAGTCTTGTGATACAACGTGATAGAACCAGGATTAGAACCTCCAGTGAGATTCCAGAGCTTGCATTCTCAAACGCTAATGTGGAACTTAAGAAGTTGAATATGATATGAAAGAGGGTTTGTAGTAATCCATGCCCATGGTTGTCAAACTAAACTACCCAGAATCTCTATCAATGCCTCTTTAGAAACCATGACCCAATTGTTGACAAGAGTTGGCTACCCAGCCACCTGCAGCCTCAACCCACTTCCATTCCATAGTCAGAATTTTTTTTTTTTTTTTTTTTGAGACAGAGTCTCACTCTGTTGCCCAGGCTAGAGTGAGTGCCGTGGCATCAGCCTAGCTCACAGCAACCTCAAACTTCTGGGCTCAAGCAATCCTTCTGCCTCAGCCTCCCGAGTAGCTGGGACTACAGGCATGCGCCACCATGCCCGGCTAATTTTTTCTATATATTTTTTAGTTGGCCAATTAATTTATTTCTATTTTTAGTAGAGACGGGGTCTCACTCTTGATCAGGCTGGTTTTGAACTCCTGACCTAGAGCGATCCGCCCGCCTCGGCCTCCCAGAGTGCTAGGATTACAGGCGTGAGCCACCGCGCCCGGCCTCAGAATTTTAAAATCAAAATCAAAGGGTTCTTAGAAGACTCAACATTGTCAAGATGTCAGATCTTCCCGACTTGATCTACAGATTCAATGCAATTCCAATCAAAATCAGAGTAAGTTATTTTGTAGATACTGACAAATTGATCCTAAAATTTAAATGGAAAGGCAAAAGACCCAGAATAGCCAACACAATACTAAAGGAGAAGAACAAAATTAGAGAACTGATATTCACTGACTTAAAGATTGCTATAAAGCTACAGTAATCAAGACAGTGTGGTATTGCAAAACAATAGACAGATACCAATAGACCAGTGGAACAGAACAGAGAGCCCAGAAATGGACCCACATAATCAACTGATCTTTGACAAAGGAGCAAAAGCAATACAGTGCAGCAAAGATGGTCTTTTCAACAAATGGTGCTGGAACAAGTGGACAGCCAGTGGACATTTATTGCTGGAACAAGTGGACATTTATTGAAAAAAAAGAAATTACCTTACACGTTTCACAAAAGTTAATTCAAAATAGATCAGAGGCCTAAATGTAAAATACAAACCTATTCAACTCCTAGAAAATAACACAGGAGAAAATCTAGGTGACCTTGATTTGGGCGATGACTTTTTAAATACATTGCCAAAGGCACAATCTCTGAAAGAAAGAATTGATAAGATGAATGTCATTAAAATTAAAAATTTCTGCTCTGCAAAAGACACTGTCAAGAAAATGAAAAGTCAAACCACAGACTTGGAGAAAATATTTGCAAAAGACATACCTGATAAAGGGCTGTTATCCAAAACATACAAAGAATTCTTAAAATTCAACAATAAGTAAAACAACGTGATTAAAAAATGGGCCAAACACTTCATCACACACCTCACCAAAGAAGATAAATTAGTGGCAAATAAACATCTGAAAAGATGCTCCACATCATATATCATCAGGGAAATGCAAATTTAAACAAGATACCTATTAGATGGCCAAAACCCAAAATGATGACAATACCAAATGCTGGTAAGGATGTGAAGCAACAGAAACTCTTTCTGGGAAAGTAAATGGTACAACCACTTTGGAGGATAGTTTGGTGGTTTCTTACAAAACTAAACATATTCTTACCATACAATGTAGCAATCACACTCATTGGTATTTACACAAAGGAGTTGAAAACAGCATATGGATGTTTATAGCAGATTTATTCATAATTGCCCAAACTTGGAAGCAAGCAAGATGTCCATCAGTAGGTGAATGAATAAATAAATTGTAGTACATCCAGATAATGAAATATTATTCAGTGCTGAAAAGAAATGAGCTATCAAGCCATGAAGACAGGAAGAAACCTGAAATGCATATCATGAAGTGAAAGAAGCCAATATGAAAAGGCTACACACTATGACTCCAACTATACGAAGTATTTTGGAAAAGGAAAAAGTATGGAGACAGTAAAAAGATCAGTGATTGCCAAAGGTTAGGGGAGAGGGAAGGAAGAATAGGTGGAGCACAGAGGGTTTTGGGGGCAGTGAAACTACTTTGTATAATACCAAAATGGTGGACACATGTCATTACACATTTGTCCAAACCCACAGAATGTAGACTACCATGATGAACCCTAATGTAAACTATGGACTTTGAATGATGATGATGTGTTAATGTAAGTGCATTAGTTCTAACAAATGTACCACTCTGGTGGGGGATGTTGATAATGAGAGAGGCTATGCATGTGCAGGGCTGGGCGTATATGGGAAATGATTATACCTTCTGCTCAATTTTGTTGTGAACCTAAATCTGCTCTAAAAAATAAAGTCTATTTAAAAAATAAAAAGGTTCTTGAACATCTACGATCTGTAGGCTTTGTCATGAGAACAATGAAGATGAGTTTTAGCAGCCCCTGAAAGGCAAACACCTATTAACTGAAAACTTCACCTTCACCTTATTTTGACAACTTTCAATAGTTATTCATGGAGTCTATGTGCAATACACTCAGCACTTACTGATTAACTGGGAATATATAACACACATAAGAGACCAGAGAATAAGTCTAACCCTTAGTCCCCTTAAGCCTTTGCTATTTGGAATCTGGAGCATATTTTTCCATAAAAGTAATATAAGTGCTTTATAATCTTGCTCTTACATACACTCCCTGGGAAAATACATTTACATGTTAGAACTTGAATAGAAATATTCCTGTATATCCCTAGACTGGAAACTCCATGAAAGCAGCAACTTTAGGCTCAGTGCCTGGCACATTTATCCAGTTTAAGATGCAATTAATAAGATGAACTATCAGTTTGCAGACTGCTAAGAAAAAATCCCTGCCAAGTCAACTATAACACAATGCTTTTTTGCCACTTACAATTATAATTATTTACAAAGCTTTTAGATAATTAGATTTATCATGTATCAATCATGTACCTACATAAAAAAAGAAAATAAATTGGCTAAGATATTCCTAGCACATCTTCACATGCCTAGTTTGATGTTTCTGAGTCACTTTAACTCAGCTGCTGAGGCCCAATTTTCCCATCACATGCTCCACTGTTGTCTCTGGGACATTCTTCTAGCTGTCCCACACTCAATATGCCAGTTTTGAGGCTGGCGTTTTCTTGTTCTTACCCAGTATCACAACAGAAGGCTTTTTAGATAATCAAGACTCTTTGGTGACTAAAAGTACCACAAAGGGTAGCAGTTGTCCAGTCATGTCAACAGAATTACAAGCAAGACATTATACTCTTTAGTGAGTTTATTCTTCACTGTTCAGATACACATCTATGAAAGGCATCAAGAACCTATATACTAGGTGAGTTATGTGGGGCTCTGGAACATTTTTTCCAGACAATTGAGTCACTTCTTCTTCAGTTTGGCTGAAATCTGTGTGGGGGTGTGCATGCACACACATGCACAGACGGGCACATGTACAATAACATCTTTGGGGAACAACTCTTTCTTAGGGATTGTTTTGCAGTTTAAGATTAAATTATGGCTGCAACTTTTAGCCACCAGCGATTGTGCAAAGTATCACAGCAATAGCTGCTTCTAATAGCCTGTGCTCAGGACCTTGACCTCTTTAGCATCTTTTACATTCTCGAACAATTTTAGAGCCTTTTAAAACACTGAGTTTTTAATCAGCATTTTCTACCTGTCTAAACTCAGGGTTTTTTTTTTTCAGTTAAGTCACAAATCACTAGAAAATAAGCAGCTATAGTTCAAAGCCAGCAGGAAGTTTGATAAATTGATGTTCTACGCCTTAACAACATTCCTGTGTGACTTATGAATTGGACACACCAGCCTCTTTTTGCTTTGAAATTCCTTTCATCTCTTCGAAGGGATCTACCAATTTCTCCTGCTTTCAGTTGCATAATTTGTCATTTGGGAGGTAACACTTTTGCCACAACTCTGTAATACAGCTTCAGCTACTTGTCTTCTGTTTTAGGTCCCCCAAAACCTCCTGGTTGTTCCTTTGCAAAAATAGCAACTAAGGTCATTCCTTTAACAAAAATTTGCTTTATTAATACCAAATTTACATCCTGTTGCTTTGTTTCTGTGACTTTCTATGTATAAAAAACCTTTATGTTTTAGTGTTTGAATCATGATTTGATATTTTTGAAGACCTTTTATATACAATTCATCATGTGCACTACCAACAATATATGTAAACACAACTGCTATGTTCAAATTTACACAAGTAAGGGTGATTGACAACAATATATCACTGCTGTCTAGCCAATGGTGACAAGATGCTATCAATAGTAAGATATATCCTGATTCAAAGATATTAAAATGTAGGAACAAATGTATATCTCAGAATCAATGGAACACAGTAAAATATAAATATTTTATGTTAAAAAATAATTTCCAAAAATGGACACCAGAAATTCCTCCCATCCCTGTATGCACATGGCACTCCTCCCATCAAGAGAAAATCTATCCCTCTTCCTTCAACCTCAGTGGCCTTGTGATTTGCTTTCACTAATACTACATGGCAGATGTGAGATTCTGAGACTTCAAGCTTAAGTCTGAAAAAGTCTTGTAACTTCCACTTTTGCCCTCTTGTGAATCTACTCAACACCTCCCAGTAAGGAAGCTTGGGCTAAAGTTTAGACAAGGGGTTGGCAAACTATGGTCCAGTGGGTCAAATCTGGCCAGAGGCCTGTTTTTTATAATACCTCTGAACTAATAAGGTTTTTTATATTTTTAAAGAGTTTTAAAATAAGAAGAATGTGTGACAGAGACTTCATGGGCCCACAAAGCTATGAAGCCCAAAATATTTACTAATTAGCTGTGTTCATTTGCTATGGCTGCCTTAACAAAGTACCGCAGACTGGGTGGTCTCAACAACAGAAATTTATATCTTCACAGTTCTGGAGGCTAAAAGTCCAAGATCAAGGTGTCAGCAGGGTTGGTTTCTTCTATAACCTGGCTTGAAGATGGTCATCTTCTTCTGGTTTCTTCATATGGTCTTCCCTCTGGGCATGTTTGTGTCCTAATCTCTTCTTTTCATAAGGACACCAGGCATATGGGTTTAGGGCCCACTCCAATGACCTCATTTAACCATCATTACCTCTTTAAAGGCCTATTTCCAAATGTAATCACATTCTGAGGTGCTGGGGTTTAGGACTGCAACATATGAATTTGGGGGGAGACACAAGTCAGCCTATAACACTGGACTTTTGCAGAAAATGTTCCCAACCCCTGGGCCACACTACTGAATGAGAAGAGACCATGTGGTAAGAAAGGCTCAACCAGCCCTGCCGCCACCTGAGCTCAGTGCTAGCCAGACACGCAAGTGAAGCCACCTTGGATGGTCCAGCCACAGCCAAGCTCTCAGCTACACGCAGTCACTTGAGTGACTCCTGACAATACCACGTAGGTCAGAAACAAGCCATCTCATCAAGCCCTGCCCAAACAGCAGACTCTTGATCAAAAAAATGGTGTGCATAAGTCACTAAGTTTGGGGGTGTGTTTTACTCAGCAATAAATGATGGAAACAGCTACTACATCAGAGGCCCCAGAGTAGGAACTCTTATGGTATAGAAAAAAAGGGAGGAAAAGCAATATATAGGGGTGACAGCAAAGGGAGAATTGGAGTAAAAGGTAAAAACAAGAATATGCAAGGAAAGCCTTTAACTGATACTCACACATTTCCATACATAGAAGAACTCATACTGGAGAGAAGCCCTACAAATGAGAACAATGTGGGAAAGAATAAGTGTTCATATCCTACTAAGCAAAAAAGAATTTACACTGGAGAGAAACCATGCAAATGTAAAGACTGTAGTAAAGCTTCTGACTTATGCTCAAAACTTTCTATACATGAAGAAATTCAAACAGAAATAAACCTTACAAATGTGAACAATGTGGCTAGGCCTGTATCCAGTACTCACACTTTTCTGTATTTAAGATAATTCATACTGGAGAGAAACCCTATAAATGTGAAGAATGTGGCAAAATCTTTAATCACAGTTCAAATCTTTATAAGCGTACCAGAAGGAAACCATACGAAAGTGAAAAATGCGGCAAATACTTTACCTGGTGCTTTTATTTTAGTATATGTGAGAGAATGCATACACAAACAAAATCCTACAGATGTAAATAAAGTGGCGTAGCCTTTAATAACAGATCACATATTACTCAACACCAGAGAGTCATAGTGGATAACTGATAGAAATGTAACGAGTGTAAAAACACCTTTCAGAACAAAAAAATCTGAGAGTGCACCAAAGTATTTATACTAAAAAAAATTACAACCATAAAGAGTGGCACAATATCTTTACTTTTATCACTGATTTTATTGTGCACAAGAGAATTTATAGTGGGGGGAATCCTCCATTGATTGCTCAAACTTTATTTAAATTAAAAGAATTTGGGTTGGAGAGACACTCTACAAATGTAATGAATTCTGAAAAACCTTTGTTCAATAACACAGCTTTGAAAACACCAGAGGTTATATGAAAAGATATTTTACATATTCTATAATTTGAATAAAATATTTAATTGAAAAAACAAAACAAAACAAGGATATGCAGTAGCTAAAATCTAATAAGATGTTTGCATGATGAGGCTGTTCCTCCCATCAGTGAGGGACTCTCCTAGTGTGTACACTGCAGTGGGGTCATGTCAGAGAGCAGGCAGCTACAATAAAAAAAAAAAAAAAAAAAAGGGACCCAAAACTAATCCTAGGAGACATCAAGGTTCTGCCTCAAAACAGCTTTGGTAAGGTACCTAGCCTCTTAGATGTTCTGTTTCCTCATCTATAAAAGGGGGACAACACAACCTACCTCCCGGGTTTTATAAGTATTAGACACAAAAGTATGAAGTGCCTCTCATGGCACCAGGCAGGTATACCACCCTGTATGTTTCAGTAGTTCTAAGATAGAAGTAATGCCTACTCCATCTGAAAGGCTTATTAATAAGCTCAAATTCAATAAAACATACAAAAATGCTTTGAAAAGGTATTAAGCCTTACCAAATAACATTACCACAATACATAAAAATTCAGTGGGTATTTTTGGGCAGTGCATAACAATTTTATAAAATTATGTATGATTGTTTTTATACTATTACTATTATTTCATTTAAGGCTTTCATGAGCTTTAGTTACTTCTTCCAGTTATTCATCTCTATTTTCAGAAAGGGAGGATAGGATTGTGCAGGAACTTATGGAGAATGGAGACAGAAGCAAGTCCATTCTTCCTTGTGTTACAGCAACAATCCCATCTACTTAGCTGGGTATCCTGGGTGCAGTTCCCTTATGGGTCCTCCTTAACTCCAGCAGTGCCTAGCACCAGGCTTAGTATACAATAGGTGCTAAATATTTACTGAATGCAGAAGAGAGGGCAAGGCAAAATTCCAATGAAGAATCAAGGAGAAATCCCCTTTAATGTGCTATTTATATGCAACTCAATGAAGGTGGTGGTTCATTTTGGAAAGATGACCTTGAACAGACAAGTCCAACTAGCACCCCTGCCCAAACTTAGAAGTTCCTAAGTTTGAAGGCCAAGGGCATAAGGTAGTAATTCTTAACACATGGTGTGCAAACCAACAGCATCAGCATCACCTGGGACTCATTAGAAAAGCAATTCCTAGTGCTCCACCGCAGACCTACTCAGCCAATATTGGATTAACAAGCTCTACAGGAGATTCTGATACACATTAAAGTTTGAGAACCAGTAGCCTAGGGAAAGGCATTTCTATTATCAGCTACCTTTGATAACAAAATGGCCATTCTCTCTGCCTTTCACAAACTAGCTCAATTTAGATGCTGTGCAGTACTGGCCTAATTATTCCAGTGATGTTTGCTTCCAAGCATTACAAAAATTTGCCATTGTTTTTTCTACTCCTTCATTCCCCCCATTATAATAAAGCAAATAAAATAAAACCACAGTACTTTGCAAGTCACACCACATACATTAACAACAGCCCTAGGCAAGCAGTGTCTGTGTGACTGATTTAAATGTTACTTATTTTTATGGAAGAATAGAGAAATGAAAAGTCAAAATTTCTAGATACATGATTTAATGATTTTGGTGGATAATTTAACATAGAGACAGTCACGGGAGCCTTGGATGAAGGTAATACAATGAATGTACTATGTTATGACCTATCAAGCAGGAGTCAATGTCCCGGAAGGACCTTGTCCTGACTTCAGCCCCTGATGCAACACATATGGGTACACCTTGAGTCTCCCAGGCTGCATAACTGCGCTGGTGTGCGATCCAATAAAGGACAATCAAACCTCGGGATGGTCATCCACCCATGACCTTTGTGGCCTGGCTCAAAAAGTTCAGCTGAGTTCAGCAGATTATCTCTTTCAAGACTCTAAACCAAAGGCTGGGTGTGGTGGCTCAAGCCTGTAATCCTAGCACTCTGGGAGGCCGAGGCAGGAGGATTGCTTGAGGTCAGGAGTTTGGGACCAGCCTGAGCAAGAACACAAGACCCTGTCTCTACTAAAAATAGAAAGAAATTATCTGGACTACTAAAAATATATAGAAAAAATTAGCTGGGCATGGTGGCGCATGCCTGTAGTACTAGCTACTCAGGCGGCTAAGGCAGAAGGATTGCTTGAGTCCAGGAGTTTGAGGTTGCTGTGAGCTAGGCTGATGCCATGGCACTCTAGCCCCGGGCAACAGAGTGAGACTCTGTCTCAAAAAAAGAAAAAGACTCTAAACCAAGAAACAGGAGGGCTTTGCTAACTAGTGGTGGGAACCAAACCAGAAAAGCAGTGAACTCTCAGGGAGCACTCTGAGAACGGTGCTTATGATGGGCTCTGCTGAACTGAAGTTACCTGGGGAACAGAAGGTATAAAGGAACGGGGAAAGCCAGTCTATCACAAGTGGAGAATAGTGCAGGAATGCAGAAAGAAACAGAGCCCATCACTTCCAGGAAGACCTGAGACAGACACTGACCCTTAGCCTAAAGCAGCCAGGGTCCCTGCTGGGTAGCCCAAGAGCTTCACCTGCTATTCCTCACAAGCAAAGGAGCTAAGCTATAGCACATAATCACCCTTAAACCAGGGCAGTAAACACTTCTGCATTTCCTTGTCTACTGATGCATAATGGATGCAAAATACTTCCAAGGTTAATTAAATGAATTATTGTAGATGTCTCAAATGAGGGTGAACTCTGTTTTCTCTCTTAAAATGATCCATCTGCTTATCAAGGCAATGTTTTCTAAGCTAATTAAGTATGGAGCAGAAAGTCCTCCAAGCAGGCAGTTTTAATTAATTCTTAATTATGAATGCCCACGTATGTCCTCCAAGTGGGCAAAAATGTACAGTGTGGGGAGACAAAGAAAAAAAGGCAAAGAGGACGAAAAACACAACACTCCTGTTTTTGATACTTTTTAGGTTAAATTTACCAAATGTTATAGACAGCTTAAAAAATATCTACCTTTAGGGTGGTTTTCAAAACAGTGAGAATGTACACAAATCATAACACACTTCTTCGTTAATTTGTTCCTCTTCGTTGTTACATGTTGCTAAGAGACTGTCTTTTTCAAGGCTCAAATACACAGATTTTTCCAAATTTAGAAAACAGACCCACTTGCAAAGCAGCTTCAAAAAGGCAGACAGAGGTAGAAATCTATTTGGTAATTATCAGCCCACATTTCTCCAAACAACTTCCTGAAACATATTATGGAATGCTTGGGTGACTCATGAAAACTTTAAAATCTATCATCTCCGGTTATATGGCAATCTGTTTGTTGGTTTACACACATTGAGGTTTGTGATGTCCCTCTACTCCTTACTTAAAGGGAAACAGAGGAAAGTCAACCTTCGTGAAAGAGAAACAGCCTTCCATTGGGTAGGCAATTAGGAGGCTTCTAAAAGACTTTTGAGTCCCTCATGATTTCTCACGAGTGGTCGGGGGATGCCAACTACCATTAGGGATAACTGTCACCAAACATCGGTATACGGAGCTGGGAAAGATAGCACATATTAACCATAATACATGTCATAACAGTGATCCTCGTTCCTCAATTTAGAAATTAGGGGGTACAGTATATCATGTTATTAAACATATACATTATAGGATAATGGTATTACAAAAGACTATTTTTCCCCTTAAAACTTCTGGGTGCACTTATTTGTTTACAGTTTACTATTTGACAGCCTGGGAAAGAAAGAAAAAGGTAACAGGAGTCCATGAGCACTGATGATCAAAAAACTCCAACACAAGTAAAATTAGAATGTAAATCGATGAGGAAATGGTTAAATTTACAAAAGTTGACTGACAAACCTCAGAGGCACCTGCTTCTTTTTAGAAATTTGACATTTTAAAATATCCAAGTCCATAGGTATTAAAGAGCTTTACTATGGCCCCTTAACTAACTAGCAGTAGAGAGCCACAGGGCCAGACCAGCTTTGCTGGGACAAATCAACTGCCTTTATTTGCATGAGCAAAGAAACGCAACTGGATTCAACTACAAGGAAGGCAAAGCTTGAACAGGTTCGGTCCGCACTGGGCTTGCACGCCAGCCTGACCTCATACGTCGGTACAGCACTACAACCATCAGGGCTAAAAAGATCTGAGCTTGCAATGGAATGAGTGTTTGTGTCCACCCCAAATTCATACATTGAAATCCTAATCCCCAATAGGATGGCATCAGGTCGTGAGGAGGAGCCCTCCTGAATGGGATTAGTGCCCTTATAAAAGAGACAGAAGAGACCTCCCTCACCCTCTTTCCACCTCGTGAGGACACAGCCAGAAGTCCGCAGTTCGCAACCTGGAAGAGGGTCCTCATCAGAACTCGACCATGCCAGCACCCCGATGGTGGACTGCCAGACTCCAAGACCATGAGAAATAAATCTCTGCTGTTTATAAGCACCCAGTCTATGGTATTTTGTTACAGAAGCCTAAACGGACTAATTTAGAGCTATAGTCTCAATTCTGCCCCTCAAGCAACTCATTTAATTTCTCTGAACACTGACTTTCTCATCTGGATAAGAGAGGAAAGGAATGCATGGAAAGGTTTTGGGTGGAGGCACTAAGGTCTTCTCAGCATCTCCTGTGGGGCCAGCACTGTCCTTAAGTCATCTAACCTAATCCTCATACCAGTTCCTGATTTTACAAAAAGGGAACTGAGGCCCAGGGAGGAAACTGCTGGGTGTCACAGGAGAGGTAGTAGAGATAGGCAAGCACTGGTTTCGCAGGCTTCAGAGCATTGCTGCTCAACTGCCATGCTCACCAATTCTGTTTCCAAAGTCTGTGGACAAATTTGAGCATCCCCTTCTCAATGCTCCCACATGTTCCTATCTCCATATGCTGTGATATAATTTCCAAGTCACATCTCAGATCTCATCCTCTCCAGCAAACTTTGGCCTTTTCCCATTACCACCACCAGCACCTAAACCCAGACAAGCTCTTGGAACACTGAGAACTTGGAGGCTAAAAATGTCAGCCATCCACCTCTATTTCCATGTAACCTGATATATTTTTTTGAATCATGCAGTTTGCTCAGAGCAGAGCAGAGATTCCAGCCCTGAGAGTTTGGTGCCTTCTAATCGCTGTGGTGAGCATTTTGTTGCACAACAAATATTAGTATTCACTAATACCATATGTCCCCAGTGGGCAGCAGCCAAATCTCTAAAGCCACTTTTTCAAAACTCTTAAGAGGCAAGTTGCTTTACATTTAAAATGAAGGAATGACAATTATCAGCAAAAAAAAAAAAAAAAAAAAGTCCAATTAGTTCTCCTACTTCTATTTTTAAATTTCTGGAATTAGAGGAAAAGCCTGAGTATCATTAATAATGGAATTTGCTGTCTAGCTCCATGAAAAGCTTGCCACTTCACAGATGAAATCTGAAGCAAGCCAAAGAGAATCCCTGGCAGTTTGTGCCTTCAGGCAACAGAGGCCTTTTGGGTAAAATTATGTTTTTGTGCTGACTGGAACTGCCAATAGTACTTGCTCTAAAATTATATACATCTTTATAGAAGTTGCCTCTGCAAAAGTGCAACCATATTAATACACATACCCTTACTGTCAAGGCTATCAGGTTAAATTTAAAAAGCAAAACTGTTCTCCAAGTGAAACACATTCTTAACATTCCTAACAGGTAAAGAAAACCCTTCCCATACCTTATAGCCAATTAATGCCTATTAAAATGCTTTCAGGTGCCATAGTAGGAAGTCTCAGGCCAGCAGTTTGGGCAAAAAGAGCCTCTGCTCCAGGCATCCCTGGGGCTTTTAAAAGCCACTTGCCCTTGAAACTGTAGGAAACAAGTGCAAAGAGGTTTTGGTTCCAAATTAAGGCAAGGAGGGCAAGTTCTACAGGCTACTAATTCTGACATAAGCTTCTAAGATTAGAATAAAATGGGATAATAAGATAGAAAACAAATGAAAAATAATCTAACTGTATCACGGTTTGCTTACTTTAAAGCGTTCCTCTAAAACCAATTCAGAAGGATGACTAACCAATATATTAAATGCTTTAAAATAAACTTGAAAAGAAAATTTTAGGATTTTTAGAAACATTTACAAAGCAGAGGTACTTTGTCACTGTTTGTGACTGCCTAACACTAGAACATTGCCCAGAAAAAAGCTCAACCCCAGGACTTGTTTCAGCCTCTTTAGCACACCCTAATAAGGACCAGGGCTCTCAGGGATCACCCCATCCCTGGTGGCAGCCTATGTGGACCAGAATCCTGACTCCTGCTTTTGTTGGCAGAGGCCTTGGACAAGTCATTTAGCCTCTAAGGGTCAGTTCTTCCTCTACATGCTAACAATCCTGACATAGAATTACCTTGAGGATTAATTAAGCTTATATATGTATAACCCTTAAACCAATGCCTGGCACATAGCCTCAATAACTGGTTGAGGCTTTCATGACTGTAATTATTATTGGTACTAAGAATGATAGAATGATAGTGGAAATAGAACCCAGTGAGGTCCTACTGTGGATGGAGGATCCCATCATGATTTGAAGGCTTGACTCTTGCCAGTATATTCTCTGATCTGCCCATGTGTCATTTAGGAAGGGGGTTAATAATAGCCTTTAGAGTTACCTTACAAAGTGAGTTGGTCCACGATGGGCAATATGATTGTGTCCCCCCTCCAAACAGCAATTTGGTTGCTACCTAAGTACCCCATAAAAAAGCATGGTCAAAATATTTAGTAGGATTAGTTCAGTCCACTTAAGGGGGAGATTTTCCCTTGGCCACAGGAGATAGGCCTGTATGATTATCTCTAAACTGTAGCTGGATGTTTCAAATCATGATTTAAGTGCTACCAAATTGCTGTTTTGGGGGGACCACAATCATACTGCCCATCATGGACAACTCACTTTGTAAGGTATCTCTAAAGGCCACTGTATTCAGACATCACCAGATGCCAAGTTCCTCCCATTTGACACAGCTAGTGTAATTCATTTCTTTAGAGATCCCTCCATCCACATAAAGTCTGAGAGCCTCTCTAATGCTTTAAGATTAAGATAAAACAGCTGGTGAAGGGGTGGAAGCATGTCAGTGGCAAAATCTCTAAAAGGAGAACACAGAGCTTGGCTAAAGACAATGCAACAGGAAGTCAAGCACATGCATGGTCCAGAAATACCCTGAAATGTTATTTTAAAACTTCCACCCTTGATGCAATCTCATTCTCCATATTTTAATGCTTTTGTGATATATGAAGGAAGGGGCAGGAAAATAACAATGGTTAACAAAATTAAATTCTGGATAAGTAACAGCTAGGCCTGAGGCCTAGGTGTCACTTAACCACTGAGCATCCTGTCCACGGTTTTAGATTCTGTCAGATAAAAAATGATTGAGAATACTCACCCACATCCAATGGCAGAACACATGAGACATGCATAATCAACTTTAAGATTTGCAAACTTAGTACGTACCAAGTAACTAGCACTGTGTCTAGTTGCCAATGGAGTTGGGGGTGGGGTGCAGAGTCTAAAAGAATTGAACATTCTCAAAAATATTATTCAGTATCTAGGTTATACATGAACATTTAGTCAAAACAGATTTGTAAGGGAGCCATTAATTTCTAGAAGAGAACTGAGAAATGTAAGGACAACTTTAAAATTTGGTACATACTGACATGTTCATATTCAACCTAATTACTGGGTAATACAGTAATTTTCTGAAAGGGTTTATTTCTTTTGGAGTCATCTTAAAATAGTACATTGCAGTAGTTGATGAAACCTCATGCCATAAAAAGAACAGGAAAGAGAAACACAGCTCAAATTTGAATTGGTTAAAACTGTTCATATTGCCACCACTTCAGTGGAATTCTGTGCACTGTTGGTATTTCTTGTGGGGACCTGAGATGCCATTGAAAAAGCCTTTAAAAAAGCTACACTACATTCAGCATTAAAACAGAAAGTGATCTAGTACACAAAAAGGCCCACAAACAGAGCTGTGGGTACAAACTGGTTCCTCATAAATATTTCTCACAGATAAATAACCTTACTTTCTTGTAATGCTACAACCAACTGCTTCGTGGGCCCTAAGAAGGGAAGAAATCCACCAGCAGACAGAACCATCCATGTTTTGTCATGAGATAGGGGCAAAAGGATTGCCGTCAGATGCCAGGCAATGGAAGTAAAGATAGGAGGAACTGCCTCCTTTGTAACAGAGGAAAGAAGTTTCTAAGCTACAGAGGTTGGTGTGACCTATTAAGGTGTCATCCATCAGTCAAGGTTAAGTTTGCAATGTCTTTTTTTCCTTACTAGTATATCAAATAGTAGTATGTCCGAAATCAATGATCTTAGTATATGAGATATTAATTTCTTAGGGAAAAAAATCAATGCAAACCTACAAATTTTAAAAGATTTTTTTTCCAGTTCTGACCTAGACTTAGCCCAACAGCTACAGCACTTGCCAGCAACATTCGTGAGCACTCTTAAGCAGCAGGGGTGGTGGCTAAGAGGGGACTTCAGATCCAGTCTCCTGGGAGGTCAAATTCTGGCTCTGCCACTTTCTAGTTGTGTGACCCTGGACAGTTATTTCTCTCTTCTGGGCTTCGGTGTCTTCCTCTATAAAACAATGTTAACAGTACCCATCGCACAAGGCTGTTAACAATAACTGAATGAGACAGCATTTGTAAAGAGCTTAGAGTTCCTCACATATAGTAAGCTAGATTCTTGTGTCAAACTGTTCTCCAAAGAAAGGAATCAGTGTTTCTTAGAGGGAAATTAATTACATATCTTGGGGCAGGGAAAATTAAGGATGAGCAAGGCTCAACCTATGACTAGTAGAAAGGTAAAAGATATTCAAGGTCAGGGGTAGTGTGGAAAGGACAAATCACTGGCCAAGATGGAGCAACATGGGCATCAAAAATAGTAGAGCAACCCAAGTGTGAAAGGCACAATTTCACAATGATATCCAAATAAGCAAAAATTAAAATATAAAGTACACAATGAGGTGTCCTCTTGCAAAAGAAGGGAGAAGAATATTCATTCTATTTTTTAAATTTTATTTTAACAAATGAAAGAGTACTAAGTGTTTTGTTTAAACTATTAAATATTTATGTAAGTAGAGAAGGGGAACACAAGGAACTCAGTAATACTCGTTGTAGCAAAGAGATAGAGAAAGGCCATAACATACTTAATAACTAGGGGGAAAGAAAACTGAACCATGTGTCAGGATGATGAATTAGCTCAATGTTCTTAGCAGTATATTAACTGCAGACTTCATCCCTCACATCCCAGATGTGATATCCTTAGATGGCCCTACTAAGTGCAGACAGTAATAAAGCATATGTTAGCTTCCAATGATGCAAAGAACCAGGCAAACATTAAGGTGACCAGGCAACAGATTATAAGACTTCAGCCAAGCAAAACTTGGAAACATAGAACATTCTGAGAGAAGCACCGTGATGCAAAAAACTAGGACCTGGGAAGCACAGTGCCAAAATCTTATTGCTATAACAAATGGGGTGCAAATATCAAATGGGCCTAGCCAGCTTGGGTTTGATGAACTTAGAGATGACCAAAAATAACTAGATCCCCCTGTCATCTCAGCTGGTCAGAATTTTTCTAGCTCTGATAAGGTTTCTGTAATTGTGGAAATATACTAGCACTGTATTACTGCTTCCCTAGAAAAGTCTCAAGGTTCATTTCGCCCTAATACTGAACATTATCAAAATATATGTTGATACAAACCTAGGAAAGTAAAAGAAGAAGTTTAAGAACAACAAATGAACTGCCACAGTGTTGGTGTTTTAGAACAGGTTTAAGTTCGTTGCATATTCCATAATCACTGGATCTTTGTGTGCTGTTTCCAGTGTTGGAGTCTTCAAAAGAATTGTCATTATAGTTTAAATTGTTAAAAGAGTTAAGCCTGTAATTCATATTTAAACAGATTTAAGAAACTGATTTTCAAACTTTGGTTTTAGATATAAATTTAATAGTTTGAGCGCTAAAGTCCAAGTAGTAACAGGTGCTTCTCTCCATGAACAAAAACCCCTAGGACATTAAAGAATATATAAACTGGGTCACCAACAGACTGTCCGGAGGATAGATAAATTGTATTTCTCCACTTGAAAGACTATTCAGAAACACAGCAATGCACTTCTTCCACCACAATGACCCCAAGGGAAACAAAAAATAAAGGCAACAATGGAAGAAAGTAAGAGACAGAAAGCTACATGGTTGATAACAGTTTTTCTATTAGAAGTAGGACATGGAAATGGAAATGAACCACAACAGACCTAGGCTTCAGTTTGTTGTGTAAATGCAATCAGACACATATCGCATAGCAACACATCCTTCTGTTTCGGCTTTGAAATAAAATGAATCTGAAACGATGAAGAATACTAATGTGTCTAGAGCAAATAAATAAAATGGTGAAGATTTGGATGTGGAGAAGGGTGAAAGTGGCACTGAAAATGCTCATCAAATTCCACCAACCCAGTTCCCCGTGAAGGGGTTAAACCAAAACACATCACCTGCAAATCCTTGGGTCTGTCCATCCTTGGCAACCACTCTTTTTACAAATTAAACATTTTCCTTTTGAAAGGCTAGATATTATTCTTTCTACAACTCTCTGCCCCTATCCTAAGTCACACGATCTGAACGCTCAGTGATGGAGGAAACACAAGAAAGCCAAGGGCATTCACTGAGCACCAACCCTCGCCAGCCACTACAGAGGGAAATTTCCATCACCGTCGCATTTCATCACCACGAGTCTTGGGAGCTGGATATCACCAACCTAGTTTTATAGGTGGAGAAACTACTGGTGTCTTGCAGAAATGAGCAAACTGCTCAAGGTCATCAGAGCAAGTGAGTGTCTAGACTTGTGCTCAGCCGCCAAGGTCTGCACGCTCATCACTGTCCCGCGCTGCCGCTGGATTCTCCGCCCCACACTTTGTACTGGGGCTGCCTGTCAACAGGCCTTTCTCAAATGAATTGCCAAGTCAAAAACCTCGACTCTGAAACTCAGCACCCCAAAACACAGCATAAATAAGCTTTGGTCTAAGTCTCCTTTGTCTGTCCAGTGAGTACCTCTCACGTAGGGGGGCTGTGTCACCCCGGCCTGGATCTCAATAGCTCTCTGTGTGACCTGGAGAATTTGAATGTGTGCATGTACCAAAAAGGAGCACAAATACTCATCCTAAGTTTTCTAGCAGCCAGACACGTGTGACAAGCTCTCCTCTCCATACCAGCCTGCCCTTCAGTTTCAGGTCTGAAAAAGTGGGCCTAGCAACAACCATCAGCTTCCAGGGGCTGAAAGAAAGAGTAGTCCCTCCCACCCCCCCAACCACCCCCGTGCCCCCATGACTGTCCTCAGAATACTCTCTCTAAATTCAATCAGGACACAGTGTAATGACCAAAACCAGCCTCTGAAGCTATCAGGCAACATCGATTAAGATCACTTTTAAAAGCTTACGCAGAAAAGAAATTAACATTCCATTTATTTTAAAATGTAGTGCACAAGAGAAAAGTAAGTGTTGAGGACAAGTAGAGGACAAGCTACTTATTGACTTGCTTGCAATCATAATCATGCATACATAACAGGTCATCAGGAATTGAGTTTTGCTTATTTTTATTTCATTTTAAAAAGCCTATCTGAAGAGGCAAGAAAAGTGTATTTCCACTAACCAGAAGTTATTTACTATCTGCTCTCTGAATATAAGCAAATGTAGAAAAACAACCAAGAATGCCATATAAGGTTGAGTCGGATGTCCACTGCACAAATATGCTGGCCAAGGGGCGGTATACGCCATAGCAGGGGCTGCAACCACCTGGAGGAATGAATTCCTCTAAGTGCCAAGTCTATGCTAGGGCAGGGAGTAGAGCTATAAACAAAATAACCATAGACCATGCCCTGGAGGAGCCTTAAGTAGAGTACAGAGATAATAAACAAATCATTACAAATAACTGTTGACCACATTTCCTGAATTCTAACATATTTCCCACATCTGTTTAATTCTCACAAGCACCTTATAGGTTATGACGAATCCCTGGCTCACAGATTAGGAAGTTGGTATTAACTGTCAGCTTGAAGGGGCTGGATTTGGAATTAGAATTTGGGCCAATGGACTCTGGAGCGCATTCCTTTAATGACAACCCTACACCAGTTCCTCCTGATCCCCAGGCTCCCTGACTTACTGTTGGAAAATGGAGCCAGCATTCACTCAGTTTCCCAGGCCAAAAATCTGGAATCATCCTTGACTCCTTATTTTCCCCACACACTCGATTCACCAGTAAATCCTGCCATCTTTCCTTGCCAACTATACCCAAATTCCTACTCCTTTTTACTCCATCCACTATGCTCATCCAGGCCCACACAAGCATCATCTTGTACCTGGAGTAATGCAAAGCTTTCAACTGCTTTCCCTGCTTTTGCCCCTACCAGCTACAATTTATCCCCACAGGGTGGCCAAAACCCTCCTTCCAAAACAATTTCCCATCTTCGTCTGCTCAAAACCTCCCACTGTACCCCCATATCTCAGTCACTACTGGCCTCAGCCATCTCACCTCCTCCGTACCCTCATTCCCTACCATCTTCTCCACTCCCTTCTACCCAGCCACCCTGATCTCCCTGCTGGTCCTTGAACATACCAAGCATAGCACCATCTTGGGCCTTTGCACTTCTAGTTTCTGCTTCCTGACACACTCCAGCCCTCACCTGTTCATGTGCATCACCCTCTCATTTCACTCAGGTCTGTGCACAACTCACCTTCCCTGACCTGACACTCTCTGGGAAAGAGCCTAGCTCCTATGTCCTTCTTCAAACTCCTCCCAGCCCTTATGGCTACCTGTCATCACACCACATACTTGCAAAGTATCCGCTTCCCCCACTAGAATAGAGGCTCACTGTGGGCAGAGACTGGTTACTTACCATTTCCTCAGCTCATGGAACAGCACCTGGCACACGGCAGTGAACAAAAGAAAGAATGCATCTTAAAAGAGAAGTATCAAGGAGTGAGGGGTATTAATTCTATGGAAATTTTCTTCATTTTTTTCCTTTATTAATATATTCAGGTCATGTATATAAAAATACATTGGATTCAGAAGTCTAATGCCTCTGAGGACAGTTTTATTTTTGTTTTTTTCTTTTTAATTTTATCCCATAAATATTCTCCAGGACGCTGATGACAATTTTTAAAGGAAATTCTCATTATGTCTACATCCTTTTCACTTAGGGCACTTCATCCAG
This sequence comes from Cheirogaleus medius, assembly GCA_008086735.1. Classification (NCBI taxonomy): domain Eukaryota; kingdom Metazoa; phylum Chordata; class Mammalia; order Primates; family Cheirogaleidae; genus Cheirogaleus; species Cheirogaleus medius. The sequence continues at coordinate 10,084,506 of VBSM01002616.1, read as the reverse complement.
GCTAACCTACCATCACTGCAAGGTTATATGATGAAAGAAGGGTTTAGCAGTCATTTAGAGATATCTCAAGATAATAAAAATGGTCTCCCTCTCCTGCTTTTTAGGCATTAATTAGTAACCATTACCTCCCTCCAGCAATATTCCTCTATCTGAAGAATCAAACCAAACCATTTGAGCACAAACCAGTAAATTGTGAGGTATACACAGCTGTTTCTAACACAGGAGCTTACACTGTAGCTGAGAAGACAAAAGTATTCACAGATGAAATGTTAAATAATAATGGAAGCTTTAAATAAAGATTCAAGATAAAAACTAAAAAAAATTACACAAATATGTGAGCACTTAAATGTGCCAGGCTCCCCAAGCTGGTGACAACAACCGCAAGATGTGGGACAGGAAACCTCCAATGGCCACAAAGTCTCACCATCACCACCTACTTTGCAAGGACTGGAAAGCAGATCAGCTAACAAACCTGAAAAGCCAAATGTAATAAAAATCACCGGCATTCTTCAGGGAGGCTAATGATAATCTATGTCAGATATTAATATACTGTCTCTACACAGCACTCCAAAGTCAGAGTAGGGATAGTACAAATTGAGAATAGTGACAATCTCATAAAGATATCTTCTCCCAGGAATATTACAAGATGCAAAATGATATCAGTTTGCAAACTTTTTAAACTCTTCTATGAAAAAGTTCTCCTTAGTTTCCCCAAAAGCAACTTTCAATTGAACAAATTTTTTAATCAAATATAGCATTCAAACTCTGTTAATTTTTTTTGCATAAGATAGCATATTTCCAAGAGATATGTTTGTTATCTTGTATAATTTGTTTACTGACCTTAATTACCCAACTGTGCTGGTCAGCATCCCTTAGCAAGTATGTTTGGAGTTCCTACTGTGTGCAAGGCCAGGCGTCCTCTGGTCCCTGGTTCCACCTGAGCTTCACCTTTCAACCCCAGCATTTACTTACTTTTGGGGCCTTTGCACATCGGTTTCCACTTTCAGGGAATGTGTTGGCTAATTCCTGCTAATCATCACTCATCCTTCTAGAGCAGGGTCCAAGCTTTCCTCCCCTACTGTATCCCCAACATCTATCCCATTATCTGGCACAGAGCAGATGTCTAACAAATCTTGGCTGAACAAATGTCACCTCCCCCAGAAAACTTCCCCCAAACCAAAACTCCAGGTTAGGTAGCCCCCTATCCTGTCCTTGACATCCTATATTTCCTCCCATAACACTGTCACCTTTAATGGCTTATTTATCTCCTTTGCTAGATTTAGTTCTCAAAGACCCAGGGTTTGTCTTTGTTATTGTTAAATCCCAGAGTCTTCCACAGCACTTGGCAATATTTGTTGATAATTCTTTTTTTTTTTTTCTGAGAGAGGGTCACCTGTGTCACCTAGGCCAGAGTGTGGTGGCGTCATCATAGGACACTGCAACCTCAACCTCCTTGGCTTAAGTGATCCTCCTGCCTCAGCCTCCCAGGTAGCTGGGACTACAGGCACAGGCCGCCATACCCAGCTAATTTTTCTATTTTCTTGGAAGAGACAGGGTCTTGCTCCTGCTCTTTGAGGAACTCACCTGTTTCTCTTTTTCAATTAAAAAAGGAAAATATAGAATTGATTTCATAATAATCTTAGGAGCCTGAAATGCAACAAAACAGTGATTATATGAAAGGACTCTAATTAGAAATTCAGTTAACATAATGAAAAATCACTTATGAAGCTAGAAAACTCATTCATTTACCAGAGAATTATTTCTCCATAGTCTCAACTTACTGCCTGGGATAGTAGGAAAATCTAGAACCACTTTCAATCCCCAGGCAACCATTACCTTTCTTTTCCAAGTGCTCATAAAATTTGTGAGAGTGCATCAGTAAGGATGAGCTATGTTACAGGGCAGTAACAGAGGTTATTTCTCACACACTGTACATGTCCAGCTCAGGTTGGCTCCACGTCACCTCACTCGGGGAGGACAGGGCTCCCATAGTCTGGAGGGTCACCACTTGTTGAGGCAGGAAGAATGGAAGGTGAACAGCAATGTGCCCAGGAGGAAGAGAACTGAAAGTAGTCGTTGAGCAGCATATTGAATACCACCACGCAAGGTTTGGCAGAAATTTAAACAATATACAAGAGTAGCTAACTTCCTACCTATGGCATCCCAAAAGGTAATTGAATCAATATACAGACTCCATTAGGTTTTTGCTTTAGCAAAGCTCATAAGACAAATGCAGGTATGAACTAATTATATGGCAATTCACCAAAAAAGAATCCACCATAATTAGACAAGAAGAGAACATATCTATACTCCCAGATTACCTATATAAGAGAATTTCATTAACAGACTAATGTAGAAACTCAAAGCAGATTTGTTCCTCAGCTGCTCACAGGTATTGCCACAGGGAGTGCTCGGCATCATCCAACTGCTTCCACCTGGCACTGTCAAAAACCATTAGCTTGTAAATGACACATGGGCACGGAGCGTCTACCACGTCCTTTACAACTCCTGTACTTTACACTCACATTTCAAACAAACATAAATTCAGATTCATGCAAAGCATATGGCAGGGGCTGGTGCAGCGAAGGGAGGACCACAGCAGCAGGGACCACGTGGAGCGCTCAGGAGAGAGGCAAGGCTGAGGATCACTTCAAATCCCAAAGAAAGCGTTATGGGTAAAATTGTTCATGGAGAAGGGGAAGAGGAAGGAGGAAGGGTCTGGAAAGCTAGGGGAGCACCAGTATTTAAGGAAGATTTGAGAAGAAAAGGAAGCATGGTGAGAAAATCAGAAAAAGAACCATAAGGAAGGAGTCTCAGAAGTGAAGGGATAACAGAGTCCAAGTCTCGTCCCTAGAGAGTAGGTGGCAGTCATCACTGCTGCAGTGAGGATGGACAAATTTTCAAAGTGACAACTGAAACCTAAAAAGTCACTGGTGAGCTCTGGTGAGCATTTTCCTAAGTAGCACTGAGTGGAAGCAATAAGAGCGCCACAGTTTGGGAGGCGCACCCTACTCTCGCCCGTCCGCGCCCCTACACTTGCCCTCATCCCTAGCCCACCACTGTCTGGCTGACTCTTTTAAGGCTCAACTCCAGCCTCATGTCCTGGGGGAAGCCGTCCCTGATGGCCCCAGCATTTGGTCTTGGCATCTCACGGTGCCCCGTGCCACACCGTTACCAACGCACCACCACTCCGTGGCAGTGGCTTGTTCAGTTGGACGGACTCTCACTGACAACTTGAGGGAAAAGGCTTATCTTATTTGCCTTTGTGTCCCTGGCACCCTGACGAGTTCTTGGCACAGAGCAGGCATTGAATATATATTTCTATAAGGAAGGAAATAAAAGAGGGAGAGGTCTAAAGAGAGCAATTGTATGTCCCATAGACGGGGGGTATGGTGTTTTACCCACTAGCAATGACTCAGTCAGGGTTGAGGAACCTGCAGCCTTAAGGCCACATGTGGCCTTCCAGGACCTTAAGTGCTGCCTTTTGACTGAATCCAGATTTTACAGAACAAATCCTTTTGTGAAAAGGGTTACAGCAGAGAAAGATGAAGCTTTTCTTGCCTCTTTTGGTGCTAAAAAAAAAAAGAACAACCTCGCAATCAGAAGGCTGTAGGTTCTTGCTCATCTGTAGGTGGAGAAGGAAGGTGACCGAGAGGAAGACACACAAGACACAGGGATAATAAATGGAAGGACATGGAAGACAGGGCTCGAGGGTGTGTTGTGAGGGAGTACTGGCACCTCTGTCAGAACGTTTCTCCACGTGAGGAAGCAGGTATACAAGGATGGCGTTAAAGAGGTCCCAGGACCTCTTTAGACAGGAAGGGGAGCTTGTGCCAGATATTCAGGAAGGCAGGAAGGGAAGGCCCTCTGCCTACACCAAGCAGGGCAGAAGCAGGATTCCTCGCTTGAGGGGAGGAAAAAAGGGTCAGGAAACGCACCATGAAGACTGGTAGGGAGACAATTAAGAAGGAGTTGGTACACTGAAACAGTATACTGTAACCTCTTTCATCTTCCTTTTAAACATCCAGTCAGACCCGTCCTGTTCTTGTCAATCCTCATTTCAAAATTTCCCTCAAATCCATCCTTCCTTTCCAGATCCAGGACATTTTTTGGTTTTAGGCAATTAGTTTCAAGCCTAGACCATTACAATGGTTTAATCTGGTATTTCCCAGTGTTCCTCAGAACATGAATAAATACACTTACCAAAATTGGAGAGGGAAATGGATTTCATAATCAGGTAAGTTTAGGAAACAATGCATATTCTGCCTCAGCTTGGAGCTTCACAATTCACCAGAGCGTATTAAAAGCTCTAAGAAAACCTACAAAGAAATCTATTTAACTCTAACCCAGCATAGTTTTTTCCTCAGGTGGTACCTATTAAACGTATAAGAATAAGGAAAGCTTGTTTTTATACTGCAGCATCCACCTACAAGTTTATGCTACAAACTACTATCCTGCTTTAGTCAGCCTAGCCTAGGAAATGCTGTGACAACAAACATCCCCCAAATCTTAGTGGCTTATTGCAACAAATGCTGATCACTGTAGATGTGAATTACTCCACAGGGCAACTGTCCCTCACACAGTGACTCAGATGACTGAGGCCCCACCAACCCATAGCTGTGCCATTTGAAACATAAAGCCTTCTCCATTATCATACAAGAAAGATGCTGCTGGAAGGTCTTCCAGTAATAATTAAATGCTTTAGCCCAGAAATGACACTTCATTTCTGCTCACAATACATTGACCAGAACTATTCATATTGGGCTCAACTACTTGCAAAGGGAGCAGAAAAGTATAAGCCTCCTGTGTGCCCAGATAAGGAAAGCAGGGTAGGCACTAGATGTCTCTCACACATGCCACTTTCTTATTCCCAAACAGCCCCCCAATCTGTCAGTTTCACATCTAGAAAACCTCCAACAGTCCCTCTTCTCATCTCACCATCGTGCCTCACCTTCACCTTTTCTTCCACACCTGCCGGTTATTTTCCCCAAATATAAATCTCACATCATTCCCAACACCTGCTTACTAAAAACAACAACAACAACAAAAACAATCCTTTGTGGCTGCTCACTGCTTATAGTGTAAAGCTCCCTATCGTGATATACAAAAGCCTTCACAATCTCATCTGTCTCAGTCTGTTTGAATTGCTGTAAAAGAACACCTGAGACTGGGTAATTTATACAGTTTTATTTGGCTCATGGCTCTGCAGGCTGTTGCAAGAAGCATGGCACCAGCATCTGCTTCTTGTGAGGGCTTCAGGAAGCTTCCACTCAAGGCAGAAGGCGAAGGGGAGCTGGCATCACATGGTGAGAGGAAGGAAGCAAGAGAGAGAGGAGGAAATGCCAGGCTCTTTTCAATAACCACTTCTCACAGGAACTCACTCATTACTCACTCATTACTGTGACGGCACCAAGCAGTTCATGAGGGATCTGCTCCCATGACCCAAACACCTCCCACCAGGCCCCACCGCCAACACTGGGGATCAAATTTTAACATGAGATTTGAAGGGGACGAACGTCCAAACAATATCATTAATCTTTTTATCTGTCCCTGGCCTCTGTGCATTTTTTTTTTTAAGGTCTGACACCTTCTGGACTAGATCTTACTTTGATGATTTTAACTGCAATGACTCAGAAATCTCAGGGCAAAAAACCCCACAAAACTTGGCTTAGGGTTTCAGTGGCTCTTCATTTCTTGGCAAACGTAGGCAGTGGCTGCAGTGTCTGCAGCCCTCTGCCTTGATAGGGGCCTCGGGGAGTTCTGCTGTTGCCTCCTGCACTAGCTCTGTTCCCTCGGAGACTCGATCAGGCAGGGTCAGAGGGTTTTGGGCACAGCTGTAGTAGAGTTTTTGCAGGAAATATCCAGGGGATCTGACCAGTAAATGAAGGACCATGTGTCTCCTCATTATTTCCTTTTCTGCAGCAAAAGTTGTAGTCCACAGTGAACTCACCTTAGACCTCCATCCATGGCAAATGCCAGCAGGTTTTATCTGAGAACCAAAGTCTCTCCCACCTCCCCTTCAATCCTAGATACACAATGTAGAGGTGTTCCCCCTAAGAGCAGCACAGCGAGATTCCTAAACACAGAGGCATCCTTCAGCTGTGATTCCCTCTGCCATCCGGAAGGGAAACATCAATCCCAAAGGGAAGTCCCAGAGGCCATGCCTGGCAGACCTCAAGGGCAGCCTACATGTTAGAAGTGCCCACTCTCTCCATAGAAGGGAGCATCATTATATGTCTAGTGCCAGGTGGTTCTGGCTTCATGTGGGGATTTTCTTGGAGGATCCTCTACAAATAGTCACAAAAGATTATTCTAATTCCCAGAAACAGCCGCTTTCATACCTCCATGCTGTTCCTCATACTGTTGTCTCCTTCCTACCTCCTCTCCCCAACGCCCATTCCTCCAGGGTTAGATCCGTCAGCTTTGCTCACCCCCTGCCCATTTTCCCCAAACTCAGCAGAATGGAGCCTCCCCAACCCTATTTGCCGGGTTCCCGTTGCATCTGATCAATTCCTTTATCGCTCACTATATCACAGTTATACACACACTGTCTCCCCTGTTAACCTGTGAATCCCTTAAAGATAGTAAATGCATTTTTTAAACTCCAGAGCTTTATACTCAGTGGGGGTTTAATAAATGTTAACTGACTGAAAACTGAATTAACTTAATGTTTTCTGCCAACCTAACTGAAATAGTCTAAGTTTTACTTATACCCAGTATGCTAAGGACGAGCATTGTTGATCGCATATTTTCGTTAATAAATGTAATTTTAAAAATCAAATTGTTTACTAACATAGCACAATCTAAACATCATCGGTTTTCATTTTGCTGTCTCTCATATAATATGGCCTGAAAAGCTTAAATGTTGTACAGAATGAAATGGAGATGGCCCGTCTTTCAATTTGTAAGTACCTAACCAGTTATATTTACCCAATAGAGCGACTAAAACACTCAGATTCCTAATTGAGCTTCAAAGTTAGCTTTACTGATGAGGTAAATCACTGCTTTGAGATATGGTAAAAATAAATATATCTCAGGAAAGGATATGTATTTAAGTTCAAACATCAAGAGTATGCTTTTCTTGTGAGAAAAAAAAATAGTGGAACACACTGTTTTAAATAGATTCTATTTAAATCAGAATAACCCTAGCATAGAAATGGGTGCTGAAGCAGTTCTGGTATGAACAAAGGTACTGAAAAGTAATAAATCAATCCTATAAGGGTATCAAAAAACACATTAGGGAAGAAGCCAATGTAGGCAGAGTCACAATCACTTATCTTTAGCCATTTACCCCATGACCTTCAAGGAGCTATTGATGCTAGCTGCTGGTCACTTAACATTTGAAACAGACAGACCCCAGTTATCCTCCACTTTAGAAAAATGTGGCATATGGAAGTTCGACTCACAAAGAACCAATACTTAATAACGGAGGGATTCTGAACATTGTGAAAATAAGTCCTGCAGTGACATATGTTAAGTAGCAAGCTTCCCGGTGCCTTTAAAATATAATTTGACTTACATGAATTTTCAAAACCAAATCTCAAGCAAAACATTATGTCCTTTACTCGGGTCAGAGATGCTGAGAGCAGCACAGTGGCTGCAGGGCCACATATAAGCACAAGATATTGATTCAAATTACATCAAGCATAGCTGCTTTCCGCAGCAATTTAACTGCCAAAGCAGGAGGACATTAGCTCTGTGCCAAGAGACAGCACAGTTCTGAGAGGCATGTAGATGTCCTCAAGTCACTCATCTACAGACAACTTGGGGCTAACAAGACAGACTGAATTCAAAACTATTATAGTTGAGATCTTCATTTTTTTTTTTTCTGGAATTATCAGTAAGAAATTTCAACCATTTTATATGTTTTCAATTTTTAGTAGACCCTTGTTAGACATCGACATACTTTACGAATTGTAACTTGGCTATAACTGAATCATGTCTCAAAAGGAACATCCCAGAACGGAAGCAACAGCTTGTCATCACGACCATAATTTTATCAGTTTCACTGATGAAACTTTAAAGCATGTCCCCTTCTAGATGAATCTTTCAAATTATCTTTTTCTGGACAGTATGGTAACATATCACATTATCCTAAAAGAATCTGGGGGGAAAAGCCTAAAAGTTTGGTCTCTTTGAATCCAGAAGAGGCTGTATGTTTAAAAGTTTATTTTTATTTTTCTAGAAACAATGTTATAACCTGTGCTTGGTGCTTATCCTTCAGTGCTGTAGGGCTACTATCATCCAGGCAAGGGGATTAGTTACCATTATACCATACTTGGTTTTCCACACTGTGAGATTTAAAAATTTCTATCATTAAATCAACTGTAATTAGATTTTCAATTCACTTCCACTTTTTGTTAAAACGCATATTCAGTCAACAGATCCTTCAGAGATTTTATTTAAGATAAAGCAAATAAGGCAGATGAAAAAGCATTACTTTTTAATCAACTATATACAAGTATCCTACTTAAAAGTCAATAGAAATTAACTAATCAGTGCACAATTTCTGTTATGATACTTACTCCCACAGCATTGTACAGCCAGAAAAGACTGAGTCAATATCCTAACTTTATACATACACAAATAAATGACTAAAAAAGTGAACCAGCATGCTCAAACCACAGGGTGGCTAGAGGAAGACTCAAGACTACCTCGAACTGCCTCTTTGCAATACTAATCATGGTACCACCCAGCACCATGATACTCCTTTCATACTGTGCATAGGTTTTCATCTTTTCATAAATTTATCTTCCCAACAAGAGTGTAAGCCTCCCAAAGTTAAAACCTCTGTGTTTTTTGCCTCTTAGCACACATGAAACATAGTTAATGTATGATAACAATACAAATAAAGCCAATGCAATACTATTCCTAAATAATCTCAGAATTGCCATAAACCTAAAGTGCTCATTAAGTGTACATTAGCCCCAACTCCTGCAAATTCTAGCTCCAATCATTTTTTTCTCATTATCTGTTAAAGATGAATAATACTAATCACCCTGCCCCCCACCAAGTCATCTAATATTCTTAAACAGCCCAAACATACTTAACATACGAGCCCTTTGGAAAAGACAAAATATTTAATATATATGGAAGAAAGACCACAGGGAGCGTGGGAAAGTGTACTCCTGAATCAGAACAAACATTCATAGCAGAAGTGGAAGAACTACATTCCACCATAACTCTTTCTGTGGTCTTTCTACCTGTAAAACATAGATCAAAAATAAGATAGAAAGTTATGCTAACTCTTAATAGTATATGTCACACCAGCAGTTCTCCAAGTTTGCTCTGGGGGATCTCCAAGGCCCTTTCAAGGGATACATTAATTTAAACCATTAAATTGGTTTTTGTTTTGGAAAATACAATTTTTCCATTAAAAATATGCTTATATATCTTAAGTGAATTTATAAATATTATTGTTTAAATTTCTCAGTTTTAATTTTGAATACAGTGAATACCATTAGATATAGCCAACAAAAACAAATGTTTTCAAGGTCAGCTGGAGAACCCATACCAATATTCATTACCGAAATTTTAATCTAGAATGTCTTTGTTCTAATTGGCTCATATCTACATGTACATGATTTTAAAGAAGCAGCTACTGGGTTGGGGTTGGACAGAGAGGGAAATGGGCCTTGAGTGACTGAGCTTTTGTATAAAATGCAAACTGCAAGCTTCAGCATAAATTTTTTTTAAATGATTTAAAAACCACACAAAGGAAAGAATGAGGCACTGAAAAAAAAAAAGCTGAACAGGTGAGAGGACAGAGAAAAGAGTGGTAATGTTCAGATTGATCTAAGATTCAGACCAATGGGTTCCAAAATTAGCACCCATACACAGACACACTTCTCATTCACAGCCATTCATTCACATATACAAAGAAATCTACTTTTTCCAGCAGGATCTGTTCTTACCTGCTTCCCTCAAGCTAAAGAGTTGGAAAGCTGGATGTATTTTTTCCCCCTTGACCCACAGGGTAGGCCAGGTGCAAAGCATACCACACAATGCCACCAACAAATATTTATTAAGCAGATAAATGTCTGAAATGTGTAGGTATTGTGATAATTGTCGCATTTCCAGGAGTTGAACACACAATTTGAAATCAGCCTATAGAACAAAGGTGATCTTTCCTTCATTTGAAACCAAAAGAACTATATTAAGTTCTATATTCTATTTCAGGTCTTATATATTTGAACATTTGTGTACATGGTTCTATACTGAGTACTGGAATAATCAAGATGTATACGAAAATGCCTACACCCTCAATATTACTCATTAAAAGTTAAACAATTGTATAAAAACAAGGGATGTCACTGATGTCAAACGCATGACAGCCAGTAAGTGTCTTTAGCTCTGAAGACAGAATCATTGGGCACTCTTTCAAAGCAGGGTCTTAAACTGGCCCTTTAAGAACACCTCTACAAAATTCAAAACTTAAACCTAAATGTTAAAATGAAGCAATGTTTTTAAATTAGTAAATTAGTAAGTTTGGCTCACCAAAACACTACTTTGGTAAAGGATTTTAAAATAAAGTACATTAACTGACATTTCTCAAAACAACTTTCAATCTAAACAATCAATCTTTTCTAATTATTAAGTGATGTCATGAGAAATATTGGAAAAGTCCCATTTGAATATTTTTCCCAGAAAAATGACACTTTTCAAATCATGGCTTAACAAAGATTGATCTACAAGGATATTCATCCCAAGACTAGTTTTTTTTAATTTTTCTTTTTAGGCTATGAGTAAGAGACAACCAGGAATGTTTTTAATAGTAAAATTTTGGCTGCCATAAGGAAAAACATAAATAGAATACAATGCAGCTATTAAAAATTATAGAATAAATGTTTATTTACACAGTCACTTCATTTCAAGTGAAAAAGCTAATCAGTATGTAGAATTATCCCACTTTGTAAGTAAATAGATATGTACTTATAGATACACACAAATTATCAATTGAAACTAATTATGGGTGACACAATTTATGGATAATTTTTATTTTCTTCATAGTACTTATGAGAATTTGAAAGTACCTACAATGAACACATACCAATTCTGTAATAACTATATCATTTTAAAAAAATTAATTCTAAATTCCTAACTAATCAACGCCGTCTTCCACTTTGACAGGTTAGTAGACATCTAAAGACATTTTTAAGTTCTTCTCATCTGTAGTAAGTGGATGATAGAAATTTTTACATGGGAAAGTTTTGCCTAAGGGCCAAACTCTGCTAGAAAAATAATATTCTCAGCACGAGTTTAATTAAACTTGCAGCTGACAAGCATCAGGCCTCTCGGGCAACTTGCAGCACTTTGGAAGGCAAGAAAACTATTAAAACACAGTTTTTCAACAAGGAAAAGGACATCAGGGACTTTGAAGTAATGTGCTACACATTTGAAACCCAAACAAAATGATCTTGACACTAATCCGAGTACACCTGGCTGAAAACTCAGGGGTGGTACAAAAGCCAAACCTGTTGGCAGAAATTCCCAACTTGTGGTATAGGCTTCTTAAGGATCTAGGAAGGGAGCAACAGGAGACCTAACCTAGCTCAAACAACAGAGGGGAAAAAGCTGATGAAAAACAGATTGTGGGCAATAAGGACTCAAGGTTATCGAAACAAAGGTTAATCCTTTGTTTGTGGCTGAAATATTATCCGTCCAATGTGATTATCACCACACCCTTCCTGGTGACTAGGATATAATATGCATTTGGTTAATTTTTTTTCTTAAGTAGGAGAAACTTAATGCTTATTTAATACAGCTTGCTGGGCAAAATCTTTCACAAGGAATCCATCCAGGAAAAAAAAACTAATAAAAGGGTCCACGATGGTGAGAAGGTTGGGAACCAGGACTTGAAGAATCCGCAGCACAAGTCTTAGTAGAGCCCAGAACCAAAGACAAATCACAACCTGTGGTGCCTTGGAGGATGGCAGGCAGGTGACAGGGCTTCAGGTGGTGTGCAAGGTGCAAAATGGCCAGTGTGGCCAGGTGGCCTCTGTCAGCACTAACTTCATGACCTGGGGCATGGGAAGGAGAGGAGAGACAGGGCCACAAGTGTGGGCCCATGAGATTCCCATCTGAGCACCAAGATATTTTCTTTTAAACAAACACCAGCTGCCATAGTCCAAGTTGCCAATTCTTCTCTTCTTCCCATTTGCTGCTGCACTGAATCACCAGTCCAGCTCTGGACACCTGGTTCTAACAACAGAGCAGCATGGCCCTCAGCGACATCACCCTATTATTAATAATCACAGGGAAAGATGCCAAGAAGGCATCTAATCCAACTCTTTGGCTCTACTCCAAACCCTACCTTAGGGGGAAACATTGTCTGAAAAGGCAGATAAAATTGCTCTGTTTTCTCCAAACATATATTTTACAGTTCATCCTCATAGGCTATTTATTTACAACAAAATATTGTAGCTATTTCCTCTGTTATATTAAAAAAAAACTCTTAATAGTCCTTTCTATATTAATACCAGTTTGGTTTCCCACCTCTGCTTTCCCTGACATCCTCTTATGGGCTATTCATATTCACTGTACCTTACGATTTGCTTCCTACTAAACATTTACATTCCATCTTTTATTTTTGCCAGCTGTGTGTTCTAAATATAATTTGTCAATGTTCACCTTTTCAAAAGGCATAGAATGGCTATTAATATACCATAGCAGACCACTTAAATATAGAAATTCAATAATTACAGCATTTTTATTTAAAAAAAATCAATTTGTCATTTGAGATTTTTTTTCTTCCTATACTTACATGACAAAGGTCACCCGGTAAAGAAGTACCATTTTTAAAAATAGCTTAAATGTCTATTTATCAATTCCCTGAAAAGACAGTAGAGCACACAAGCCACTTTGGCCCTCTCAGCTGGGCAAGTAATTGATCTCTCTGTCCGCCTACAGCCCTGTGATGATTAATCACACCACCCACTCAGCAAGGCTCCATTAGGCCTGGCTTGTGCAAGTCATCAATGCAGATACATGCACTCCACGAGTGTCACCACAAGACTGCACACAGCCCAGAAGCAGCACACAAATGCTACACTAAATGCTGCCAGACTTGTTGGCCCCCAAAGTTCACTAACTTGACTCTGAAGCCAGGCTTGGTGGCATGTGCCTGTAGTCCTCGGCTACTCGGGAGGCTAAGGCAGGAGGATCCCCGGAGACCAGAAGTTTAAGGCTGCAGTGTGTTATGATAGTGCCTGTGAATAGCCACTGCATTCCAGCCTGGGCAAGATAGTGAGATCCTATCTCTAAAACAAACAAAAACTTCACTCTGCTTTTATGTAAAGTAAGAACTTAGGTAACAGATCTCCCAAATTAAATTTTAAAAAAGACTCTCGTAAAACCTAACTTACAATTTGAACCTCATTATTCAGAATTCCTAAGTATATTTCCTTACTTCCAAGTAACTATTGATGGTAAAACATACGCTCTAGTTACCAATTTTAGAAAAAAGAAACATTACTACATAAAATGTACAGATTGGTTTTAAGACGTACAGGGTTTCCAAAAACATTAAAATATGAAAAAAAGCACTTTGTAGTCCAAATATATGTTAATTTTGACAAGGTCTGGGCTGTTATACTTAGGTTTGCACATATACTAAGAAAGTGTAATTTATTAGACTATAGAACTATTTTAAAGTACTCTGAAAAGCATCCTTTCATACAAACTTGATGTGCCAACATGCCTTTATCCAACTGAAAGACACCTGGAGATTAAGCTTTATTAGTTTCCTTTAAGTAATAAAATGCATTAAACTCCCTTATATGGCATTTTGTTTACAGGGATAGGATGTCTTTTTAGTAATGAATAATTTCACACAATAAATGGACAGGTCTGACGACTCAGTAATGGTCACTAGGATCACGGGACAGCAAGAGACACTAAAGTCACTTACGTTCTCTCCGGACCTCATTTTCCTGTTTTATTAAACATAGCTAACAGATGCTTACATTTAAGCGCACACGGCAGGGCCTTAATAATCATCTAGAGTTATACAGATGTTAAGTTGGTGCTATCATTATTCTTACTCACAAAAAAAGAGAGCAGAAAGTCCACACAGAGAGAAAATACAGTTTAGCAGTGAAATTTTACAGTCCTTTAGAGAAAACTAAGTCATAAGTAGCATAACAAAGAAAGAACTTTGGATTTAAGTTCCAGAAGACCCAACTGCTAGGATCACACCAGAATAAGAGTAATTGAGCAGGTCCTTCGATTTTCCTAAGCCTTCTGGTGGACAATACCTACTTTAGAAGTAAGGAAAACATAGTGCAGTGATGTCCTGATTCATCGTGAGTACTTTTCAGGCAACGCACCCTGGAGTCTTTATTAAACAAAGTCCTCCTCTGACAGCAATCGCCTGGCTGGCCACCAGCTGAAAAGATGAGTGACTCAAGTCTTAGACAAATTTCCTACTGATTTAATTAAATGGGAGCAGAGCAAAGAGATACTTTTCAATCTGACCCCACGTAAAGCTCTCAACGATGTGAATGCTAAGTTATGGAAAGCTCATCGACAAAGGAGTGAGCATTTGCAGAGTGCCAGTGTGGTGACAGTGACGTCTCCGGTGCCCCTTTCACATGCATGAGGACCTAACTGTCGGTGGTTTTCTTATCTGAGAGTGTCAAAGTTACTCAAATCTGATTTTTAATGTACTGTGGAAAAGAACTTAATACCATAAATTAGAGGCAGCAAACTAAAGGAAACATACACTTAAAAATAACTCAAGAATGGATGACGGATGGACAGAGAAATGTGGGCTGGTAAATGATAAAGCAAATATAGCAAAACGGGAATATATTATAGAATCTAGATGGTGGGCACAGGGGTGCTAAGTATATAATGGTTTCAACTTTTCTGCATGTTTGACATTTTTCATAATAAAGTGCTGGAGAAAAATAAGTAAATCAGAATTATAATCACAATGAAGGAGCAGCAGGCCTCCCTGGCAAAACCCTCAGCCTGGAAGGTAGGCACTTGGTTCTTAGCCTAACTCCAGGAATTCACAGAGCTTAGAAATGGAAGGGGCCTTGGCAATCCTCTCGGACAGGTAAAATGCATGGTTTCATGGGTCCAAGAAAAATCAGAAAAATAGGAACAATATCATAGCAGTTTCATAAAACTAGAAGCACTTGATTTAAAAACTGCTCTTTTTGCTGAGATTGTATGCCACTCTGCTTCTGGTTTTAAAATATCCCTTATTTCACGAAATACTGGTGATAGCATATGATAAATTTGATTGTTTGTGTCCTCACTTAGCAAAATAAGAAGTTAATAACCTATGTCAGTTTTCTCAAAAATTTTGAAATGATACAAGGTTAGAAAATGAAAATTCTGGGAACTACCAATTTAACATCCTCATTTTATAAGAAGAACTGAGGCCCAAAGTATGATTAATAAATAAATGGGGCAGTAGCCAGTCGTACAACCCCAGGCAGTTCACCAACTCAAGGGGTCAAAAAAGCGAAGCACACAATTACAGGTGGGATGCCCATCCGAAGAACAAATGCCAGGGTACACACACAGAGACAAAGGCCCCTTGGCAAGAGTCACCCAACTGGTTGACTTTTAAGTGTTGCCATTGGTCTTCTGTACATAATCTCTTCCATACTCAGCATTTAGAGTGAATTTCTTGGAGAAATTTATCGTGTGTGTTTCTCCTTACCATAGAGCTGCCTGAAAAATAAGATGAGGAAAATAAAATAAATAAAAATGAGAGCAGGGCTTTGCTGTGTCATACTAACCAGGTTTATACCCCTGTGGCTGAAGAGTGATATCATCTTATATTAATGGGTATTATAAGTTTGTTGGTATAAACCTTCAAACCACATTGAGTTCCAAGGCTGGCCTGGGTCTTTATCTCTTCTAGGGCATCTTTAGGGTATAGTGGAATGATGAAAAGAACTAAACTCAAGATGCTGGAGTCCATATAAGGGTAGTTTTGAATTCCTAACACAGACAGCTTCCCAGGGGTTGCAAGGCAGGGTCGCAGGCATATTCAGACATAGACACTATTTATCTATTTGGCCATTTCATCTTTCTATCTCCTAATACATCCCTGAAATAAATAAGGTACTCAAAAATTCATTGACTAATGTGAGTTATATATAATAGAAGAATTTTCTAAGCTATGTGTCCAGCCCAAACTACCACCAACCTGCTTTTCAAAGAAGTATCATTTTCAGGGATGGGCCCTGGCAGCCATGCTTATATGTGATCATTTATGCCAACGGTGGACATCTTACACAAACGGAACCAATTAGAGTCTCTCTCTCAAAAATGCAAAATTGTAATTGAAGGCACAGTTTGTGTGGCCCAGTTGCTTGCTGGTGGCATGGAGAGATGGCTGTGAAGCCCTAGTGAAAGAAAGCAAGCATGGCCATTTTGCTCCTGAATGGCTTTCTGGTGCAAGGTTCTAGTCCCTGGGGTAGTCCAACTGCATTCCTATGCTTGGGTTCCATAAAACAGGTGGTATCTTCTCTATAACCCCCCTTTCTTTTTTTCTGCCCCTGAAGCTAGCTCAAAGGAGTTTCTATGACTTCCACCAACCAAGAACAGTTAAGTAGCTAAAAGGATTAGGATGGTTATTATAGTACAAGTGTTCTAAGAATATTAGACAGAAGTCATAAAGGAGATTAAATATGACTGCCTAAATATTAAATTTCACATTGCAAAGAAAAAAATGAAGTTAAAAATGAACATGTTAGAAAAAATATTGCAACATAATAGGCAAAAGATTAATAGCCTTAAAATATAAAGAGCTGTTATAAGAAAGATTATCCCTATAGAAAAATGGATAAAGTACATAAATAGGAAAATCATAAAAAGATATTCAAATAATAAATATATATAAGTATATATCAATTTCTTGAATAATCAAACAAATTACAATGAATTATTTTTCATCTATTAGATCACTGGCAAATATTAAAGACTTAATAATAGTTTACAATCTCTGCTGGCTGTAGTGTGAATTGGTACAACCAATCTGATAATATGTATCACAACTGTGAATATGCCTGGCTTCTAACCAAGCTTTACATGTCTAGAAACTGATCCTAAGGAAATAACTGAATGATTTGAATAAAACATAACAATGTTCACCAAAAGCCTAAAAGTAAATCTAAATGTCCAATGGGGGATTCATTAATGAGAAGCCCTTCAACAGAATATTAGGCATTCTACTTACTGACTTCGAGAGGAATCAAACAAATATTTTTAAGTGAAGAAGACATGTTAAAAGACATGTAAATGTATGATTAGCTTCTATTTTTAAAAATATATATAAATAAAAAATCTGAAAAGATCTAATCTAAAATATTAACGGTGTTAATGGATTTACAAACAATTTTCACTTTGTTCTTAATACCTCTCACTGTTCTATATTATCTGAATTTTCTATAATGAGTATTTTATGGTTAAATTTTTTTTAAGTTTTTCATTAGAAACAATGGAATAGGGAAAAAAAATCTACAACTTTCAAATAAAGAAACAGGCAACACTTATAAGGTGGTTCAGAACCAGAGGTAGGAGTCAAACAGAACTGGGTATGAATCTCAGATCTGCCACTCAGTAAGTTTTGTGACTTTGAACAAATTGCTTACCTGTGTTGTATTCATTTCTTTAAATCCTTCCACATAAAGTGCTTAGTACAGAACCCGCACACAGAACTATTTCAACAAATGATAACTATTGCATTTAGCATTTTTAATGCATCTAATAAAGCATAAATAGTGATGGGATTTGGTATATGGGAGATGGGCCAAATAAACCGAATGCTGTTCCATTCTTAGGCTAATAATTTTTAAAATATCTACTATAGTACCAAATTGGAAAGCTAGTGAAAACCAGTTTTATCTGGCCACAAAAAAAAAAAAAAAAAAAGAGAGATGCTCCTCAATTCTTTGCCTCCTTAACATTAGGTTATATAATTACGTTCAATCCTCCTTTGCACCATAATTGAGGACATTTGCTTTCCCTACATGGTCAGTATGGAACACGGTCAATTATGGAAGGTCACAGAGGTAACATGGATAAATCAGAGTAACTGCAATTCCACCCACTCTCTCCTTCTTCTCCTCCAATTTTCAGGGTTGACAAAGATTCCCTCTTTGACCAAGCTTTAGTCAGGCTCCTCTGAGCTCTCTTCTCTACTAAGCCAAAACCTTGGCCCCCATCCTGTTCTCTTAGCAAGAATCCTACATCAGTTCAGCAAGAACCACTACCCCCTCCAACCTTGATACCTGATCAAGTTACTCACCCCTCACCTTTGATGTCTAAGTCCTTGGCCTGCTTTCAGCAAGGAACTGCTAGGTCAGTTTAGTTTCATGTCTCCTCTTCCTAACTTTCCATCTATCTACTGACTGCCCACCCCCAACTCTGTTCTTTGGCTATAAATCCAAAGATTTGGTGTATTGGGAGTTGAGCCTGATCATTCTCCCATATTGCAATAGATTTGAGTAAGTCTTTCCTATCATTTTAACAAGTGTCAGAATACTTTTTTTTTTCTTTTAACAGCAGGTATATATAAAGGTCTTAGGTAAAAAGCTAATCACAATGCTGGCTGGAAAAAAAGTGTTTCCCTAGTGTGGCTTAAAGGCTCCAAACACTGAGAATCAAAATCGCCTAGAAGCATCAAGACAGTAAAATCAAAACAAACAAAACACCTAGTCCTGGTCTCTCTGAACCTTAATAGTCCATGATTTTATTTTAATTTCAAAGAAGGGCACACAATGGGGAAGATTATGCTATAAAACTTTCTTGAAGATGATGACTATGTCTTATATTATGGACCCAGCATGGGACCAATGCTAGACACATAATAGGAATGCAATGATTTTATCAACTGAATGAGAGAAAAAAATGGAAGCAGATGAATGATGTTTATTTCCTGAAAGAGGACAGAATAAACTCAAGGAGGGAAAAAGAAAACAATCCTCTGTTTAAATTAGGCAAATCACAGAACTATAAAGGCACTTGATTTTATTTCTACTAAACATCAAGAGTTAAAAATAAATTTTCTTGAACATATAATAACATATTTTTAGAAAACAATTCCAGTATGCAATTTTAAGTTTTCAATTGGTACTGCTGTAACCATAATTAGAAAGCACAGTGTGCTGGGGGTAATGCTGTTATCTCCCTAAACTGGGCTGAAATGCAAGGTAAACATGCCACTCTGAAAGGTTAAATCCTTTGCCAGAGGCGTCACTAAGTCCTTGAGGGAAGCTGATTCATTTTCCTAAGAAAAGGGATACCCCAGGAGCTCCATCTGAAAGGGGATGACTCCATTATAATGTTAAATCTGAAAAATGGAAGAAAGCTTAGCTATCAGCTTTAAAATAGGAAATTAATACTTTCTTCGAGTTACCAGAAAGGTAGGTGAAATGTCTTAGGCTACTGTGGACTTTTGACTCATCTGCAAATAAGTGACCCAGAGAGCTGTTAAATGGAACCCCCCACTCATTTCCTTTTGTCCTCACACAACAAGAGGAGGAGAACCTCAGGTTCCAAAGTTGCAAAAGTCAAACAGGAAGTTCCTAAGCAGTTCTGCAAAGGAGTGTCAGTAAGAGGGGTGGGTGTGCCAGGAGAGGTTAGAAGTGAAAAAGAAAAGGCCAGGGGATTTCTGAGCTCAAGAGAGAAATAGTGGTTTCTCTGTCATCACCACGGCTTAGCCGACTGATGCTATTTATTGGGAATAAGTAATTGGTGCCATGACTGAGGAGATGGAACAGCCTGCAGATTCCAACACAAATCCAAATACTTGTAGGCTGTTTGCTGGATTCAAATTTGATGAAACTTGTAATTTCATCACAAATTTCACTATTTTGAACTCTGTAGAAACACAAAGAAGCTCTGTGGCATACATTCAACAGAAACTCTCAAAGTAGCTTTTTGGGGCATTTATGTTCATGGGTACTTTTATAAGAAATAGGAAAACAAAAGAGAACTTATAGCCATAACCTAAGTAAAATCATGCTATAATTATATATTCTTTCTGTAAAGGCAAAGAAATTTATCATGGATAAAAACTTGAATATGATGCTTTAATATATAGAATATAGCTGCTCAAAACACTAGCACATTCTTTGGTATTCTCCACTGCTGCAGTTTCCAGCACAAACTCTGTGTCTACTGGTATCTCTAAGTCCAACTATTCATCAAAGGGAGAAAAATTGGGCAAACAGTTCAAGAAGGAAAAACAAAAAAGCCAAAATGGGTTCCTAACCATTAAAAAACTTCCAGTCCTTGCAGTACAGGGACTACTTGGTGGTATTTAAACATGTGGAAAGAGAAAGGAAATAGCTGCCCTGAGGTCTCTGGGTCACACTGTTGCTTCCCATGGCTCTCTCAACAAACAGACCTAATAGGCTCAGTTGGTAATTGCAACACCAAACCTAAAAATGAAACTAGCAGTGGCTCACGACTATAATCCTAGTGCTTTGGGAGGCCAAGGTAGGAGGATGGCTTGCAGCCAGGAGTTCAAGACCAGCCTGGGCAACATAGCAAGATCATGTCTCTACAAAAAATTTAAAAATTAGCTGGATATGGTGGGGAACATCCGTGGTCTGGTCCCAGCTACTGGGGAGGCTGAGGACAGAGGATCACGTGAGCCCAGGGGTTTGAGGCTGCAGTGAGCTATGACTGCACCATTGCACTCCAGCCTGGGCAACAGAGCAAGACCCTGGCTCTAAAAAATAAAAAAAATTAAAAAAATAGATATTTGCTAATTCATATTTTTAGAAATATTTAAGTTCAGTGGATGTCATCTACAACTGCAATGCCTTACAGAGGTTTACAACTTTGCAAATACCCCTTAATCAAATGGCTGAACAAAATTTTCAGCTACATTAGGAAGCTCCTTTAGGATCCAGGAAATTCCACCCAGGACAATACCAATAAATACTGAAATGAATAAGGGTCTTTAGTTTCTGCATCCCCAAGTCTTCTGGGGACTGCTGGCAGCTAATTCTCTAATTCTATAACCTATAGTCTCTCTTCTTGAAAGGGATTTACAGTAAACGGCAAAAAAATAGACCATTTATCTTTATTTTTTTTTCCATCCAAAAAGGTCAGTCATCAACACTAAAGCGCAACTCTTCTCTTCCCAACCTCTCAATCAATCACCAAGTGATGCCAATTCTTCCTCCCCAGGAAGGCATGAATCATGACTCACTTTCTGGAGAGGTAAACAAACTACTTCTGATACAGGCCTTGGCTGATTAGCAGCATTCTTATGTCCACTCTCTGAGCAATCTTCCTACCTATTATATCCCTCTCAGGTACCTTCTAGAACAAAGAGAATTTCCTTTTCCCGGTAAATCCTGTAGGAAAGGGGCAGCCTTACCAGTGGCACTTTGTGTTCACAGCCACAACCCCCGATTGTCTCTTCCCTTCCCCATTTCAGCCATTTTGATCATTCAGGATGTATTCTTGCAGGAAGGTAAACTACAGTTCAACATTTGAGGAAGTGGTGCAGTACAACATCTGACAGGAATAGGGGTGAGGAGAGAGAAGTGGCAAGACAACGTTAGTGGCTTAGCCTGGGAACAGATGGATGTATCATAATTTGATACACTGTAGAGAGGTAGCTTGGCATTGAGAGCTCTGGAGTCAGACTACCTGGGTTCAAATACAGGCTAAGGTGGTATGGCCCTGGGCAAGTCGCTTAATCATTCAGTGCCTCAGGGTCCCCATCTATAATATGGAAATTATAACAGATGCCTACCAAATAAGTCTGAAAAGCACACATCGCCCAAACATTGAACTGTCACTACCCCTAGGGAATGAGAGAGTGGTGGTAGGGAGGAGCTGACATTTTTATACAGGTCTTTGCTTGAATTACCACACATATATTACTTTTGCAACTAATTTTAAAATTTTAAACATTTTAAAGTCGCCTTCCTCGCCAGCAAACTGAACATCTCTCATGTTCTATTCTAGGAAAAGATAAACTTAAAGATAAGGAAACGGAGGCCCAGAAATAGATGAGGTAGAACCCTGTAAGCATTCTCTCTCCATGCTTTATTTCAGATGCCCATATATTCTTTACAGCCTTTGGCGCGCCATGTATCTACCATAGGCATCCAAACACCCTGTAATTTTTTTTTCTTTCCTTCCCTTCATGCTCATCTGAAGTTTTCCTTTTATTGTGTCCAAGTAAGTAGCTTCCAGCTTCAGCGTTTTAGTATCTTCCTCCCTTTCATAACTTTCTCATCCTGCTTGTCTTTCGGGTACTCAGACAGGGCGCCTTTGCCCTGGGAAACTCACTGGAAACTCACTGGAGTGGCCCCTCTACACAACTATAGGACAGAGTACGCCTTCAAGTTGCTTTTTATCGTGCAAGGGTCCAAGTGGGCTTTTGAACAATGTTTTTATTCCAGCCAAGAAACAGTGTGTGGTATGTTTTGGCAGGCACTTTTCCCTCCTTTACGTCTTTCCCGACACAGGTGTTTATGTTTGCTTTGGCCTTCACGTGGAAGTTATCATGCTATTTTGTACCTTCTCCATCTCCACCATTCTCTTTCCTGCTTGTCTTTTATTGTGTTAATTTTTACTGTTTTTAGCTCTCATCACGCTCACTTCTGTCTCCTCAGTACCTTTCACACTCCAGTCGTCTGTCCCCATTAATATACGTTTTCTAATTCAGTCCGTGGAGAAACTCGTTGATACAATGACGGGGGAAGGAGAAGAGAATTAGAGATTCTAGGCAGAGCGGCTTCCAAGCCCTCTCGCACCGGAACCCGGGCGCCGGGAGCTGTCTGCCCCGGAGTATCCGGGCCACCAGAACAGGGTCAGCACCAAGGCTCCCGGGCGTCGGGAGAGCTCATTGGTTCCCGGGCGAACCAATCAGCGAGCGAAGCCGTGCACGGGCAGGGGCGGGCCGAGATTATAGAGGGGATGGGGTTAAAGGAAAAGGCGCAGGTATGCCAGGCGCCAGGGTTTTGCGTGCACGTTTGGACCCACAGGGTCATTATTAAGCCCGGAATTCTGCTCTAAATTCCCCCTTCCTAGTTCCTCAGTTTCATAAAGCTGAAATAGCAGATAATAGGGGGGAAACGGTACTTACCCTACCATTCATAAGATGGTTATTAATAGTCAATGGAAAAGCTGCCGGGGAGCAGGGGACTGGCAGTAAAATCCTCCCTCCCTCCTTTCCCTGTTCCACTCCAGGCTGTCACCCTAACTCAATCGGTTCTTGAAATAGCAAATCACTCAAACCCTCGCTTAATCGCCAAAGCTGATTACCAAAATGCAATATTAGACAGTTGGAGTAAGTTTCCCCCTCCCCAAGGACCGGGAGAAACAGTACTGGCATTTACCGAACGCGCTGCGTTTTACTACCTGCTAAAGGAGAAGCGAATGGACGCAAAGGCTGGAAGTCAGAGAAACTGAGACCTTCCGAAATGTACAACCGCGCACGCAGATGCGGTCACCTCTCAGGATCGGACACCAGCGACATCCCCAAGCCTCTGCCCCCACAAACTCTCCGCGCGGGGGAACAAAGATATTTTTGGAGGTGGGCTAACAGATACCAGGTTTCCCTACTGTGTTTCAAACTTCAGCAGAGCTGTTCCACCCACTTTTTCCCAAGTGATCTAGCCCCCGGATTCACAGCCCCGTCCAACCTTAGCTTTCCCACGGTCCAGCGCCACCACCCACTCCTCCACCACCCATACCCGGGCTGGAGACGCCGCGTCCTTGGGGATGGGGGAAGGGGGAGTGGGGAGAAGGAAACGGCCAGTGCAAGTAAAGAGCTCCCCGCCGAGGCCTGGACCCCGGCAGGCAGTGGTGAGCCTTGGGGCCGAGGAGCAGGGAGAGAAGAAGGCTGGAACCGTGCGGGGAAGGGCCGCGAAGAGAGCAGGGGCGCCGCCGGTGTCGCTGCACTCACTCTGCGTAGCCAGTGGCCCAGGGCAGCCGCCGGGTCTCCTTGAGGATGAGGATGGGGCGGGCGATGTGGTCGGCGCTGCACTCCACCTCGTCCTGAGACAGACCCAGGAACTCCGGCCGCCCGTAGGGGAAACGCAGGGGCAGGTCCGAGCCTCCGCAGCCGCCGCCGCCGCCGTGCTCGGAGCCTGAGCTGCCAGCCATGATGCCGCCCATGAAATTGGCCACGGCAGATTTCACTCGAGTGAGCATATTACTCCGGCGCTCGGCTGCAGCGGTGCGAGCAGGAGGCGGCGGGGGCCGGGCGAGGCGCGGCGCGGGGCATGCAGGCTGCGGTGGGCACCGGGCGCACGGGGAGCCGGGCCGCTGGGGCGCGCCGCGCGCTGCTCCCAGAGCCTAGTGCCGCAGGGGGCCGAAGCCCGGCCTCTTGTGCTCGGTGCCGCCGCCACCCCGGGCTACACTTCCGCAACGTAACGGCATGGAGCGGGCCGGCCGGGCCGAGGGAGTCACCGCGCGCTCCGAGAGCGCCGGGGCGGCTGCAGCTGCGGCAGGTCCCTTCCCCGCCCCCTGCGCTCGGCTCCTGCGTGCGCGGAACTGAGCCCACCCGGCGAGCCCACGGAGCCGCCGCGGCTGCTGCCACGGCTACCGCCGCCGTCGAGTCATGTGATAATCTGGCTGCAAGGGCTCAGGCTGCCGCGGTGGCCGTTGCTCAGCCCCTCCCCTGCCGGCCCGAGCGAGGCTCGCACCAGGACCGTGACCTCCTGGGGGAGGGGGAGCCCGGCTGGGTCGGTACCTGGCGTAGGGGATGGGGGCGCTGTGAGCTGGAGGCGGCACAGGTGTTAGGGGCTGTCACGTGGAGCCGGTAGCGGGGAAAAGCCAGTTAAGGAATCCAGTCCCGGAGGAATGCTGCCTTCGCACTCCGAAAAGAAAACTTCGGGAGCTGGAGAGGAAAGGGGAGACAGGTGCAATCATGGTGGGACGGCTCCAACTCCTGCAGCGAAAACGAGCAGCCAGTTGGTGTAAGACTTTTCAGAGCTAGAAAACAAAAAACCATACTGATTGCACAGGAATCATTAAAAGTTTTTCCCTAGGCATTTGTAGAATTCCTGTTCTTTGTCTTTCATTACCACCACACGCATCATTACCTATGAGAGCAAACCTGTCTCAAACCCAGACTAAGCTTACTAGAGAAGAAAACAAAACAAAACAAAGATCTCTTAAGATATCACAATCACTATTTTACCTAGTACTTAATTGTTAAATTTATACAAGTATTTTCCTCTACCATAGCAACAATAGTATCTTTTCAAAGCTGACCCCGTTTACTAGCGAGACACTTAATGAAGCCGTACTTTGTCTTAATTCAAAACGTTGTTACAAAATTAGCTGAGGGCACTTATAAAACTGCAGCTTAAATAGAGCATAGCAACTCAATTAAATGCTAAAGTAAAAATGAAGAAATACTTGCAAAGATAAAATATTTTTAGTGATCTTATATTAAAACAGAAAAATATCTGTAAAACACTGATGAATGTGCTTCATCAAAGGTAAATATTTCTTAAATATTGCCCCCCCCTTTTTTTGAATTTTTGCAATAGGACCTGTATCCTGTTCATGTTTACTTACTCTGTATCCTGTTCCTATGTTTACCTACTATTTAATTTGCCAGGATTCCCTGTTACCCGTGCAGTTATGCACTGAACAGCTCTCTTGGAGTTCAAGAGGGAACACGGGCCTCATTCTTCTCAGCCAGTAGGGAGGCAAGAGCTGCCCAGGTGTTGAAGGAGAAGCTAATTTCTCTGAAGAGAAATTGTTGTGTCAAGGAGTCCCTGCTGTTAGGGGAGGCCTGGATAAACCTCGGGGATAAAATCCCTTTTCTTCAGGATCTATTATCTTCTTTTAAAAAGGCATTATTTTCCACTTTTTCATGAATAGGTATTCCAGTTTATTATGTACCAAATAATTATGTAAAAGATGACAATATTTCAAACTTTCAGTGAAATGCCACTGCTATCAATGAGGTTTATTATCATTATTATTATTATTACTTGTCACAGAACAGAAATGCAATCTTATCTTGGCTCCTTTTCTCCCTCCAATGTTAAAAATTGGGGCAGTATTTTAAATGATGCAATCTCTACTGTCTTCTTAACCTTTCGTTAAACTGTAAACTCCTGAATGGGAAATCTCTGATAGTATAAGTAGTATCTAAACGTCCAAACATACCGCATACTTTGGTATTCACTGAGTCTAATGTAAGTTCAGAATCCCTTTTTCAAGCTTTTGTTGAAGAACAGTTACCTTTTAACATTGTCTTGGATATTTTGGTAACTAAACTTTTGTGAGTTAAATACAATATGGTCTTCCTTCATTTCACTTTATGGCACAGCTTTAGTATTTACTTGAAATAGGATTTTACAAAATTTCTTGTCTGTCTTATTGTCAATTTAAAAGTAGTACAAGATCATGGTAAATAATAAATAAATAAATAAAATTCAAATGTACAGAACTATAAATGAAGAAGAAAAAGACTCCATAAGGATTCCCCAGGGGATAACTACTGTTAATATTATCTGTAGGCTTCCAAAACTTTTCTCAAATTTTGGTATCATTAGCAAGATTTGTGAGCCAATGTTCTGTAAGAAGTTATTCTACTGTTTCTCTATAACCTTCTTATTACGTATAATAGGAAAGTGTTTGTACATCATTAGCTTTGTACAGCAAACTTTACCCTGCAGACAGTTGAAAAACAGGAATTCTAAACTTATTCTTCACCTTTGAATATTTCTATAGTAAGCGATGGAAATGAGCTTTCTGATTAAAATAGGGGTGGCCATCCTTCTTACAGGGGATCCTAAAAATAAGTGCCTTTCACATCTATTACATTTGTAGGTTCTGGGAGTATCTGTGCTGCTGAATGCAAATGGGGCAGTGATCAGGAATTTAGAGACCCTCAATGTCTTTGTTACATTGTGTGTATGCCCCAGTTATCAACAGATACTTGTCATTTGTCCCTCTTGTGTCCTTTTTCTCTTGGAAAATGTAAGTTTCAAGACTTTAACGGAGCATCCATTTAGTAGATAGATGCATAGACTTTAGATGCTCTTGATATCAACATAATCTCATTACTAGGCCCATAATACTATAGTTTTGACTATTAAATGATACTGTGCCACTAGGAAGACTGTTTTCAAAAGAAAAAGAAAGCTCTGAATAATTTCTCTAGTCAATACATCAGGGATTTCTTTCAAAATAGTTATTAATTATAAAAGGAAAAATAAATTACAATGGAAAAACCTGGCAGACATCACCTTAAACAGGTGATCAAGGTTAATGACACCAGTAGTAAGACATATGAACACCTTGTACCTTGTGACATCATGCACAGCATGGGCACATCCCCTCTGTAGTATTCTTCCCCCAAATCCTTAACCTCAATATGCTCATGAGAAAATATGGATCAAACCTAAACTGAGTCTGCTCTACGAAAGAGCTGACCAGGTCTTCAAAAGTGTCAAGGTCGTGAAAGACATGGAAAGACTGTGGGACCATCACAGTCTTTGGAGACAAAGGAAACACAACTGTTATGTAGTACCAATGTCAATTTCTTAGTTTTGACTTTAACACTAGGGAAGCTGGGTGAAGGGTATACAAGAACAAAAGATTAACACATACACACACACCCCAGAGGCATTTGGGATTTAAGTGGGAAGCAAATGCTCATTTGTAAGTCAGTCCAGAAAAAAGATGAATGATGCCTTTTCAGGACTCATCCTTCACACAGCTCAAGATTCATGCCTCCATTCTGATGCTAGCCTCCTTGTATTGTAATTACCACATTACATATGTCTTGCCATTAGACAGTGAAATCCTGCAGGGCAAGAACGTTCTTATTAATCTTTGTATTTCCAGCACTTAGCCTAACCCCTAAAAAGTAATGGGGTTCAGTTGGCAATTAATTCTTTTTTAAAAATCCCATTCGGAGAAGAAAGACTATAACCTGTTTGAATGACCAAATCTATTATTTTTATACCCTCTGTTTTCTTAAAGATTTTTCTCAATCCCTTAAAATCTGTGTTATCTATAAGCAAAAGTCTCTTAACTTATTATGTCTGATAAGATAAGGCTTAGCTAACTTCAGTCAACATCCATATTGACAGAATAGTTGTAAATATGTTATAATATGTTGACTTGGGGTTATCACTCTTCTCTAGTTAAATCTGTTTTTTCCTTAGGGATGTTTTTAATCTTAAGATTTTAAGACATTTTCTTTGTCTACTCTTCACTTATTAACAACAAGGATAACAATACTTACCTCATAGGATATTTTGATGATTAAGTAGAATAACACTTGTATTCTTCCTGGACGGTTAATAAATAGATAATAAACATCATGACAGCACCTTGCATTGTGAGAGAGAGCGAGTTTATACATTGTTTCCAATGCTTTTAACAATACTATTAATACAAGGTAAACATTGTTTCCAGTGCTCTTACCAGCATGACCAGTTTACTACAGAAGAAACTGAAGTTGGGAGGTTTATAAATGACTTGTCCAAGACAACAACACAAGCACCTTAGGTGCTTGCTTTCACATTACAGCAAAAAGTGAGTTTCCATTACAAAATATTTTTTTCTACCTTTCCAAAAACAAACAAAGATCTGATACCTCTGTTATCTTGAAGATTTTTTAAGTTTCCTATGGATCCAGAATTAAGACAATCCCTTAGCAATATTAGATAGACTGTTATAAGTACACTTCTCCCATTTGGAAATTGTTCCAAATTCTAAACCAATTTCTTTCCAGTGAGGTTTTTAGATAGAACTTGTTTCTAAGTTGGGAGCTGCCTTGGTCATGCTAAGGTTGGATGGAAGTTCTAAATTCTGTTCAATAAAGAAAATCTTTTTAAAAAAAGAGTATAATATTACCAACCTGTTTCCAAGCCTTGCCATGTTAACTTCTCTTTCTAATATGATTTATTCCCCTGCTCTCCTGTCATTTAAAAATTGCTGCTACGAGGATTATTTTTTCAAGATAATAATGGATTTAGTAAAGTAACCAATGAAGATTATTTACTGAATGGAAAGTCAGTATTTGCTCAGAGAACTGTGTGTGTGGTTCTCACAAGCTCAGAAATGAAGCATCTAAAGACAGCCTCTTAGCAAAGATCTATAAACTTGAATTGCTTTAGTCTCTCAAAGGATCAGTGTTGCTCTACGCCAGTGTATATGACAGCTGTCTAGAATGTGCTGAAATGCAGAATTAGTTGCTTTGTCCTTTCTGCCACCAACTGTCTTTTGAATCAAATTAGAGAGACTTTTTATGCTTACCTATAAATATTTTTAGGGTCATCTTTCCAAAACCAAAACAAAGTGGAGAGTCATGGCAAAAAAATCTCATATTTTATTCAAAAACTGCACCCTTCCCCAGTGATGCACTTATGATCAAAATATTCTACTTTTATTTTTTTTTTTTTTAGAGACGGGGTCTCGCTCTTGGTCAGGCTGGTTTCGAACTCCTGACCTTGAGCTATCCACCCGCCTCGGCCTCCCAGAGTGCTAGGATTACAGGCGTGAGCCACCGCGCCCGGCCCAAAATATTCTACTTTTAATAAATTCTTATGTCTACCTTAGTGAATTAAAAAAATTAATTTCTTGACCTAACTGGGTAATTGTCTCAATTCTCTTCCAATCACTTTGGGTGTGGAAAACTGGCATATCAGATTGTAACTCCTACATCACCACCATCAGCAGGATCACCTGTGAACTTGTTAGAAAAGTAGACTTTCCAGCCCCTTCTCAGACCTATTGAATGAGAACCCCTGGGACCCAACAATCTAGCTTAACAAGTCTTCCCATGGTTCTGATGTAAACTATTGAGAAATACTGGCATATGGGAAACTTGTGCTATTTACTTACTGGACAGGCAGACATGGAAATGTAAGAAATATGTCAAATAAGAAAATAACCAGTGACCCATGTGTTCTGACTTTAAATGGATATAGAGCAAATTGAATGAGACTCATGAACTGGATCTATTCAGAAACATATGAACTGTCCCTTTCTGTTTGATTTCCATGAGCTTATGTTAGTGTAGAACCCAGAGTACATTTGCTGTGGGCAGATATGTAAATTCGTCAACATATGGGAAGCTGTAGAGAAGGAAGTAGGATTGACTACTGCTCCTGGTCATCTCCTAGAACTCAATTGCCAACAGTCAGTCTGTCTGTGCACGTTTCTGTCATGTGCCAAGTAGGGGGCAGAAAAAAAATATATAAAATATATACATATATAAATTCACATTTATAATATAATTTATAAATAAAGGTATACAACTATATGTAAAATATATAATATATACGTAAATAACTACATTTTTGGTAATTTTTTTAAAAAGTACCCAAGTGGACTGTCGCCATGAACAGCATAGGGAAGGCTTGCATGGACATGAAGCACAAGTACGACCAATGCTTCAATTGCTGGTTTGTCGAGAAGTTTCTCAAGGGGGACGGCTCCGGGGATCCGTGCACCGACCTCTTCAAGTGTTACCAGCAGCGTGTTCAGAAAGCAATAAAGGAGAAAGAGATTCCTATTGAAGGACTGGAGTTCATGGGCCATGGCAAAGAAAAGCCGGAAAACTCTTCTTGACTTTGACAATCACCTTGAAAATGGATTCCTCAAATCAAGAAATTGACGACTCTGGATTTTGTCAACTAAGGCTGTTAAGATAGCCATCAGATTTGATGAGGAATTTAGGAGAGAGGAGTTTTATTTCCTCCTC
>VBSM01002616.1:10023358-10053727 GCA_008086735.1 Cheirogaleus medius | reverse complement strand
CCTAAATTGCAAAGCTTTGCTGCTGCCAGTTTTCAACCCAAGTCAATGAATTAAGTCTACCTGTGCATCATAAAAATGCTGCATCTGGTTAAATGGAGGAGAAAAGGTGTTTGCTTTCTTTGCCTTGTTTACCCACCCTGCCCAGTAATGTCTGTAATCATGAAGATGGAATAAATTGGAACATTTAGTTTCTAAAAAAAAAAAAAAAAAGTACCAAAGTGGTCACTATAAGACAAACCAAACTGTTCTTGTCCTTTGTGGAGAAGGAAAAACTTTTTCTCTAATATCTTTTGTTCTTTGCACTGGGGCCTGCAAATTAAACAGAAAAAAAGACATTAGTAAGAGAAAAGAGTGAGCTTATTTATGCATCCAGTCTCACACATGTGGAAGTGCTCAGAGAGGAGCAGCTGAAATGGTGGTTAGAATTTGGGGCTTCTATGCCTAACTTAGTAGGGAAAAGGGAGAGGGGAGAAAAGGCTTCTATGGGAAGAACAAATAAATTTCTTTAGGAAAGACAAATGGGTTTTCAGAATAATAAACAGAAGATGAGAAATTTTGTGATAGTGTTTGTTTATGCAGACACGAGTGGTCTTTCTGTCTCCTTCACGGCCATGAAACTTCTTCCCCTGAGAGGGACTATGGGGTTCAGGACATGCTACTTCAAAATATGACACCTTGACATTGAGAAAACAGCAGATGCAGGAAGTCCACGTTCACTTACCCCTGACCTTCTCTCCCAAAGGAGGTCATAAAACCCAGGAAGGATTCTCTGACCTTCCCCTGAAGCAGGTCATAAGACCGACATTCCAGAGGTGCCCCCTCTATATCTGAAGGAAAAGAACATTCTTACCTTTGAAGACATAGACACACAGAAAGAATCTGAATAAACAAGACTAACTATGTTTCTTCCAGTTTATTACCATTAGATCATACTTTTTTATCCAATCACAATTCTACATGACTATTACTTCGTCAAACAGTATAAAAAATACACAAGTTCACCCATTTCTTCGGGTCTTCATTTTCTTACAAAGGCTTCTGTGCCATGTAAAACTTAGAAAAAATTTAAGTGCTTTTCTCTTGTTAATCTGTCTTGTGTTATATGGGTCTCAGTCACAAACCTAGTAATGGGTGAAGATAAGATATTTTTCTCCCATACAGGGGATTTATGGTAGTGTAGGGGAAACCAGATTTTTTTCTTTTACTCATTGCTAGGTTCATGCCTGAGACTCTATAACACAAGACATTATGTGTAACAAGAAAACAGCATCAAATTTTATTGAATATAAGTTTTATGTGATATTGGAGCCTTCAGAAATGAAGACCCATATAAACAGGGAAACCTGTGTATTTTTATGCTATGTCTGATGAAGAAGTGGATGAGTAGGGGGGAGTATGATTGGATAAAGGGGAATGATATAATGGAAGTAAAGTTGGGGAAGGGGACTTAGCAAAGCCTCTTTATTCAGATTCTTCTCTGTGTCCCTGTGTCTTCAGAGATAAGGATGTAAAGGAAGGATACCTCTTAAGACCTACTTCAGAGGAAGATCAGAGAGTTATTTTATGACCTGCTTCAGGGGAGAAAGGTGGAAGAAGGTCAGAGAGTGAACTTCAGCTGTTTTCTCAAATGCCAAGATGTCATATTTGGGGGTAGCATGTCCTTAACCCCATCATTAGCCCCATTTCCCAGGAGTAGCTGCTTTTATTCAGATAAATGAAGCCTCGAGAAGGTCTTTTTCTACATCTGTTCAATCTCAAATGTCTTTGGCTTAAAATAATCTTTATATCAACTCTGGGGTTTCAAGTGGGTCCCTGTATCTTCCTTTATTGTATAGTTTTATGCTGTTTTTAGTTTAATTTCTGGGACTAGGACGCTAGATATTATCTTTTAATGCCTAGGGTTTTAATGGGCTTTAATCTGTCTCTAAATTCTCCACTTATATATCCCACAGCCAACTCAAATTCAACAGGTCATAAATATAATTCATTATATTTCCATGATGTTTCTTCTCCTCCTCCTGAGGCTATAGTCTCAGCTAATGACATCAGAACTGACCTGTCCAATCTAGACATCAGGGAGCCATTCTCCATTCCTCCCCCTTTCTCATCTTCCTATATTCAGTCTGTCAACCAGTTTTATTGATTCCACCTTCCAGATACCTTCCAAGTCTGTTTCCCCCAGTCTGTTTCATGGTTGCTAATTTTGCTCAGATCCCCTTTATCTCAGACTTCTATGGCAGGCTCCTGCTGGTGTTCAGGTAGAGCTATCTTCTATATGACAGCCAAAAGGAGCATTTAGAACAACTGGCTGATTGGCTGAAATCCTTAGCCTGGCCCCGATTCCCTCTCTGGTCCCAGATTTGCCTTTCCTCTATCTGCACCACTCTGTGCTTCAACCTCACCAATAACATACTTGCCATTCCCCAAATCTGATGTTCTTGCCCTCACCCCTATGCTTGAACATGCTATTTTTCTTCACCTGAAATGCTGCAGGCCCTTCCTCCTGTCCCTCTCAGCATATAGCCAGTGGCCAACTCATATTATTTTCATGTCCCCCACATCGTTTCATCAGTGAAGATCTTCTTTTTGTGTATTCCCAAAGCACTTTTACATAACTCTGTCCATAATTATAGCAATCACATTGTGTTATAATTATCTCATTCCTGCAATGTGAGATAATTGAAAACAGGGGCTCCTTCTTTTTTCTCTTTGAATCGACAATATTTCCCATACATTATATACATGCAATAAAGGTTGAGTAAGTAAGTAAATAAATAATGATGGCAAAGAGGTAATGATAGTTGTAAGTGCTTCATTTAAAAGTCAAATTAGAGACATTTTAGTAGTAAAAGAAAATGGAGGTAAAGGGTTCATAAAGCTAGGACAATATCCATAGCATCTTAATTTTGGTAGCCTGGAGATTTATTTATTTATTTTTCACAGTAAATGTTTCTTGAAATCAATTGAATTTAATTAAAAGATAAAATGTTTAAAATTTACAACAAAAGCAAAATAGAATATAAACCTAAAATTATGTCCGGTCTTTTTCTTTTTTCATACGTTTGCTATGAAAGTGGATCATGGGTGGTCTAAATTCCCAAGAACATAAAAACTTAGAAACTTGCTGGTCAAAATGTGGTCTGTGGATCAGCAATGTTGGCATCACCTGGGACCCTGTTAGAAATGAAGACACTCAGGACTGACTGGTAGCCTGGAGATTTAATATAAATGTCTTCAGTATACAAGTCAGGTGCTTCTCTATGTTATAAAGTGTTTCATATATCTGGATAATCAATCTGTGTCCTAAATTCGAATATTGTGGTATTTTGAATACCCCTATAATGAATGCCTTTGGCCTTACTACCAAAGCATAAATAAATACATGGAAAATATCTGATCTTGAATTTTCAGTTTGAAATTCTGAATCAATTTTCATAAATATTGTGGTTTTTCCTGAATACTATCCATCAGAGGTTTCTATCTGAAAAATGGTGATCTTATCCACCAATCTTTTCTTTCCTAGTAAATTTTCTAGTGAATGTTTTATTATTTTCCTATTGTTCATGAAAACAATAGACAAATATTTTCAGAAGTTACCAAAGTTTATAAAACAAGACTGTTAAAAACCAACTTAGTGGGTTTTTTTTAAAGACAACTAACGTGGCTTGTTTTAAAAAGTAGGAGGGTGATAAGTCTGAAGAAACTTTCTAGCAATCAGTGATTTTTATGTGCCAAAGTACATGTATTGTGCCTTTTTAGCAATGAAGCTCAACAGTATTAGGCAATGGAACTTTGTAGAATAACTCAGAAATTTTTTCACCTATGGAGATATTCTAAAATAAAGTGCCTATAATGTGCCTGACACATACTGGACATTTAATAAATGGTAGCTATTATTTTTACTGAGAGCTACCTGTGTGAAAGACAATTCAAGAGCCTGTTTCTATCCTCTTAATACACCAAGAACCATTTCTAAAAAGTGGATAAAACAAACTTTGATTATGAAATCAAAGACAGATACTTATTCTTTCTGCCAGAGACAAAGTTTATAATAGTCAGATTTCCATAAGAATACACACACACACACACACACACACACACATCACTCCATTTTGAGATTTATTTTTCCAAAGGAAATGACAGACAACTTTTAAATCTTCTGGTGATTTTCTCACTACTTTTCTTGTTTTTTTGTTTTTGTTTTTTATTCTGAATACATTCTGCATCTTAGCAGAAGCTAGAGATTAAAGATTTAAAAGTCAAGGTGTTCTTTTACTCTGTCCCTGTCTTAGTCCATGTTGTGCTGCTATAACAGAATGCCCAAGACTGAGTAATTTATAATGAATAGAAATTAATTTCTTACAGTTCTAGAGGCTGGAAGTCCAAGATTAAGGTGCCAGTATCTAACAAGGGCCTTCTTACCGCATTATGACATGGCAGAAAGGCATCTCATGGGTGAGAGAGGCAGTCGAATTCATCTTTTTATAGGAAACCTACTCCCTTGTGATAACAAACTTTGAGAGACACATTTAAACCATAGCAGTCCCAGTTCCACAGTTCAATTCAGCAACTTGCATTACCTTTTCTTTCTACCCCAGTTCAATTGCCCAGAAAAGCCTTTTAAGCAAAGCAGTTAAATTCCCCCATCTTTCTTCTTCATCACACTCCATGAAAGATGTTTTCTGGAAATGAAGTGTAGAGAAAGAAGGCAAGCTGTGGGTCTCAGTTAAGTTTGTGTAGGAGTTTGAGTCCTTATGTTTTCTTCCTAGGGTGGAGTAAGACAATAGGAAGAGTGGACCACTGTTCTCTCATGGAGGCTTCAGGGTAACTTCACTTGTTTATTTGAAAAATTATACTTCAGTTGTTTATTGGAATGATTCAAATAGAAGTAAGAATTTATTCATTCTAAAGACATATATGGGTAATTTGAGGTTATATGTGGCTACATATCTCTGGTATTATTTGTTAGTATATGTAATTGAGATCAAAGCACTTTTTTGTTTTGTTTTCATTTTTATTTTATTTTTAATTATCATAGGTACATAATAGTTGTATATCTTTATAGGGTACATGTGATGTTTTGATATAGGCATGCAATGTGAATTAATCAAATCAGGGTAATTGGGATATCCACCACCTCAGGAATTTATTATTTCTTTGTGTTGGGAACGTTCTAATTCTACTTTTTTAGTTATTTTAAAGTATACTCTAACTTACTGTTGACTATACTCACTTTGTTGTGCTATCAAATATTGTTCATTCTATCTAACTATATTTTTGCACCCATTAACCATCTTCACTTTATCACCTCCTCCCTTCTACCCCTGCCAGCCTCTGATAATCATTATTCTACTCCCTATCTCCATGAGATCAATTGTTTTAATATTTAGCTCTCACATATTAGTAAGAACATGTGAGATTTGTCTTTCTGTGCTTGGCTTATTTCACTTAACATAATATTCTCCAGTTCCATCCATGTTGTTGCAAATGGAAGGATTTCATTCTTTTTTGAGGCTATCTAATATTCTGTTGTATATAAGTATCATTA
Source organism: Cheirogaleus medius (assembly GCA_008086735.1). Lineage (NCBI taxonomy): Eukaryota > Metazoa > Chordata > Mammalia > Primates > Cheirogaleidae > Cheirogaleus > Cheirogaleus medius. The sequence goes on along the minus strand of VBSM01002616.1, from coordinate 10,048,179 downwards.
TTTTTTTATTCATTTATCCATTGATAATTAGGTTGATTTCATATCTTGGCTGTTGTGAATAGTGCTGCAATAAACATGGGTGTGCAAATATCTTTTCAATATACTGAATTCCCCTCCTTTGGATATATACCCAGCAGTGAGATTACTGGATCACATGGTAGTTCTATTTTTAGGTTTTTTTTAGGAACCTTCATACTATTCTCCATAGTGATCACACTAATTTACATTCCCACAGTAGTGTATGTGGGTTCCCCTTTCTCTACATGCTCATCAGTATTTATTATTGCCTGTCTTTTTGATAAAATCCATTTTAACTGGGATGAGATGATATCTCATTATAGTTTTGATTTGCATTTCTCTGATGACTTAAGATGTCGACCATTTTTTCATATACCTGTTGGCCACTTGTATATCTTCTTTTGAGAAATGTCTATTCAGATCCTTTGCCCATTTTTTAATCAGATTATTTGATTTTTTCCTATTGAGATGTTGGAGCTTCTTATATATACTAGCTATTAATCCCTTGTCAAATGGGTAGTTTGCAAATATTTTCTCCCATTCTGGGGGTTGTTTCTTCGCTGTTGACGGTTTCCTTTGCTGTGCAGAAGCTTTTTAGCTTGATGTGATCCCATTTGTCCATTTTTGCTTTCATTGCCTGGGAAAAGCATTTCTTTTTGTTTTTAATCTTTTTTTCATGTTCTCATCATTGGTGCAAGATCACTACCTGGCAAATATAAAAGATTAAGGATATTATTTACCAAATCAATTCTCTGGTAATAAAAAATCAGAGCAAATATTGACTCTAAGACTTGATTTACTATACTTGAAAGTTACAAGTGCTCATTTTATGTACCATGGAAAAGATGAAGGGATTTTGAAATAAAGCAAATCAATTATTGCCAAAATTTACTAATCTTTTAAACAAACATATGCCCACAAGTAAGCACTAGATTTCAAAAATTATTTTTATTTTAAAATATTAAGGGGGTACAAATGTTTTTATTACATGGATACCTTTTATAATGCTTAAGTTGGGGCTTTTAGTGTGCCAAATAGTGTTCATTCGGGTACCCAATAGGAAGGTTTTACCCCTCCCTTCTTCCTCCCCTTACCCTTTCTTGATTTCCAGTGACCTTTACATCTCTTTGTGCCTATGTACACAAATAAGCACTAGATTTTAAAGGCTCTTTTAATCTGTAATTTTAAGGAATTCCCTTTTCAAGACTACCTATAGTGTTATGACAATTGCTCTCCCTTTTACAAATTCTCTTAAATTCTCCATTTATCAGGCAAGACTGATCCCTTTTCCACAATTTTAGAGAAAGAAGAATGAAATTTTGTTTCTCAAAAATTATGTTTTGGTTATTCTCTGTGTTAGAAAAGATCACCATTCTAAAATTATTTCCCACCCCACTCTTTTCTGGAGCTATTTTAGCCATTCTTTTTTGTTATGTGGGATAGTGTTGGGTTTCTCCTTTCTTTCAGTTTTCTATTATTCTAGTTGCTGTTCCACAATTTTCTAAGTAGAAACACTTTTCTTTGGAACATATATCTGCTTCTTTGTTTTGTTTTAGCTTGGGGGTCAGTAAGAACGACTCCACTGCTGAGTCAGCAGCCTAGTTCCAGTGTTATATTACTGGAGGATGGCAGACCATAATAGTTAATTCTTCATGGCCATGTTTCAGGAAAAAGCATGAACAGTGACAGCCTAGCAAAAACCGCGTGGTGAACCAGTTTTTCTACTGAAACAAAACAAAGGCACTTCTGGCTCTGGTACACCATTTTGCTTGTTAGAGGAAAAAAATAATATGTTTGACTGAGAGAGATGATATCAACCTCTTAAACAACCCGCCTTGGTGTTCCTTTGGATTGGATACCACAAAAATGTACATAATGTCAGAACACTCTGTAGTGGAATCACTGAAATGTGTAGTCTCTTGGTGACAAGGAACAAAACGTAATTTTGAATTGTTGCAGAACACTTGGTTATCCTCATTACAAAGAACAATGACTGCAACACACTGGTTTGTTTTGTTAAAGTTTCCTGTCAATGACCAAATTAAACCAAATATGCATTAGTGTTTTGATCGAGTAGATAGTGTGCCTATTTTTCTTTTTAAGGAAAGATTCTTAGGTTACTCAGAAAAATATAGAAACTTAATGTAGGGGACAGTTGAAAACAAGCAAATTCTATCTTTGCTTGGGAAATGAGAAGTAGTGCAGTGGGCCAAGTTTGCCCTTCACACCTCCTCCCTAGTCACACCCACTTCCATCCCCAGAGGTCGTCCATAAAGGCTGTCTTTGGAGATCAGTCTTTCCTGGACTCTGTGTTTCTCTGATTATTTATACCTTGCCTCAACTCTTCCTTCCTCTTTACCCAAACTCAAATATGCCAGTCCTCATCACTTCAAGCCCAGCCATGTGCCTTGTACGCTGACAATGAATTGGATCGTCAAATCTCTGCTATGCTGGTCAGGGGAGAAAGGCATGAGCGACCTTCTCAGGCCTGAAAATATGTATCCAGTGTGTTAAACAACCATATCTTATAGATTATGGTCAAAGTGCTACCTTATTACTGCCTTTTAAAATGAACTAGGGAAAGAGGAAGGCTAATTTCCCCCTGTTCCTTGTTAAGAAAGTTATTAAAAACTTGCAACTAAAGCAAGAGGCTGGCTGAATGTTCTTTCTGTATCATCCTGGAACATTGTCTCACAGGCCTGTCAAGGGCTACTTAAGGTTTTCTAGGGGAATATATCATTGTTCATTAGTGTTGATTAGGGCCCACGCTTTGTGATATTGCATGATAATTTTTAGATTTGTGTCCAATGGAGATGCAAATGATTTCTGTCTGATAGAAAAAAGAAAAACCAAAAGCCCTGGAGGACTTCGGCCAGTTTGGTTTCTAATCTCTCAGTCTTCCAACATTCTATCCTCATCAGTTCCTGTAAGTACTCCGTTTCTTATGTGCTTGTTGAACCACCAGTAACATCCTTCTGGTTCTCTCATCCATGAGTTAAATAGATTTTGACACATGTTTAATCTGTGCTTATGTGCCAGTCGTTTTTTTTTTAACTATACTTTGCCATCCTGTATGAAGACTTAGGCATAACTTTTCTGTTCACTCAGAAAATAAAAAGTCCTCCAGTAACTTTTGGTATAAACAGTTTTAATGTTGTAACCAGAATGTCTGATATCGTTTAATTATCAAAACGCTGGACTCCTCTCCTCAAGCTGGGGCTTGCCTCAGTGGGAACAGGGAGTGCAGCTCTTCTGCTTGGTTATCTTTCCACTCACCAGATGAGCTGTAATTTTGGACCCCACCAGGATCAAAGGGGAATGGGTGAATGGGGAGAGGTAGGTAAGGTAATTGGCCAAGGCTTACTGGGTTCATTGGCTTTGTACCCTGTCCACATGGCTGACAGTTAATGCTGACGTCTCTGCTAGGCTCTTCTCCCAGGCCAGTCTCTTGTTCTGGGCAGATGAAAATTTGTTGGATTCCTTGATCAGTCCCTGGGAACAGAGGGTTCACATCGGCTTTTTTCTGCACGTGATCTTAGCCCACTCCAGATGACCCTATTGGGCAAGAGCCAAGACAACAGTCCAAGCCACTGATCTTTGGAAATGCATAACTTTGCTCCACAAAACTCCGGGAAAGTGGGGTGATCCTACAACAGCAGCCTCTCCTGCCTTCTTCAGTAAGTGCTTAGCCCGTTCTCTCACTGTCTAGATTTTCTCTCACTTTCTAGATTTTCTAGATCCGACCCCTGTCCAGAACCACTGTAAGCTTTCTCACATGAGTGAGACACTGGTACTGTCTCCAAATTTAGGGATCACAGTTCTCTGAATTGTCGTGTTTAAGCTTGTGATTAGAAGTTGTATCTCTCATCCAAGGTGAAGAGATTGATCAGGCCCTCTGGTCTCTCCAAAGTAATGTCTTCACCAATTCAACTCCTGTCCACTCTCTAAACCCTTAGGATGGTTTTCATTTGGCTAAAGAGATCAAGGGCTGTGGAACAATTTCTCAGTTCCATTTCTTTGTAAATTTACATATGATTGTGGTAATATGAGGGGTCATCTCACTCTTGCTTTGGTACTCTGATTATTGCCTCACTCAAAACTGAGTTAAAAATAATCTCATTCCAATTTCTGGTTATAGATATCTTTAAATTTACTGGAAATAGGCAACTATCATGGTGGAGACTTTAGACTTTGTACAAGGGGAGTCTTTATCATGTCAACAGAGGCATTGGGATTGAAGCACACCCAACAGGGAATTATCTACTCAGTTCATGAGTAAAGCTGGCTTTGGAATAAAGGCAGAAGCTTTATGAATATGGTCATTATTTAGCAAAAAGCACACATTTTCCCTTCATGCACATATGATAGATACATGTGTACTTTAAAAACCCATATTTGCAATGGGCTTGGGGTGGTACATGCAACTCTACCTCCATCTCCTCAACTTTCATTTGATATTTGACATTTGTTGATTCAACATTGTGCTAGGTGCTAAGGTATACAGCGGTAAACTTGTGTTTTCTTGTGAATTATGACTTTCATGCACTGAACTAACCCTGAAAATGATTATATGTTCAGTACTTTTTCTATCACATCCTTGGGATATATTGGAAAAGCAGTTTACTGGAACTAGAGCTGAGTTTGAAGAGCAATTCTGCCATTTATTATTAGCTTTATGACTTGGACAATTAATTTAATCTTTCTGTGACTTGGTATCTTCATCTACAAATAAGATTACCATTAGCCAGCTTAAATTGTTGTATTCACTAATGTGATGCCTTTAACATGCTACCATGAAGTAGGTATTCACTAAGTGAACTTCCCTAGGAGTTTCTCTTCATTCTGTTTTTTTGAGGTATCTCTCCCAATTCAGGTATAGTGCTGAGGTTCATAATCAAAACAACTTTGTCCCTTATGTCCTTAAAACTAAAAGTCATTCTTTGTTCTTACCATTTGGAGCACAAGGTTATCTTGTTCTACACAATGGGATTACAGCTATGCTTTCTGTTCAGATTCTAAGCAACCATTTAAATTGTGCCTTTTCACAGACATGAACCAGACTGCAGTGCTTTTTCTTACCCATTCTCTTACTACACCCCTTTTCCTGGATTATTTCTTTAAGATGTTTGCAAAGACTTTAGAGATCATTAACTTGCTTCTGAAAATGGAGCAAATAATATAGTTAGCTGTTAATCACAAAGTTAGCCTAAGATTTTTTTCAACAAGCACTGCATGTGTGTGAATACGTAACCATTCATTGACTAAGCGGTATTTCTGAAGGGGAGATAGAAAGTGCTATGACAATCACGAGGCATCATTTTATGGGCACGAAACGTGATTGCACGAGTACTTCAGGTTTCAACTCCAAAGTATCATCAGACTCACAGATTGATAACTCTCACTGCACTCCTAGATTAGCACCAAATTGATCTATGTTTTTCATCCTTTGTTATTCTCCACGCAGCTCACCAAGACTCATTCAGCACTTCATGTGGAGAATGTCCTCTTGTGCTCACCATAGGGCTTAGAAGAGACCAATGCCCTTGGAAACTACTCAGTTTGCACTACCAGCCATTTAAACTGTAAATATAACCGTCCTCACTGGCCCTTGGTAGAAACCAGATTCCTCAAAAAAAGCCAAATGGACAACTGTCAAAAGTATTAGAGATCATCTGAGTTCAACCTGATGGTCAATTTTTCTAACCGATGTTTTATAAAAAGATCACTGAAACCTTTTTTTTTTTTCTCAAATGAATATGTAAGAATCATCTTAAATAAAACCCAAAAATGATGGCCAACCTGGTTAAAGCAACGGTGGGGGATCCACCCACTCAGCCCCTCCCTAACTGAGTTATTTCTGAAGACTCTGTGTGCTCTGCAGGTCACAGCCTGAAAAGCACTAATCTAGGTTGAGCCCTTCATTTTGCGGATGAGGAAACTGAAGCCCAGAGTTAGGTGAAAACATACTCAAGATGATGTAGTAATGGTTGGCAGATTTTATGCAGACCCTATTCAGTGCTTTTTGTTTTGTTGTTTATACCATCCTGCCACTTTGGATAATGGCCAAATAGTGCTGAAGGGCCAGGGTTATGGGGAGACCACGAGGTGTCCAGGCAAAATTTAAGGAGGCCCTCCCTTTCAGGTCTGGACAGGTGCCAACTTTGTGCTTGCAAGCCCTAGGGAGTGAGTGCTTCCTTAAATTTTGTGCCCCAAGTGCCTTGTTTGCTCTGCCCTGTTCCCAGTCCTGCCTCTACTTAAGTTTAAAGTATTATCATCTCCAAACTTGCCTTGTGGGCCCTCCGCCCCAGGTTATTTTGCCCTCTTATCTTTGTCTTCCCCACTAGACTGTAACTCTTGGAGGTCAAGGACAATGTCTTTCATTTTTATATTCCTAGGCTTTGGTATAATATATGGAAAATAGTGGGTACTCAGTAGTATCTATTGAATGGATAGGTGGGTGGGTGGATTTAAATTCTGTCTTTTAGGAAGGCTTTCCTGACCCTTCACATCCACCCTGATCTCTCCATCCTCAGACACAGTACCTGAAAAACTCAATTCACATTTAATCTGGTATGCTGACATAACTTTTATGTTTATGTAACTCTTGCATGGCAATTTCATTTTCTAATTCCCTATCTCTATGCTCAGTTACATTTTAGTTAGTTAATAACAAAAGCCAATTTGTGTTCTTTGAATTTCCTCTGCAGTTAGCGAAGATTCTACACATTGGAGGAACACAGCCAATGGTTTTTCAATATATGAATGAAGAATACATAACTAACTAAATAAATAAATGGAATTTTCTCAGCTGAAAATAGAGTTCATAGAATTTGGTAACTGTTTTGAAGTCCTAGCTTGCCTCCTAACTACCTGAATGCACAAATAAATCATTTTACCTCTTTAGCCTCAGTTTCTTTATATGTCAGATGAGGAGATGGCTTGAGAGAATCTGAAGATACTTACAGCCCTGGCATCCTATAATCTATGAATTTAGAAATCTGTCATGCAAGAGCAGTTCAGGCACAAATTTTGCTACTATGAATCACATGTCATCTATCAGGAATTGCCTAAATGTAGTTGATGGTCCTATTTTTAAGTGTTCAGAGAGTCCTGAAATGATGAACAGATTGTGTGTAAAAAATTAATTTATAATATACAATATTTATTATGGTTAAAACTATCTTTTGTCATCTAGCCTGAAAATTAAATATCTTATATATAGAACCAATGATATTTCAAGTATACATATTTATTCACAGTATTATTTCTATGGGAAAATGCATTCGGAACTCTAACTAGGATCTTCAAGAACAAATCTTGCCAGTTCAGTGCACAGAGAAGAAAGAGAATGGAAAGGAATAGAATGTTCCCTCATACGACTTTAACAACAGTACTTGAAAAAAAAAATCAAACATTGCAACTTCCAATTTCTATCTTGATCCAGAAAGTTATTAGGATATAACAAGATCAAAGTGAGTATTTTATTATTTCAGGAAGGTAAAACAGATCTTTCAAAATGGTTAATTATATCATTATGTTCTCTTTTAGCTATTTTTGGTATTTACTTTTTTTTCTGTAAAATAAATGCAAGACTGAAAGTGGCTTGTTAAAATTTTTTTGGAGAGATCTGAGTAATCTTCCAAGAGACTCCTGGAGAAAGATATAACTCTTTACTCACCTGCTTTTCATACAATCTACTCAATTCAACAAGTTCCATTGCTAAAGATCCAAACTATGTGAGTGATGTCCATGTTTGGTGACTAAATGAACCATGTGACAAAACTGTCATTTTCTTAAGGAAAAGTATAGTTTTATGATGAAGTATTTGGTGGTCCATGGTAGGCTCAATGCCATCCTGATAATTCATCTCTTAGAATTATGGTCTCGGCATTTTAATTCATGACAACTAAACAACTTTGAACATAACATTATAATTTCCCTCCTAACTCCTGATTTATTTAGGCCCTTGTTTACTTAACAAATTATCACAGAATGTAACAAAGAGTGCAAGGCTCTGTGTTGGACCTGACAACTTTATTATTTTACATGGCTGTCCCTTACTGGTCTCTTAGATTTTAGTTTATTCCACCCAGCTCTTGTTGATCATGGTTGGCAAGGTAATCTTTCTTAAAAAGTATTTCTTCTTCATTAGTCTTTAGTTTTATCCATTGTCTTTCAATCAAATCTAAACATTTTAGCCTATATTTCAAGTTCTCTCCATCCACATCAACAGGCTTCTCCATGCCTATTCAACATAATTCATCACATCTTGTTGTCCCTTGGTCTCCATTTGAAGAAAGTAGTTAGTCTGACCCAGGTGATCTTTTCAAACTTCTTCCATCTTCATTTGTACTAGAACTTTCTGAGAGACAGGTGAGGTGATGGGCCATGTCCTCTCATGCCTGACTCCTTCTCGTGTTCTCTTGACACCTATATTGGGCACATATGTATTGCAGGGCACCATGCCGTAGCAACAGTCATAACAACAATATCTTCCATCACTGAGTACTCACTATGCAAAGCAGACATTATTATATATGTGTCATCTCTGCCAAAACAACAACATGCTTAGGTAGATATGGGCATTATTATCTCTATTTTACAGACAAGGAGATTGAGGCTCAAAAATTTAAGAAATTACTCAAAGTCATGCAGTTAGTTGATACAAAACCCAGGATTCAACCAGTTGGTATGACTTCGGAGTTTTTAATCTTAACCATTACACTTCGCTGGCTCCCACAAATGACTGCATGTTGTGAAGAATGCAAAGAAGTAAAAGATTCGGTGCCTGTACCACAAAGTTGACTGTTCAGTTTGGTAGATCAGAGATGCACACAAATTATCTTTCTATAAGGCTGTGTGTGGTAAGTACTGGAAAAATGGGCTTAAGGTGCAGTGGTATCCAGAGCTGGGAGAGAGCTTCCCAGAGCTATGATACATCTTTGAAAGATAGGTAGCATTTTCAAGGGTATCTGAGCCATTTAAACTTATGTGTAATTTTATTCTGGTTTACATTGTGTATTTCATTTTCTTTTTATTGGCCTTCACCTCAATTAGAGAAGTTCTTTTAAAGCAAGATTCATGTCTTATTTCCTAATATCACAAGCACAGTGTTATGCACACAGTAAATTATAAACAATTTGTGATGAATCACCTAAAGGTGAAATTTATTCATGAAAACAATTAAATCAGACATTATCAAAGTACCTTTTACTAAGCATCATTTTATTCCAAATGTTTTTATGGCAGCCTGTATTGTTTCTTTCATCAGACCCATCAACTTTCAAATATAAGTTTCATGTGTGTCTTCTCTCTTAGACTATAAGTCCTATGAGGACAAGGACTATGTATGTCCTGCATACCACTGAATCCTGGATAGTTGCAATGTGTGCACACAGTAGTCATTTAATAATAGTTAATGAGTAAATTAAATAGGTCTCTCAAGGAACTCTTTCAAAAAGAGCTTCCCTGACCTAGTGAGTGTATGATGAAAAGTTGCATATTATGTTGTCCTCTTGGATACTCACAGTTGCACATCAGCAGATGAAATCTCCAAGAATCTTGCAGTAAAGAAATCTGTTTAAGGTAGGTTATGAAATTTATTAAATTAAATTAACTGAAGAACTATTCTCCACCCTTTTATTTCCCTTAGGAATATCTACTAATCATTCTGTGGAATCACTGTTGCATGGATACTTTAGAAATGCCTTTTTTTCCCCTTTTCTTTTCTTTCTTTCTATTTTTTGAATCTGGTGTTAGCATTTGTTTTACAATGTTGTTGCAATTATAGATTACAAAAATTTGTCATCTTCTTGATCCTTTTCCAGCCAAAGGGACTATGGACTCTAAAAGATGGAAACTAGGACAATACCATCCTAAGACAGCCTTGTCATCTACGCAAAGAAGGCTGCTCTGTGTTCTTAACCCTCCGTGTGGAACAAATAAAGGCTTTTGTTCAAAATAGTGTACCTGGGTGAAGAGGATTATTTTATTGGTTTGTTTCCCATATTCAGCTAAAAGCTTCACATTTATTTATAAAGGACTATGAGAGAACTAACTTCACAGTGCTCAAAGACTAAGAGTAATAATAATAAGGATAAAAGGTTGGAAGCTGAAGCTGTGTCTTTGAAGAAAGGGTAAATGAGTTGAAGTCATTTTATTTAAAGGAAACATAAAAATATAGGAAAGGACACACCTAATGAAATAAAATTCAGCGTGGTACACGAGGTCGGTCTGTGTGCAGGCTGCCTGTTTTTTTGTCACTGTGCTGATAAGCCCAGAAGCTGGTCCTGTTGAATGCCCATCTTCAGGTCCAGCATTATCTCTGATCCCAGAACCTTTGCCAGCAGCCATTCCTGCCTCAGTATCAGCCAAAGCCATACTCACCTTTTTTTGAGACCAATATTAAATAAGTGCTTACTATGTATTAGGCGATGTGCCAAGTGCATTTTATGCATCATTGTTCATTTATTCAGTAAACATTTTAAAAGTGCCTCCTGTGTGCCAGGCAGCCCTGTTCTTGGTATTTGGAATATATCAGTGAATAAAACTAAAAAGTTTTGCCTTGTGGAACTTATACAATAGAGGGTAAAGACAGGTAGTAAACAATAAACATAATAAATAAATTATAAGTAAATATAACACTATACAATAAGTAAATTATATAGTACATAGAAAAGTGATAAATGTTATGAGAAAATAGACCACAGAAGGTGGAAAGACTGTATGCATACATAAGGGGTGGAGGGATGCAATCTTAAATAGTGTGGACAGGTAGACCTCACTGAGAGAGTAATATTTAAGCAAAGAGTTGATGGTTTTGAAAATTTTAATCAAGTTATCATGTCTATGTGGATATCTGGAGGAAGAACAGGTTAAACAGAAGGAATAATCAACTTAAAGGCCCTAAATCAAGAATGTGTTTATTGAGTTCAAGGAACAACAAAGAGGTCAATGTAGCTGGGTGCTGAGTGCCAGGGGACTGAGCCTACAGGGTCTTTTGACCATCATAAGGACTCTGGAGTGAAATGGGAAGACATTGCAGGATTTTGAGCAGAGCAGTGTCACATCTGACTTGTTTTTAAAGGATCACTAGCTAGCAGGACAAGAGGGGAAGCAGGGTGATAAGTTAGGAGGTGATTCCCACTATGTCATAATGCAGGCAAGTGAAGGGCAGGACTCAGTAGCAGTGGAGTCGGTGAGAGCTGGTCAGATACTGGATGTATATTCTGAATACTGAACTCAGAGCAACAGGGTTAGCCGGAAGTATGTGTGAGAAACAGAGGAGTCAAGGATGACTTATTAGCCTCAATTAATTCTTACAGCCAGATAGGTTATATTATCATCTCTATTTTACAGATGAGGAAACTAAGGCTTAGATATTAATGCTAGTCTATCTACCTATTAATAGTAAGGAGCAGAGCTGGCATTTGAACCCAAGGTTGCCAGACTCTGAAGCCTGGGCTTCTTAACCACAATGCTGTGTGGCATAGGGAGACATTGAGCTATTACTGTGAAATCTGACCTTATATCTCCAAGGAACTGATTCCAGGAGTATTTTCTTGGTTACTCAGTACCTACCTTGAACACTAGTTTCCATTAACACATTTCCATGCCTTAAACCTTAGTTCCATAGTGACTATATTCTTCTTTTTCATTTTTCTCAGAGTCTCCTACTTCTGAAGCCTGTTGTCCAACTTTTTAAATCCTTGCCCATGTAGACATCCATGATTGGCTTGATTTTCTCCCAGGCCTTGGACTCAGTTTGGACTTCCGCCAAGAGCTTTCCTTTTCCCATTGGTAAACTTTTGCATTCTAGAGCTATTTTCTAATATTTGTCCTCCCAGACATGCTTTAGATTAATTGACCCCTGACTACTCTGAAATGTTAAAAATCATATGATTTTACATGAGGAGGAAGGGAGTGTTTGATAGGGAGAGCCGTGCTGGCTGGAACACTCCTGAGTTCTCTCCGCTTTGCCCAGTTCCTGGTGGGAGAGAGAGGTAGGGCAATGGCAAGCTTGGAAGCCTCTAGGCAAGACAGATTTTGACTTTGTTGGTTAGTGTCTCTGGCCTCAAGGAAATCTTTCCTATACTTTACCTTCTTCAACCACAACCACCTTAATGTCCTGTTATATTACCCCTTGCAGCTCCAAGCAAATTTAAAATGAGCAATCAGTATTGTCTTAACCAGCACCAAAATTCCTCCCACAGAGGAAACTGTCAATACTGAAGAAAATGTTTTGATGCGTGATTGGGAGAGAAGGTGAGTTCCCTAGTGGCTGGGTGTCAGCTAGCACCAAGGTCTCAGAGGAAGGTGAAGCTGCCAAGCACAATGGAGAGAAAATGAGGCTCCAGGCTCAAAAGTGGGGGGTGTTGGGGAGGAAGGAGAAAGGAGTAGGGACAGAGATGGACAAAGGAGAAGATAAAGCCATCAAGTTGGAGTAAGGCTGTTCAGGAAACAGTATGACCCTCTCCACACTTCATCACCTGAATTTGTAGGAAATCTGCTCATCCCCTAAAGGCGTGGCATAAATGAGGGTTGCTGTGGATCTAAAGAAGAGGCTCATTTTTAGGTTAGGATCTCCATAGTGTAGGACAGAGACATTGTATGGAGGCAAAACCCAAGAGACACAGGAGGTGGAGAAAGTTTTGGGTGACACTGGGCATAAAATAAAGGGAATTTAAGGCGATTTTACCTAGATCTCATAGGCAGGGCGATTCCCAGCTGTAGTACTGCAAATGAATTTAATCTTTTTCCATCTGTATTCTTATATTAATTCCATTTTCTCTGCCTAAAAAGACTGTAGTTCCATAATCTCTATATGCTTAAATCTTGCTCAACTCAGATCCCATCCCTCTGGAACTCTTGATCATTTGCATGAAGTGAACTTCTCACATCTCAGGCTGCATTAATTTTTCCATATATATCTATTGTTTTAGTTAGATTTTAAGCTTCTAGAAAACACTTACTGAATTTTTTAAATAAATAACTTATCTTCTATAGGAGATATTATTATTTACAAAAATGTTATGCAAATTAAATCAAATTTCATAAAGGAAAGATTGAATTCACAGAAATAATACACATATGTGTATGTATCACTTTGTCCCCAGTATCCAAATACTTCTCTACCCCATTTCTTTCAGGTATCTGATCCAATATCAGGCCTGACCTCTCTCCTCCCCGTTCACCCTGTATCACCCAGTATTATTTTTCTCTGACACCTACCATCACGTAAAATATCATGTACCTATAATATTTATGCATTTGTTAACAGTCTGTCTCCTGCAAAAGAGAATGTAAGTTTCATGAAAGCAGAGACTGTGTTTTATTCTCTGCTGTGTTGTCAGTGCTTGGTACAGTGTCTGCCTGGCTCATAGTTTGGCCCTCAATAAATATTTCATGAGTGAATCTATAGCCATGAATATAACCGTCTCTATCTTTCTGCCCTGACATTCTGTGAGTTAATGAATATACATGCTAGACATTTTGGGCCTAACCAGGTAAATCACTCAGAGCTCAGTATGTAGCTTCATTATCTAGGAATAGAAATAAAAAGCTGAGAGAAGAGAAGCAGAAAAGAGCAATTTCTCTTAAAGTGAAATGTGATGTCTAGGTTTATCGTTCACAATGCAAATTGTGCAATCATTTCTTTCCTGATGAATTTAGGAGACACATTGGTCCATCTACATAGCTTTATCAATAACTGAAAAACAAACTATATGGCATACTTTTTAAAAAATCTGATTTTATGTATATTAAATAAATCTGTTAAGTAGGTCAGTTTACTATATATGCGTCAAACCTTAATATACGTAGAAATTTGGATACTTTCTACGTATATTAAGAAGTTAATATACGTAGAAAGTATCCAAATTTCTATTTCTATTAATTTCTATCCAATTTCTATTTCTATTAATTTCTTAATATATGTAGAAAGTCTCTGGAAGAGACTTTGGAATTTCCTTTTCAAGACGGCTATTTTATTTTATAAATGAAGAAACTGAAGAATGGAAAAATCAAGTGATTTGTTCAAGTGCACATGTACGTGAATTTAGAGGTAGAACCTGGCCTGCAACCAGGGGTGGACCTGCCCCACTTCACCACCCAGCTTCTCTGTATTGCTGGAAGCGCAATAATAGTTCTGCCCAATTTTCCTGTGGCTTTTTAAGTTAGACGTCCTGCCTGCAGAATTGATTTTACCTTTCAATTGTATCTGTCATCACTTCCTTTCTGTCTTCTAGCTTATCATTCTTTCTGGTCACCTCTAGGCCTAGGGATAAGCTTTAGTTTATTAAAACTTATCCTCCATACCATTTTTTCCTTTCCTTTATATGAATGTTCAGCATCTTTTTTCTCCTCTCTTGATGATTTTCTTTACTCTAAAGTATGTTTGACTCACCCTCTTTAATGATCATTTGTAATTTAGTTTATGTATTTTCATATATTCATGTTCATAAGTTTTTATCTGATCATTAAAATTTAAACCCCTTGAAATAAAGATTAAAATCAAAATAAGATACAACTGTATATCTATTAAAATTAAAAAGAGTGACCATACCAAATGTTGAGGAGGATATGGAAGAACTAGAACTCTCAATATACTGCTTCTGGGGATGAAAAATGGTACAGCCACTTTGGAACAACAGTTTGGCAGTTTCTTTTAAAGGTTAAACACACACCTGTCTTGTGGTCCAGTCATTCCACTTCATAGTTATTTACCCAAGATAAATGAAAGCATATGTCTATATAAAGAGTTGTATATAAATGTTCGTAGCAACCTTATTCATAATAGCCCACAAGTGGATACAACTCAAATGCCATCAATAGGTCAATGAATAAATAAATTATGGCATATTCATACAATTTATACATACTACTCAGCAATAAAAAATGAACTATTGATACATGCAACAGTATGAGTGAATCTCAAAATAGATATACTAACAAAATAAGCCAGTCAAAAAAGAATACATTTTATATAGATCTGTTTATATAAAATTTCAGAAAACACAAACTAGTCTATAGAGGCAGAAAGCAGAACAATAGTTGTTTAGGGACTAGGGGAGGATTGAGGAATTCTAAAAGGACAGGAGGAGAAACTCTTGGTGGTGAAGCACATGTTCATTGTCTTGATTTTAGAAATGGTTTCACAGGTATATACATGTGGCAAAGCTTGTAAAATTGTGCATTTTAAAACATGCAATTTATTGTACAAGAATTACACCTCAAAAAGTTAGTTAAAAGAATTTTAAGGCTTTTGGAGGCTGAAACTATGACTTTTCTTTAATAGCTCTTTGAAATGCCTAACAAAATGCCACACACCCTATGAAGAACAAGTATATATTCTCTGCTAAATTTTTTCACCCAATAATAGTTCAGCAGTTTCCCTAGGACCATGAATTTTAAGTATGGTCCTGATGTGGAAAATAGTTCAATTAAGATAGACTAACATTTATTTATTTATTTATTTATTTATTTTTGAGAAGAAGGAAAGAGGAGCTTATTAATTTACTGGCAAATGAGGAGGTTGGCAGACTCTTGTCTCAAAGTACCAATGTCCTGCTTCCGAGAAGTACAGAGCTTTTAAAGGTTCTGATCAATCCCATGTTTGGCTAAGACAACCTTGGGACCTCCACCCAGACAATTCCCTTGAGCCATCTCCTGTGGCACAAAGAACAAAGGATACTCCCCTCCCCTCTCCCCCTCTCAACTGCTGGCCTGAGGCAGGGTTTTAGTTCTCAAAAGAAGGGTAAGGGGGTTTAGAAGAGACAGAAAATAGTTTTACCCTTTTCCCACGCCATATTCTCTGTTACATGTTCACCACTGTCAATTTTACCCTTTCATATCTATGGGAGGACGGGGTGACGCAGTCATCAAGCTACTTCCTGCTGAACTGGGGTGATGCTTTACGTGGAAGGTACAGATTATCAGGTAAAAGGGGGCATAAGCTATAATTCCAACCATGAGGATCGACAAGGTGAAGTGGACTGTCACCTTGCACACAGTATCTGATACAGGGCTGAGTTAGAAAAGAAACACGGGACCTCTGAGTGCAGAGCTATTAGTCATACCCTGTAGTTGACCCAAGAGACCGGCTTCTGCAAATTCAGAAATTGTGTATAGAAATATTTGTACCAAGAGATTTAGGATAACACACCCAGTAGTAGGGGAGATTGAGAGAAGAAGCAATAGGCTGGGAAAAACCTCATGAGGGGCTGTCTCTCTATCTTTAGTAGACCCAAAGTTTCACTTCTGGCAATTTTAACAAGGTGTGAATTGTTAGAGGCACTTCATGGGGTCCCTTCCATTTCTCTGCTTTCAACTGGGGCAGGGACCTGAGAGTGGCAAGCTCATGTACAGTGGTTATTACCTGACCCACACATTCAACATCTTGTTTTACTCTGTTTTCTTTTACTCGTGGTTATATTATTATACTTACCTCAGGGTGCTAGGAAGGGTCTCTCATAAACCATTTCTTAGGGGCTTAACTTAAGCCTGTTCCTAAAGTGCTACCCTTATCCAGGAGGGCAAACGGCAATACCTTATCCCACTTTAGGTGTGTTCCATGTAATTTTTCATTCTAGATATAGGGCCTTACTTATTTGCTTGTTTCCTTTGGCTATAAATGAGGGTCTATTATAGCTCTGGATGGGGAAAGGAGCCTCTGAGCATTTTGATGATTTGGTCATTGAGTCCACCACGTTCGGCTTCTTGGAGAAACGGTTCACTGGGTTCCCACTGGGGGTCCACTCAAAGTGAAAGGGTGGACCACCACATATTGGGCTTCCTGTGTTGCAGGTTGCTCTTCTGTCCTTGGACCACCCCAAGCACATAACATTTAGTTGCAAATGGGATCCTCTCAAATGAGGTCCCACCAGATCCATCAAGGCTCCCAGCTCCCTATGTGTGTATTGATGCAGGTGCCTCATAAGAGGCCGAAACAAAGCTTTGGGTAGGAGAACAAGTCTATGAGAATTCTGTCTCCATTTAGCTGTGCCACCCCATGTGTCAGAGCCCCAGTCTTTAGTTTTAGAGGGGATCTAAAGCTAGCTAGGATATCAAGGCCCCAAGGAACAGATCACCTCCAGTGGCCTCCTTAGCAGTTCTGATAGTGGCCTGATTTCTTTTCGTCATGCTGGCTATCCGTTTGGCCTCAGCCATGGCCTGTATTAGGGCCATTACTTTGGTGGCATACTTAATATCCTTACTCACTTTTGGTAGCTTTCTTCTTGCCTATGCTGTAACGATGTGCAGGCTTGCTGAGCCTGAACTTCAAAGCACAATGGTAGTCTCCTGTATACTTCACCAGGCCCTGGTATTCATCCAGCAGGAGCTTGGTGGCACCCACCCTGGAGGTGAGCTTCTGCTGCTTCTGAAACACTTCCCAGTGCTCCTGTGGCTCACCCAGGTCCACTTCCTGGGCCCACTGTGACGAGTTTCTCAGCTGCCGCTTGTCTCAGCTGCCTCACAGCCACCCGGCTCCTCCCCACTTCTTACTTGGCTCACAGGGTACCAGGCATGGCTGGTACCAGGGATCAGAGTGGCAGGCAGGGTCATGTGGATGGTACTAGCCACGTGGACAGAGTACCATCATCCTCAAGATTGACTAACATTTATTAAGTTTCTCTTATTAAGCAACAAAATATGAGATGTGCTTTTGTTGAGTTTAGAATCGGCTGATTTTAACATATCCAGGGACACAGGTACTTTCTTCTCAACAATGAAACCAAAATTCAGGCTGGGAGTGGTGTCTCATGCCTGTAATCCCAGCACTTTGGGAGGCCGAAGCGGGAGGATTTCTTGAAGTCAGGAGTTCAAGACCAGCCTGAACAACATAGTGAGACCTTGTCTCTACAAAAAATAAAAATTAGCCATAGTGGTTCATGCCATATCAATATTACATGATATTCAGGAGGAATGTTAACTTCTGTTTCTTGTCACTAATAATAAATAACAAAAGTATTTTCCATTTCTTAAACTTAGATAGATAATACCCCATGTATCAGGCACTTTATGGAATTTACTTTATTTAATTCTATAACAATGTGAGAAATAATTAGCTAATGAACCATCTCTCTTAAATAGATGAGAAACTAAGACTCAGAGAAATTAATGGTTTGACTAAGGTCACACAACCAATAAATAGTGGAGGTAAGGTTTGAATCCAAATGTGTCTGACTTTAAAGCACAGTTTTCTGTCTTTGTAGCCCTGAATCTCTTGGATTGTCCTTGCAGGAATGCCATGAATTTAATAATACTGCTAACTCTTATTAAACCAAAATATAAATTCCTTATATTTTGAATGGATTGAGAATAAAGATTAAAAACAGTGTTTCATTTATTCAAAATAAAGCTAGAAGCTACTAAAACTACATATATATAGTTTTTTATGTATGTATAAAACAGATGCACACATACCTATGATTAGGACCCTTTAGAATTTAAATGATACTTCTTTCCTTCACAGCATTTCATATTTTGACTCTTTTTTTTAAATTTCAGATTATTATGGGAGTACAAACATTTTGGTTACCTAAATTGCTTTTGTACCATTTGAGTCAAAGTTATCTGCCCATCCCCCAGATAGTGTGCATTTGTACCTGTTAAGTGTGAATTTACCCTTCCCCTCCACCCCCCTCCCCCCTGCTTAAGAGTCTCATTATGCTCTACTGACTGAGCTAGCCGGGCCTCCCAAGGTAGTTCTACTTTTAGTTCTTTGAGGTATCTCCATACTCCTTTCCATAGAGGTTGTACTAGTTTGCAGTCCCACCAACGGTGTATGAGTGTTCCTATCTTTCTGCATCCATGCCAATATTTGTTGTTTTGGGACTTTTTGATAAAAGCCAGTCTCATTGGAGTTAAGTGATATCTCATTGTGGTTTGATTTACATCTCCCCGATGATTACGGATGTTGAGCATTTTTTCATGTTTGTTGGCCATTAGTCTGTCTTCTTTTGAAAAGTTTCTGTTCATGTCTTTTGACTCTTCTTATCTCTCTTTAATATACTTTTTATGCCCACATTACTAAATAAAGTATGTTATATTGGTGAAGCTTTTCCTGGTTCCTATCTAAGTTTCCAAAAGGACATTCTCAATGTGACCTGGAAATTTCCCTAGAGGCAAATTTGTGGCATCTGGCTTAATTCTATGGAAAGTTCCTCTTATGTGGGGTTTCTCAGTTAGTTGTATTCCTTGACTTCTGCCCATTCTTTCTCTCCTACTTTAAATGTTCTCCTATTGTGACTAACTTTCAGTTTTTATAACCACATGAAAACAAACAAAGAAGACCAGTTACTTACGGCACCAATGAGAGAGAGAGCTTTCCAGAGCTCGTAATAACGTTCCCTTGTTATTACAGCAGATCTTAACAAAAGGGAAAGACAAAAATCAGGTCTCGCAGCCTTATTTGTAAGACAATTTTTGTTTTAAATATTTTTCTTTTATCTTAGCATTGCCCCATTCTGAGAACTTACTAGCCTCAAGGACAGTTGTGTTATATAGAAAATCTGGCGAAAAAGCCTTTAAAAAATAGGAATATTGATGAGAGTTCATTTGGTTTAACCAACATCTTATTAACAATTTAGTGAAGAACAATTTTGGTTTAATATTATCTTACTTCTATGGCAGATTAGTAGAGTTTCTTCAATAAATGTGGGTGTGTAGTTATTTATTTGAATATGCTACATGGACCATTTAGGAACAGCCACATCCCAGGCACTCCTTCGTACAAAGAAGGGCTCCGTGGATGAAGAGTGCTCATGTGGAGGGTGTATAGACATTGGAAATACTATCTTGTCCTAGAGAATGTTCATATTGAGAAAGGGGCAGCCAGCACACATGAACCGATAAAATGATAATAAAGAGCTGCCTATGATTGGCTGCCATAAAATAAATGCTATAGATGTTCAGAGTGGAAAAAATCCACCATGGCCTGACATGAAGAGCTTGGTAGCCATTTAACCCTTACTATGTGTAAGTCATTTTGCAGAGTGCTTTTCAGGATAAGAATAAAATGACAGGGCTCCTGCCTTTGTGGCTTGTACTCAGAAAATGATGTAATAAGGGAAGCAAGAAATTCAAAACAAAATCCCTAGTGATTCATAGTGGATGAGAGTGGTTCTTAAGGGAAAAACGAGGAAGATTTCAGGGACGTGATGTTTGACTTTGGACTTAAATAATGGGTAAGATTTAGACAGAAGAAAGGTGAAGAAAGTGGAAAGGTATTTGTAGGTAGGAGGAACAGTTGGAGGAAAGACATCAAGGTGCTAAATCATAGGCTACTGAGGAAAAAAGGACTTAGTTATGTGAAAGGGAGCAAAGAAGCTGGAGATAGGTGGTGGCAGTAGGTATTAAACAACTCTTTTAGTGGACAATAGGGAGACATTATAGGTTTGATATAAGAAGAAACCTGGTCAAAACTACTGAGGAAGAATAGAAGAAAACTCAGGATAGAATTTTGAGGAGCTCCAAGTTTGAATGGGTGGAGAGAAGAGAATGAGCATGAAAAAGATGAAGAGAAGCAGTCAGTTTATTCAGACCAACCTTTTTAATGGTTATAGGGTAGTTTATTGTATGGTTTTACCATAATTTAATTAAATCTCTATTGGTGGGTAGTTGTTTCCATTGCTTAATTAATAAAAGTAATAATTAAAGAATTTTTTTTAATTCGAAGTGTGGCCTATGGAACCCTGCTGCCTTGAATCAAAACCCTACCCCCTGCCCCAACTCTGCCACTTACTAGCTTCCCTTTGTGTGCTTTACTTCTTTCATGTGGATGACAGAAATATGATCGCCTCTCTTACAGGGCTGATGTGATGATTAAAAGATTTAATAACATATAAAGAGTTTAGAAATGTCTGACCCAGATCAAGAATTTGATGTTAGCAGCAGCAGAAGAAAAAGATATTTTTTGCATATTTGACCCATTTTTTCATTAATTTAAACTTCCTAGAAGTGAAATTAATAGACCAAAGAGTGAGTTCATTTTTAAAACCCTTGTTGCTTAGTATGAGAAACTCATGGAGAACAGTTTTATTTAATATATGTGGTAGGACACTACTTTTCAAACATTTCCACTGAAGTTCCCAGATGATGCAAAACGCTAAACACATATTTCCAAAGAAGTTGGGGAGACAGTGATCCTGAAGACTGTCACACAATTTTTTTGGAAGCCTCAGGTTTTATCCTAAAAATTAATGAGAATTTGCATTCTGTTCCTTAACAATTTGTGTCTATTTTGCTTTTATAAATAACATTTCAAATGAACCACAAAGAAAAGAAATCGAAAGCAATCCTTTAAAATCTTCTACTAAAACGGACTCTTTAGAAAGACATACCACACTTTATGGTGGTGTCAAGTACTCTTGGCCCGCTACTGTGTACCCCAGTGGGTGGCAATGGAAACTGTGGTTTTTGAAGCTTACAGCAACTTAATTAAAAAGATGGTTACAAAATTAACCTGGCTCTGGTGTATCAAATGGACTGCAGAGTTGCAGAGTACAGATGCTACAGATTGGCACCTCACTTCCAGCTTTGCAGGTGTGGAAGCTTAGTACATGTGCATGCATGTTTGTGTATTTGCTTAAATTATCAGTTTAACAATTCCATCTCATGCACTCCTCACTCCAGATACTGGGTTCACTCATTCTTGCTTAATTTCTTATTTTATAGTTAAATCTTGAATTATTAAACAAGTTTTTAAGATGTGGTAACATAAATTTTTGGGTTGAGTGGATCCAATGAGCAGTTGTCATCAGAGTCAGAAAGATTAGGTAAGCAGCCTCCTTACAGACTGCTACTTGGGCTACTTCTTGCACGTGTACGACTCACAGCTGGATGACATTAAGATTATGTCCCAGGTGAAGACGTTTTTATACTGGGAGTGTCCAGAAAGATGAAACATTCAGAAATTTGGGCTGATTGGAGCGAATAGAAGTAACGAGGTCAAATATCAAAAAATATCATATACTTTTAGAATTATATTATAGTATAGAATCCAGAGAAAATATTTTGGCAAGACTCAGCAAAATGGAGATGCCCTGGTGCTCATTTCATCAACGTCAAGGTAGCAGAGAGAAGTAGGCTCAGAGCTGCAAGGGTGTTTATGGTGATAACATCTTCTAAATCTTTAACGGTACACTATGTCCATTTATAATTTCTCTTTAAGGCTACTCTATGAGATATGGCAAAAAGTCACATCTGAGTTATTTTCTGCCCTTATTTTGCTATATTTTTTGCCACCTACCTTCCAGTTATAGGTGTAATAAAGATTCACGAATCTGTCTTTGTAGTTCTCTTTAAGGACTTGTGGACAGATCTTGCAGATGTGAGCCTCTCTTTCATGCTGTCTAAACTAGGGCTGACACAAGAACTCCCTACATCCCTGTGAGCTTATGGGTAACTCTTACCCACAGTGAGGGCTTCCAGGAGGACTGGCACATGATAGATACTGATGAAAACATTTTCTAAAATAAATAAATGACTTCTTATTTTATGTTAGAGAAAAATGAAGCAACCATTAAGGGATTTTTTTTTACTTCCATGATGAGTCTATATTAATGCTTTTTCCCCCCTCAATTTTAACCCTGAGGAATTTAAAATAATTCAAGTTTAATCATTAGTGCAATAGCCATTGCAATTATACCTACAAGTGAAAATGCACAAAAAATGTACATTCCTACAGCCTAAGCCTGAAGTATCTTCTTTTTAGTTCCGTAGCACTTTTTAGACCTGTTTCCCATTCTATTATTTGGTCTGTTTCTACTAGAATGATTACTCATTGCTTGATCACTACTTGGTCTGTTGTATAATATACCTTCGAATGATTGCTGAATAATTGCTTCCATAGAAATATGACATAAATCATTAAATACATCTGTGTTTTATTAAAAGCCCACAAGTTAAATTATCTTCTTCCTTATATTAATAAATACTATGATCAATAGGCATCTCTTGAACTATAAGAAACAACATTTTAGACTCTACATGAATGATAAACCCATTTTAGACAACTTTGGTAGCTCTGGGATTTCAGGCAGAAAAATTAGTAAAGCTTATTAATAGTTCCTTTATTAAAAATTAAGTTAACTTTTAATTAATTTTAACACCAGTAGTAAGATTCAACAAATATTTATTTACTACCATGTGAATGCTTTCCTATAGATAGACTTATTTTAGCTGTAAAACAGCCCATTATTACTAAATATTGGTTTTCATGTTAAAGTGTGCTTATACAAAGCTAATTTTGCTGTTTGCAAAACTTGATTTTTGCAACCCTTGTTTCCACTCATGATTATAATTGTGCATATATGGCCCTTTCATGGAACAGTTTCTCCATCCATTTATATTTAATGTATACATGTCTTTATACTTAAAGTGGGATTCTTGTAGACAACATATACTTGACTTTTATTTTTTTTATTCACTCTGACGATCTTTGTCTTTTAGTTGGTATATTTAGATAATTAATACTTAAAGTGATTACTGATATGGTTGGGTTAATATCCCTCGTACTTGTAGCTATTTATTTGTTGCCCTTGTTCTTTGTTCAGAGTTTGTCTTCCACTCTTTTTCTGTTTTTTGTAAGCATTTTGTATGATTCCATTTTTTCTCCTCTTGTAGCATATAAGTTATACTCCTTTTTAAAAAATGTTTTAGTGGTTGTCCTGGATGTTGCAATATACATTTGCAACTAACAAGTCCAATTTCAAATAATACTATACCACTTCGTGGATAGTGCAAATACCTTATAATAATAATTCTGATTCCTCCCTCTTGTCCAGTATATCACTGCTGGATTCATTTCATTTATACATAAGCATATACAAATGCATACATAATTGACAATACCATTTTGGACAAACTAGTTAGTGTTAGATCAATTAAGAATAATAAAACTAAGTTTTTATCTAACCTTCACTTATTTCTTTTTGCTGATACTCTTCCTTTATGTAGATTTGTCTGACCTACATTATTTCCTTTCTCTCTAAAGAACTTCTTTTAAGATTTCTTACGAGACAGGTATAAATGACAACAAATTCCTTCAATTTTTGTCTGTTTGAGAAAGTATTTATTTTTCCTTCACTTCTGAAGGGTAATTTCACAGTGTACAGAATTTTAAGGTGTTGCATTCCACTCTCTTCTTGCACGCATGGTTTCTGAGCAAAAGTTGAATGTAATTCTTTGTTCCTCTATGGCTAAGCTGTATTTTTCTCTCTAGGTGTAGGGTTTTTTAAATTAATTAATTAATTATTATCATTATTGCATTTATCTTGGTTGGTGCTCTCTGAGCTTTCTGGATCTGTAGTTTGGTTTTTGACACTGATTTGGGGAAAATTCTCAGTCATTAATGCTTCACATATTTTTTCTGTTCCTTTTTGTTTTTCTGCTCCTTTTGGTGTTCCTACTATGTGTATGTTAACCTTTTTGTAATTGTTCCTCAGTTCATGGATGTTCCGTTCTGTTTCTTTTTTTCAATCTTTTTCTCTTTGCTTTTCAGTTTTGGTAGTTTTCTACTCAGATATCCGTAAACTCAGAGATTCTTTCCTCAGTAGTGTCCAGTCTACTAATAAGCCCATCAAAGGCATTCTTCATTTTTGCTATAGAGTTTTTGATATCTATCATTTCTTTTGGGTTATTTCTTAGAAATTCCATCTCTCTGCTTATATTGCTCATCTGTTCTCACATGCCATCTACTTTATCCATTAGCATTCTTAGCATATTCATCACTGATGTTTTAAATTCCCTGTCTGATAATTCTGACATCCCTGCCATATCTGAGTCTTTTTTTTTTTTTTTTT
>VBSM01002616.1:9928192-10018115 GCA_008086735.1 Cheirogaleus medius | reverse complement strand
GTCAATTAATTTCTTTCTATTTTTAGTAGAGATGGGGTCTCGCTCTTGCTCAGGTGGTTTCGAACTCCTGACCTCGAATGATCCTCCCGCCTCGGCCTCTCAGAGTGCTAGGATTACAGGTGTGAGCCACCACGCCCGGCCACCCTCTTTTTCTTTACTTCTCTTTATACCTGGAGAGATAAAAGACCCAGGGCTGTTGTTGGGAATAGTGAAAGGATGTGCTTGCTTTGGGAGAATTTATGTGTGGAAGGCTCCCTACAAACTTTTAATAGAGCAGCTTAGAAGGGAAAAAGAAGTTTTCAATAGGACAGAGTTGGACTAAAAGTCAGGAAATTTGTATGTTAGTCCTGACTCTGCCACTAGCTATATGGCTTTGATCAAGTTATGTAACTTCTCTGGCCCTTAATAACCCCATCTATAAAATTAATGGGTTCAATGAGATGATCCAACACTAGACACGATGGTGAAAATGCAAATATTCAGCAGTGGTTTGAAGATAGAAAGAGTGTTGGTTGGAGCCAGATTTTGCCTTTGTGGGTGGTGTGAGATCATGGATTGGCACTAGACTTCATGTCCCTCAGATACTGTCCATTGTCAGAACCATTCATCATCCTGTAGAGCTACTTCCTGTCCACTCCCTGAGCCTCTTACTCTACCCCAAACCACAGGGCACTGCACTGGCTCTTGCTAGTTGCCATCTCTGCTCTGAACCTCTTACTCGGGCCCACTCTTCCTTCATATTCATCACGCTATGCATCCTCTCAGCTTTTTCTCAACAATTGAGAAAGAACTCAATTGTTCTTTCTCCTTTTTCTAACTCTAACTCGTTCTTTGGGCTTAATGCTCAGTATTATATTCCTGGCTATGAATTTTTTTCCTCCCTGAAGGTAGTCTATATACTACCTTTGGCTGGGGATCTGCTCCTACCTGGGGTGTACATTTCTACTTGCTCTACTGAGCAAGCTTGAACACTGCAGGACCTGCCCTTTATCTGGGACTCAGCCCCGAGGCAATTATCTCAATTTTCTACATTCAAGTAATGACTCTGGTGCTGGCTTATCTAGTTAACTGGATTGTGGTTCCCTGCGTCTCAGGATCTATGCTTTTATTCTGCTGATTCCCCCAACAGCCTTATGTAATGTTGATCTCTTATCAGATGCTTACAAACTACTTGCTAATTCATACATTCCCAATTTCAGATCCTTCCTTAGCTTAGCTTTTGTTGGAGGATCTTATAAAAACAAAAAGAGGAAGGCTAGACTTTGCTGAACGAAAGATCTTAAAAGTCAAGAGTTGCCTTGTTTTCCTCCCTTTTACTTTCTTTCTCCTCTTTTTACTTTTAATATAGTAATAGCAGTTGTGCTGTTGTATGACTATCACATATATTTCTTTGAATTTAGTTTAAAATATCCATTCTACGGAATCTGCCTTTTCTATCAGGGTACTGTATTTTATCATTTTATTAATTTCTTATAATTAACTTCATTCCTTAATTTCCTATTAAATAATCTCATCACGGGAAAGGAGCACCAGTTCATGGTTGACTAAAGCAGGGATCACTTTGTTGTCAGAACAGAAACTCATTCAAATCAGCTTAGGTCAGAAACAAAACAGAGAGGAATTTACCAAATGTCTGAAGGTATCTCTAGTAACTGTAGAGTAATAATTATAGAGATGTGTTGTAGGATACTGAAACCAGGAACTAGAAAATTTGAATCCCATGATACTTGCTTTATTTTTCCCAGAATACTGGACCTCTTGGCTCTACTCCTTTTGGTCCACCAACCTTAGTTTTCCTGGATCTTATTAGAGATTGCCTTACTGTGCTCTGGCCTGCACGTATGGGTCCCAGCCTCTACATTTTCTGATCTCCTAGCTCAAGAACTCATCAGAAACCAAGTACAGTCTAATTTGTCTGCTCAGATTCTAAATTTCAAAGAGAGATCCTGATTGGCCAGCTTTGGTCAGATACAATCCCCTTAACCCGTCAGCAGGGCTTGGGGAGAGGCAGAATCATGTCCTACAAATATAGGCATGGGTAGCGGGGTGGGGGCGGGGGTGAGGGGTGGCACTTAACCCAGAAGGTCCCTAAATGTTGGGACAGAACAGTTCCTCAGTACATACTGGTTAATTTTAATATTTCATGCTCACAAATAAAGTCTATACAAAATTGGCCTTTTCAATCTCTTTGATTTCTTTGCTTTAGAATGTGGCTGATGTCTGAATATAGAAACAAACAAAAGAATTAAGGAGCTGTTTGGAGATTTAGCTTGAAGGGCAATCACTTTTTAACTTAATAAGTGTCTTAGATCTTGATTTAGCTGTCTTTTTTGGGGGTGAAAATTTGTTTGATCTTGTCTTATCATTAGAAAAGGTACGGCATGGGAATTTTATGCATTCCTGTAAAGTTCAAACACATTACCTTTTGTTGACAGGTACTAATTTATATGAGAAAGGCAAAGGAAAAATGGGTTCAAACAAATGATTTAAGTTCAAAAGTATGCTAATTAATGGATTGTCTAACTGGTTTCCTTTTTTTTTTTTTTTTCCACTTTTACCCAAAGTGTGGTGGTTGGTCATGATTGCTTTGTTACCAGAAATCTGGAGGGCATCTGAGGACATTATCACTAATCTGGGGAAGTAGGACCTGCTTTGGGGAACTGATTTTACAAGATGTTAGAGCAGCACTGTCCAACAGAAACGTAGCGTAAACCACATATGAAACTTCAAATTTTCTAGTAGCCACATTAAAAAAAGTAAAATAAATCAATAAATAAATTTTAATAATTTTATTTAAACTGATATGTTCAAAATATTATTTAGCATGAAATCAATACAAAAATTATTATTATTATTATTTGAGTCAGAGTCTTGCTCTGTCACCTGGGCCAGAGTGCAGTGGCATAATCATTGCTCACTGCAACCTCAAACTCCTGGCCTCAAGCAATCCTTCCACATTGACCTCCCAAAGTGCTGAAATTAGAGGCATCAGCCACTGCGCCCAGCCAAAAATTATTAATGAGATATTTCACACTCTTTTTTGTACTAAGTCTTTGAAATCCAGCGTGTGTTTTACACTTAGAGCATAACTCAATTCAGATGCTAATTTTTCAATGATTAAAGAGAAACGCATACTTATCAAAACACTAAATTCGTGTTTAATGGAAAAACATTTTATGCTGCTTCAGTTTTTTAATTTAAATTTAAATGAATTAAAATGAAAGAAAATAAAAAATTTCAATTTCTCAGTCTGCACTAGTTCTATTGCAAGTGCTTAGTAGCCACATTAATTTCCTATTAAATAATCTCATATTGGACAGTGGTTTGTGGCCGTTGTATTGGGCAGCAGAGCTTTAGAGGGTTAGATTCATGAGACTTGAGACCAGAGTTCATCTTCTCCCAGTGGAGCTTAACCTAAGAAGGAATTTAGTTACAAGTTGGCTTCCACTCTGTCGCTGCTTAAGTATCACTCAGAACTCTGCCTCTGGCCCCTCACTGTTGATGGTGGCTCAGTTGGTCCCACCCTCACCGCTGCCACTGGCCCCAGTCACCCTGCTGTAACTTTCCCAGCCAACCCAGTAGTGGTGGCCTGTCTTGTGCTTTGTGACCTGGTGCCTTGTCTTCTCTTACTATGGTGTAGACTTTCCTGTGGTTTTGTTCTGTGGACAATAGTCCTGTGACATTCTCCGTGACCTTACATTTAAGGTTTTGGCAAATGTTGCAAACTTGGAGATTAGCATTTTAAAGACTCTGAGAACTACTATAGCTCAGGAACTTGCTTTATTTGGTTAACCCAGTGTTTTCCAAACTTAGTTGATCACAAGTCTCTTTTAAAAAAATAAAATTAAGTTGCTGTAGGAGATCAAAAATATGAATCAAGTTACTGTAGAAGTCCAAAATATACTACCCTAAAATACGACTGTAGGAGACTAGAATATGCCACCCCAAAATATTTCTCTTTGGTATAAGGATTATTTTGAGCTGATTAATTTGAGAAACTGCAGACACAGGAGAAGCTCTGAAAATAGAGTATAAGTTACCCTTTTATAAGGGAAATTTATATCTATAAAGGAAATCTCTGCTTGTGAAGGTGTGTCTCTCTGTATCAAGATGAGAAAGATGACTAAATCACTAGAGACTCAATGAAGAAGGTACTTAAATCTGCTTAACAAACCTTACCCTTGTTTACTGTGTTTTCTTGGGCATTTCACCATAACCAGCCTTCCCCACATCCTTCTTTCTTTGTTTCAGCAGATGATGGTATTTAAACCTGAACTCAAAACCACCTCTTTGAGATTTACTCATTTCTCTGGTTTATCTCCTATGTATACATGAGATACACATGTTACTAAACTGTATGTTTTTCTCTTGTTAATCTGTCTCTTGCCACAGGGGTCCATCCGAACTTACAACTATGAAGGGTAGAGAGAAAATTATTTTTCCTCCCCTACATTACATACTACTGGTGTGTTCTGCAGCACGCACTCTCAGAAATGCTGTTCTCGCTGGCTAGAGAGAGCTCGATTCTGAGACCTGCTCGTCTGATCACGCTTGACTTCAACATGTCCTTGAATGTACCATTCTGATACTTATCTATAGGGGACATCTGTTGTTTTTGCCTGAACATCATTTGATTTCTTTTTTCAGGTATCAGAATCCTCCTTTCCATGGGGAATTCATTCTACATGGGTTGGATGTGACATTTTTCACCTCTTCCTAGCCACAGAGTTGGGCCCACGGTGTGGAGATGGTTAGTGTGCACGCTCCCTTTCTTCCTGGGCACGTAGCTAGACTCCGTTTCCCTGATTCCCTTGCCTTTGGCCTTGGCCATGTGGACTGCCAATGAAAGCGATGTATACAAGTTCTAGGCTGAGGCCTTAAGACAGCGGCATGCTTCCTCTATGTTCTCTCCCCTTTCTTGAAGCTGGAGCGTGGATGTGCTTTTACCCAGGTTCAACCATACAGACTCTAGGAGCTGATAGGAAAACAAAATAGAAGAAACCTAGATTTTTTAATGACTCCATGGAGCAGAGCCCCCACTGATACGGAGTATCACTTAGGCTGTAACATGAGAGCAAGTATACCTCTATTTTCATGAAGCCATCAAATTATTTTGTGAATCTCTTTGTTGTGGGAGTGAAGCCTTACTCTAGCACATGGTATATGTGACTTAGTTCTAACGCCACTTTTGCTGGCCATGATCAATGTTTCAGGAACTAGCATGAGACCCAAACCAAATCAAAGTCATTCTTTGGAAGTTTATGCCAAAGCTAGCTGAGTTCTTTCTTTTTGTAGTAGTAGTTGTAGAATGTGTATCCTTAACCATCTTTTTTCATCACTAAGAGATGACTTGCTTGAAAATTAAGCAAATTCTAGAGAAACAGTATCAAGAAATGACAAGAGAGCCCCCAGATCCAGCTATGCTTGAAATGGGACACATCACTGGACTTGCTAGTTAAATGAAATAAGTTATCATTTTTGCTTAGCTTAGCTTGAATTGGATTAGTGTTATGTGTAGTAAGTCCTGACAAATAAATTCTCTGTTTTGTTCTTATTCTAACACTGTCCTTGCCATTAGACCATGTCTCTTATTCAAGCTGCACTGCAGCCATGCGTGGCTTGTTTGCCAGAGCAAATCAAGGCAGATTCTGCTCAACCTGTGCTGAAGATTTAGGAGACTCAATTACTCTCCGTGTAAGGTGGGAGGTGAAATAAACATAGGGCATTCTATCATGAGAGCCCGTGTGTACAAGAGGATAAGTTATAAACCATCCACTTCATTGACTTGAGGAATTCAGCTTCTTTTCAGCCTTCATCATTTTTCTTCCCCTCTATGGATATAGGAGGGATGTAAAGATAGGGGGGTTTCTTGGACAAAAGGAGACATAGCTACTTCCTAGATGAACAAGGTCCCATTTAGATTAGAAATGAAGCACAACCACCAGGAGTATATGGAATAAAAGACCTTACACAACTGAGGAGAGAGCTTAGGAAGCAAAGGTCCAGAAGGAGGAGTTGGAGATCAGAATAAGAGGCGCCAATCTTCCTGGAGCACAGGTGCAGGTGGACAAGACAGAACATGCAGAGAAGATGTAAGACGTCAAGGGCATCCTGTCCCTGAGTT
The DNA here is from genome assembly GCA_008086735.1 of Cheirogaleus medius. Lineage (NCBI taxonomy): Eukaryota > Metazoa > Chordata > Mammalia > Primates > Cheirogaleidae > Cheirogaleus > Cheirogaleus medius. The sequence continues at coordinate 10,011,991 of VBSM01002616.1, read as the reverse complement.
GGGAACACAAAGGGGAAGTTCCGGGGGAAGTTTATGGGCCGTTGCTGATTCTATGTAGCTACCAGCTCTGTGGGTCCTCAGCTAGGCTTCTGGTGGTGGGCTTGGGGCCTCAGTTAAGCAGTGGGGCCAGCAGTTGGGAAGAAGAATTAGGGAGCAGAGGACAGTGAGGGCAAACTAGATCCTGCTGGGCACCTCTGCGTCACTCTGCCATTCTATCTGATTACAAAGACCTTTGGAGGATAATAGCCACTACTTTACTTCTGTTTCCCAAATCCCACGTTCTTTTACTGAATGTTAACCTGGACCCATATAGAGCAAGAAATTCTGGAAAATGTAGTTCCTAGCTTGATCAGGGTGGCTTTAGAACAACCCAGCACAAGGTCCATCTCTAGGTGGTGATAAATACCAAGGCAAACCATGAGTGATCCATTAAAATGCAGCACCTGGCAACAAATTACAGTTGGCACAACTCACCCTGGGGAGAGTAATCCAGGCTGCTGTATCAGGTTAATGCTTTTTCTATAGTGTCTGACTCTTTGGTTCTTTATGTAGATCCTCCATTTGAAATGTCCCTACCACAGAGGGGTTTCTGATCCTGCCTGTCTTCCTGTTTGTTCCCTGCCATTGGATGGTTAAGACTTGATACCTGGTTGCCTCCTCTTCTTCCTAACACATCATTCAGTGGTGATACTTGCTCACATCTTGATATACTCCCATTGTTCCTAATTATTTAGTGTGGACCTAGACAGACTTAGGAGGCCCAGGACTCTTGCCAGGCCAGGTTCCTGGCTAAGCCTCAGCCCCTTTAGCAGTCACTGGTGGCTTGATTGCCTTAATTTTGTGGGCGGCCACTCTTCCTTTATGCTTGCCAAGTGAGTGCACCAACTTCTCTGTGATTGAAACCTGGTATCATTAGTAATTTTTCTGTAGTTAGCAGACGTTTCCTTCCTTGACTGAAGGGTTGCTCTATGTTTGAATATGAACTAAATAGGTTGACTTAAAGGCTATGTGGAGCTGAGGGAAGCATATGGGTTTGGTGCCAACACACTTCCTTTCTTAAACATATTGTGGAAGTTAGGTAAACACAAATAAACAAAAACAAACAAAATGATCAGAACAATACTGGGTCTGGCCCTAGACCCGCCCTTTAGGTTAGGATGTGAATGAGAATTCAGAGGAGGGATCAGCCTTCTGCTAGCAGGGGTCCAGCTACGAAGCAAAGAGTAACATCCTGCTGCCCTGTCGAGAAATGTGTACCTTCTCCACATATATTTTATTCAAACTAGACTATGACTGGATTTGAATCTCAATCCTACCTTTTATTATCATTGTGGTTTTGGACACATCATTCAACCTCTCTGAGTCTCAGTTTCTTCATCTACAAAGAATTAGATGAAACTGGGTTGAAGAATGCCTACATTGCATGGTTGTTGTAAGCATTACGCATTAAAACCAAAGCATCTTAGGTTCTAGGCATGCAGTAGTTCGGGATGAATATATGGAAACCCTTTCTGCACTGTTAAATTCTGAAGTCTAGACCCTAGCTTGGTAGCTACTGAAATTTTGTTACTAAATTTAAGCAGACTTCCAAATCTCTGCAGCAAGAGGAAGCTGCCAACTATTAGTTCTGGCAGGTCTCTTGATTGTACAAACTTGTTCTTGCTGAATGTTCAGGGTTTAGACTGGAAGAAACTGCCCTAGTGGAACAAATCCAGGAGGAACTCAAAGCCCCATTTTGACATGAACACTCATGACCTCACCTAAGCTAATAAACCAAAGTCTAAGGATTGAAGGTGGTTAAATCTGGGGTCTGGGGTCCTCTCATTGACAAATGTCGACCATAATCATAGTATTTCTCCCCATCCCTGCAATGGCAGAGCAGATTAGTCCCTGATGATTCAAGGACACCATAGTACCAGCCTTGGATGGTCACTGCTAGACTTTTTACCAGGGATTTGTTTAAGCCACTGTTTTCTGAACCTCTATTAATAGCAGTTGAACACAAATCCTACATACAAGATGTATACAGCTGGGATCCTTTTCTTAATTCTCCTGTAGTAGCTCTTGAGCTGAATTCTCCCATGTGGGAGAAATGTCTTTAAAAGTATGGCAACATTTGGATCCCAGAGGCTTGAAAGTGATCAGGTGCTTGGTGTCATCCACCCATACCTACATGGAACTTTGAGCATCTCTGTTTGGCCTGGAGAGACTGGGTCAACTTATTTGGGCATTGTCTAACACAGAACCATGTGCCTGCAGGCATTTGACAATTTCTATAAAGGGGTGATAGCAGTACAGATTATATTAATGCCTTTTATTACCTCTTGGTCTCCTTGTCATTGACTTTTAAACTAATTGTTAACCCTTTGTGATTTGTGGTCAATAAATATTTATTATTATGAACTTGGTGCTTTTATGTGTTTCTTTTATGTTTTCTGTAACAATTTGAGAGGTAGGTCAAAATTACTTTAATAGCAAACACATGTATCTATAACGTTTACTATGTGCCAGGCACGGTTCTAAGCATCTTGTTAATTCGCGTACTCTATATAACAGTTCTATGAGGTAGTTCTTATTGATATCATCATCTGCATTTTTCAGGTAAGGAAATTCAAGTGTGGATTTAAGTAGCTTGTCTAAGGTCACACAAGCAGTAAGTGATAGCACTTGGGTTCAGACCCAGGCAATTTGACTCCAGAGTTCACACTTTAACCATTATAGAAACTGCCTGCAAGTCTTAAATAAAGAGGCCAAGACTCAGGAAGTAAGTTAATTATTCAGGGTTCCCCTGCTGTTAATAGCAGAACCACTATTCTAACTCAGGGTTTTGGATTCTTAAGGCTCATATCCTTTGTCACTATTCCATACTTCTTCCATGGGTTACAGGTACAACCTTTGGCAAGTCACTCGATTTGTTGACCCTCATTTTCCACCTATAAAATGGGGATAATATAATATAATATAATAATAATGTTTAATTCACATAGCTGCTCTGCAGGTTAAATACAATTAATTACAAAAAAACATGTTTAACTCAGTCCTTGGCACATAATAAACGCTCAATAAATATTGACTTACTAACTAGTAGATGAATTCCCTAGAAAAGCTTTTCATTCTCAGTACTTGGTAAGACTAGATTTACTAAGAACATGTTAACCTTGGTAAGTAGAATGTTTGTAAAGCAAAGTTGATGGTTTTACGTCATTTCTGTTCCCCAAACCGTGATAATTGTGTTCAGATTTGGTTAGCTTTAGAACTAGAAGGCTATTGTGTCCACGGAAATACTTCCTGTCAAGGGCAAAGAAGTTATTGTGTCAGTCCTTAAAAACCCACTCCAGTAAAGATTCTTTTTAAAAATTTAGATATTCTTGATATGTGTCTAGTTACTGTCTTAAAATAGCATTCTTTTATTTCCATATCAAAATTTTAAGGTGAGTTAATGCTGGAACATTCTGTTTTCTCATTCTAAAACAAGGTCTGTTGACCTGATTTGATCTATTTTCCCATTGTTTGTTGATGCATTTGTTAACAGGATAATGGAAATTATCAGGTTAAGTAGTAGGGCTTTTTCTTTTATTCCTCTGAATAAAATTATATGTACTCATCACACTTTGAAGATATAATGGAACATGGTGTAAATATGCCCTAGATAATGGTACTCTGAAAAGTAAAAGGTCTAGATGGTGCAAGGTAAGAGCCAAGAGTATTTTGAACTCAAAGTGGATAGGGATATTTTTATAATATAGGCAGTAGCTGAACGCAAATCAATAGAACAAGAACATTAGTGGGTTTTGGAGCATGGTGTCCATTTCGATGTGTATTTTGGGTCATATGCAATATCTTTCACATTCATAAGTCCATTTCCGTCCACTCCCACTCCCATCATCCCAGCCACAACTCTTACCTATGCAGTGACATTAGCATCTCAAGCCTCACCCTTTAGATCATATTAAGATCCCACTCAAATATATTAATTGATTACTCATTACCCGTAAGATCAAAACCAAACTTCTTAGTCTGACATCAAGGTGTACCATTTTGTGAGCATTATACAAAATAATATAAATTGATTCCTTAATTCACTCATTTAACATAGGTTTATTGACATCTTGCTGGCCCATTCCCTGTGCTAAACTTTGAGCTAACAAGTGGTGATCATGGTTCTTGCCCTCAAAGCAGAGTTCCCCTTTTAAAAGCGGAGACAGAAAAGCAAAACATCATTCACGGTGCAGTGTGGTAAAGGTGTAATAGAATTGAACTGAAGACTCTGTTGAAGTTCAGAGGAAGGGCACCAACTTTTCCAGCTTACCTCCCACTACTTCTTTATTCAAGCCTTTTGTGTGAGACTGATTTATTTTTAATTCTCCTAAATATCTTGCATATTCCCATCTCTCTGACTTAGATCATACTGGATTTTTTTTGTGCTTAATCTCATTTTCTGCTTGTTCATTCAACCAACATGGATTGAAAGTACATTACATGCCAGAAAATGTGAACTATCCACTGCCGATATGTGAAGGAGAGAGGCACATTCTCACCCTCTGGAAACTGACAGTGTCGCCTTTCCTAGCCCCTCGTGTTCTCTCTAAATCCCCCTTCCCTGACCACTCAGCCCGTGGTCTCTTTCTTCTTGAGCTCCAGTAAACTTATTATCTGTCAAATGTCAAAACTTATATACTTATTGGAGTATCGTTCAGTATTTGCGGGTTGGTTAATTTATCCATAGTAATGCAAATATCATGGGAAAATAAACATTTTTAGATTGTTTTAAAACTTCTGCTCTTATTCCCTTAGTTGAATGATGGTTGGTAATCTGGTGATACTCGGTCTTCTTGTCTGTTAAATGAGCAAATAAACTAGAAATTTAAGTTTTCTTCTAAGTATGCAATTATATATATATATTTAAAGCTGAAAGTTTGGTATGGATTTGGTAAGCTAGGTTGAATTTCTTTATGTTTTATTTTTAATGCTCATGGGCATCTAGAGGAAGAGGAAGGAGGCCAAAGTGGAGAAAGAAGAAGAAAGAAGATGAAAGAGGAAAAACAAGGGAAGCAAGAGGAAGTGATCAGGAAGAGGGTTGGAAACTTTCTAAAATAAGGGCAACGATCTTTCCTTGCAGAGAACATCTTTTCAGGGATTCTTTCTTCCTACTCCCTAGTCAAAGCTTTTGAGAAATCTGTGTTTGTGTAGAATTTCTATATTGAAAAGCAGTGGCTGGATTGTGGAGGGGGGACTGAATGGCTGGCCTCCTAATCTCTCAATGTGTTTCTTATATAACAGAATAAAAGAAGTTTTAAAAAAAGACCCAGAGTGCGTCATTATGAATATATTTCAATGAGGTTCAATGTTAAAACTTCCCCAAACAAGCAATGTACCCTGGGTTCTCAAGTATTTCTGATATCATAATAAAAAACTCATTAACCAACTCCAATTTTTTTTTTTGGATATATTGCTTTAGACTGGGTCTAATGAATAATTCACTTTATTTTAACAATTATTTTATTGGGCACATACCGTATGCTGAGCAAGGTGTTATTTATAACAACAGATAAATGGAACGTAGTTTCTACTCTCAAGGTGTTTACAATTATTGGGGGTACTGTAAACACCTTGAGTGTTTAGTCATAAAATCAACTATGCTGCATTATAACATTTTACATGATATATATACCTACATTTATTTTAAATTTATTCATGCTTATATCTGTATACATATGCCTACACCCACCTAGACATATACACTTATGCATTTATAATACACTAATGTTCATATGCATACATATACAGGCATGGGAAAAAATTTGCTTCTATATACCTATACAAAAAGAAAATTTCATACTTATAAGGGAATACATCTCTGAGAAAAGTTCCAAAAGTTATAAATATTTTCCATAATTATACATATTTTGAGTCATGGCCTGATTTGAAAATCTAATGATAGTTATGGAAATCCTCCTATGTAAATACTCAGTGCTATGAAATTTTAAGCTTAAAACCTAACCTCAGACATAAGCAAAAACAGATTTCCCTATAGAAAATTTTGAAATTGCAGGATATTGTCCTGTTCAACAACCTGATGCCAGCTTTTTAAAATTAAAATGCCTATAAATGTTAAAATACTAATGGAACACCTATACCCTGCACAGTTAAAAGCTCTCTGTAGTGAATTCAAATGAATGTAAACAGCCCAGTGAATTAATCATTCACAGGTGTATTGTAATACTTATCATATTAATCTTTTAAAATTATTAGTACACGTAAATCTTATGTAGCAAATCAAGTGAGCAGTCATGGATAAACTCTTACAGTGATTGTTGGAAAGATTTTACTTTCCGGGAGAGATAAAATCTCTTGGTGATGTTTTGGGAAGTTGATCTCCTGCTGGCTATTTTGCTAACCCCTTTTTCATAAATTTTTCTGTATCAGGTCTAAGCCCTGGAAATCAAATCGTTAGTCTTTGCTAGCAGCAACTGCTTCCTTGAACTGTCATTTTAGTACTAGCAGGTTCATGTTGTTCTCTGATGTTATGCAAAAATACCAGCCTTTTAAATTGCCCGATCCAAACCTTATTTGCCATGTATTTCCCCCCTTTGATCCTGCTCTGCATTGCTATTTATCAGTATCAAAAAGCTGTAGATGAAGGGTGGGCAAATTCATAGGTGCCCAGCATTGCTTTTGGCCCAGGATCCATAAAATCAAGTCTGTCACAGGTCTGGTGTGTTTTCTCTAACCGAGTTGCATATATCACAACAGCGCCACTCTCCCTTTTGTTTACTGAGTCATGTCCCTAACCTTTTTGGCACCAGGGATCGGTTTCACAGAAGACAATTTTTCCATGGACAGGGGTGCAGAGCTCAGGCGGTGACATGAGCAATGGGGAGCACATGTATAGCAATTCCACCCCAACTCCCCCGCCTTTCCTAAGTTTCACGGAAAAAAATGTTTCCACTGACAGGAAGGGGGTCGTGTGGCTGGAGCTCTGTGACCCAGTCCCTAACAGACCAGGGACTGGTATCAGTCCACGGCCCAGGAGGTTGGGGACTGCAGAATTGTAAAGGATTGAATGAGATTAGTCTCAAAAATAATGACTAACTTTCCCCCTACTCAAAGCACATAGCAATTTAGTAATCTATATGAGATCCTTTTCAAAATATTACAGCATAATTTTCCTTCGAAAGAATGATTGCAGTTTAAATGTTACATTATATTCAGGTGACTATTAATATCTGTCATCTCTATTATATTGTAAGCATCAAGAGTCAGGGAATGTGTCTAGATGGCTGATCTTTATAGTCCTAGAAGCTAGCACAGTGCCTGGCAGATACTAGGTAATATTAATATGTGTTGGATGAATTTAACCTTGCCCAAATAGTTTAGAAGTTTCTCCTCTGGAATTGTCTTCACAGCCAGTTTCCCAGCAACAAGAGAAAATGGCTTTTTTGATTGCTTTAAGAGCAGGAAGGCATTCTCACCTGGTCGGCCTGCTGTGTTCCTTCCTCTCTCTTCCCTTTGCTCCTGGTAGCTGCTCTCAGTTGGCCTCCTTTCCCTCTGCTCTGAGGACAGTTGCCGCAACCCCCAAAAGTTACTTGCCACTGCTGTGCTGAGGCTGACCTGGACCCGGACCCGGACCCCGGGAGAGCCCAGACTGAGGGAAAAAGGTAAACAAGCTGTGGTGAAACACTCAGCTCATCACACTGCCTGAATGCATCTGGGGGCTGCCTACCTGCTGTCATGGCTGGGACGGCTTTAAATGGGTGCAATCAGCTGAGAACTGTAAATGTGCATTGCTGATCGCTTAGGGCTCAAGTTTTAGCCGAGTTAATTACAACCGGAATGGTTTAAAGTCGGAGCTGATAGTGTTAACGGTAATTAACTATGGTGGGGGAGGGGAGCTAAATTTATTATACTAAGGACTGTAACTGTTTCTTTTATATATTTCTATTATGTTTTATTTTCTTTTTTTTTACACCAGGGTTATTATTTAGTGACTAAAAAAAATACACAACAAATATTCTTCAGTATCATAAGGGAAATGATGTCCTTAAGTCATTTTCAAGAATTATTAATTAAAAAAGCTTCAGAACATGGTATAAAATGACATGAATTTATAATAAAATAGATACCACTGATAAAGTGATTGAGCTGATAACAAATCACCTAGAATTATTTTGTTTTGAAATTAACACATACAATGAAATGGTGTGCTGGTTCAGAGAGGGCTCAGAGCTGGGATGCTGCAGGATGCTACAGCTCACCAGCTGTATGGCTCTGGGCAAGTTACTGAACTTTACACACCTACATTTCCTCATCTGTAAAAGAAGGATCATCCTAGATTTTACCTCACAGAGTGTACAGCACATGTAAGAGGCCTGGCACGTTGTAATGCTGCCTCATCATTGCTGTTGTTATTTTATATTTCAAACACTCTACACATATCGTTGTGAGAGAGTTCAGAATGTTATTGCCTTATTATCTATCAGAGCTTATTGTTCATATATGCAATTTATAGTTCAGAAAAATAATGATATTTTACCTGATATCTAGAAAGTTTCTCCTTCCCCCATGACATTCACCCTTTACTGGGCAGTCTTTGACTGTATTTTAGTAGTGGTGCCTGCAAACACGGTGCGGCAGAATGGTATAGGAGTCAGTTGTGTGCTCAGAGAAAAGAACGACGGTCTGGCATGAGGATGATGACGACAGCGATGACAATGACGAAGTTGGAGGTTATACACCAGCTCTACTACTGGTGCACTAGTTGTGTGACCTCGGGCAGATCACTCAACCTCTCTGAGTCCCTTTTCTCCTCTCTGGGATCAAGATATTCTCTATTTCATCCAGTCACTGTGAAATAATATACATAAAAGTGCTTTCTGAACTTTTTTTGTTGGTTTTAGTGTTCTAGTTCCACCTCAGGAGCCGTGTGCCACTTGAATTTCCCTATGCCCTTCACCCATGTTTCCTTCCCTCATCCTCCCCTAGAGTCTCCCGCCCTGTCTGATTCTCTTTGAAGTTGTTGATTTCAGCTCTTAAGCTAAGGGCCTGCAATCCTTCATTAGTATAATTTGTTCCCAGATTTCTTCCCTTCTGGGCTTACCACTAGTTGAAGGCATTGAAAGCTAGGGAGGGAGAAACGGTTTAAAAATTCATTGAAACACAGCTTAAAGCAAAACAACCTACCTGACAAACAATCACACCAAAGTAACTTCTTTATCCTAGAAGCAATAGTGTTCTTTTTAAGTGAAATCTGCAAGAGAAAATCTCCTCTAGCCACAGATACCTGAAGCTCTTCAATACTGGCTCTAGTTTCAGCAGTCAGTAAACATTTATCCAACAGTGACAATGATGCTGGGTGGGAAGATCTAAAAGATGAAATTGAGAGTCATTTGTGCCTTTTAGGATCCTATGTTCAGGTGCAATACTTAGAGAAACAAATGCATGTGTAGTGTAGGAAGGAATGTTAGTTGCATATCAACACACACACACACACACACACATATATACTACACCCTCTAATAATTATATAAATTTATCGTGTTTGAAAAACAAACCAATGGAATCACTTAGAGATGACTTTGAGTACTATAAACATTGTTTGACTTCTTAAACCAGTGATTTCTTTAGCATGCAGATATGTATTACAAGCAGTAATTGAAATTAAAATGAAAAAGAATATTGAAAAATAGACAATACTAACTTTGAAAACTTCTTATATAGTTTTTTTTATAGGCACAACTGAATCATTAAGATTGCTCAGACTGTATTCCCAAAATAACCTGCTTCAAATGCACTTAAAAAAAATAAAAATAAAAAGACCTGTAAAATAATGGCCTTTGCTTTTTAAGCCCCTGGCTGTACTTACTATTCAAACAGCAAGGCCCTGCATTTTTAGGATACTTCATCACAAATGAGACACATATAGTTTAAAGGTCACACATATTACCACATTCAATTTTAGAATTCTAAAATCCACCAAAACACCTAGAAGCAATGTCTCCCTAGATGTTTCCAACTTAAAGGGCCTGTGAGTTCCATTCCATTGAAAAGCATGCACCACATTATGTGCATGACTAGTTTTGCTTTTTAATTTCTTTTATCAGATGGCCCATATTTTTCTCTGCAGCTTTAGTGACTGGAAAGACCTGGGGCCCAAGGAAGCCCGGGATGACACTTGTGACTTATCCCGTTGTTTTATGAGTTCCCTTTAATAAACTATCTTCCTCTTTTCAATAGATATTTGAAAATCTTTCAATTAGTTAATTGAAAATCCTGTGGGAATACATATAGTACAAATCAAAATTTAGGCCAACAGAGAATACAAAGACACTTTCTCGTCAGGAAAACTAGCTGTGTAAGAGATAGAGGCTGTGCTAATGAAATGAAGGAATGGTAGAAAACTTCCCTTAAAGGACAATGGGAAATGGGTCAAGTCCCATATGTATTGGTTTAATTCACTGCTTGGTGAGAACCATAGACAGCTGGTTAAAGGCTGAGCCCACAAAAATTGTTAGAAAAGCAACTGTGGTTGGATTTTTTCCAGCCCCTCTGGGCTATTGTTTTGAAAAATAAGGACAACCATAAATGTAAAGTATAGCTTCTAAGAAACTCCTCAGAAACTGAGAGATGGGAGGGAGGGAAGGAAGGAAGAGAAAGAGAGAGAGAGAGAGAGAGTGTTAATAGAGCCATAAATGCTCCATGGATCAAAATGTAAAGGGTAGAATAAAAGCAGTTGCTCCCTAAAATTTTAGCATCACTGAGCTTCTAGTGCCATTTTCCCTTGTCTTGGCTAGCGAGTGGGCCATTTATGACCCATTGCTATTATTGCCAGGGTTACATTTTTCCCAGGCTAGGTATCTAGTCTACTTATGCTCCCTGTATCTTGCCTTTATTTTCTTCTTGTGTGTGTATCCGTTTTATTGTTTGTGAATAGTTTCATAAGAGGAAAAAAAAGAAGAAGATGGAGGTAAAAATCATTTTTTTTCCTTGTTAGCAGCACTTATAAATGTTTGAAGGGGAGGAGGTGATAACAAACAACTAAAATAAGGTTTTTCAATTATATTCAAATATCCTTGCCTGGGTATTTCCCAATTGCCATGGATAAGTGTAAACTAGTGGATTGCTATTAAATAATGACTTTAGGTTTAATATTTGAATATTTTTGTCTAAAGTCTTACTGCTACCAGTTTCCTTATACAAAGCTATTAACATTTGCTGTAGAGCCCATGCCAAGAGGCGCTTGGAGTGGGAGTGCCAGGCAATGTTTATTCCCCGTGTTGGGCCGGCATTCCTTGCCATTCACTGAGAAGGGCTTCCTTGTATGAGGTCAGTGTGTCCTAGCCATGGTTTTGTGACATCTGAGAGCACTTCCTATTACTTCAAGGGATTATACAATCCTGAAAAATAGTTTCAAAACAGATTAAAACTAATCATTTTTGTAAACATGCCCTGTGTCTTACAATACTCCCCTTACTCCCTTTTTGGCAAGGAGAGGAATAAAAGAAAGCTGTCATTATGTGAACTCAATTTTATTTTTTTCTTTCATAGAAACCATTTATTGAAGCCCCACCAGGTGCCTGGCACTATATGTACTTGAGATATCAGTAACCTTCTAAATAGAGTTCATAAATGAAGAAACTGAAGCTATAAAGACATCCAGATACCTAGCCCAGATCAGAAAGCCACAAGGAACAATTCTAGAATTTTAACCTAGTGTCTATAACAAAACTCTTTACTCTTTCCTGTGTACCATACTCATTATCTAGCTCCTTAAGTTCAGGGACTGTCTTAACAAATTTTGTATATCTCACAGTCTAGAAATTAAAATCCAGAGTCAAAGATATGAATTTTAAGTAGTCACTTGGATAAATCACATGACCTCTCTGGGCCTCATAGACTTCATTTAGATAATGACTAGATAATACTAGTTAATACTAGTTAATATTAGTTAATATTAGATAGTACTAGATAATACTAGTACTATATAATACTAGTTATATATAGTACTAGATAATACTAGTTAATATTTATGGACTACTCACATAGCTAAGCATGTCACATATATTAGTGTAATTAACCCTCATGACACCCTATAGCTATCTTATAGGTATAATTAAACAATTTATATAAAAGTAAGAGACTGAGATGAATAGTTTGGCAAGTTCCCAGAGGTAAAATTGTGGGATCATGAATGAAATGTAGGCTCTCTGACTCTAAGCTAGAGCATGGACCCTTAACTATCATCCTGTACAGCTTCCTGTATGACAGTCTCGTGGTGTCTTTCAGCTCTACACTCTGTGACTCTATATAGCTGTAGACTTTCTCACTTTGAAGAATCTTTTTGATTTCCTAACTTCCGTTTTAGAAACTTTTCCCTGCAATTATTTTAAAAATCAAGTTGAAGTTCAAAATGGTCTGCAATTAGGATAATTCTCTGTGAGTTAACCCCTAATGCTGCTCTTAGATGTGTATCCTGTTATTCCATAGTTTCTATTAGCACAGTTTACTATCTTCTCCAAATGATTCACACAAGTCAAGCTTATGTGTACCATGAAAGATCCTTCACACTTTAAAAAAATATAATGTCTCTTCTTCCAAAATTACTTAAGATTATTTCCTCCCCAAAACCTTCTTTTACTGATGGCAAACACATCAGCAACACTGCTAGGTGCTACTTGTACTAATCCACCTACAGGCTGATCTCATGTCCCACTCCCTGGCATGTCCAGGGGTTCAAGTGAGGGTGCCCCTGCTGGGCTGTTGTTCACATGCTGTAATAGTTCCCTTCACTCTTTTGGAGAGAGCACATTATAGCATAGTGGTTAGAGCATGGGATCTGCAGACTGACTGATTGAGTCCAGCCATGGCCATGCCACACAGGAGCTGAAAGACCTTCAGCAAGTTATAGAACCTCTATGTCTCATATGTAAAACAGATATAATAATAGTTCCTTAAGGTTAGTGTGAAGATTCAATGAGTTAATACATACAGAGGCTTTTGAATAATTCCTGGTACTTTGTAATTACTTATATTTAATAAATTATCTATTATAATGCAGTTTAACTCCTTGGTACCAGCTACCTGTGATCAACTTGCCAGGCTAAAAGCCTATTTCTAAGACAAATAGCAAGAGGCAGTATACATCATGGTGGTTAAGAGCATGGTCTTTGGAATTAGAAAGAGCTAGATTCACATTCCAATTCTTTACTTGCTGATTGTGTGAATTTGGACAAGCACAACCTCTCTGACTCTGTTTCCTCATTGTAGAATGAGGATAATAATATTATCTTCCCAGGGTGAACATAAGATTTGAAGGAATAATATATAGAGAGTACTTAGCCCAGCTTCCCTATACATTAGAACCTGAGACAAAACTCGGTGCAGAAAAAGGAAAGGAAAAAGAGAAATGGGCACGGGAAGGAGGGAAAAAATATAGGTGGTACATAATCAACCTGGCCATAGCTTCAAGAGAAAATAGCTGGTTGTGCAGGTCACCTGCAGGTGGGCAGAATTGTTCATCAGTGGAAGGAAGGGAGAGAGATGTATCTATTGGCTCTCTCTGGTCTTCTACCTTTTATTAGTTAATCTTCAATCCACTCAGTGTTAAACTCCTGTGCACTTCAAGTTGTGTCATCAGGCCCCTCTGTTACCATAACTTGTGATGAAACTTTTAAGCCCAGAAGTGGTCTGAGAAGCCAGCACCCCCAGGGATCTGGTCAGCTTGGATCTTGCCATAAGGGCAGTCACAGCCATGCCAGAGCTCAGCCTTACCCCGGGGGGGGGGGGGGGGGGTGACAGCTGGCTGGGTCAATAGATAAAGTTGGACCCTCTAGGAACCAAAGACCCAGGAAGCAAGTTGGGCAGAATGAATTTGGGAAGTCCATAATTTGTTCCAGTGTGGCACCCAATTCATTGGTTGGTACTTAGTAAACAATGAATAAATGATTGCTGATATTGTTATTGATACAAACATAATCAGAATGGTGTAAATTCTAGAACTGTATGTGTAGCCTGAGCACACCTTATTTCCCTGAAGACTGGTTCTGAGTTCTCAAGGTGATGAGGCATCCAGGGCTACCCTAACCAGAGACCAGGACTGGCTATGTATTATAATTTGCCAGATCAAGTGTAAAATGAAAATGTGGGACCCTTTGTTGAAAAATTATTGAGAATTTTAACACAACACTACCAAAACACTAAATCAGATGGAAGACACTTCTAAGCACGGGGCCATGCCACTGCACAGGTCACATGTCCACGAGGCTGCCCTGCTGGAGGCCCCAGAGACATGCCATAGATGTCTCGTCTTCCACTTGAGTTTCGAGTGGCCCACACAGCTCTTAACTATGTATTTTCCATAGGAATGTTGCAGTGGATAGAAACTGACTACTATGTGTTATATTTTAAGAGTAATTGACTCTCAAATCACTTTTTCTCCTCATAAGATTTTGTTGTCTTTTTTTGTTTTTGTGTGGAGTTTTTTTGGTTTTTTTTTTTGTTTTGAGACAAGGTCTTGCTTTGTTGCCAGGCTGGAGTACAGTGGTGTGACCATAGCTCACTGTAACCTCCAACTACTGGGCTCAGGTGATCCTCCTGCCTCAGCTTCCTGAGTAGCTAGGACTACAGGTGTGTGCCACCATGCCCAGCTAATTTTTTTTTTTCCATTTTTTGTAGAGACAGGATCTCACTATGTTGCCCAGGCTGGTCTGGAACTCTTGGCCTCAAGTGATCCTCCCACCTCTGCCTCCCAAAGTGCTGGGATTACAGGCATGAACCCTTGCACCCACCCTTGCTATCTAAACTTAGGTGTGCAATGTTTTTCTTGGGCATACACATGGATGGCTCCTAGTGCTCTGAGACGGAGCAGGTGGGAGGTACTGATGGGGAGGTAGATGGAACCTCAGGGCTTAGATGGAAATGAGAAAGGGGGCAGAGTGTTGTGCTTTGGCAAGTCTTGATTGTGGAAGATGAGATTAGAGATTTCTCAGGAAAAAAACCTTAAATACAAGTTGTGAGGAATAATGAGCCACTACGTTGGGGGAAGGGGAAGGAAGCATGGGGGCAGAATACAGACTTGACCTTACAGTTTTATTTAGGTCCAAGCCTTAAGCATTTAGCCTCAAATTTTGTGAGTGTTAATAAACCACAAAAATAAAATGAAACTAACTCCTCTGCCCAAGGTTAGTTGAAAAACCAAGGTATAGGCCTGATTTAAAATATAAAACCATCTTGTTATAATTCTCTATAAAAGGAACTAGGGTTCTGTGGGAAAATGTCTGATTCTAGGGCTGGGGCAGGGAATATAAAATATGAACCTGGAGCATCATGCAGTACCAGAAAGTAAGGAATTGCTCAAAAGACAAAGTGAGGGTTATGTCAAAAGAACACAGGAGCCCATGGGAAGGGCTTCCAATGGGATAACTGGAACAATTTGAGCAACAAAATGAATAACATAGTATTGGATTGTAACCCAAAGCCCAATATAAATCTCCATGAGCCCATAATGATATGAATAAATAATTGAATACAGAATAAAAGTGGGGAAAATAGACAACTCTGTGTAGAAGAATGCCAAATAATTTATGTTAATACACGTTCCTCAAAAAGGTAGAGCATACATAACTCCCCTGTCCTTGAGTATGGATTGCATGTAGTAACTTCTTTCCAATGAGAATTGTGGAAAAAAAGGGAGAAAAGAGGCTTTATGGTGGAGAAACCTGTCAAACACTACCTCAGCCAGTGAATCAAGGCTAACACCTGCAGGGACAAGTCTTGTTGATGGTATGCAGCCTTCATACAAGGCGATGAAAGTGGCAATCTATGGTATTCTTCCCCCAAACTCATGAATCTTGTTTAGTCATGAGAAAAGCATTAGACAAATACAAGTAGAGGAAGAGTCTCCACAATACCTGACCAGTACTTTTCCAAACTGCCGAAGCCATCAAAGACAAGGCAAGTCTGAGAAAATGTCACAGTAAATAGGAGCCTGAGGGGACATGATGACTTAATGTAATGTGATATCCCAGATGGGTTCTTAAAACAGAAAAAGGACATCAAGATAAAACTAAGGAAATCTGAATAAAGTAGGGATTTTACTTAGTAATTTGCTGATGCTGGTTTATCAGTTGTGACAAATATGTCCTACTAACGTAGGATGTTAACAATAGGGGACACTGGATGTGAGTTACACAAGAACTCTCTGTACTATCTTTGCAACATTTCTGAAAATCTAAAATTATTCTAAAGTTAAAATTTTATTTTATTAAAAAACTGTATAAACCATTCTGATTTTCCTTTCTAACCTTTGGCTTGATCATTAGGTTATTATTGTCCTTGGAGGGGAACCTTTCCATATGTTCTCTTGGCTTTGACTCAAACAGAAGTAAGACAATTGACTGGCATTGGTAAGTACACTGGTTAAATAATTCTGCAAAAATACTTGCGAGGAATTTTAGGAGTGAGCTTTGCTTTTCTGCTATCTGCTCTATACACTGTTGGCTACCCACCTGGGAAGACTGCAGACTAGTCAATAGGGCACACATCAGTGAGTCTTGACATTGCGATTAAAAATATGATCCAGTGGAGCACAAGGTCTGGTTGTATATCATATCAGGAGACCACATCAGAACTCATATTTTTATAATAACAAGCTGTGATGCTGTAACACTGGGTCATGTTTTAAAGGTGAGTACTACACACCAGGAACAGATGATCCCTTGATAAACAACAATCCTGTTTTTATTCCATCTGTGTTAAAACCATCTGTCATAAGAGAAAAAGCAAAACACAATAAACAAATAAATGAAAGACAATCCAAACCAAATATTCATTCCTTCCCCTTGGTGAATGTATATATACTAATTAATAGTTTGAATATTAAGGATTCTGGGGAAAATAATAATTTATATTAATATTACTACCTAAATATTTGGCCTTGTTTTCCAGAATAGATACAGCGAGCTAATTACGGATGATGGAAATATAGATAAATAGTGGAAAAGAAATACCAGTAAAATAGGGAAAGATGCTGAACAATCTCACTGTTGTCA
Source organism: Cheirogaleus medius (assembly GCA_008086735.1). Classification (NCBI taxonomy): domain Eukaryota; kingdom Metazoa; phylum Chordata; class Mammalia; order Primates; family Cheirogaleidae; genus Cheirogaleus; species Cheirogaleus medius. Next base: position 9,994,946 of record VBSM01002616.1, on the reverse strand, counting down.
AACTAGCTGGTTAATATCATTTATTAAATCTTTCGTGCCTTTTATTAAACAATTGAACATTATTTTTTATATTTAGGATGTTTATTTTAATAACTTAAATTATAGAGGATGGAAATTTATAAGTATATCTGTAAATATACATTGTTTTATTATTGCTCATTTTGATAAAATGCTGCCTTTTATTCTAGAAGCATATATTAAGTCAATGAATTGATGAGGAAAGATACAAGTAACATGTTAAGAGCATTTGCGTTTTGTAAAAAACACTATAGGAATTAATACTTTATATATTCAGAGTAATTTCTCTTATTTACTATTTATCAACTTTAAAAAATATTGAAAAACTGGCAACATTACTTAATTAGCTTCCAAATATTTAAAACTGCTTAGTACTGGTTGTTTTTTTCCCCCTGGAGCACATGGTAAAGCAGCATAAATAAAACATTCCAGAAAATTCCCCCTTAGTTATTGGGAATAAAAAGAAGAGCTGATTTGAGCCTTTCCTTTGTATTTTCTGAAAGATTTCAATCCAAACCCAGGAAGATTCTTTTAATAGAAGTGGTGTGTTTCTCTGCCTCAGGGGTTAGAGAGGAAATTGATTGATGTCCCTCAAATACTGGTCCAGTCTAAGATTTAAAGATCTAAGGTTTAATGGGATTTGAAGAGTTCTTTTTAAAAAAATGTATATTCAAGTGAATATATTAATATTTCCCTTTATCATTTTTCCTGAGTTTTTTGTGACATTGTCTACCTGCTTGTCTCTTGGTATTTCTGCATTCTTTCCAGTCATTGCTTGACTGGGAATGTATTATTTTTCTTTTAGGCTACTTTCTTGAAATTTTGCTGGCAAAAACAGTCATAAGAATGATGAATGCAAAGCAGGTTGATAATAGTCAGACTTGGATGCATGAAATGATGTAGGCCTCAGGTGGGGGCCAGTGGGGTGGAGAAGAGATTTAAACACTTGCCTCACCCCACAGTGAATGGAATGTCCCCAGTATGAAGATTTCCTGCTTTCTTTGGAAGGCGGCCCCTAGGGCTGTTTGGAGAAGAATCATTCCATTACATTCCTGAAGACTGTGATCATGTGCTCCTTGCCTTTGCTAGGTTCCTCATACTCTTAGCATGGCTCAGTGTAATTGCCTATCAGGCTGGTAGCCACAGGCCTGAACTCTGAATTCTTATCTTTATGTGTCCACTCCGGCTCTATAGTAGCTGAATCACGAGTCACAGGTACCCTGGTAGTCCAGGATGGGGTGTGTGTGTGTATATGTTTGTGTGTGTGTGTGTGTGTATGTAAAAGGGCATACCGTAGCAATACTGACCTTGTGTCTTAGTCTGTTTTGTGCTGCTACAACAGAATACCTGAGACTGATTAAGTTATAATGAACAGAGTTTTATATCTTACAGTTCTGGAGGCTGAAAAGTCCAAGGTCAAGGGGGCCAAATCTGATGGGGGCCTTCTTGCTGTGTCACGCCATAATAGCAGAAGGTAGGAAGGCAAGAGACCATGTGCGTGAGAGAGAAATGGGGCTGAACTCATCCTTTTGTCAGGAGTCCACTCCATCAATAATGGCCTTAATCCATTCAAAAGGGCAGAGTCCTCATGACCTGATCACCTCTTAAATGTCTCACCTCTCCATGCGGATGCATAGGAGATTAGGTTTCCAGTACCTGAACTTTGGGGGACATATTCAAACCATTCTGAGACAGGATTTGCTCAAAGCATACAAAATGAATATAAAGTGAGAGAGAAAGGAAAAAATAAGAAAGGAAGAAAAAGAAAGATGTAATAGATATGATAAGTATCAGGGTGATGGGATGGGAAGACATTAATGGGCAGGGGCTACTATAGATTGGGTGGTCAGCAGAGGTCTCCTGGAGAAGGCAAAATTCAAGCTGAGAGTTAAATGACATGTAATATACAGTTATAAAAAGAATAATTGGAAGACTATTCCAAGCAAAGGAAAAAGCTAGTGCAAAGGCCCCTGGGTTGGAATAATCTCAGTGTGTTTGAGGATCATTTCTATGGCTGGAGTGGAGTAGGCAAGAGGAGAGTGGTAAGAGATAAGATCAGAAAAATAAACGGGACTGAATTATGGAGGGCTTTGCCAACTACTGTCAAGAGTTCAAGCTTTATTTATTTATTTTTAGCTTTATTTTTATCTTTATTTTTAAATATGATCAAAAGCCACCCAGAGGTTTTCAGATAAGAAATGAGGGTGACTTGGTCTGATATACATTTTTAAAGATTGCATTTTTAAAAGATCACACATTTAAAAAAAATAGGAAGAATATTTTATAAGAGAGAAAGGTAAAAGAATGGAAAAACAAATGCCGGTGAGGAAGCTGTTGCTGTAAGGCCAGGTGAGAAGTGATGGTGGCTTACGCTAGGGAGGTGATGAAGTGGACAAGCAGAGAAATGGACAATTCTGGATGATAGAGAGGACAGAACCAATAGATGGATTAGAGGTAGAGGGTAATGGAGAGGAAGGAATCAGATTTAAGTTATAGATTTTTGGCTTGAGGAATTAGGTAGATGGTGGTGCTTCTTGCTGGGATAGGTAATGGTGGTGGAAAATCAGACTGGGGAAGGCTGTGAAGTCAGGAGTCGTTTTGGCCATATTATTTCCAAGAGATCTAATTGAAGATGTCAAGTTGACCCCATTGAATGTACAAGTCTAGGGACTTAGATTTCATGACTTAGACACATCTGGAGATTTGATTTGGCTGTCATCGTCTTACAAAGGAGATGTAGGGGGCTTTTGGACATAGCCCTAGTTTACTCCAACATTTAGAGATTGGGAACAAGAGAAATTATCAGTGAAGGTGTCGGAAAAGAACGACTCAATAAGACAAAACAAGGACCAAGAAGACGAGATGTTATGGAAGCCAGAAGAAGAGGGTATTTCAAGAAGGATGGGGCGGGCAATGCGTTGATTACTGCTGAGAGAGAGAAGTGACCTGTGGATTTGGCAACATGGACATTATAGTAGAACAATCTTTGAGGTATGGTGCAGGCTGAAGTATATTTGGAGTAGGTTAGGTGTATGGAAGTAGAGGTCTTGAATAGAAAACAGCTCTTTATAGTCAAAGGAGTATTTTTGTTTTTAATTAGAAATTAGGAATACATTTGTATGCTGATGGCTGTGTGAGATAAAATTAAGTGTTTGGAAAAGAGTGAAATATAGCTTTTGTAGAAATACTTTGAAATTAAAACACCACTTGGTCCCTCTTAATACATTAATAAGGTTTGGTTTTGTTTTGTTTTGTGGAAAGAAATTGTTCCTTTTTAAATTTGGAGAGTTTGTTAAATCTCCAACATGCTGAAGCCAAAAAATGCCATGTGAGTAACCTCATTCCTTACTGCCCTGTTTTCATATAACATTTGTGATGCCCATGAGTAGAACATTCCTGTAGACCCAGGATGTGTGGGAGTTCAGTGAGACTCAAAGTGAGTACAAAGTAAGCGTATCACGTCTAGGACTAAGTGTGCAGAGGTGCTGACAGCCCCTAGTGCAAGCACTTCCCATTCAAATCAGAATTTGCTTCAAACACAGAAAGGAAGCATTAGTGTTCTGAGAAACACGAGCAATCAGGGAACCCTATCATATTCTTTCATAGTTTTATTATATCCCAGTGCAAATAATGATATGGAAAGGGATAGTTTCTTTTCAATCATTCTGTACTCGTTAGTAAGCTGAGGGCAGATAGCATGGGTAGAATGTACATATATCAAGAAATTACCTAAAATAGTCGAGTTGGTTTTGTGCAGTATTTCTACTATTCTGGTTAAAATATACATGTGCATGTGTAAGCTGGGAAATTCAAACTGTAATTTTGATGATTCCATATGAGGTAAATACACTTACATTTGCATTTAAATCTGGCAATATATAACATAAAGATGAATGATGAAAATTCATGCTAAAAATTTACAAGTTAAATTTTTCTGAGGACAATATTAAGTAGCAAATAAGAACGTCATGGTAATTCAAGAGAGACAATGTGGAAGGAAAGCACTTTAGATTCTAGTACTCTTGAGAGCACTTTCCTGCCTTTTTTTTTTTTTAACGAGGAGGCATGTATGTTATTTTGTGTGGGTACCGCAAATTAAGTAACTAGACCTGGGGCCAGGCACTGTGCTGGGAAACAGAAGTATGATAATGAACACGTAAGACATAGATCCTATCCTGTCCTCATGGAATTTACATTTGAGCAGGGATAATTTCATAATAACAAATTGTTATAAGAGGTACGAAGGAAAGGTACAGGGTGCTATGAGAACATGTAAGTTGAAAAACCAGCTGTGGTGGGCATTGCTGATTGCCTACTCAACAGCCCTTCTCCCTTGCCAACAAAATTCACCTCTTTTAGAGACTGAAATTGCCAGACCCTTCCTTTCCCAGCAGGTAGGGCATAGGATGTGACTAAATCCCATACAATGCTATCTGAGTGGAAGTCAGTTTAGTACAGGGACATTTTTGGAAAAGATTTTCCTCCCTGATTAAGAAAGAAATACGTAAGGAGAAAAACCCGTCGCTCCTTTCCTATAACTTTAAATATCGTTATATGAGGACACAACACCTGGCGCTGTGGCAGCCATCTTGTGATCATGAAGGAAAGCCGGGAAAACAGCAGAAAGCTTAGGCAGGGCTGTAATATAATTTTGAACCTCTGAGTCAGTTCTGAACTATATGCTATAGAATTCTTGTTAGCTAAAATAAATTCTCACTGTTAAATATACTTCTAGTTGGGTATTCTGTTGTTTGCTGTCAAGACTTCCTAATTGATCCATTTATCTAGTCTGGGTGATCAGAGAGGCCTCCCCTGAGGAAGCCACATTTGCATATGCACCAAAAGGGTGAGCAAGAATTAAGTTTTCAAAGATTTGAGAAACTAGAGTTCCAGGCAGACAGCATAAACGTGTTTGAAATTCCCAGATCAGGAAGGTACTTGGTGTGTTTGAGAAGCTAAAATTCCCAAAAGTGTGTGCCGAGGACCAGAGTAGTTGTGCAGCATCCTGGACGTCAGTTCTAGGACACACCGGCAGACAGCCAACTCCACCCTTTTTCTTCTGGAAGATGGTGATCAGCTTGTTGCTGCTACTCTGTAAACTGTCCAAGAAATTTCAGACTCCAGAACTCAGTGGATCGATCAGCTTTCCCCCAGCTAACTGGTAGCAAAAGTGATCTTAGCATTTTGTTCAGAGTCCCACTTGTGGAAAGTGGATGCCTTGTCTGCATGTCGCTACTGTGAGTGGTGACACAAAGCTTATCAGATTTTTAGCAAGCTGTAAATCCTTTGACAGGTCACCTTCCTTGTCCTGATAAGTAAGCAAGATGGCATGGAGGCAGCAGAGAGCATAGAGTGTAAAATCCGTGGAGGCGTGCTTCAGCAGATAGACTTCAAATATTTTTATGAAAGACTTGGATGAATCCCCTAAATGATAAGAATAATGCGAAGAGCAAAGTCATCAGGAGTGTTTGTGTAATTGCAGTTTTAACGGTTAGAATCCACTCGGCCGCCATGACAAAGGTGTGGCCTCGCTGCCCGATGGCTTCCACAGATAATGACACCTTAAGGAACAAGGCTGTCAGAGCCATTACCATCATCGTGTTTGCCAGCGGTTCTTCACAGTCATCAGATCCAGTGCCGGAAAGGGGGAGAGCTGTGCTTCACAGCACAGACGTGTACCTCAGAAGCCCATTTAAACTGCAATTACACAATAGCAGTGATTTTCTGTAATTTGTGGGTAGAAGGAAATGAAACCCTGAACCCAGAGTTGGAAACAGAAAAAAATAAAAAAGAGTAAGAGAAGGAAATAGCATTTTAATTATGTTTAAAAAAACATATATGGCACCTGTCAGCATTATAAAATTATTAATCCTCATAAGAGCCCTATTAGTCCCACAGTTGAAAGAAGAGGAAATTAAAGTAATGAGATACCTAAGTGGCTTGTCCACAGCCTGAGTGAACTAGAGACATCAGGGAATAAAACTGGCGCTCTTGATTTGGCGAGTGGTTTTATGTCACCTTTTCTCTTGGTTTTTAAGCCTTGACCTAGATTGGACAGGAAACACAAGATGATGCTCTGGGGCCCAAACTGCCGTTGCCCTTGTGATGTGAATCAGGTAGAAACAGCATGATTTAGTTGCTCAATAATCTTCTAAAAAGGAAAATTCTAAAGCTATAAGAGATATTTTAGCGGATTTTAAGGAAAATCCAATGAAAGTATCCAACCTGAGCTAGAAGGCGCATTTGTGGTCTTCCTGTATTAGTGGGTTTCTTTTTCTCTGTCTCTTTCTCTCTTTCATTCATCACATGTGAGTTGTATGCCTGTTACGTGCCTGGCATGACTCTAGACACTAGCAATATAGCAGTGACTCAGCCAGTCCAGGTTCTTTTGCTCTCACAGAGCTTACCTTCTGCAGGGAGGGAGACAAGCAGTGAACAAGTAAAAAAGAAATGAAGAAGAGAATACCAGAGATTCATGCCTGCTAAGGGCAACAGAACAAGGTAAAGGGAAAAGCGTGAGTCTGGACTGTGGGGTTCCTTTGGCTATGGTGATCTGGGAAGGATCTTCAAAAAATGAAATAAGTGTAGAGACCTGGGAGGTCACGGGGACAGATTCCTGGTGGTGAGGTCTGCAAGTGCAAAAGCCCTGAGGTAGGAACAAGAAAGGCAGAAAGAAACCAGTGTGGCAGAATCGTAAGGAGAAAGAGGGTGAGTGGTAAGAGATGCAATTGGAGAGCCATTCATTCATTCATTCATTCAAGAAAATTGAGTACTGCATGCCAGTTACTGCACTAGGTGCTGATTTGGAGGAAGGTTCCATGCCTTCCTTCTTTTGTTGACTCTTGTGTAAGATTCTCCAGAATTATAAAATTGAAGAGAGAAAAAATGCCCTGCCCGGTGGGCCTCAGTCTCCTGTTTCTTTCATGCCTGTTCTGCAGAGAGGTGCTTAATGACCTTATTTTGCCTTATGTACTTTCATAGAAAAAAATCCTAACACATTATTCCATGCCTATTTTTAAGGTAATTTATGAAATAGGAATGAATACTGGCACAGTTTGTTCCAGTGAGTCTGTAATAATCAAATACTCCCTTCCTTGGCATATTTTGGCCTACAAAGGGATTCTAATTGAGAGAGGTTTTGCAAAAATCAGCATTTAGTATTCTGTGACACTCATTCGGGCAAGTACTTTGTTGGTATAATAGGCTTTAATGTATAAAGTAAGTTGAAGAGTGGTTCGGAAAAGAATCCCAACCAATCTCCGTGTGGACCCTGACAGATGACACTGCTGAAGGTTTCCATCCTAAAGGAATCAGTGTAGATTTGTGCATTTATGGGTTTAGTTTCATTGGTTGAGTCCAAACCACTGTAACAAATACTGGATCAAAGGATATATATTACTTTCTTCTGCTATGTCCAAAGCCTTGATCATATACTGAACCTTAGAAATCTCAAAAAAGACTTGCAAATCAAATATTATTTGCTTCTCATTTTTATTTCCTTTTGGTTTAGATTTTATGATCACTTGAGCCTATGGAGGAAATACTGTATACACCTATATTATTTTAGCCCAGACACATGAAATAGTTTGCTAGAAGGAACCGAGGACAGTTGGCATAGTTGATTGGTTGATGTAGTTAATTTGCGGATATCAATGTACACTTCATTATAATTTTTTTGGTGATACTTGAAAACAAATTATGTCTGTCCTGTCTGAACTACAGGTGTGAGGAAGGTCACATAATTTGATTGTATGACAAATTTGCTGATTTCCAACTCCTGCTACTGTCAATGCCTTGAGTAGAGGGGCTATATCTTACTCACTGCCATTTCCCTCGGCATCTAATACAAATACTTATGCTATTTGCACTGACATATAGTAGGTGCTCATTAAATACTTGTTGAATGACTGAAATATGAATAAAAATAGGAACTACCATGAATGAGTTATAATTAGGACAATTTTCTCTTTGTGTGTTACAAATGATTTTATGTGTATATAATAATTTTATGAATGTATAAATGTGATGATGTTATAATACTGTTTTCTTCACTTGGTCAGTCTTCCAGCCCTTCAGCCTTCTGCCCCTGCCACCAGCTTGTATTAATAACCTAATCATGTATCTAATAGAGCATGAATGTAAGAGCCAATATTCATCCTATCTCAGTACTACCACTTCTCATAAGCTGTGTGACCTTGAAAACATTTCGTAAATATTTTGTGACTCAGTTTCCTCATGTCTAAATGAAGATCATAAAACCTACCTCTAGAGATATGAGAATGAAATGAACTAATATGTCATATGTCAAGCTCCTAGAAGTGTTCCTGTCGTCTGCTTATCTGCGAATGTACTGACTGGCTGTGGGCAGGAGGCTTCAGTTCCTGAGTTAACACATGGGCTTCTCTACAGAGCTGCACACAACATGGCAGCTGACTTCTCCCAGACTCAGTGACCTGAGAGAGAAGAGCAAGTTGAAATGCCTTTTTTGACCCATCTTTGCAAAATTACAGCTTTAAATATGCTCATGTTGATATTTTAAATGGCTACATTTAAAACACCTACAGTTTCCAATCTTGATTAAAAGATAACCACTTGCTTGTATATGTAGTCATGAAGAGTTCTTACAAGATTTGTCTTATTTTTTAAAAAACCACTCTTTAATCTATGTGCAATTCATTATTCTATACAATAAAGGGTCTACTTTTATTTCTTTTTAATGGCTAAACAGTTACATAGCCAAAATTAATTTTATCATCTATCTTTTATTCTGAATTGAATTTGGATCTTTATCACTAACTGCTGAACATGTAAATACCCCCAAATCTCGGTGGCCTAATATAATTAATAACAAAATTAATAATTTTTTTTTCTAAACTAGTGTGGGTGTTTCTGGGTGGGCAGCTGTCTTGGGTTGCTTCCTCCAACCAGTGATTCAAGGACCTAGGCTCCTTCTATCTTGTGGGTCCTCAATCTTCAACATGAGTCTTTTAAGTCTGCCCTGGTAGTCACCACCATTCCACCTAGCCAGAAGTGGAACTGTGCATGGAGAATCAGGTGTGTAAGATTTTTAAGGGCTAAGATTGAAGGTGGTACACAACATTTCTGTGCTTGTTTCATTAGCCAGAGCTCAGATCCATGGCCCCTTGATGACAAAGGAGGATGGGAAATACATTCTAGTTGGTGTCACTGATCTGTCAGTTCTGTCATATTGTTTTGATTATAACTTTATCATGTTATGGTACATTGTGATCTTTCTTAAAGAGGGCCCCCTCTGTTGGTTCTCTTTTTGTACTTTCCATCACTTTTGGGGGCCATTATTCTTCTGTATAAAGTTTAAATCCATTTTATCAAATTTCAAAATCAAAATGAAATAGCCATAACAAAACTCCCTGTTGATATTTTAATTGAAAATGTATTAAATTTAATATTATTTGTAGAAGAGATGATACTCATATGCTAGTAAGTCTTCTCAACTAAGAACATGTGTTATATTTTTTGCTTAGGTGTTATTTTATGTGATTCCTTAAGATTGAACTATAAAAGAAACTAGAAAGATTCAGAAAGGTTCACAGATGAGGATTTTTTCTCTTTAAATTAAAATATAATTTACTGATTGCTAATTGGACAGATCTTAAATCTACAATTACATGTGTTTGGACAAATGTATACATCCCTATTAAGATACACAATATTACCATTACCCTGGAAGATTCCTTATGTCTCTTCCAGTGAATTCCCACCACAATGGTAACTATTGTTCTTTGATATTCAGCACCATAGGTTCAGTGGTACTTATTCCTGAACTTTACATAAATGAAATAATATATTATGTACTTTTTTGTCTAAGGCTTTTCTTCTTTGTTTCATGTGGAGATTCATCTATGTTGTTTCATTTATCATTTTGTTCATTTGTATTACCAAGTAGTATTGCATTACACGAATATATCACAATTTACCTATTCACATTTTGAATAACATTTGGGTTGTTTTAGTTTGTTGCTGTTATGTTTATTCATGTACAAGTCTTTGTGTGGACATACGTTTTTATTTCTCTTGAGAAAATACTTAGGGGTAGAATTCCTGGGTCATAGGATAGGCATATATTTAACTTTATGAGAAACTGACAGTTTTCCAAAGTGGTTGTGCCATTTTACACTCCCACCGGCAATGTATTGTCCACATTTAATAGTTGTTGTCACACATTACATCCTCACCAACACTTGGTGTTGTCAGTCTTTTCAGTTTTAACTATTTGATTGGGTGTATAGTAGCACATGTTTTTAAAATAGCAAGTTTATTGCAGTATAATTTACGTACAATAAAATGCATGCATTATCAGTCTACAGTTCAATAAAGTCTGAAAAGTATGTACACCCACATAACTACCACCACAATCAAAATATAAAACGTGCCTGTTACCCCAAAATATAAAAATGTCCATTACACCTCACGCCCTTTTCCATTCAATTCCTACCTCTCACCCCCATACCAACTACTGATTTGCTTTCAATCACCGTAGATTTGTCTTTCCAGCAGTTTCATTTGAATAGGTACATAAAGTATATACTCTTTTGTGTCTGGCTTCTTTCACTTAGCATAATGTTTATGAGATTTATCTATAATATTGTGCATATTAGTAATGTGTTCCTTTTTTATTATCAAATAGTATTCTATTGTATGAATATGCCCCCAACTCACTTGTTGATGAATACCTGAAATATTTCTAGTTTTTGGCTATTGTGAATAAAGCTGCTATGAACATTTGTGTGCAAGTCTTTACATGAACATATGCTTCCATTTTTCGTGGGTAAATACCGAGAAGTTCAATTGCTATATCATATTTTAAGTGTATGTTTCTTATATGAAATTCCCAAACTATTTTCCAAAGTGATTGCACCATTTTATGTTTCTACCATTAATGTCTAAGAGTTCTAATTGTTCCACATCTTTGGGATTTTTCATCTTTTTAATTTTAACCTTTGTACATGGTTAGTGTCTTATCAGTTTTAATTTTCATTTTTGATGACCAATTATGTCAAGCACCTTTTGATGTACTTATTTGATATTTCAGTATGTTCTTTGGCACTGGGTCTGTTCAAATCTTTTGCCCATGTTTTCTATTGAATTGCTCTTTTTTTAAAAACCTTGAGTTACAGGAATGCTTTATGTATTCTGAATATGATATCTTTGTAGATATATGGCAAATATTTACTTTTAGTCTCTGGCTTTATTTTTCATTTTCTTAATAATGTCTTTTGAAGAGCCAAAGTTTTTTAATTTGAAGAAGTCCATTTAAAAAATGTTTTGTGTCTTACATAAGAAATATTTATCTATGTCAGATTCACAATGATCTTATACTACTTTTCTATTTGATATTCTATAGGTTAAGCTTGCACATGTGGTCTATTTTCCATCTCTAAGTATTTTTGTGTATTGTATGATAGGGTGTTGAGATTCATTTTTTATTTTATATGGATATTGAGTTGTTCCAGTATCATTTATTGAAAAGATTTATTTTTCCTCATTGCACTGCCTGTGTTTAAAAATCAGTTGAATATATAATGCAGGTCATTCTGAAGCCTATCCTTTTCTTTTGATCTCTTTGACCATTGTTGTGTCAATACCATACTATCTTTATTATTATAGCTTTATAAAAAAAATCTTAAGATCGAGTAGTGTGAATTTTCCAACTTTATTCTTCTTTTGTAGGATTGTTTTGACTATTCTAAGTCCTTTCATTTCCATGCAAAGTTTATAGTCAGCTTCCTAATTTCTATTTTTAAAAGACTGCTGAATTATTATGATTGTGTTGAATCTTTAGATCTATTTGGAGAGAATGGTTAACTTAACAATATTAAATCTTCTAATCTTTGATCATGATGTATCTATTCAAGATTTCTTTATGATTTCTCAGCAATGCTTTATATTAATAATTTTCAATGTAGAAGTCTTACACAACTTTTGTTAAACTTATTCCTAAATATTTCATGCTTTTTGATATTGTGATAAATGGAATTATTTAGAAATTTTTATTTTTAAATTTCTTGCTGCTAATATATAAACATATAGTTGATGTTTGTATATTGACTGCATTCTAAAACCTTGCTAAACTTACTTATTAGTTTTAATATTTTTTATTATAGATTTCTTAATGTTTCCTTTATAAATGGCAATATCATCTGTGAATAAAGACAAGTTTATTTATTCTTTCCAATTGTATGCATTTTATTTCATTGTTTTATTCTATTATACTGGCTAGGACTTCCAGTAAAATATCAAGTAAAAGTAATGAAAATGGACCATTTCTTATTATTCTCAATCTGTAGGAGAATACCTTCAATATTTTACAACTAAATGTTAGTTGTAAGTATTTCATCAAAGTCCTTTTTTAAAAAATCAAATTGAGAAAGTTCCCTTCCATTCCTACTTTATTGTGAGATTCTATCATGAATGGATATTAAATTTTGTCAGATACTTTTCTTAAAGCTACTATTATAAAACAATTTTCAGCACTAGATATACTGATTATGAAGTTTTATCTAACCTTAAAGAATAAATAATTTTTATGTTATTTAAACTTTCCTAAGCCTTAAGAAAAGATTGAATCTCCCCATTTCATTTTCTAAATCTAGGGTAACTTTAATATTAAACCACTCAGTTCTCTGGAGTATATACCTAAAAGTAGAAATGCTGGGTCATATGGTAAATGTAGGCTTAACTAATTCAGGAATTATCAAACTGTTTTCAGAGTGGCTACAGCATTAAATTCCCATCAGCAATGTATGTATAAGAGTTTCAATTTTTCTACAGCCTTACTAACACATGGTCTTTTAAATTACAGCCATCCTAGTGGGTATGCAGTGATATTTCACTGGGCTTTAATTTGCATTTCCCTAATGACTAATAATGTTGAACATTTTTTCAGTGTTTATTGGCTATTTCTGTATCTTCTGTGGACAAATATCTGTTCAAATTGTTTGCCTATTATTAAAGTGGTTATTTGCTTTTTATTATTGTATTATAAGTGTTCTTTATATATTCTGGATACCAGACCCTTATCAGGTAGAGGGTTTGCGAATATTTTCTCTTATTCTGTGGGTTGCTTTTCCACTTTCTTGATAGTGTCCTTTTGAAACACAATGTTTAAAATTTTGATGAAGTCTAATTTACCTGATTTTTTTTTTCCTTTTTTGTTTGTGTTTTTATCTTTAGGAATTGGCTATCCTTGGGAGGGGAAGTCTCCTCAGGGTCATCCTCAGATGTCAAAGCATCAGAATAAAAAGACATGCTTAATACAGTCATGGTGTATGATCTTTTGATATGTTGTTGGATTCAATATTCAATAGTGGCCTTTGATTCTACTCTTTGGTTTTGGTATCAGATTAATCTTGGCCTCATAGAATGACTTGGGAAGTGTTCCCTTCTCTTCTATTTTTTTGGGAAGGCTTTGTAAAGGAATGGTGTAATTCATCTTTAAAAGTTTTATAGAATTCATCAGTGAAGTCATCTGATCCTTGGTTTTTAGTTGCGGCGAGTTATTATTTTTTATTTCAAAGATATTTATTTATATTTTTAAAAAGAAATTTCTTTCAGAAACATATAAAAAAATGACAGAGTACTTCATAGGCCACTTTACACAATGAAATAGGCGATAATAACATGCATATTTTTGCTACCATAAACACTCAGGTACACTGATGACTGTCACATGGGTATAACAGTTATGAGCAGATGAACCATATTCTTAAAGAAATAGGTCAAAAGTGGAAATATATAAATGCATATCATTATGATTGTTAATTATGTGCAGTGAGTTAATTTTCATTACTAATTTGACCTCTTTACTTATTATATGTCTAGTCATATTTTCTATTTCTTCATGAGTCAGTTTTAGTAGTTTGTGTCTTTCTAGGAGTTTATCCTTTTCATCTAGGTTATTTAATTTTTCTGGAATACAGTTTATAAATATTTTTACTTAGACACAAATTTTCAGGAACAGAGCATTTCATAAAATGAAGCAAAACCATATGAAAGTCCATGTTAAAGTACTGGAGATGTCATCCTCAAATAAATCCTGTTTTGGGGAGGAAGAAATAAAGATATTAATTATTATAGTTGATCCTTTCTTCAAGGATCATTTGCTTATCAGAAACCCACTAACATATCCATATCATTGGGATTTGATGAATAATCCTAGGGTCATCTATGGCCTGGAAATCTAGACAATAAGGTATAGCCAAACCTTGTACAAACTGGATGGGAGAATTGCAAAGTCAGGACTAGATACATTCACTGGCTCAAGTGAAAAGATGAGTTATTGTATGACAGTATGTTAAAATGGAAATTAAGGGGATAAGGAAAGAACTGTTAAAGGGTATGAAATCACAGCTAGATAGGAAGAATAAGTTCTAGTGTTCCATAACACTATTATTGTTTACTATAGGATGACTATAGTAAACAATAATATAGTTTCAAATAGCTGGAAGAAGGATATTAAATGTTTCCAACACAAAGAAATGATCAATGTTTGAGATCATGAATATGCTAATTACCCTGATCTGATCACTAAACATTATATGCATCGAAACATCGCTATGTCCATGTACAATTATTATATATCAGTTAAAAAAACACAAAATAGAAATTCCACCACACGCAGTTATATAAAGGGTTAAAGTGTTAAAGATTAAGGAGCCAGACTTTGTGAAAAGTATTTCTTAGAGCTATACTGTATGCTTTGTCCCTCCCTCCTCTCAAAGGGTAGAGGTAGGAGGTATCTGATCTTCCCTTCAAGCCTAGGAAAGTGAGTTTCAACAGGCTTACCTGAGAGAGCAGATGGAGAATACTAAGCGTTGGTGTTGGGCTCCTGTTCATTCAGAATGAGAGGATGTTGCTTTGGGCTCAATCTGCATGTCCCAAATTTGCCAGAGCAAAGATGTACAGGTGCCTTCTGAGGAACAGGAAGTTAGGAGAACTTCAGGAAGAAATGTCTAGCAATGGGTTCTTTAAAGAACCCATAAAAGTCATGTAAACATATGCCAGACTCCCAGAGACGGAGAAACCAGATTTTGGCTGTGTTAGGTAAGAGTATTCTTTTCCTGTACTTCTTCATCCTCCCGCTGCCCACTCCCCTAACCCTTCAGGAACTGAAAATAGCCAGTGAATAGAAGAGGAGGTAGAAAGAACTAGTAAATAGGCCATCACTATCCTTTCCCAAGGCAGAAGTTTTCCCCAGGGAAAAAAGTGTTAAGAACTGTGAAGGGTCTGAGATTTTACCCTGTTTGCAAGTTAGACTGCTACAGTTTCATGGATTCTGGTAGAAGACAAAAGACTCCTGGGCCAGAGACAAAGTACAGTTTATTACTCACAGCGATAGTAGAGGCCAGAATATTAGCATTTTTATGATAGTTTGCTGAGCTTCAAGTCCCACGGGGTGATTGAAAGAGGGCCGTATTATATCTGCACATGCAGTGGATTGTGTTACAGGAGAGGAACTCTAAATTTAGGAAACCTGAATGTTTTTTAATAGGAAATAAATATGCCTGCCCTTTTCTCCAGAGAGAGACATTATCTTTCTTATACTGGACTGTAAGCTGTCTGCTCTTTCTTCCTGAGGGAGACTCTCTCCCTTCTAAGGCTGGTCACTATACAAAGATCCTTGAAAGATGGTACAGAACAAAGAAAGTCATTGCCTCTCTAGCAAAATATGAAACATGGGAGACCCATGGCTTATACGTTGATAGTGTCTATAAAATTTCAAGGAAATTGTAATTAAATTCTGCAAATACCTGATATCAGCTGTAAGAACTTGTGAGTAGAGCCAGGTCAGGTCAAAACCATCTCATTCATGGACTACTTAAGGCATGTGTTCAGCTGATGGGCGTTCTATCATCCTGCTGCTGGAGAGAAATGGCCTTCAGCAGATGAGAGGGATAATTAACCACCATCCCTAAAATACTCACCAAGGACACTTTTAAGGTAGTTTTCTTATTATGGACAAATCTCATGCAATTATACTATTAAATTATTTTAATTATAATAATTATAAAATAATTATTTAAAATTTAAATTAATGAAATTATTAAATTATTTCTATAATAATTTAAGCTATGTTTTAATAGCTACTAAATGAGAAAAGTTAGACATCATATTGTTCCTGGATAAGAACCGAAAATCTTTGGTAATCCTAAATCTCTTTATTAACAAAGTAATATTTAGTAGCATATATTACTGTTGGCTTAGGGAAAACCATGGCTTTTTAAAGTGATATAAAGCAGTTATCCTTATTAACAGAACTAGGGGTAAAGATCAGGCTAAAGGTGCAGTAAAAGAATAAGACAGGGTGTCAGTTTTGTTAATTCTTTTAAAAACATTTTTTCTTTGCTGTTATTCCCATATAGTTCTCTACTTATGGTGTAACAAATTTTCCTTGCAGATTGATTTAAAAGGAGAGCTTTGACAAGCTGTTATAAATTTGCAGATGTTTGACTTGTATCTCCTCTTTAACCTTCTTTTTTTTTTTTCCAGCAAAAAGCTTTCTAATAAGGGACAGCAATAATATGAAGAACTATGGTTATAACAGTTATGTTTGTTGTTATTATCTAAGGCAACAAGCATTTCTCAAAACATAAGGAATACATCCTTTGATTAATACTTTGGAGGGATTGCTTGCCAATACAACATTCTTTTCTCTGTCTCCCTGAAGAGCCTACAAACAAGGTTTTTTTTCCAGGGGCTGACAATCAAAGTTATGCAGTCATTTTCTAAAACATAAAATATGTATTTGGTATGTTTTTTTCTCATGAGGGATGATTCTTTCTTTGTTCTTTTGGTTTTTCTCTCCTTGAAAAGATAGCTCCTTTTCTGGTATCCTATAAGTGTTACTTAAGACCAAGTTGCTTCAGGTTATCTTTCATTTTCATGTAGATTTGATGGCAGTTTTGTTTGTTTGTCCAGAAGGAGATTTTGTTCTTTGCTCTAGGGCTGACTTTGAAAAGGAAGATAATCACGTAAGTGAAAATAGTCAATTATACTCATTGGCTAAATCCAATATATTGTTGGTTTCCCTACTGCTTAACTTGACTCTAAGACCCCAAATCAAGGGCAAAGATACTCAAGGGATATTGCTTGGCCTTGGTGTGTGTGTGTGTGTGTGTGTGTGTGTGTGTAAGAAGCAGACTCTCATAAAAATTGCAGAATGCAAAACAAAGCTTAAAATGCAAAATTTTGTTTATGGCAATATAGGGTGGGTCTATAAAATTAAAATATGCTGAATGATGTCAGTCCAGTAATGCAAAATGGTATAGCCACTTGGAAAAGTTTGGTACTTTTTTAAAAAGCTAAACTTCTACCACCATTCAATCTAGCCAGTCCACTCTTTCTCCTGTCATTTTTATTTTATAATAAAAACCTCTGACTTCTGGGAATTACCATGAAAAATACCTACAATGACACAAGCCATTTTTTAAAATATGAAAATTTCAAGTAGTGTATAATCTCCAAACCTTCTAAATTTATTTCTTAATATTTTGCAGTGAGAGCTCATGTTTGAAATTAGATATTAAAGAATATTAAAAATCTCATAAAAATTCAATTAAAAAATGACTAATAGTTTTAAACTCCTATTTTGTAAGAAAAGAGATTAAGGATGAGGGTGGCTATGAACCTGAAGTCACACAGCTGGTAAATTGTGGACACAGGATTTAAATTCAAGTCTGCATGATTCAAACCTGTGTTCTTTCCAACCATGTAGGTGTACTGTATGTATTAAAAAGGTTTTAAGCTACACAGGTAGACACAAAAGTAATTTTTTCCTGATAATCAGAAAATTTAACTCATCATGTTATTGTAATCACCCAGGGCCCTATTTTAGCAATTACTATACAGAGTCCATAGATGAACCACAGTTTCGATAATAAGTGAGGTTATGATTTTGCAGTCAGAACATCATATCAACAAAAGAGCTGCATAGGGAAATGTAAACTAAGCATCTCAAAGCCCCTATAGTAGATATAACTAAGAAAGAGAGAACTAGATGGTGGTTTTTTTTGTAATTTTTCTCAAAAGATTAATATATAGTAATATATATCAAGTGCTTATATGTGCCAGACATTGTGTTAAGCCATGCACATGGAGGATCTTATTAAGTCATCCTTGAATCTTATGCATTAAAAATATCATCAAGACCCCATTTTACAGATGAGGAAACTGAAACTTAGTTGATTCTCACGTATTGAGGCTCAGAACATGACACCCTGAAGTATGGCACCTTGGCATGTGAGTACTTTGAACTGAAGGACATTGGGAGGACCTCAGAAGCAAAGTGTCTCTGACCTTCTCCTGCCCACCTGTCTCCCACCTTCTCCCTTGAAACAAGTCATAGAAACCAGAATTCTTCTTCCTCAAGGTAGGTCATGGAAATTAGAACTCCTCTTCCCTAAAGCAAGCCATAAAACCTAGAAAGGTCACTCTCTCCCTTTTCCCTTGAAGGCCCCCATTCCAGAAGGGCCCTGCCCATTATGGGAGTGGGGGTTTGTGTGGGTAGATAGGAATGCTACACAGAGAGGTCAAGAAGACTCTGAACAGACAGGCCTTGCTGGGTTTCTCCACTCGGTTTATTACCATTAGATCACACGCTTTGTCCAATCACATTTCTGCCTGGCTGTCCATACTTCATTGAACTTAAGCATCAAAATATACTTTTAACCTGGGTATTTGGGTCTTCACTTCTGGAGGCTCCCATGTCACATAAAATTTGATTAAATAATTTTGTTATGTTCTCTTGTTAACCTGTCTTTTGTTACAGGAGGGTTGGCTGTGACCCTCATGAAGGGTGAGGAAAGGTACCACACCTTCCTGCCCCTACACACCCAATGTCAAACACTGCTATGTAGTGGTGCCAGGGTCTGACTCCAGAGCCTGCTGTCTCAATCAAAAATTCACCAGAAGAATTTACCTGCAACAGATGCAACTACTCGTGTTTTATTTATGCTTCAAATAAGAATTTTTTTTACACTGAAAAGTTTTGTTACCAACACTGGCACCAGGATACATGCTTGACATTAAGTAAAAATGTCTGTTTCGTGAACAACTGTCCCCATCCACCTTTTTTCCCCCAACTGAAATTGGAGGACTGGTGCGTTTTGTGCACAAATGGAAGCTGGCAAACAGGGCTTGGTTTTGAGGAAAAAAACAAGTCAGACATATGCTATTCAGTAATTGAAAGAGAAGAGACTCCAAATACTGCAACGAGAAACTTTTCAAAGAAAGCAGAGTACCTCGATCATTTCCATATAAAAGACATAGGGCTTGGGATTCAATAGCTTTTTCTTCTTCGGAGAAAATGAATGCAGCTTTTGCCAGCTGATAAAAATTTGAGAGGAGGAATTTGCCTGTGCTTATTCCAGGCAGAAAATAGGCCTGTGACTATTGCTTTGTGCTTGAGGCCTTTTCTCATGGCATGCTGTATGTCTAGCAGGTGATGTCATTGGCCTCCAGAGCAAAAGGAACTCAGGGTCCCAGTAGAGTTGCCTGGTGTGGATGGGTCATTTGTGTCTTCTGAATTTGCATGACTGAAGTATAGGCCACGTTATCAGCTTGGTATTCATTTTGCTGGATATATAGGGCCAGATTGATGAATAAGGTTATAAGCTTCCAAGTTACTAAAGCAAAACACGAGGGCAACAAGTCACGTAACACAGGGCTTAAGTGTGTGAGCTCACGTACCGGACTCCATGGGTTTGTATCACAGCTCCCTCCCTTTGAGGATGTTGATGTTGAAAAGTTTTTTTAAATGAAGATTGGATGTGTTAATATATGTAAAGCAATCAGAATAGTACACAATTCATTTTAGGTTCACACACACACACATTTGAGCCCAATCTGATTCAACATTCTTAGTGCCCCTCTAGATTTTGAGAAAAGGAGTAAACCTTTTATGACAGGCCCTGTGTAAGGCCTTAACTCACTTACCCCTGACTCTTACCTGTCATACGAGCCACAGCCCCCATTCTGCTCCCTCTCCAGGGCTGCTTCTAACTATTTTAATTAGGAATAATACAAAGAAATGGTATTTCTCCAGCTGTGGGTCTTTCTTTCCTTGATTATATCCCTTGACATTGTAAGTTTTTCATAGTTTGGCAACTTTAACTTTCTGGGCATATTTGTTTACTAGAGCTAGCATTTATTAAGCACTTGCTATATGCTAGGTGCTGTCTTGATTACCCTAAATATATTTATAATAATATGGGTAATATTATGCCCACTTTACCTGTGGAGAAACCAAGACTCAGATTGATTAAAAAATTTATCAAGGGTCACATTTCCGGGAAATGGTAGAATGTGAGCTCAAATTTAGGTTGACAAGACTCCAAATCCTGTACCCATAGTTATAGAACTGTATTGCTAGCAATCTTGTAAATACAATCTGTGGTTCACATGAAAAACAAAGTAAATAAATGTATTTGTGAATGTGTCTCACTCTGTTTTGTGTTGCTATAACAGAACACCACAGATTGGGTAATTCTATAGAAAAGAAATTTATTTCTCACAGTTCTAGAGGCTAGGAAGTTCAAGATCAAGTGGCTTGCCTCAGGCAAAGGCCTTCTTCCTCCGTCACAATATGGCGGAAGGAATCGCATGGCAAGAGAGCATGCAAGAAGAAGTTGAACCCCTTCTCTCTCTTTTTCTTTAATTTAGAGACAGGGTCCTGCTCTGTCACCCAGCTAGAGCATATAGTGGTGCAATTACAGCTCACTGCAACCTCCACCTCTTAGGCTCAAGTGATGCTCCTTCCTCAGCCTTCTGAGTAGCTGGGACTACAAGTGTGTACCATTGCGCCCAGCTAGTTTTAAAATGTTTTTTCTAGAGATAGGTTCTCACTATGTTGCTTAGGCTGGTCTCAAACTCCTGGCCTCAAGTGATCCTCCTGCAAAACACTGGGATTATAGTCTTGAGATACTACTGCACCTGGCCTCATTCTTTCATCAGGAATCCATTGTCATGATAACTAACCCACTCCCAAACTAACAGCATTAATCCATTCATGAAGGCAGAGTCCTCATGACCTAATCACCTCTTAAATGTCCCACCTCTCAACACTGTTGCATTGGGAATTAAGTTTCAGCACATGGACCAGGTGCGGTGACTCACACCTGTAATCCTAGCACTCTAGGTGGCTGAGGCGGGTGGATTGTTTGAGCTTAGTAGTTCAAGACCATCCTGAACAAGAGCAAGACCCCATCTCTACTAAAAAAATAGAAAGAAATTAGTTGGATAACTAAAAAAAATAGAGAGAAAAAATTAGCCAGGCATGGTGGCATGTGCCTGTAGTCCCAGCTACTTGGGAGGCTGAGACAGAAGGATCGCTTGAGCCCAGGGGTTTGAGGTTGCTGTGAGCTAGGCTGACACCATGGCATTCTAGCCCGGGCAACAGAGTGAGACTCTGTCTCAAAAAAAATTTTAAAAAAAGTTTCAGCACATGAACTTTGAGGGATATATTCAAACCACAGCAGTATAGATGTAGCCCATTGCCACTACTAGAGAAACAATTCAAAGTCTGTTCGTGCTAGGAGGTCAGAGTTCAAGAGTGAAACCAGAAGCAGGTCCCTTTTTCTGTAAAAAGTGGGCCTTAGACAGAGTGTGGATATCGCAAGCTATGGGCAAAACAAAAGCAAGCTTTAGTGTTGCCTCTTGTCCTTTCTGGACTTAGGAAAAAAGAAGAAAGAATGGAGCTATTCTGGTACCCTGTGGGTCTCCAAGGAAACTAGGAAAACCCCATCAGTCCTCATTCTGTCAGAGCAAGAGCAGCTCTTCTTTCAGCAGGTCTTAGCAGGTACAACAGCAGCCGTACGTCCTGCATCTGTGCTCTGTTGCTTCGGGCTGCCCCTGGGAAGACCCCTATTATGGAGTAGCTACTGTTGCCTTGATTTTCATCAAGAGCAGTTAGGTATTTAGAGTCTGGGATGCCCAGGCACAAAGGACACAGCCATTTTTAAAAATACATGTATAGCTCAAACCCAATCTCATTTTTTCACTCCAAGCATATAGTTGGTGCTTAAATTCAAATTGTTGTGTTATAATTAGATTGCATCAGACAGCTTTGTAAGTAAGGCTTGAAAGTTTCGACTATATACTAGGTTAATACTAGACCATATATAATAACATTGAATTTTAACGATGTTCAGAAAACAGGGTTAGGATGCAACATCCCATGCCTCCCTCCTAGTATGAGGCCAGGGAGTTGCCTGAGTTGCCCAACCCAAGGGATGGGCCTGGTTGCATGGTGGTCACCTCCTAGAAGCCCCTCCTTCTCTGGCCCCTAAGGACAACATCTGTCTCTCCTTCAGTGCTGTACTCGAGATTTTCATGACCCTCTGAGGCACAGATTTTTTTGTGTGAGACTCTCTATGATCCATGTCTGCCTAGATATACACCCAGATCATTCACTCTCCCCACTGCAACGTGAGAACTGGGATGTGGGGCCCCTCTTCCGAGGCCCACCTTGGTCACTGCTCTTCCTGCTTCTCTCCTGACCTTTTTCTTCCCCTTCCTTTTAAAGAATGGGTCAGTGGGGCAATGCGGATGCTCATGGAGGGAAGACCTGTTCTTTTTCACAAAGTCTGTCCCAAATATCCTATCAATCCCAGAGTTCAAGGAATCCCCGGACTATCAGAAGTCTTCTCAGCTGTGTTCTACAGGCATCAACACAACATCCATTGTCCCACCATCAGTCCTTTCAGGTCTATCTTATCTCTCCCCAGTGGCAAAGAGTTCAGGACCCAGTATCTCTGCAAATGGGGTGGGAAATATTGGGAGAAGGGGAAAAAAATAATATTTCAAAAACAGAGTCCTGCTAAAGATTGGTTGAAAATTCTGTTATAGAAAATAAGTCAAGGCAGCACAGTGACATTCACAGCCTTGCAATATACAAGAGGCAGTGCAGGAAAGTAGGCTCCGGAGCAGGTAGACCTGGATTGTAATCTCTTTTACAATTCAAAGTATTTTGTGTCTCTTCCTCACTTTCCTCATCTGAATAACAGGGATGATAACATTTACTTAAATATGTGATTTTTAGAAGATGAAATGATATGCTAATCTTTGTGATTGTTACAGATTAAGTAACATTAGGTATTATACTGTGATTACAGGTGCTATGTGAATGAGAATGAATTCTCACTGAGGTATATGGGAAAATTTCTTAGGAAAGTGAGCTCAAATTGGGTCTTGAAGGACGTGCGTATCTTCTGTAGACAAGTATGGGGGGGTAAGTGGCAGGGAGAGCAGGAAGAGCATTCTGGGTAAAGAAAATATGTTTAGTAGGAACATAACCAAATGCCCTTTTATTGTCACACTAAGTTATCAGCTACTAAACATGATATTAACTAAAAACAGATTGGTTTTTTTCATATAATTAGGTCCCCCCTTTATTACAAACAAAATGTATCATTTGTAGAAATATTTAGAAAATTCAGGCAAATAAAAGGAAGAAAAATGAAAAGTATTTATAATGTCACCTTCAAGATATAATTGTCATTAAATTTTTAATTGTGACAAAATATACATAACAAAATTTACCATCTTAAACATTTTTATTTATTTGTTTGTACTTACTCATTTTTTTGAGAGACAGGGTCTTGCTCTGTCACCCAGGCCGGGGTGTAGTGGCACGATCTTAGCTCATAGTTCACTGCAACCTTGAACTTCATTCAGCTAATTTTTTTAAAAAAATTTTTTGTAGAGATGGGGTCTCACTATACTGCCCAGGCTGGTCCCAAACTCCCGGCCTTAAGCAATCCTCCTGCTTTGGCCTCCCAGAGTGCTGGGATTACAAGCGTGAGCTACCATGCCAGGCCCCATCTTAGACATCTTTAAGTGTATAGTTCAGCAGCATTAAGTACATTCACATTGTTGTGCATACCATTTTTAGAATTTTTCATCTTACAAAACTGGAACTCTGTATTCATTAAAGAACTCCCCATTCCCTTCTCCCACCAACCCCTGCAACCACCAATCTACTTTCTGTATCTATGAATTTGACAATGCTAGGTACCTCCTATAAATGGAATCATACAGTATTGTTCTTTTTGTTACTGGCTTATATCACTTACCATTGATATTTCAGAAATTTTGTTACCTTTTTTTTATATGGAAATGTTTGGATCTGCCATTGTTTAACAGTTTCCCTGCAGTGGGACAGTTAAGGGCTTACATTAAAAAATCATTATATATAGCCCTGCAGTATTATCCTCATAGTAAATTGTTAGCATATTCATTGTCAGTTCTTTAGGATATATTTCTGGAAGCCCATTGGCTGGATTTTTAGGGTATGCACACATAAGGCTCTTGATAAATACTGTTACCCTTCCCTTTAGAAATACGGTAGCAACTTCGCTTCCTACCAGTGGTGTGAATGCTGGTGTCCTTCTCCCTTTTCCTTTTCTTTTCTTAATAACTTAAATTGGGACCATTTTTGATCCCTCCTCAGTCATTGCTTAAAGCCCAGCAAAGCGCAGACTTCACAATGGATTTACCAAACACCTTCCCTACTCTAGCCCAAAAGGCTAGGAATCAAACTGAGAACTTCATGCTTCAAAAAGTTTAAGGCAATTAACTTAATCCTGTTTACCCACAAAATCCCAGGCTCCTGGTTTAGGATTCTCTCCTCTTTGAAGATACAGAGAATCCTGTTATTTAGTGGCGTAAGGATATAGCTTGCATTGACTGAATCTCCCCTTGTCATTGTTCTTTAAATTAATTCCTAACAATACTGTTGTTGGGAAAACTCAGCAAAGAATTTAAGATAAAATGCCAGCTTGAGAGAAAATAATGTCTAACCCAACATATACCTACCAAAAAGAACCAGTCTACAAATAACTTCCTCAAAATTTGATGTGGGAAGGTGCTTTAATCACTTCCTTAATAAAATCAGAGTGTGAATACACTAATTATCTATGGTTAGAATTTGTATTGTGTTGTAACATAATAATATTTTCAAATACATTCAGGTACTGAATTTTCTTGGTTACATATCAAGTGCAAATTTATCACATCCTTGGAGGGTTTGCTCATTATGTCATTTCCTAAACAATCAGTCTTAGAGAGTTAGCCAAGTAAAAAAAATAATAAGCTTGAAGATCAATAAAAACATTGCTTCTAGAGATTAGATTGAATGGAGCACATTAGTGAGTGAGCTGAACAATGTAATAGATACTAACTCATTGGGAAAATACCAACTAAAACCGAAATTATGCTTAATTGATTTATGACACACGCACACACACAGACTAAAAAGAAAAAAGATTAGGAAAATATTAGAATAGTATTAGTTAATAAGCCATTTCTTTTGCAATCTATACCATGAGTTTCTGTTTTGCATGGATTTTGTTTTGGGGTTTGATAGTGCTGAGCAGTGATTCAGTGTTTAGTCATAACTGGTGATTTCTTTTCCTTTGGTTTGTGTCTGTTAGTACAACGTTATTTATGCAATTCCACTTAACTTTTTCTCCTATCTTCCTCTTTTTATTGTTTGTCATGTGAAGACAGATTCACTGGTGTCAGCACCCCCGATTTATGCTGAAAGCTGAGCATAGGCAAATCCTGGCTTAATTGTGGGGTGTGGTGATGAGAGCACGGGTGGCTGGGGATGGGAGAAGAAACTTAGGTGAGAACTTGGAGCACACATTCCCAACAACGGCAGTCTCACTCCCAATGAGGCAAAGCTTAGCTGGTGAAACTGGGGGAGGGGGAGCAAAAACACCTTACTCTTTTTATGCATAAAGCACAAATATACAGTGGATCTATGGTATTAAAATGTCATGAGGGTGATGTTTAGGGAAAAATGTCTAAAAGGCTCGGGGGGGGGGGGAACATAATAATGAAGAAACGTTAAGAGAAAGTGACTTAGAGGAAAAGCAATGGTTCTTTACAAGGCACTCAGCTGCCTAGAAATGACCAAGTTTAAGGAACTCTGTTTTTAAAAAGGGAAATATTCATTTTGAAAGGATATCTTCAATGATTGTGTTTTGGAGTGGAGGGCATAGACTAAGGTTCTCTCACTTTCTTTTCTACCCCAACCTTTCTAGGATTCCCAGCACAGAGAATGGCACAGGATAAAGTTCTGAATCAGAAATGACAGCCCGCCTGCATTTGTGAAAACCTAAATGGCTTCAAAGTGATGACCAACAGAATTGGGAAGGACAGCATATTCCTTGATGATATATTATGTGTTAGGCCTTGACAGGCTAGATGACAGTCTTGTTGATGAGACATCCTGTATGGATTCTCAAAATTACTTGAGAGGAATTGCAGAAGATAGTTTGCAAAAATGGTTGCAATTTTTCTTGCACCCATGCCCTTTGCAATGTGAGTTTTGTAGCATCTCCCATCAAGAGATGGCCCTATTTCTCCATCCCTTGAAAGCCGAGGCCTTCAGAGGCCTTTGCATGCTTTTGCTTTCCTTAGGGACCCCTGTCTCCTCTGTTAAAACAAGCCTGAATTAGCCTGTTGCAGGATGAGAGACCACGTAGAGCAGAGACGGGCTATCCCAGACGGGGCCATCCTATGCCAACCAGCACTCAGCCTGACCTGGTCAGGCCAACATAACCTGACCATGGACACGCGAGTAGGTCCATCAGAGACTAGAACTACTCAAAAAAGCCCAGCTTAAAATGCTAATTCACAAAATTGTGAATCAAATAAACGGCTGACGTTTTCAGTGACTCAGTTTCGGGGTTGTTTGTTTATTTTGCAATAGCTCACTAGTAGAGCAACTCAAATGCTGCATTAATGGGTGTGGGCAAGGACCAAAACAAACAAACAAAAAACCCAGCATGCACTGGTAAATTATACCTAAAACCCTCTCAATATCCCCAAAACCCCCAAACCTCAAAAAACCTAAAACCAAAACCAAAAAACCCCCTAGATGTAACCTGTTTTCACATAGAAAATGTGTTGGTAAATTTTAGATATCAATTTGGCTAGGCTATGGTGCCCAGGTGTTTGTTCAAATGCCAGACTAGATATTGCTGTAGAGGTCATTTTTAAGATGTGTACACCTTTAGAAAGCAGGTTACCCTCCATAATGTGGGAGGGCCCCAACCAACCAGTCGAAGGCCTTAAAAGAAAAGACTCAGGTCCCCTGAGGAGAAAGTTCTTCCTTCAGATTCAGGACCCAACGGCAGTCAGCTAATGGGAGGGTCTCTGTTCCTTGCTTCTAGGTATCGCAGGTCTTGGAGGCCCCCACGGAATGTTAGTGTTCTCTCTGTTTTAGCAGATGAGCCTTGCCCCTTGGTGTTGCTGATTCTGTCAGCGGAGGCAGAAGTGTTCCTGAGAGATTATGGCCCTGAGACAGACTTAGGGGTGTGTGTGGGTGTGTATGCGTGTGTGTGCTTGTGTGTATGTGTGTGAGTATGCACATGTTTGGCACGGGAGGCCCCTCACAAACCCTGCTGGGACACATGGCCACACCCATCAGAGGATGACACAGGCTCTCCCAGGCTCCCTGGCTCTGAAGTGGAGCACTCCACTTTGGTGTCGCATGTTCACCTAAGTTCCCCAAATGGGCTGGCAGCCCAGGGCTCGGAGAGGCTGTTTGAACACCACTGATGATGACCAAGTAGGAGGGCCAAGTCTCTAAACCTCCCTGGATCTCAGCTTTTTCTAGAAAAAGAAGAGGTTCAGAAACTAGGTGATCACATATCATGAATCTGATTTCTTTCTTCTAATAATAATATTAACATTCATTGGGCATCTACTATATATTAGGTACTTGTTCGTGGTTACTACCTCAGCTAGCGTAACCACCCTGAAGAATAGATGAGGACGTTAAGCAATAACTGGATGGCAGAACCAGATGTAAACCCAGGTCTCTGTGAGTCTCCAGGCCATAAATAGCCTTTCCACCAGACCAGACTGCTCCTTGTGAAGAAAACAATTCACACACAGAGTCCCTGCAAGGCTCTCTTTGATTCCTTTAAGATGCAATTTGTTCCTCTGGAGTTTTGACCCTTGGATGCTCCCCTAGGTGCCCCATCACTCATGTAACTCACGCCACCCCGCCTTAAGGTTCTAGTCTGTTTGCCAGTCCTAAGATTGTTCACCCCCAAATGTTTGAACTCTGTGTGCTTTTTCATTATCACCTCTCTTTCATGAGCACACTTAGGTTGGTAAACAGTGGTCCTTTCACTCCACCAGAATGGACCGCATCATAGAAATAGGCAGCATCACCTACCAGGCAAAACGCTGGCTTCCCAGAAGCCCTTCACTGTCAACGGGCAGCCATGACAGCCCCTAAACCACAGCTATTTCCTTTTAGGCCACCAGATGGGATTTGGAAATATACTAACATGTTCTCCTCCACCATAGTAGTTTTCTAAGGATTCTTCTCCCTATTTCTTTCTTATTGATAAAAGCATTTGTATTTTTCTTGGTTCTATGTCTAGTTATATTGGTTAAATACAGAACAAACAAGAATACGCTCATTCGACAAGAAAGAAAGTTTTTTGCTTGCAGCTTGATGTAATGGCTGTACAGGGGATTTAATGCAATCCCTTCATGCCATGAGGTCCTTTAAATCTTATTCTTTTAAGAACTGTCTCTTAAAATAATGCCACGTTTGGTTCTCTTTTATTCTGTTATGTTCTGCCCAATAAATACTCCACAGTTTCATTTTCTCCATGTTATTACTACTCTGTGTTAGCTGAGCCTCACACTCATGGTATCAATTTTATTTTTCCAAAATGAAATGTCAGAAGGTTAAGAGATCAAGCAATCAGTTGCTACATCCTTTTTATACCATGTATTCTTTTATTTAAGAGGCAATATTCTAGCCATCCTAAGATGAAAGCAGACTGCATTTTCTATCTTCTTCAACCCCTTTTCCCATTATTTTTTAGTTAGGGTAGCCTCATATCTACCAAGATTGAAGTAGCAGCTCTGATAGTGAAGTTAGCTAGAGGCTCTTCTGAGAGAAGATTTATGTACAATGGGAGACTCTTACTCCCCTCCCTTTCTTTTTTAAATGATGGGAAGATAGTTTTCCTGGATTTCCACATTTTGTTATCCTAGAGAGAAATAGAAATCTTGCAAACATATAAATGGATTTTCTCTAAAGCCCTATGCTTTGATTCACAAGTTGTATAATAACCCAAGACGATTATAAACTTCTTTGTAAAGAAGTAAGCTACTAAAAATTTACTTTTCCATAGCTATAGAGGAATAAGTGGTTTAATTAAATGACAACTTCAGAGTTTTTTTAAATAAAAAACACATTTAACAAAGTGGGATTTTATGGATCATATGAGATTAAAAAATAGACTGAATCTGATTCCAGAATTCAGGTTTATGTACCTCCAAAGCCAGTGCTCTTTCTTTGACACAAAACAACCACAAGATCATCCCCTCACCACCCACCAAACAAAAACATAAACAGTGGATGCAGTGTAGTAGTTTCCCTATTGATACATTGCATACTTTTCAATTCTATATGACAAATTCTATCTTATTTCATCTGGACCTGGACCTTATATTATTGACAGGTGACCCAGCAATAGGTTATATTCAGTGAGTCTGTGATTTTTCTTAGTACAAATGGTTTCTGGAATTTACAAACTGTCAGTGCGGTTATCCTGTTTTCTTTTGTCCAATGGATGGTGGATCATCTGGCTTCCTACATGAAGACTTGTAGAACTTTAAAACTTAAATGGATCTAATTTTTGGTAGATGAGGGATTCAAGGCTCAGTGAATTAAGTGGCTTGCCTAAAGTTACTCCCTTAGTCTAGTGAAAGAACTAGTAGATGGGGAAGCCCAGCCAGAAAACTGTGGAGGTCACGTGGAAGAAGACATTTCACTGTGCTGAGAGAAACATCCAAGTAACATTTAAGATGTGTTCAGAAGATGATTGAACTCAGCATGTGTGGTTCAGTTTCTGTTTATGGAGACAGGTGGATATTTCTGTCCAACATTCTTGTACAAAATCATTGTCTGCCCAGGCATCTGACCTGGATTAAAATCCTAGCTCTGTCCATGTGTGTATACCTGAAAAAAGTGAATATATCTAATTTTCCATTTTTAATCAGCAAAATAAGGATAATAATTTCTAATCCATAGGATTACAGCAAGAATAAGATGTGAAGTGTTTTGCATTATGAGTGGCCCATTGTACATCCCTACTTCTCTGGTCTTGACTGTAGCAGGAAGACTGTGTGGAAATATGCCCAATCCTATATCATTACCATAGTAAAAATAACTGAACCAAAGGGGTAATTTGAAGAGTTCAGTCAGGGAATAAAAGAATAAAGTGGGAACATCTTGAATTTAGAGAAAGTGAAGTGCTCTGCAACTTTTCCATAGCTATTCTTTGATGTAGCTTAATTTGTTTAATTAGGATAGATTTCCAATAAAAGTGTTAGACAAGTGAACAGGAAAAGAATGAACCTTTCTAATTATCATAGTATTATATAACATAAGGAAGTAGAAGCAACATTATTTTAATTGGA
The DNA here is from genome assembly GCA_008086735.1 of Cheirogaleus medius. NCBI lineage: Eukaryota > Metazoa > Chordata > Mammalia > Primates > Cheirogaleidae > Cheirogaleus > Cheirogaleus medius. The sequence continues at coordinate 9,964,433 of VBSM01002616.1, read as the reverse complement.
AGGAAGAGTATTAATAGAAACAGAAGAGAGAGGATTTGTTTAAAAATATAACAACCCCAATTCAATAACTTATAATAATATAGTGGTGGTTAAGATTACAAACTTGATATCAGACAAACGTGGGTTCCCATCCCGACTTCCTCACATGCTGTGTGACCTGGGCAGGTAGTTATCCTCTAAAACTTAGAATTTTTTATAATAGCGGTAATACACATGAGGTTGAATCACATGAAATTGCCATTTTTGTAGGTCAAAAACAGTCAAATACTGGATATTTCATATGATTCAATCTAGTTATGAGAATAAAAGATGATGTGGGCAAAGTTATTACCACAATCGCAAGCACCTTTGAAACGCTCAATAAATTGATAGTTATTGTTATGTTAATATGTTATGTTAATATGTCTAACAATTGAAAAATAAAAAAATTACATCATGGTTCTTGCACACAATGAAATAAGACAAAACATTAAAAATTATGGCTGTGAAGAATAATTAGGGATGTGAAACTATATTCATGCTAAAATACTAAATAAAAAAATGAAGATCTAATACTAAATATATAATTTTGTCCCAATTTTAAAACATATATACAAGTATATTTGTCTACTTATAAAAAAAAAAGTATGGAAGAAAATATATGGAAATGTTAAACACAATGACCTCTGGATAAATATCAGTAAATATTAATAACATATAAGACAATTAATCTTCTTTACATGACTTCTTCCCATTTTATATAAGCTTAGACTAATTTCATAATTAATAAAATATGTGCTCTTCCCTACTAACCCCCCAAATACAAAAAACACCAAGAGTTCTTGCCATCTACAGGAATAACATGCTATTTGTTAAATGCTATTTTGTTATCCAATTAAAAAATTTAAAATAAGTGGCTTAGATACTGATTTCTTTGTTTTAATTTCCTTTTGGATAGTATTTTTGTATACGTTGTATATGAAGGGCAGGTTAAAGAAAAAGCTTAAAAAATGAGACATCGTGGCAGAGTTAGAGAAAGAAAATTTAGGCTGGTAAGACCTGGGACAAAGGTATAGAATTTCAGAAAGGAGTGTGTCTTAATCCATTCAGGCTGCTATCACAAATTACCATAGTCTAGATGACTTATGAACAACAGAAATTTATATGTCACAGTTCTGGAGGCTGGGAAGTACAAGGTCAAGGTGCTGGCTAGTAAGGGCTTGCTTTCTGGTTCCCAGATGGCTGTCTTCTTATTGTGTTTGCACATGGCGGAAGGGGCCAGGGATCTTTCTGGAATCTTTCTTATAAGGGCACTAATTATGAGGGCACCACTATCAAGACCCAATCACCTCCCAAAGGCCCCACCTCCTGACACCATCACCTTGGAGTTAGAATTTCAACATATGAATTTTGGTCAGGACAAATATTCAATCCATTGAAGAGTGATAATTATTTACATATGGAATTAGCAGGCAACAAAAGAGACTTTTTTTTTTTTTGAGACAGAGTCTCACTCCGTTGCCTGGGCTAGAGTGCCATGGCGTCAGTCTAGCTCACAGCAACCTCAAACTCCTGGGCTCATGTGATCCTCCTGACTCAGCCTCCTGGGTAGCTGGGACTACAGGCACCCACCACTGTGCCCAGCTAATTTTTTCTATTTTTAGTTGTTTGGCTAAGTTCTTTCTATTTATAGTAGAGACAGGTCTTGCTCTTGCTCAGGCTAGTCTCAAACTCCTGAGCTCAAGCAATCCTCCTGCCTCGGCATCCCAGAGTGCTAGGATTATAGGCATGAGCCACCGTGCCCGGCCACAACTTTTTGACTATTTGTATATTCCTTTAGGATTTTCCTTTTCCATTTTTATGTAGCCTCTCTACAATTGTGTCTTTGAGAGTGCCTTATAGGTGAGCCTATGCACACATCCTGAAGGATACCATTTCAGGAAACTCCTTTGGATGTGGCTTCCAATAGGCATGTCTTAAACCAAAATCTGCCTTCTCACAGGTTATCATGTAAAACAGTAGATTATGCTTTATGTGTAATTATAGCTGTGCTTCCTGCCTAATACTGTTGTAGGCAGAGATCTGAAAAATTTTCCCTTTCACTTCTTATGGAAATACAGACACTAAGTACAGAATTGATTTTTAGAAAAGAATATGTACCAATATTGTGAATACACTTTACTCTCAGAGGAAGTATTTTCAGCCCTAACCTTTTCCAAGCAAAATCAGACCTTCTAGAGAGACTGTTAATTATTAGAGAAAGCACTGCATAGCTGGTCAGAACACCTAAGTTCTTGCCCACTAGGATCCATGAGACAAATGAAAAGACAAATGATGTAAACTCACTTAGCCTGAATTTCCTTTCCTGTAAAGTAAGGGGTTTGGATTTGGCTAGAAGTTCTTGACTCTGGGTACAAGATATATAACAGAGGTTTTATAAATGCTGTCTGACCCAATCTCCCAAAATTCTGACTTAATTGGTCTGGGTAATCTCTTCAGTTGATTAAACCTGGGCAGGTTTAAGAACCACTGGGTCAGGTGACTTCTGAGCTATCTCTAGCTCTCAGATTCTATGATATAGTGGTTCTATTTTTCCTTCCGGGAGCAACCCAGAGATGTGGTATATTATTCAACCTCTTCCTTCCCTCCTCTCTTAGTTAATTTTCTGGCCTGGGCTCAGGGTAGTGATTTTCAAATTTTTGTGGTGACTAGTCAATAGCTGGTTAAAATGCATATTCCTAGGTCCCACCCAATGAAATTCTGATGCAGTAGACCTGGACATTGCTCAGTAATCTGCATTTTCCAAAGTATCCATATGATCCTGGGGCCATTGGTTGGGACCCATATTTTGAGAAACACTCTCAAAGATATAATTTGTAGCCTAAAGGATGGGATTTTGCCTGGGGAATCTCTGGGATGCTGGTTCACTCTGGAATACAACTTCTGGCTAAACTGAGAAGTGGGTTCAGTGACTCTAGGCCCTGAGCCTCATAACTCTGAGCTTCCCTCTTCATTTGAGCTTCAGTCAGGTTGCTTAGGATGCTTTCATCAAAGCTGCCAAGAATAGGTAATAATGAGAGGACTAGAATCCAGAATAAACAATTTCCACAAACAAATAGACACATAAAAAACTAAAATGGAAAACGAGGCAAAGGATATGAACAGGTGACTGAGAAGAACAAACCTAATGATGAATACGGTTCACTGTATCAGGGACATAAGTATTAAGAAAAGAATAAGATACTATTTTTCACCAAATTGTCACACACTTAAAGTTTGATAGTATCAAGTGATTACCAGGGAAACTGGTACCATGATACACTCATGGGATAATATAAACTGGATGAGCCTGTTTAGAAGGCAATTTGAAGGTAACTATTAAATATGTTCTTATCTGATCATGCTAAAAATGTAATCTTACTTCTCAGTATTAACCTGAGAAATACTGGAACATAAACAAACAAAATGTATGTTAAAGAATGATTTTCAAATATAAAAATGAAAACCACCTATATGTCCCTAAAAGAGCAAGTATCTAACTAAATTGTGATATTAGTAAATATTACACAACAATTAGAAGAAATGAGGCAGATCTATAGCAACTAACTTGGGGAAATTTCCAAAACTTATTGCTGGGTGAAAAACCAAGTTACAGAATGATATTCGCTATGGGAACTTGTCTCCAAGGTGGCACCATCGATTCCTTCCTTCAGTTCCCACATCCCATTTCCCACATCAAGAGGTTGAGTCCATTCCTGTCCTTCCCTTGAATCTGGGATGGTTTTAATGACTTTCTGGACCAGTAGAATGTAGCAGAAGTGATTCTGGGACTCCTGAGCTAGGTCTTAAGGAGCTTTGCAGTTTCCACCTGGGCCTCTTGGAACACGTTATTACAACTCTTGCTCTGGGTGGGAAGGGGAGGAAGTTGTTTGCTTCATAAGAAGTTCAGTTGTCCTGAGAATGTCATGTGGACAGAAGGAGATGCTAGCTACCCCTGGCCATCCCAGCCATTGCAGTCATCCCAGCCCAGGCACGAGGCATGGGAGTGAAGCTGCCACCTTGGACATTACAGTCCCAGCAGATGCCATGCAGAGAAGAACAAAGGTCCTGGACATAGAGTCCCAGTCAGTCCACTTCAGCCACCCCCAGCCTTGTGAGCTGCCCCAGCTGAGGCCCCACACATTGTGAAGCAGAGGTGAACCATCCCTGCTGTGCCCTGCCCTAATTTTTGACCCCCAAAATTGTGAGCATAATAAATGTTGGTTGTTTTTATATCAGTAAGTTTTTGTATGGTTTGTTATGCACCAGCAGATAAATAGAACACTCACAATGATATCATTGTGCATTAGAAAATATACAAAACAATACCAGATACTTTCTGTGTTTGCGTATGCGTATACCTATGATCTGGAAGGACAAACACTCAAGTGATAACAATATTGACCTTTGAGTCAGAGAGGAAGCCAAGCAGCATTGGACATGGTGGTCTTTGAAAGGGACTTTAACTTCATGTAGAGTCAGGATCCATCAGGAAAACAGACACTACTATGTTGATTCAAGTAGGAAGGGTTTGAATTCAGGTAACGAGGTGTTTACAAAAAGGTCAGGAGTAGCAAAGGTAAGGGAAAGCTGACACTAGTGCTCAGGTGTGCCACTAACTTTCAGAGAGACAGGAAGTTGCAGAAATTGCAGGAAAGAACCTGGGATGGTCCCCTCTGTCTGGAGGCTGCTACAAAGCCTCAGACCACACATCTGCCCACACTGCCTGGAAGTGAGGGTCTGGGTTCTGTCTCCTTTCTGCTTTCAAACCTTGGCTGAGTGCCTCCTATTGATGAAATTTAACCCATACGTTGTGGAGGTTCAGGGGGTACTTTTAGAGCAGGGTGGGAGTCCACAGAAGCAGGGCTCGCAGTCACTGTTTCATTTCTTTCTTCCTTAGTTTGTAGTATGTTGTGACACATGACAGATTATGTGTTGCCAAGTGCAGGGGACGTATGTATGATTTTATCTAGTTTAACAAAAATAACCTTCCACAATGGGCCAGTGGCTTAAAAGGGATTCCTACAAAGAAACTGATACTAATAGTGCAAGCATAAGTGATCTATAAGAAAATGGTAGCACTGACATTTTTGATTAGTGTGAACTGTTTTCACATTATTAGATTCAATACAATGACAATTTAATCTTATGTAGTATTAACAAAATGTAAAATTATTAAACACACACTATTTGAAACACAGATACACATATTACAACATGTTTTTGTGGGGTTACTTTTCCAACTACTGTACCCATTAAAACCAAGTATCCAAATAAATTCAACAAAGACTCAGACCTTTAAATTACAGTAAACTGAGAAAAAAATGATGTGAAAACAAAAAGGTGTTTTTGTACTGTAGGGACCACAGGGAAATTTCCCCCTTGGCCCTCTGAAGATTTGCTGAAATATCAACTGCAATGGGCAGATTAATTGCAGAAAGGGCATACAAATTTATTTAACATGATCAAGGGAGCCTTCTGAATGAAGTTCAGGGAAAAATAGAGAAGTAAGGCACTGGATTCCTGCCTCAAAGGAGCTTACGACATTATTGTCATTGGAGAGAAAGACATAAATGAGCACAGGTGTGATGTAAAGATACAGTTTGTGTGTAGTCTAGAGAAGGTAAATATATTGAAGGCTATGGGTTATGAACTAGACTTGGAACCTTAGGCTAGTTACATACTGCTGTGCATTGCTTTTCTAGTCTGTAAAACTGAGATATTAATACTCCTACATACCTCAAAAATTATTGTGAAGTTAAAATAATTAAAAGTTGAGAACTTAATATAATGTATACAAAGAACAGAAATTATATTTTACCTTAGAAATCTATAGTCTTTTAAAAGCTTTAGTTTGAATTTTTCTTTTGCTTTTTTTCTTGCAAATGGAAATGAGATGGTTGGATCCCTGTTTTAAATCCAGGCTTACTCTATAGGAATTTTTGCAGAGCCTTTAAGTTATCAATATATAAGATGGGGTGGTAGTGGGAGAATTCTTCTGCCCATGAGCCAAGCACACTTTAGGTTTCTTTGGAGACTGTTATTTCTTTTACTTTTTTAAAGATTGAGGAAAAACTCCCTAATACTGCATGTTAAAAAATTGATAATTATTTCAGGCGAGGTGTGGTAGCTCACACTTGTAATCCTAGCACTTTGGGAAGCCAAGGTGGGAGGATCACTTGAAGCCAGGAGTTCCAGACCAGCCTGGGCAACATAGTGAGACACTGTCTCTACAAAAAATTTTTAAAAATTAGCCGGTTGTGGTGGCACATGCCTGCGAGTCCAGCTGCTCAGGAGGATGAGGCAATATGATTGCTTGAGCCCAGGAGTTTGAAGCTGCAACGAGCTATGATCATGCCACCGCACTCTAGCCTGGGCAACAAAGTGAGGACCTGTTTCCAAAAAAAGGTAAAATATAAATAAATAAATAAAGATTTCAAAAGGAAAATGCTAAATAAGCAAGGGTTTACTGACCTCTGATGGCCAGACTTAAAACTGCTACTTTTACCGTGCTGCATACAATGACAATGTAAAGCTCTCTCCAGAAACTGCCAAGTTTATGTTGGTTGTAAGGCAGTCACAGGCCTAGAAGAGAGATACCACAAGATATCCACTAGTCAACATTTATTTTCTCAAGAAGAATTTTGTTTACTAATAGTTCTGCCTAGTCTGAGGCTTTGTTAAATCCATGATAGTGTATTTGAAAACTCCTCAGTGTAGAAGTCAGAGAAATAGAAGTGTGTGTCACTTTAATACACGCCCTAGGAGTAATTGGTTAACATTTGAAGTATCCTAATCAGAAATCCAAACTCCATAAGTAGCTAATTAGCATTTGAAAGAATTCAGGAATCCATGCTAGAAATGGCTGACTGCTGCATTTCAAATATTGCTATTTAAATCTGCAATAGAGTTTGTTAATTAGCATAAGTGATATTTAAAACAATATTTCTTTGGAGGGTTGATGGTGTCTGAAATATATAGTTGGCTAGAAATATTGTATAGGGATCTTAACTCTTGTGTGAATGAGGTATGAGCATTTGGCAAGAAATGTTTATACATGGAGCGGAATTAAGTCTAAGTCTTGCTTTCATTGTAGTGTGTCTGGTAGCAAGCTGACGAGGGAGGAGATCTATAGCTCTCACCTGCTTCTGATTTTTGGAGGCATTGAGAGGTCACGTCGGCTTAGATCGATGTGTGACAAACCATCCATCATATTCCTAATACTTTACAGAAGAAATGATTACAAAGCTGATTGGTAACATTTGCCTATGTTATGTACCATAATTTGTCAGGATAGTCCTCCTAATTTTTACCCCAAATCATATCTGTTATTACTGATGTATGGTTCCATTAAATATAGATATGAAGAGAAATGAACTATCTCCAGCCAATATTATATTTTTCTAATAGAGTTAGCTTAAAAAGTATATCCATGGTCAATGACACTTGATTTAGTTAGTAGTTAAGAAGATGGCATTGTCCTCTCCATGGCTAAATATTACTGGGAAGTTGCTTAGGTGTCCGAGTGGACACTTTTGGTATCATTTTGTGTACAAGGAGCTTGTCCTATGCTAGCGCCACTGTTCTGTCAATTTACTAGAAGAAGGGGAATAGGCAATAATGAAGTTGAGAGGTTTTTTTTTGGAGACAGAGTCTCACTCTGTTGCCCCAGCTAGAGTGCCATGGCGTCAGCCTAGCTCACAGCAACCTCAAACTCCTGGGCTCAAGCCATTCTTCTGCCTCAGCCTCCTGAGTAGCTGATACTACAGGCATGCACCACCATGCCCGGCTAATTTTTTCTATATAGTTTTAGTTGTCCAGCTAATTTCTTTCTATTTTTAGTAGAGACGGGATCTCACTCTTGCTCAGGTTGGTTTCGAACTCCTGACCTTGAGCGATCCACCCGCCTTGGCCTCCCAGAGTGCTAGGATTACAGGCATGAGCCACCGCGCCCGGCCGAGAGTTATTTTCAACAATTTTTGTTTCATATAAATAAGTATATACTTAAAATCTATTTATACCATCTCTCCAAAAAATGAGCTTGTACTGCTTTGAAACCTGCCTCCACTATTCAAAAGTGGACCTTCAAGGCCCCAGAAGACCGGGCTCCAGGGTATCTCTCAACCTCACCTGCACTCCTTTCTCCTCGTCTCCTTTTCTCTGCTGCTCCCTGCTGCTACCCCGGAATTCTCAGCATACCCCCTCAGGGCCTGGCTGCGCCCATTGCCTGGAGTATTCTCCCTTCTCATCTAAAGCTCCCTCCTGTTCTTCATCCAACTCTTTGCTCATATGTCACTCGAACAGGCCTCCCCCGATGACATCATCTAAACTAGTAGCCTCCACCACTGCCAACTCCCTCATCTACTTCATTTTCTTCATAGCACTTACCCTTCATATTACGTATTTGTTTGTTTTTTGTCTGTCTCTCTCACTGGAAAGTAAGATCTATGAAGGCAGAGAATTTGTCTCATCCTACTGTTGTGCCTAGCTTGGAGAAAGTGATCAATAAGTAGTTATTGAATAAACAAATAACTCTTTCAACATCAATAATCATATATCCATATTACCATTAACTTTTAAAAATTATAAAATAAAACACAAATGCTAAAAATTATATAGAACACATGTATAGCTTGATTAATTATTATAAAGTAAACACCCTTATAACTACCACCTCTGGTCAAGACATCACTTTCCTATCCATTCATTCAGCTCTTCCAGGTGCTTCATTCTAATCACAACTCTCTTTTTCCCCGTGAAAGCAACCACTACCCTGATTTTTATAGTTTCTTTAGAGTTTTAGCACCCAATTGTGTAACTCTAGGTGCTTTAGTTTTGTCTTGCCCATTTTTTTTGGTTTGATTGTTTTTAAATTTTCTTCTAACCTATATATTCATCTTCTATTCCTTTCTTTTTTCTTATAATTTATCTGATGAAGAACTTGAACCATTTAATCTGTAGAGTTTCCTACACACTAAATTTTGCTGATTGCATAGTCAATTTAGTTGAGAGCCCCATAGAGTATAATTTTCAATCAATCAACTATACAGTATCTTCTAACCACTCCCAATTGTTCAATCAGCCACATCCAATATAACAGAATCTTCATGGAAAGTGTAATCATACAGGAATATTTGGCCAGATCTAATGCTCTCTTTTTTTTAGAGGTCTTAGAATTCATTTCCACTTATGGTTTCTGCAAATTTATATATTAGCACAATATTGCAATTGGTTTGGTCTTATCCTCTGGGATCAGTCTCTATGCTTTTCCCCTTAAAGCATGATATTGGACACTGACTTTATTTATAAGGCTGAGGGCAATAGTGTGCTAGTAAATCAGCTCTCTGAAAAACCTGATTTGAAAGCATTTGCCAGTTCCATGGTATAAGTACCCTCATCATGGCCATTTTCAACCTACCCGGCTGAAGTCTCTTAACAAGGAGTTGGAAGGAGATATGCACAATTGGCTCACAGGAGCTGGTAGGAGCGGCTCTAGCACAGCATTGCCTGGGAAAATAAGAGGGCTGAAAGGAGAGAGGCACGAGAACAGACACCCTCTTGAAAATTAGCTTGCTACTAAGTCACCAGCAGTCCTTACAATGTCCTCGAGCAACTGCTGCCAAGAAAAAAGACCACTCTGTTGCTATGGAAGGTAGGCTGGTCCCAACAATTCCCACCTCCTGATATTCACACCCTCTCCTTGTGTGTGGGCTGGGCCTAGTGACTCACTTATAATAAATCACATACAGAAAAGTAATGAAATGTCACTGTTGAGATTAGGTTAAGAATATATTATAATTGCCATCTTGGGCATCCTCTTTTGCTCTTTTGCTTGCTCTGAGGGAAGCCAACTGCCATGTTGTGAGATCCCTTTGGGAGAGACCCATGTGGCAAGAAGCTGATGTCTGGCCAACAGCCAGCGAGGACCTGGGTCCTGCAAACTGCCATGTGAATGAGTTTGGAAGTGGATCCTGTATCACTTGAAATTTGACATAACTACAGTCCCAGCTATGACCTGATCACCATCTTGGGAGAGACCCTGAGTCGGAAGCAATCTGGGCCCAGATTCCTGACCCTGGGAAATTATGAGATAATAAATGCTTATTGTTTTAAGCCACTAAGTTTTAGGGTAATTTGTTATGCAGCAATAAATAACTAAAGCAACTGCCGAAGGAGACTTAGCAAATTTGGGGAGTTCGAAGTTCATTCATCTAAATCCATCCATTGAGCCTACGCCAGTTCTTAAGCTTCAGTCTTTCTGATCAGTCTCTTATATTTCACATAAAGAGCCTGATGAGCCTCCAAATTAAACTAAAATTGAAATTCTGTACTCTTCAGGGTCATATTCTGATTGATTTGCAGGTACATGAGCCCTATGGTTTAAGGATGTAAGAGGTATGTTCAGACCAAAGGAGATCCTTGGTTTTCTGACCATGTTTTAACATAAAAATTAAAAGCCTTAGCTTGTCATTTCTTTCTAAGCTCTTTAGGACAGTTGTTGCAATACTCATTCCCGCTTTAACTGCCAGGCAATCTGGTACAGTCATGCTGGCCCTAGGCACAGCATCCTAAGAAACCACAGGTGATACAATTTAAGCAACCATTTTGTAACTACATGAACTACAGATGTCTCATTTTTCACAGTATACAGACAATATCTGTCTTCAAATACAGGCAGATCAGACAATTAATTCCACATTTCTATCCTTAAGAGTCTATTCCTGGTTTCTGGTAAGCCCTCAGTGTTTAGTGCAGGAAACAGGAATTACTCTAGGTATTTACAGCAGGAATAAGGTGCTTCAAAATCCTTGGAAGGACCGAGGGAATGGAAGCCAGAAGGTGTCCCTGGAACTACTGAGTTCAAGACCAGTGTGGGCTTAACTGATTGCTTAACTTACTCATTCCAATATGTAAAACATATTGAGTGAGAACCTATTAAGATCCAGGTACTATTCTAGAGGGATGTATTAGTGAATACAACTGGAAAGGCCTGTAATCTCATGGAGATTATATTATAAATGGGGCTATAACTTCTTTATAAGTTGATGTGAAATTAAAGAACGGAGGGTTGGGGGGTGTTCCTTGACACTGGGTAGTTGAGAAGGTCTCTTATAAGAGGGTGACATTTGATCTAATTCTGATCAAGAAGAAATAGCCAGCCACATTAACATTTACTGGAAGGGCATTCCAGGCAAACAGAGCATTTAGTGCAAAAGCTAATATAAAGTAGGAATGAGCTTGCCGTATTACAGAACAGAATGGAAGTGAAAATGCCTCTCAGTAAGCAAGGATCTTGGGAAATGACAGGAGGGAAAGTCAAGAGTTTGGCAAAGGACATGACATATAGGATTTGGAAGGCCATTTTAAAGTGGTTGGATTTTCTTAGTGGGCACACTGGAGGGTTTTAATAAGGGGAATGACATGATCTGATTAATCTTTAATGGAAATCACTCTGGCTCACTTGAAATCATGTTATTTTTAAAGTACCTGCATTTATACTTGCTCTAGTTGCTTAAAGAATAACTTACTCTAGCCACTATGGTTTAAATAGTGATATGTAAGTGTGTTATTTTCTTTTATGACGACAATTCTGACACACTTCCTGCTTTTACACTTATATGTGTACTATAGTTTTGCTTACATTTCCAAAATTGTGTTTGCTTTGTACAACGTTTTATAATGGCTCTTGGGAAAAAACACTCTCTTTTGCTGACACATGGTGTTGGAATTTAGGACTGAAGACTATGGTAGTTAATTGCCTAAGATTTCTGACAAATGCTTAAGAAAAATTTCGGTGAAACTGCAAAGATTTGGGATTTCTATTTAGCATCTGTTATCTAAATTTAGAGAAAGCTGAGAAAACCCTCAAGGTGACTTTATGATAAACCTTACCAAATGCCTTCAGAACTTTTGATAATTCATCATTAATAAACATAACTTATTAGTTATATTTGAAAATCAGTTTCTCAGTTATTGGTTTCCCTTCTAATTACACATATGTGCATACAATTTTAACCAATTTGACTCACTACTTCAGTGTCAATATTTTTGGTTTTTCCAATGTCTTATCACAATGTAATTTATATCCTTGACAAATATTTTTGAGTATGTGTTGCTGTATTCCAGGCACTTTGCTGAAAACAAGACAAGGTCCCTCAGGAAGCTTACAGTCTAATGGGAAGAATAGATCTTAAGTAGTTACACAAGTTATTAATTAACTATAATTTATGATAAGTTATTTGAAGGCAAATGATAGGGTACTGTTGTGCATTGAGGAACCTGATCTGGTCCCAGGGCTTCTCCAAGGAAGAGACATTCACCCTCAGACTTGAAGGAGACTTCCTGGCCTTGTGAAGGGGGTATGGAGACTCGTCTAAGCAGAGGACACCTGGCATGTGAGAAGTCAAAGGCAGCAAAAATATAAAGCTTTCAAAAGGCTGAATGAAGACTGGGTATTGGTGCAAGGCAGTGTGAATTTTTTGATGTCCTTTAGGAGCAGAAAGACTATTTCTGGCATTTATTTAAAAATTGGTATACAATTTGCTAAATTTAACATTCAACCATTCAGTTTTTCTGATGATTTTAAGATCAACTTAAAAATCTTATTATACTTACAAATCTAATAAGTTGAAACTATTATTTTAGAGAAACTTTTAAGTAATTTAAATAAATACCCCAAATCATTGATCTGCAGTTATGAATTTTATTCATTTCATGTTGTTCTGTAAGTTACAAAACTGCTTACCTCCACAATGAAAACCTGCTGAATGTTTTAACTATTTCCTGACAGATTAAACTTACAGGTAAGGTGAATCTCAAATTCTCCTTAAATTTTCAAAACCTTGTAAAACTTAGCCTAATTGTCAGCCATCGTTCAACTAAAAATATAAGTCTAAAATCAATTATTCAACCATATATTTTATACAGAAATAAGAGTTTGCTCCTCATTTTCTTCCTTGCTCTGTGCTTGAGGAAGTCATGCTGGGAGGACGCTGTGAAGTGAGGGGACAAGTTGTCAGGGAGCTGGGACAGAGGGAAGAGACTGGGGCTACCGCAGGGCAGCTCCACGGCCAGGTCGTCTCATTCTTTTGTGGCAGGGGGAATTTTTCAGGGGGCTGGAGCCCTACATGGGGAGGCAGGAAAAAGAGCAAGGAAAAAAAGCAATATTTTTGAGAAGTCAAGCACTGTAGATAGATTTTATAATTTAATCTGTGCAACAACCTTGTGAATTGTACACTAATATTGTCCCCATTTTCCACAGAAGACTTCTGAGGCAGATGCAATTCAAGTAAATTGTCCAAGGTCATTTGATAGCAAGTGTAGGATCCAGGCTTAAAACTCAAGCAATCTGAGTCTAGGGCCCTCACTTTCTGTCATGCCTCCACGTGTAACCTCATATGTGTGAGAGCTGGAGAAACTGAGGTGTGACACTCCTTAGGTGCAGTTTGTTTGCTCTAACACAGTTCACAGGGCCGGACATCCCCCGTGTCGCACTGGAGCTCTGGGGCAGAGTCCACAGTATTCCCAGAAAACTGCACACATGTGTTCACTGTAAGCACCGCCCAGGGTATTATAATATCCTGTGGCCAGTTAATCATTTTTAAAGACATGTTCTTCAGGGAATAAGCGTTACACCAAGGCATGCTTTAGTACAACAACAAAAAACATGTTTAGCATCTGTGTTTGTTTGTTTTTTTTACTATGAAGTTAGAGAAACAAGCACAACTTCCCCATCCTCAAATCGTTCCAAGAGGCAAGATATCTGTGGATTAGGATATAGATAGCAGAGAATGGAGCGACCTTTTAAATTAATACAATGAGATGTGGGAGAAAAATGAGGCAGTTATTCTATTTTTGTAAGTGGTGCTACCTTCCTAAAGAAGGCCAAAGCAAAAATATACCCAATAAAACTTAATTTATATTTTCTCTTTCTTCTGAAGAATTAAAATGGCTTCATAATTAGGTTACTCATCACATATTCCTTTAAAATAAACTTATCTATTCATTTGCTTTTTAGGTCAGTAAATACTTTTCAGTGCTTGTGATCTGTGTGTTGAGAATCACAGTGCCAGGTGCCGTCGGCATAAAAATGAAAAGACACCCTCATGGTCTACTGGCTTAGAGAACTCTCCTAAGAAGAAAGAGGTGAAAAAAGGCAGGTAAAATACGTTAAGAACAGTGTTACTGATTGGCACTGGATTGAATTACTGAAGCTCATCTCTAGGGGTGGGAATAAGAGCACCTAAGGAGTAAGAAAAATGGTTCTTGAGGCTAGAACTCCTTTTCTGAATGCTCCAGCATGCACAGTGTTAAGTTAGCCAAGCAAAGGAGAGGCATGGGGTAGGTTGGTGCATCTGTCCACACACAATCCATGGGGACAGCTGGAGCAAAGGAGAGGGGAAAAACATCTCAGTATGTGGGTGCCCTGAGCAATCTAGAGTCACGGGAATTCAGGCTGGGAAGAATCCAGCCAGAATGGCAGCCAGGGGCTGGCTGCTGGGAGGTGGTGTAATGTCTACAACGCTGGACCCTGCAGACTGGAGCCAGAGGGAGGCAATGTTTTCACCGCTTTGGGGAGGTGTACAGAGTTTTCCACAAAGTTAAATTTATTCAATGGAAGAAATGGGCCATTTTTCTGAGATTACAGTACTGTATATTATGTGGGTATAGTTTTAAATTATCTTTCTTTTATGGCAGGATTAGGATAGAAGATAGCATATTAAAAATTCCTTAGCAAAATGGAAACTTGGCATCTTTCTAAAAGTTTCTAATATTTTAAAAAATTATCCTAGTCTGTAAAATAAAGAGCCTGTGAGCTACTGCTGGAGATAAGGGAGCTGTTGAAAGGATCTAGCCATGGGATGTCATTGTTGGATTTATACTTTAAACAGATAGCTTCCTCAGCTGTGTGAAGAGTGCCTCTGAGAGAGACAAGACCAGGGGCAGGAAGACCGTTGACGAGATGAATGCTCAAATCTAGGGGAGAGAGGATGATGATCTGTCATAGGGCTGGGGCAGTAGGGATGATAGGGAGTGGGCGACAGGTTCGCAAATATATTTAAAAGATAGAATCAGCAGGACTTGGTGATTGGGTACAAGAGTGAGGGAGAGGGCTGAACATCACCATTCCCTTCTGTACCACAACACAGTGGCAGAGTGAGTCTCTTCATGTTCATCAGTGGCTGAGGCTACTTGGGGCAGATATAGTTACTTGCTCCTGTCTGTCGCTGTCCAGTACAATTGGCCAAAAGATGGAGGGAGACGGCAGAGTTATCTTCACGTAAGACCAGTTGAATTTCAGGCTCATAGGAAGGACATGATAAAAGCCCAGCAATGGAGCAGGACAGATGAGATTCATGTGTGCAATGCTCGACCTGGTTCTTTACACAATCAGTGCAAGTGCTCACACCTTATCCCTTCTCCTCACTTCTTTTTTGGCATCCCTGCCCTCTTAACTCCTACAAGGAATTGAAAATAGTCATCAGCTCTGGCCAATGACATAGCTTAGATGGGTCTTGGTTGCAAGGGCAACCATAAACCTTTTGCTACCTTAGAGAAAACTGGTTTAACTGTGTGTTTGATTGGAACAACTTGTGAAACCACATTGTTTTTACTACTGAGGCACAAACCATGCCCTAAAGAGTAGTTGAGTGCTCTCTGGAAAAAGAAATTTCCTGCATATACACATGTTGAGTTAGTCAAAGAACTAGAGATCAAATTGCAGGTCTTCTGACCATAGATTATGCTCAGTAGAAAGTAGTATTACAAGCTAAAACACGGAAGCCGTCTAATTAGCAACTGGTAAAGTACACAACAGAGTTCTCAGAGGACTGTTGGGAAAAGACTTGTTGAATGATAATAAAACAATACGAGGCCACGTCCCTTGAGTTTTGCTTTTACTTGACCCTGGGAGCAAAGTATGCTTGAAATGTGGAAAATAGTCAGAAATGGAATTGAAGTTTGGAAGGCTGCATCCCATGGTATTACAGCAGGAAATTAACTTTGGTAGGAATTACAGCATGGAAATAAAGAGGCGGAATTGTGTTATCCTCTCTGAGAAAACTCCATTTTATTACCTTCAAGTGTTCATGCTGCTATGAGGTTATGTGTGATAAGTGACTTTTGGTTACATTTTCTTTCAGAAAGTAAATAGTGGCTTTAATGGAAATTAGTTGATGAAAGTTCATGAAACAGCAAATTCATCAGAGGTATATTGAGCACCCACACTCTGTGAGAGATTCTATGCTCTGTGAGAGTGGACAATTTTTTGTTGCTTAGGCAGCACCAATTCTTTTTCTTCCACCTTCTAATAGTACCCAGACTTCTCTTTGGGAAACCACTGTCCTCTCTACTGTGTAGTAGCCCTGAAGTCTTGGTGGAATTGGCCCCACCTCTGGCTGCTTATCTCTATCTACTACGGTAATTCCATCTTCCATGTCACAAAGACTGGTTGAGGGAACTCAAGTCTAAGCCAATCGCTGCATGATATTACCCTGACCACATGGGTAGCTCAGTCTGTGTGAAGCTCCAGGGCTCTTCCTGGATGTGAACAAGGAAGGATGCAGTTCTGGCTGCTGCAGGCAGCTGCCTTGTGATCATGAGAGCAGCCAGCCTGAAGACCAAGCCAATAAGAGGAGGACAGGAGAGCCAAGAGACCGGCAGAAAAATGGCGCCACAGTTATGATCAAGTCAGGTCCACGCCTGCCTTCCCTGTGAACTTCCCAGGTACATGATCCACTAAATCCTCGTTATTGTTTGCCAGTTTGTTTTTTGGGTGGTTAGTTGTTTGGTTGTTTGTTTGCTGATAAAGGGGTATAAAAGGAAGTATAAAGCTTGGTTCTATGCCCTTACATTTACTCATGAAATATTAACTTTGGTTCTCTATCCTTAAGCATAATTGTGGAATGATTGGGTTTCCTTCTTCACCCTTTTCTGGTAGGCAATATTAGCAAGAGAAATATATATATTTTAATTTGTAGATATTTTATTCTGAAAAATCTGACATTCTCCCTCAGGGTTTATTGAGGGGAAAACAAAATGGCACCCAGTGACTGAGAGAGCAAGGAGAAAGACCGTGGGACGGTGGGCAGGACATGGAGGGAGAATGGCTGGAACTTCCCCCGATTCCTTCCCAAAGCACAGTCCTGTTGCAAGGCTTCCACTGGCTGTCAAGACATCATTTTCTGTCCATGCAGTAAGAGGTTGGTGCTTGAGTTTAAGACTCTCCCATCAGTGTGATTCAGACTAGTATAAAGATATCTGAGTGAGTGATGGAGTGGCTTTGCCAGGGACTTTGTGCATAAATGACTGAGGGTCTCCTGGGGAGATCTCATTCTCTGGGAGGTCCAGGAGACAAGCTTAACCACTTCGGTACGAGTGTCGACTATAGTTGACAGCCACAGATGAACGCGCACAGCCGAGCGTGGACTTTAGCCGACAGCCAAAAGCTTTTACTTTTACAGCTTTTATCTCTGCAGTTGCACTGTGTACGTTCAGCTAATAAGTTACTACGAATCTGTGACCTTTTAACAAGTCCTTAGTAGGAGTTATTATAGTTATTTTCCTAAAGCTGCCTGTAAAGTAAAACAAGCTTCCAGTGCTTTAAAGCTTTCCTCATCACACAAGAGCAAAACGGATTCGTCGTCAATGCACAGCACAAACTATCGTGCGGACTATGAGTGCCGGTTGTGGGCAAAGTTTCGTGGCCGGTGAGTGTGGTACCGAAGTGGTTAAGACTGACGATGAAATGTGTCTGGCTTTAGATACCTCAGATAAGAGCTGAAGCTCCACTTCTTCCTCCTGCTCACCTGACTTGGGACCAGTGTTCGTCCTTCCGTCTGGAGTAGTCAGTAGAAGCCAGAGTGCATGGAAAGATTGGCGAGTCCAGGAGAGACCTGAGAAAGCAGAAAGGCCTGGAACCGAATTCTTTTATTCTAACAGAAAGATGTTGTTCTGTAAGAGATGACAGCAGCAGGGCGCAATGAGGACTGTGGCAGGAAACCCTGAGGAGGGACTTAGGCAGCAAGGCACCATCCAGGAGGAAAGACCCTTGAGTGGGGATTAGAAAGCAGTGGCCACTGTTCCACAAACGTCCACTGTCACCAACTCACCCCATGGTAAGGTGCCAGTCAGGGGGAAATACCACTCAGCAGGTGACCACCAAGGCCAAGAGAACAGAAGGCAACTCTCCTGGTTTCCGCTACTGCCACTGTCACTCACTAAAGCCGGGGTGGCAAAATACGTTGTATTTAAGATGGAAAAGAAGAGGCTTGCTAGTGGGTTTAAATTCAACAGTGACCATCCCACAGCTATTTAATATCCCAACAAGATGCAAGAGAAGAGCACTGTTGCTCATCAGGAGTTTGAAGGCCAAGGCAGGAGGCTTGCTTGAAGCCAGGAGTTCGAGGCTGCAGTGCACTGTGATTGCACCTGTGAACAGCCGCTGCACTCTAGCCTGGGTAACATAAGGAGACCTCATCTCCAAACAATCAAAGCTCAGGAATTATTCCTTTAGCCTGAAAATTTCAAACGTAGCTGATAACAATTTCCCACCATAGCCATTAAAACTCAGTAATACATGCTTGAAATGTCAAATTTTAAATAATGAAACTTCCTGGTGAGCTTTTTAACCTCATTTAACTGATAAATGTACTCCCAGGTAACTAAATATACTGACCAATTACAAAAGCCAATTAAAGGCAGCTGCCTAAAATGATTATTTTTGCTTTAGAGTACTATATTAGGTCATTCTCTTTGACAGAAATTAGATGCAGAACCAGTTTTTCATGGAGATAAATTCATGACAGCTCTCCTACACATCCCTGCCTTAGTTTTAATCCCATTTTGCTACTAACTCACTTTGTAACCTGTGGAGGAATGCAACTTCATAATGTATTTAGATTTAGAAACTGTCAGATAGGTTTTTATCTCCTTTAAGCTTGTCAAAAACAGCTGCAGTATGGAGATATCAATTATAACAACTACTGCAACCATCACAAGTTAAACCAAGATATTATAGCCAGCATGGGGCAGTGAATATAATTCAAGGCAGGATGGGGAAAAAAAGAAAGGAATTCCAATAAATTCAATTTTAGTAGTAAGAGATCTGAAATGATTTACAGTAGATATAACATAAAATATTACTAACTTCTAGCCATGTTCTATGGCATTTTATAATTATTAAAACTATGTTTTATAAAACCTGATGTTCATGGATACAGAGAAATTAAGATTTGTGCTTTTAAACATATTAGAATATATGGCGAATAAATCTGAGAGTTCTCCTCTCTTTAGACCATGGGTGAGAGAACACAGAATATTTAGAAAATAGCAGTCTGACTTGAGACCTTGGTCTTGACCTTCATAAATCCAGCTGATGACCTTTTTAACCCCCGCCAAGGCATTTTAAACATTTCAGGGCTAAACTTGGATAAACAAAGGTTGCTTCCTTTTCATTTATCCAAATGGACTTTCCTTCTTAGTTGGAGACATAATTCTGATTTCATATTTTTCATTTTCAAAAGCTTCCATTTGCTCCTCTGGAAAAAAAAAAAAAGAAAATCAAACCTCTAATTTCCCTTCAAACCACTGCATTCTCTCTTTCACGTGCACTTCAGTGTGCAGGTTGGGGTGGGATTAAAACCCAGCCCCTCAGCTTGTTAGCTGAGTGACATGGAGCACATTCCACATTCCTAACCAGCATGACCTTCATTTTCCTCTCTGTAGTATCCGTCTTTCAGAGTGGTAGTAAGGATTTGCAATAATACATGCACAGTATCTGTTTCATAATAACACTAAAAAACGTGTGTCTGTCATCTTCGCTGTATGAGTGCTGTCCTCCATGAATGTCGTGCTGCCTCTCTCCAGCCACGTGTACTTCTGTCTGACTGAACAATTTGGCCACTCCTCCTCACACATAGTGTTCACACCCCATTTATATCTACTCTCCGGTTGAACATACCATGTGGATCTCTGATTTATTTTTAAATGAGTAATCCTCATTAATTTGCTTCATATGTGACCTGGATTTTAATGCCACATCATTGTTTCGATGAGCACACGAGGAATGAGTCCTCCTGGAGGTTCCTGTAGGAGCTCAGAGATGTACCTCGCTCACAGATGTAGGGACCAGGGGTGGGGAAGGGGCACGGAGGATTAGAGCTCTGGGCACCCTGAATGGGCTCTGGGAACAGAAGCCCCTGGTCTAGTGACCAGAAGAGGGATTTGGGGGCCAGGAAGTTTGGGGCTCCTTTCCTTGCTGTGCTGTCCCCATAACACTTGACTTTGACAGGTCACCTTCCTTCTCTGAGACTCATTTGTCTCTCCCATAGACCTGACAGAATAATACCTAGCCCGTGAGTTCATTATGAGGACTGGGTAAGATAATGCAAGTCAAACATTTTGCTGAGAGTAGACACTCAATAAAAGATGGCAGCAGCAGTGTAGCGATAGTTATTCTTAATTTCTAACATGCTAGATGTCTTAGTTTGTTTTGACCAGTTCTTTCACTGAACGATAGGTGATGGTAAAAATGGTGATTGCTCTCTGTGTGAGGCAGGCAAAGCTTATATTCTGTAATGTGTATGTACTGTTAATCGAGAATATTCAGTTCTATTGTAGCAAACAAGAAAAGCAAGTGGGATGGATAAAACTCACAAGATGCACTGGATAAAGATAGTGAGTGAGCAAGTAGCTTGTAAGGCACGAGCAGGATTCGCAAGATGTGTCAAGTATAGATAGTTGACAATCAGCGAGACATGTACGAGATAGAATTAATGGAATATATGACTTTTTTTAAAAGATGGAATGCTCTAGAGTATTTACTTATAAAGAGAAAAAGAGGGAAGGAACAAATCCAACCACCTCCAGACTGACAGCTATGTCCTCTCTAAACTGGCCAGTCCCTGGGGCCCCAGTCTGGACTTGCATGTGCTCTGCCTAAAAGACAAAGCTCACAGCTGCCCAGCAAACTAATCAGTGAGCTACAGCTGGGCCCAGGTTTCCTTGTCCCTGTGTTTCTCCAATGCAACAAACATGCATTGACTCTAAACATTTTCAGCTTGCTAAGTCCCTTGTTCAAGCTCTGGTCCTCATAACCACACTATCATAAGAAACAACTGATGTGAAGGCAGGTGGGAGCAGAGGAGAAGGAAATGGAAGGGGAGAGTGAGGTAGAAAGAAAAAAGAGAGGCTCTATGAACAATTGTACAACACAGGATTGAGTAGTGTGGTCTTTCCACCCCATCCTAACTGATGATTACATCGTATCTCTTTTCCCTTGTGACTTGATGAATGTTCTAGATTGAGCCAATAAACCATGTCATTTGAGCATCTTAATTTAGTCTGCGAGCCTTTCTGTCCTGTGACCTCTGGGGCAGCTTGCCTGGAGTATACTTGGAAGCTACCATCGCATCAAGGTAATTTCCTCTTGGATATACTTTCCCTTGGCACCGTAATTTCTTTTGAAAAAAAAAATTTACAATTGGTATTCTTGCACAAAAACATTAAATTGGAATCATTTTGCACTAGAGGGCAATAAAAGCTTTTTTCTTCTATTTTTCTGGTGAGAGCAGTTTTGATACCTGGCAAATGTTCGAAGAACTAGTAATTTCATATGAAATTACAACCTTTCCTTCTAGGTGATTGTTTCTCGCTATATTTTCTGCAGCTATTTTATTTCCTTTTATTTTATCATCATGGATTTGGTTTTGGTTTTTTTGTGTTTCTTTTTAACTCATTGTCAGCCTTCCCATGGTCAGCGTTACTCGACGACTGGGCTAGAGACACACCCACACCAGGCAAAGCAGCCTGTGGACAGTGGAGCTGCCAGCACCCGAAGGTCACTCCTGCCCTGCCACATTCTTTTTCTTTTTTTTCTTTCTCCTTCCCTCTCTTTCTTTCTTTCTTCCTTCTTTTTTAGCTTATTGCATTGCTTACCCACAGCCCTCTCTTTCCCATTTCTGGAACTAGACGTGAGCCACGTGGTGCTGTGCTCTGATTCATTTCTCTGCTCTAAAAATTAAGGTTTTGTAGACTATATTAACCACTTCAGTACCGCGCTCACCGGCCGCGAAACCTCCCCCACAGCCGGCACTCATAGTTCACACGATAGTGTGTGCTGTGCATTGACGACGAATCCGTTTTGCTCTTGTGTGATGAGGAAAGCTTTAAAGCACTGAAAGCTTGTTTTACTTTACAGGCAGCTTTTGGAAAATAACTATAATAACTCCTACTAAGGACTTGTTAAAAGGTCACAGATTCGTAGTAACTTATTAGCTGAACATACACAGTGCAACTGCAGAGATAAAAGCTGTAAAAGTAAAAGCTTTTGGCTGTCGGCTAAAGTCGATGCTCGGCTGTGCGCGTTCACCTGTGGCTGTTGACTATAGTCGATGCTCGTACCGAAGTGGTTAAATACCCACCACATACAGATGGGGCTTCAATATTTATATCAAGTTGAATCAAACCAAGCCTAGTCCCATCTAAGCTCAATCCCCATCTAAGGTAAAGATTCTACTTTCATATCCTTCTTCCCGTCCCGAGTCTCTGCTCTATATCTTCTGAAATCAGTTGTTCAAATGGTTTGGGGAGTTTTTTCAAGACGATCTCCATAGGGAAAATTAAAAAACTTTATTAAGAGATATAAAAAAGAGAAGCTGGATTTATGGAGAGACATACCATGTTTATGGAAAGGAAAACAATATCATAAAGATACCAATTCTCCCCAACTTGAATTATAGATTCAATGCAATTAAAATAAAAATCACGGAACTTACTAAGCTTATTTCACAACTTATATGGAAGGGTAAAAGGATCAAAAATAGCTAGAATACCTCTGAAGTACAGGTATCAGAACTTAATATGAAGCTGTAGTGATAAAGGTAGTGAGATAACAGCACAGGGATAGATATGGGGTAGATATTTACATAGTGTTAAAGTCCTCCCCAAATCCTAATTAATTAGATATTAAGTAATAAGTTCAAAATTATTATTACATAACTTTTTAGTAGAAAAATTTGGCATATGCCAAATTAGCCAAGTAATAAAAATTAACTTAACCAGTACTGGGACAAACCAACATCATGTGCCTCCTCATATGATGCACTGAGAAGGACACAGCATCATTTCTGTGCTATTCTGGGGCCAAAAATACAAAACCTCAAACTAATTATGAAGAAACATCAGACAAATACAAAACAGGGGACATTCTACAAAGGAGTTGGCCTGTACTTTTCACAGGTGTCAAGAGCATGACAGGTAAAATGGAAGAGCGGCCTCAGAGTGCAGGAGACTCAGGAGACACGGCCACTATTTGCAGTGTGTGATGTTGGAGTACATCCTAGGCCTGGAAAGAAACACTTGACAGAATCTGAATGGATTGAGTGAATTTGATAGTGGTGTTGTATCAGTGTCATTCTCTTGACTTTGATGCTTATATTTGCCTATGTAGGAGACTAGCTTTGTTTTTAGGAAATATGTACTAACATATTGATGAATTATGTTGCATCATGTTTGAAATATACTTTGTAAAATGGTCCAGAGAAAATACTGCACATGCACAAGAAGAGAGAAAGGGAGAGAGAGGCAGAGACAGAGGAGAATGAGAATGATAAGGTAAATGTGATAAAATGTTACCAGATGTGGAATCTGGGTGAAGGATATATTCACAAATGCTTTGTATTTCTCTCTCAATTGTCTGTAAGTTTGAATTATTTTAAAGAGTTGAAAGAACACAGTGGGAACTCCTACAAATAATAAGAAAAGCATAAGTGACACGACAAATAAATGAAGGGAAACCATGAACAAACATTTCACACATTTATGTGGCCAATAAAGTCATGATGACATACTTGACATGTTTGATGATCCCAATTAAGACCACCGTGAGGTGACATTTTGCATCTGTTTAACTGCCAAAATTTTAAATATCTGAAAATACCAAGTTTTAGAGAGGCTTTGGTTTCAAATGATCGGTTATAAATTTCTGAAAGGAACATAATTTGTTGCTGTCACTCTGAAGGACATTTTGTCATTATCTCAAAGAGTGGAACATTGGCAGGCCTAGCAATTCCAACCCTAGGTATATATTTAACAAAATCTCCAATACACATACGCCTGGAAATATGTACAGCCTGCTGATAGCAGTAATACTTACAATAGGAAACACCTGGAAAGAACCTACATGCCCGTCAGTGGGAGAGTGGGCAAATGAATATGGTATATTTGCACCACGGGACAGCGTAGAGCAGCTACAACTCTCATATGGAAGAGTTTTAGCAGTGGAACAGAACATGAAAAAGGAAGCCATTCCCCAATCATGTAAGTGAAAACAACTAAATTGAAAAAAATTATGAATATATAGTGGATTCATAAAATGTCATAAAAAGAATACCAAAGGATAGTGGACACACGGAATGTGTATTTTTATTGCCATAGAGAACACCCTGCCTTAAAAGCGAATTGATGTTTCTTACTCTAGGAACTGAAAACTTTGATAGATTTTAATTAACAAGCTTTTTCTTCAGCTTTTATTAATCAAATTTTCTAAAGTCTTGGGGTTCAGCCTCATCTAGGGTACCTATTACAGTATTTTATGATGAACAAAATATGAAATTTTATATGTATACACTAAAATATAAACTCTTTGAAGACAGAAATTTTTGTCTTTTGCGTTTACTGTTGCATCTCCAGTGTCTAGAAGAGTGCCTGGTACATGGAAGACAATCAATACATAATACCTACCAATAGTCAATAATGTTGAATGAATGCAAACCTGTATTTACCAATGTTAAAGGATAACATTGCAGTAGCATAACATGTCCAGCAGGTGGAGCCCATGTCGCATTTGTGAATTGAAAATTTTTTGATGACGGTTTCCATATCCTTGGGTGAATTTTAGGTGGTTCTGCAGGACTTCTGTAATAAGTTTGGATTTTCCGTGAAGTGTACTAATTGACACAGAACGGCAACCTTTTTAGTGTAGTATTTATTCGTGTTTGATTCACAGCTTTCTAATGGAAAATTTAAGTCATTTTGTTCTTGAGTTAATGTCAAGTGAAAAGTTTCTCCTCTACACAAGTCAATTAGATTGCCAAGTATATTGTATTTATTTCTGGGTAAAAAAACCTAAAAGTGTTAAAAATTAGAAAAATCTGTTTACAATAGAATGAAAGGTAGAAAGGCGGTAAAGAATGTAACATGAATGCCAATTATAAAGATACTGTCTAAGGAAAAAACAATGAAAGCAATTTCCTATATTATTTTCATATCCCAAAGGCCTGACACTGATGAAGTGCAGGGTATTTGTCTTAAATTATTTGATTTAGTTTTCTTTCTTGATTCACTTGCAGAAAATCCTCAGTTAACTAGATGTTCATCCGGTGTGGCTCTGTGCATCTGCTATCCTTGGCCTGGTCTGTCTCCCACTCCTCCCCACTTTGGACACTTTCCGCTGTGCCCTCTGGAACTCAGGATCTGTCATCTGCCAAATTCCTGGGTCCTTCACCTGTTCTCTGAATGCTCTTTCTGCTGTTTTGCTCAATGGAGACCTGCCTGTTGTGTGAGGAGCCTGCCGGCTCACACGCAGCTTCCTCCCGCGCCCCTCTGCCCACCGGCCTGGGGGTGCAGCGGGTGCCCGCCAGCCCCTCCTTGCTGTCCCCAGCCAGTCCCCCGGCTGCCTCCCTAAACGCCCGTCAAACCAGTGCACAGCCTCTCCCTGCTGCAGTCACCTACTTCCGCTTCCGCCTCTTCAGTTGTGTAATATTTTTAGCTTCTGGCTCACTGTCAATTTCCCCGGAAACTCCTGTCAATTTCTGGTTATTTCAGTATCCAGAAAGATGATCCTTTCAACACATGGGTCCTCAGTTCCTTACCCTCCGCTCCTTCAGGGATCTTGCCCTCTACCTTACCTCAGTCCCTCGCTCCCACGGTCACGCCCTTGCTCTTGTGTTTTCTAATAGCCGCATTTCTGCCTCCATCTCAGTTTCCAGCGTCCATTTTCCTAACACGGCACCAGTGGAAATGCTCGCCCTCGCAAAGGCCCTGTCTTTACTTTCCCAACCCTAATGAACTTCAGTCCATCGCTTTGATCACCTTTCTCCTTCTCTCACTCTCCTCAGAACCTCATTTTACAGCTTTTAAAAATATTATTTCAGCATATTATGGGGGTACAAATGTTTAGGTTACGTGTGTTGCCTCCCCCCCTTCCCTCCCAGAGTCAGAGATTCAAGCGTGTCCATCCCCCAGATGGTGCGCATCACACTCATTATGTATGTATATGCCCATCCCCTCCTCCCCCCTCCCACCTGCCCAACCCCCGACAAATGTTATTCCTATGTGTCCACTTAGGTGTTGATCCGTTAATACCAATTTGCTGGTGAGAACATGTGGTGCTTATTTTTCCATTCTTGGGATACCTCACTTAGTAGAATGGGTCCCAGCTCTATCCAGGAATATATAAGAGGTGCTATATCACCATTGTTTCTTATAGCTGAATAGTACGCTATGGTATACATATACTACATTTTATTAATCCACTCATGTGTTGATGGGCACTTGAGTTGTTTCCACATCTTTGCAATTGTGAATTGTGCTGCTATAAACATTCGAGTGCAGGTGTCCTTTTTATAGAGTATCTTTTGTTCTTTTGGGTAGATGCCCAGTAATGGGATTGCAGGGTCAAATGGTAGATCTACTTGCATTGCTTTAAAGTATCTCCATATTGTCTTCCACAGAAGTTGAACAATTTTGCAGTCCCACCAGCAATGTAGGAGTGTTCCTATCTCTCCCCTTCCACACCAACATTTATTGTTTTGGGACTTTTTAATAGGGCCATTCTCACTGGAGATAAGTGATATCTCATTGTTGTTTTGATTTACATTTCCCTGATGATTAGAGATGTTGAGCATTTTTTCATATGTTTCTTGGCCATTATTCTTTCTTCTTTTGGAAAGTTTCTGTTCATGTCCTTTGCCCACTTTTTGATAGGGTTGTTTGATTTTTCCTTGCTGATTTTCCTGAGTTCTAAATAGATTCTAGTTATCAGCCCTTTGTCAGATGTGTAGCTTGTGAAAATTTTCTCCCATTCTGTATCAGGCGTCTTCAAACTATGGCCCACAGGCCACATGCGGGTGTTTTTGCCTGTTTGTTTTTTTACTTCAAAATAAGATATGAGCAGTGTGCATAGGAAATTGTTCATAGTTTTTTTTAAAACTATAGTCCGGTCCTCCAACGGTCTGAGGAACAGTGAACTGGCCCCCTGTTTAAAAAGTTTGAGGACCCCTCCTGTAGGTTGTCTGTTTGCTCTCGTGACTGATTCTTTGGCTGTGCAGAAGCATTTTAATTTGATCAGGTCCCATTTATTTATTTTTGTTGATGCTGTAATTGCCTTTGGGGTCTTCTTCATAAATTCTTTGCCTAGGCCAATGTCTAGAAGAGTATTTAAAACGTTTTCCTCTAGAATTCTAAGTTTCGCACCTTAGGTTTAAGTCTGTTGCCCAGCGTGAGTTGATTTTTGTGGGAAGGTGAAAGGTGTGGATCCTGTTTCAGTCTTCTACATGTGGCTATCCAGTTTTCCCAGAACCATTTATTGAATAAGGATTCTTTTCCCCAGTGTATGTTTTTGTTTGCTTTGTCAAAGATTAGATGGTTATATGAGGATGGTTTTATATCTGTGTTCTCTGTTCTGTTGCACTGGTCAATGTCCTTGTTCTTTTGCTAGTACCAAGCTGTTTTAATTACTATAGCCTTGTAGTATAGTTTGAAGTTTGGTAAATTGATACCTCCCATTTTGTTTTTATTGCCTAGTATTGCTTTTGCTATATGGGGTCTTCTCTGGTTCCATACAAAGCGTAAAATTATTTTTTCTGTATCTGTGAAGAATGATGATGGTATTTTAATAGGGATTGCATTGACTCTGTAGATAATTTTACAGCTTTGATGTTATAGTAACTCCCTCGCATACCTCTGGAAGCCCTTGCTTTGTCCTTCATCACGAGTGACTGAAAAACCTCACTCCTAGTTATATCTAACTCTCTGCCTATTGCCTGCCTCCTTGCAGCTAACTGGATAAAACTCTACAATCCGGACTGCTGGGCTCAGATTAAATTTATTTCACCACTAAGCTCAAGTGGAGCCTGTGGGCTGCATGACAGGCCTACCACATCTCCCTAGTCCATTCATTCTCCCATTCTCTGAACAGGTGTTTTTCCAGTTGTGCAATAAAAGATTGAGAGAGATTAGAGCAAAATAGAACTTAGAGTGTATGGCACAAAATAAGGGTAAATAATACTTCATGAAATGCTTATTTCAGTTACATGTGTATGTGCATTTATATATACATATGCGCTGGTGTGAGGTGTGAAATGTGCTGTGTGTAAAAAAAAACATTCAGAAAACTTGTCCTAGGCAACTATTTCACATCATCCTTTCTCCTTGAACTTCTATCACCTTCTTCATCTCCGCACTCTCATCTGATGATCCTGCTTCCTATTTTCCTAAGCAAATAGGAGGAATAAGAAGAGAACTTCTGCACCTATCAGCCTGCTTCTACTCATATTCTGTTCTCCTTTCTGTCACTCTCTGCATCTTTAAGCCCAGCCCCACAACATGTCTCCCGGAGCCCATCAGTTGTAAACTTCTCTTTGTTTATTAATTGTTTAGTAATTAGCCAGAACTTCATGCAGGTTCTCTAATGTATCATCAATTTCCCTTTTTCTACTATATCGTTCTTATTAATACCAACTATTCTGCAATAACCCCCATCTTAAATACCAAAACCAAATAAAACCTGTGCTGATTCTCTTCTAGCTATTGTATCTTTGCTCCCCTTTACAGCAAAATTCCCCTAAAGAATTGTTGGCACTTTCTGTCTCTTAAGACTCTCCTCCCATTTTCCTTTGTCCTTACTCCAATGAGGCTTTGTCCCTACTATTCTACCCAAATCTTTTTATAGAAGTTATCAGTGACTTCCACTGTCCTAAGTCTGATGGGTTTTTCTAAGAGAGATCACTCTGTCCTCCTCGACACACTTTCCCCACTTGACGTTCAGGACACCAGGCTCTGCATTCCTGTTTTTTTTTTACTTCACTTCCTATTTCACAGGTGAATGTTGGGGTGCCCATGTTGGAGTTGGAGTGTCCAAGGTCTCAGTCCTTGGACCTCTTCTTTTGTTTACTCACTTACCCCTCTATGATTTCCCCCTACACTCACTGTGTCCTCTTCCTCACCTGCCTCACTTAGCAACTTTGCAACTTGGGTCAGGCCCCATCATTCCACTGAATCCTCTCTGCTGGTGTCAGCCCCGATGGCATTTATCTTGCCAAAGGCATTGGTTATTTTCCAGTTTTTATATTTTTGCACTTTTCTGCTACATTTTCTTTCTCTTTCAAACTCTAAGTAAGCCCTTGGCATTCATGAACTACTCCCAACTACCCTCACCCCTGCCATTGTGCAACTTTTCCTGCTCCCTCTAGTTGTCTTCCTGGGCTACTCCTTCACCTCTCCTCTGTTCCTCTGAGCTCTGTTCTTGGTTCTTTGTTTCTTCCTTTGTACAACCTCTCCTTAAGCAATCCCATTTGCTTTTATAGTCCTAGATTTTCCATCTGGATTAAAAGAGCCTGGGTTGTATGTACATCAAACTGCTTGCTGCATGCATCTGCTTGTATGTCAGACTTTCTACTGGTTATATTGACTTGATGTTCCCCAGATATCTAAACTCCACATGTTGAAACTGGAACTAGCTTCTTCTCCATTATCTCATTACCTTCTTCTCTCTCTTTCCCCACATTTCATCAGTTGCCAAGCCGTGCTTAGTTCCTGAATTGCTCCTCTCCACATCTATCGCCATTGCTCTGGGTCTGGTCACCATCACCCCTTATTTGTATCGCTTATGGCTCTCAGTCCATGGCCCCCTGTTTCATACCTCCATGCCTTTAGCCATGCTCTTTGCCTGATGTGCCCTTTCTTAAACTGGTAGGCTTGGTTATCCTTCCGGACTTGTTCAAGAGTCATCTTCCTATGAAGACTTCCTGAACTGTGCAAACTTTTGTTTTACTACATCAATTTTAAAAATAAATTATCTATTTATATATTTTTTAAAAAATCCCCATAGATAGTAAATTCTGTGAGGGCAGGGACCATGCTTTATTCATCTTTGTTCTCCTGGCTTCTAACTCAGTGCCTGGCATAGACTAAGTAGGCTTTGAGCCTAAATGCAACTAAGATTTTCTTACTCATTTGCAATCTACAAGCGTTAGTACATCACAGCATACTTGGGCTTTTCCACTTGTTAAACAAACATTGACTGAGTGCTTTCTGCACGTGGGAACTGTGCAAGAGCGAGCACACTGTGCTTGGGAACTGCAAGTGGATTAATATGGCTGTAGTGTAGTGCAGGAGGTGGGTAGTGGGAGGACAAAACTGAGGAGTGATCCAGGCCCGATCATGAATAAGGGTTATGGACTGAATACATGAATCAATACAATTCAGTAAATACTTTAAAGCAATGATTAGGTGACAAATATTATGTATGTATGGTATTTTGGAGATTCCAGAGTAATAGACACTGCGCTTGGCCTGGAAGAACTCACATCCTATCCGTGGTACTAGACACAGTAATGGACAAATGTGATTCAATGTCAGTGCTAGGGGAGGGATTGCGAAGGTCACTTATGGAGCATAGAAGGGGAGTGACCTTTTAGAGGGGAGTCAGGGGAGTCAGAGGAGGCGGTCCAGAGCAGTGGTTCTGAGCTGAATTTTGAAGGATGAGGAAGAATTAGTCTCTTGAGTAAGCTGGAGGCCTGCCAGATTCCTCCAGGCAGTAGGAACAGCTTGTGTGCAAAAGCCCACATGAGACAACTGAGTTTCTAGCAGCTGAGACTTATGGTGCTTGTGGGGGCAGGACCAGGGAGGAGGTAGAACAGGTAATCAGGCACCTCTTATTAAAGTTTAAATTGTATCTTGAAGGGAATGTCATAGAGGAAAGAATTCTGATCCACTTTCATGAATGGATTAGATAGAACAAGGTAATAGCCACGCTACATATTTAAGAAACTGAAGTATAAACAGGAAGACAAGATAATGACAACATCATCAGAGCTTATTGGTAGAAATACTCTTAAAAAAAAAAAAGTTAGTGAGTACTTTTTTAGTCCCCAGTCCATATTTCTTAGTTTGGATGTGTTTCTGGCTCATAGGCAAAAACTGAATCCAAGAAATCCTGCCGGTTCCCAGAGGGCCAATAGTTCCTATAATAACTACTCTCATGACATTTCCTGGATATGATACACTTTTTAGTCCCATATTTACAGATTTATGAGAAAAAGATTTTTGTCAGAGATTTTCTTCAAGGTGAGCCCTCAGAACATCATGCAATGTGCCTTCGAGCACAATCATGACTAGCCTGGCAGGAAAAGCAAGGGCGTCTCTAATGGTGGCATTTCCTAGCTGCCATCCTGTCTTCACCCATATGAACAGACTTGGGTCAAAGCTTTATTTTTCATTCCAGAACAACATGAGTTCCTTAGAACACTGTAGAATGTGCGTCTACACTGACTGATCACTCACCTAGCAAAAGTGGCCAGGATGTCTCTCCTGGTTACACACTTCTCCTACGGGGCTGAGAGATATGGCCCTGTCAGAGAAGGAAGAGGAAAGAATGTATTTTTAGAACTTAATAGATGTGTGATTCTTGAGTGTGATTCTATTTTCTGTACTGTTTCAAGATTGCTATGAATTAGAACGTGCTGTTTTCAGATGGAAAGAACATCACTTCTTTCCAAGTCATTGGTGAAACGTCTCTTCTAATGGACCTTTGGGACTGAGAAAGTTTTATCCTTCTCCATAGCATAAAACTTTGTATATTTAAATTCTTTGAGTAGATGTTTTCCCCTATCTGTATGACTTTTTTAAAACTTACCATTAATTGAGTACTATTGCCTTATGCACATGCAGTTATAAGCAGCAAATCGGAATAAACTATGAACAGGCCTAGAGCTAGATACCCACCCAGCTTAGAGCAAGATACCCACCCAGTTCAACAGCCCCTGGCCAAGTTCTCTACCTAGCATTTGTGTCTTCATCTCTTGGGAGAAAATCTCACTAGAGAAACTTTGCTTCTACAGAATTTTTTATTTTCTCTCAATTTAATCTCTGGCTAGGAGGATTAGGCAGTAAAGTCTGCAGTAATAAGCATTTGGGGACCAGCTTTACACCTTGTGCTGAAGAAATACAGATTAATGACTGTGCTTGCCCTAAAATGGGTTGGGGTAAGAGAAGAGGGGAGAATGTTGACATGACAACTATTGTTTCTGTGTCACTATTATTTGAGTGTCAGCTCCTCACCCCTGTATCACCAGGGCTTAGAAAATATCAGCCCATAATCAATCAATAAATGGATAATCAATAAATACTTGTTGAATAAGTGAAAAATAAGTGATTCATAAAATTAAAGGCATTTAAAAACAAACAAAAATGCAGTAAGGATAAAAATCTCAGAATAAAAATTTTACATTGTCCTTATTCTCTTTTTGCTATGGACCAGAGAAAAAATGTTCTTTGCAACTACTGATCTAGCCAAGTGACAAGGAACCCTCAGGACAATCAAATGATTATATGCATGGAATTGAATGGCCTTTCCTCCCCTAACTTAACAAGAGGGAGTAGCAGTCTTTCTTTATGTTAAATTTTTATGAAAAGTATTATTTGTATTATGTTAATATGCATTTAATCTATATTATTATATGCATTTTAATGATTTAAACAATGTTGATCTCAGTCTCACTAAACCAAAGAGGAAATTAGCAATTAGGTTATTCCAAAGGAAAAGTATGACCTTATACTTACTAAAAAATACAAAATAAAAAAAAAGTTTCATCTATCAGAAAAGCTAATAGTAAATAGATTAAATTTATGAAGGCTACTTCCTGAGCATACTATTAAAAATATAGATATAAAAGTTCATAAAAAGATTAGTTTCTTATGACTATGCAGCTCTCATTTTTTTCAGATGCCATGCCAAAACATATGTTTCTCTTCTAGTTTTATGAATAATGAGACTGCTATGTACTATAAATACTTAAAGAAATATAATCATAAACCTTAGAATTTACTGTATTTAGCAGTGAGAGTCTTACTATTGAGATATAAAATTTGCTGGGCATGGTGGCTCATCCCTGTAATCCCAGCAACCAAGTGTTTGAGATCAGCCTGGGCAATATAGCAAGACCCTGTCTCTAAAAAATGGGGAAAAAAAAGAGATATAAAATTTAACCAAATAATCTAGCTCTCAAATTTTTAACATTCCTTAAAACAAGCCTAAATAACAAAGACTAATGTGATATTTAAGCTTGTACTAAGAAATGTTAAATAGTAAAGCAGAATTTTCCACAAAGATCTTCATTGATAATAACTGTGGAACCTTAAAAGATTTAGTAAAAATGTCAGGTCAATTAGTTCATACCAAGTATGGAGATAGCTGCTACTCTTTTAATCTCAAATTTAGCACATTCCATATCAAACTAATTGACTACTTTTTTAGTTTCTTCCTTTACTTTCAAAGAGGCATCAACATTTCCCCAACCTCCAAAAGAAGGTAACACAATAATTAGGGAAGTGAATCGGCTTTCTGACTCAGGCAGAACTGGGTTTGCAGGCTAGCTTTAAGACCTTTGCAAGTTGGTTAACTTCTCTGAGACTGTGTTTCCTTATCTGTGATGATGAAATAGTAATTGTAACCTCACAGCATTGTGATGAGGATTAAAGGAGATATCAGACGTAAAGCAAGCGATAAAGAGTAGTATCATGAGAAATTCTAGCATAATCTTTCACTCTCCCTTCCTCTCTCTTCTCAATATCCAGTCTTTGACAAAGTCCTATAATTTCTTTCCTTGGAAATATTTCATAGATGCCTTCCTTTATATTCTTATAGCTATTAGCTTATTATATTATTCTTGGATTACTTCAAATATCTCTGGGCTGGTATCTGTCTCTTCTCTTCCCTTCTACAAATCATTTTTTTTCCTTAATATTGAAAGTTAATTCTAAAACCTTAGAACGCTGACTTCCATATGCCATTTCCTTGCTTTAGAACCTTATTGACCTCTTAATTTTTTCAGAGTCATGTCTAATCATGGGGTTGACTTTCAGTTCTCTATTGAAGAGGCAGTGTGTTATTGTGCAAAGAGCACAAGTTTTAGATTCAAACAAAGGCAGACTGAAACCTTGTGTATAACATCTATGAGATGTTGAAAAAGTAATCTAACCTTTCAGTCTCTGTTTACTCAACTATGAAATAATGTCTATCCGTGCAATAAAGGATTAACTCAGCAGGTCTGCACTGTCTAAAACCTACACCTTCCAAAGAAAGGTTTGGTCCTTTCCTTCCTCCTGGGAGATAACCTCTAAGCTCTTGGAGTATCCTGCCTGTGAGGAGTGTTTTTGATTACCTGAGGCCATGGGCCACACCAGGTAGTTTATGCTAATAATGTGGTTTACTGTGATTGAATCGGAGGGTGGTCTTGGGGACCCCCCAAACTAAGCTACTTCTCAAAATTTTTTTAAGAATTAAATGACATAGGTCATACAAAGCATCCGGACAGTGAGTAGGGTGTTTCTTTCCTTCACAGGTTTTATAATTACTCCCCCATCTATCCAGTCTTATATTGTACCCGTCTGCTCTCCTGCTCTCGCTGCTGTGACCCTGAGACTGCATTTCTCGCTGACTGGATGCACTTGATACCTGCATGTTCTCTGACCGAGCTGTCCTGGCTGCCTGGACCACCCTGCTTTCCCCTTCTGCCCAAACAAAGCCTGGCCATTGAAACCCTCCCTGCTCTGTGGATTCTCCACTGACTACTCCAGTCTAGGCTAATTTCTTTTTTCCCTGAATTTTCACTGTACTTTTAGCTGGTAATGAGCTGGGTGACATCTTATGCACCTATATTTTGGGCCTTTAAGTAGATTATGAAAAACTTGAGGGGATGGAGTATGTTTCATATTTCTTGGCCTCCCCCTTGGTAGATGCTCACTAAATGTTGACTGATGGATTTACTCATAGCTTCTTATTTTGAGCTCAGACACTCTCAGGAGTGTGTAACTTTAATTTAGGTTGAATACAGGTTGTCCATGTGCTGAGTTACTTAAGTACTTTTGATGTCCTTGGTCCTTTCCCTGCCATGTACTCTTTACCTCGTATGCTCTGGGCCCCACCAGTGTTGGCAGCAACAAAGGCCACTTGCTTCCCTCTTCTTCACTCCCATGGTCCTGGGAGGCCCTGGGCTTGCATGCACCCCACCTGTGCAGGTGTGCACGCTGTGAGGCCAGCTGCACCATGACGGACGAGCACATGTTGCCAATTTATGGAAGAGTCTCTCTCCTCTGGATATAACCATGAAATGCCGTTTGTTCCCCAATAACGGGGTCATGTTGAATCCCTTTCCATAGGGGAGCAGTTTTTTAAATGACAACTTGGCCAGATTTCTTTACTTGCAGTGATTTTTAAAAAAAGTCATTTTAACCCTAAGCAGCTTAAAATTTCAGTCTCAACTTAATTCAGAGCTCTCCTCCTCATGTATCACCATGCTGCCTTAGATACTAATAATTCTTTGACTTTTCAAGGCATATTTCCTTTAATTTATTACAGACTTCTGCAGGGAAAGGCCCACTTTAGTACCTCATATTCTCTGCAATCACTAGCAAAGTACCTTGAAAATAATGACTGAAAAATATTTGCTACTTTTTGCCCTGTATTGATTTATTTGCCCAGTTCCATTCTGAAGATACCTGTTTACCCAACTGAGGTTATAAGCTGACCCTATTGGAGACTGGTAAAGTCCTTTGTGTGGGTTCTGTGTGGCTTGAGAACACATTT
This sequence comes from Cheirogaleus medius, assembly GCA_008086735.1. Classification (NCBI taxonomy): domain Eukaryota; kingdom Metazoa; phylum Chordata; class Mammalia; order Primates; family Cheirogaleidae; genus Cheirogaleus; species Cheirogaleus medius. The sequence continues at coordinate 9,928,549 of VBSM01002616.1, read as the reverse complement.
CAGACTATTGCTATGGAAGTTTAGATGGTGCAGTGCCAATGAACACATATATCTAAGTAACACTTACTATTTTTTAATGGACTAAGAAATTTTCTAGAATTCCTTTTTGTATGAGTTGAAAAAAATTTCAAGAATTATCTTAACAATCACTATAGGATACCATAGGATCCAGATCCTACACTCTATGATACCAAGAGTGTTTACAATTTTTAAAAAGAAAGTTAGTTATTTTGTAGATTAAAAAAATACTTCCTATAAAATATCCAAACTCACAGTATGTAGTCAGGTGGATGATTTTTTTTCTTTTTATTCTTTTATTTCATTATATTATGGGGGTACAGATATTGTTAGGGTTAC
>VBSM01002616.1:9916237-9926653 GCA_008086735.1 Cheirogaleus medius | reverse complement strand
TCGAGCTCTATGTTGAATAGAAGAGGAGATAGTGGGCATCCTTGTCTAGTTCCGATTTGAAGAGGGAATGATTTCAATTTTTCCCCTTTTAGAATGATATTAACAGTGGGTTTGTCATATATAGATTTGATAAATTTAAGGTATGAGCCATCTATGCCTATTTTGTTGAGAGTTTTTATCATAAAGGTGTATTGGTGGATGATTTTTTTTTATCTCTGCCCACCAAATTTAGAAAGCTGGTGTTAAAGATAAAGTTAGTTGTATACGCAGGTGATATTCCTAATGCACCATCAAGATGGTAAGTCCAAAGATAACAAAAAGTTTTCCCCTGATGGATCGATAGTAATTGGAAAGAATTCTGAAGCTGTGCCTAGGATCAGAGAAAAGGAAAGCCTTAATTGATGAGTGATTCCTAACATGCTTGGAGGAGAGAGATTAGCAGCATGCAGGCTAAATAATTGTTACACCTGGACCATAGTTTTGAGTTGTTTCTTCGTAGCTGGAATAGTTTTCCCCTGATTCACGGTCTTTCCCACTTTTTTCCTCTCTTGATGAATGTGATATGCCCACAAGATGGCACAACAGCTGAGGTTATCAAAGAAAGCAAAGGCAACAGGTACACTCAGAGAACCAACTCCTAACCTTCATCTCATAGTTGTGACTGAACGTTAACCACCAAAACTCAACAGCCAGAGATGAGCAAAGACAATTATTTAAGAATTAGAAGAGTGGAGTTGGATCACAAAATGGCACCTGGAAACAACATTCACCTGTGCTCTATGTGTCTTGCGTCAGCTCTAATGTCAATAAAAATATATTTTGATGGCAAAACCCACTGCAGAATCAGTGTATTGTGATAAAAATTGGGACAAGAATAATCTGTGCAGTATTCTTTTTTGTGTGTGTTTTGATTCAAAAGCAATTGTCATCCAAATCCAATTTCAGAATCATTATTTTTGTTGAAAGAATAGTAAATTTGAAAGGGAGGAGTCACAGCTTGAATTTTTGATATAGTGCCAGATTTATCTGACAGAGTGAGAAACTGACATTTGGAAATGTTCTTGTTTACCTATCTAGATAGAAAACATTATAAATCATTGCCATCCTAGATACTCTAGAAATTATTGCCAAAGAGGCTTTACTGTCTTCATTTTCTGCTGCAATATTTGTGGTCACAATAAAGATTCACACTCAAGATTCCAAAGTAAGTAGAGCTCTGTAGAAATATAAAATATTAATTTGTCTACTTATAATTGTATTTAGAAAATATTCTTAACCTCATTCTTAATATCTCCATAATCTTTAAATTTCTGATTTTATGGTCATTTCAGATAATTTACTGACAGTAAAAGCATTTTACAGACTAATTTTATATACTTTTTGTACTTTCACACTACTTTTGAAATGTATAATTATTATATCACACTGATTCTCTAAGGAGGCACTATACTCCTGACATTCCTCAAATATTTTTGTTTATTTATATTTATGTGCTCTTGATCTTCCCTAGCTTCTCCCTGTCCTATACTGTTTCAATGAACTCTTACATCCTGTTAACCTCCTGACACCATACTTTTGCCTCTCGGAGTTATTTTCTTGTATCCTATTGTTCTTGGTATTTCTTGCTGCAAACAAACCACTTCAAAATATAGGAGCTATAATCTCTTTTAGTTCTGTAGATGGGTTGAACTGGATAATTTTTGCTTGGGGTCTTTCATGACGTTGCAGTCAGATGTTAGCTGGGCTGCAATCATCTGAAGGCTCTTTGGGGCTGGTGGTTTGAGGTGGCTCCCTCACTGGCTATTAGCGGGGAACTCACCAGCACGCCTGCACACAGCCTCTCTGTGGTAGCTTGGGTTTCTCCCTGCACGGCAGCTGAAATTCAAGAGGGAGCGAGTGTCTCAAGTACAAGTGTTTCTCATATAAGTGGTATCATGTAGTATTTGTCCTTCTGTGTCTGGCTTAATTTTTTATGCGAGCTTGAGAAAATATGTATTGTGCTGTTGTTGGATAAAGTACTTTATAAATGTCAATTAGATCTGGTTAAAAAAATAAAAAAAGAACAAGTGTTCAATGAAGCTTAGGCAAAAACTTCAAGGCTTAATATGAACTAGAACTGGAACTCCAAGAGTGCTATTTCCACCACAGTCTACTGACCAAACAAGTCTCCAAATCCAGCCCTGATTGAAGCAGAGGGTATTTATACATCTTTTGATGGGGAAGTGACAAGGTCACATCACAGAAGAATGTGTGGGGTAGGAGATATTTTGGAAAATATATTCTGCCAAATTAATGTTCATTCTTTAAAAAGGCATGAGTCATGGCTTTTGCTCTAAAAGTTTCTTAGTCAGAGTGCCTAGGCCTTTGGGAAGTAAAAATCAAATTTCTTAGAGACCTTAAAATCTCAGGGGAAATGAAATCCATTTGAAGGCGGATGCTGTGTTCACACAGAGGGCAAAGAAGCTATGTCTATGAGAAAAGAGAACTGGGTTAAAAATTAGGAGTTAAGAGCTCTAATCCTGATACTCTTGAGGACTTTCTCAGGAGCATAAATAAACCACTTTACCTCTAAACCTCATACTTCTCCTCTATAAAATGGGGGTTAGATTTGACTAGTGCCTTTCTATTCTATTTGTACATTAGAATCTCATGAGTAGCATTATAAAAAAACACAATCCCTAGCAACCATCCCAGACAAACTGGGGTTACGGAGGGTGATGCCAGGATATTAATTTTTTCCCCTAATCAATCAGATTTGAGAAACAGTGGATTCAACCTGTCTTACTTTATCAACCACACTGACCTTCACAGCCCTAGTTGTGGACCTTACTGGCACATTAGAATCACCTGGCAATGTGCTTGTCTAAACTCTAATTTAATTGGCCTGGGGCTGGGTGTAGGTTATAGGTATTTGCAAAAAGCTCCCCAGATTATTTTAAACACATTTCATGCCACATAGAAATCTCTAAGACATACGCCAGGGACCACAGGTTTTTGGGCAAACTGCACGTTATTTAAATCATCTTAACTACAGTGAAAAATGAGAAAACTCGTGAGCGGTCCTTAACAGATGATGCACAAAACATGAGAAAACTCGTGAGCAGTCCTTAAGGTGTTAATCTAAAGCTAGGGTTGATAACTTCTGCCTCAGAGAACTTTAGTGGGCATCAGAATCACTCGAAGGGCTTGTTAAAACACAGATTGCTGGGCCCACCCTCGGAGTTTCTGATTGCAAATGTCTGAGATAGACCAGCAAATGTGCATTTCTAATGAGTTTCCAGGTGATACTGATGCTGCTGATCTGGGGACCACATTTTGGGAACCACTGTCTTAGAGAATTGCTGCAGTATTGATCTATTCATTATTAATAGGATGAGTGGTTGGCGAAACCTCTCAGGGGTGTTGAGGGGAAACCCACTAGAACAATGCGCCTCCAACTGGAGTGCACATCACCCGGGGACCTTGTTAAAGTACAGATTCTGCATTTCTAACAGAAATGCCCTTGTGGTGCCCATGCTGCCCACAGAAACTGGTGGAAAGAGAGAGCATCCTGCACATCCTGCACTTGCGTAAGTAATCCGTAAAGACCATTATGAGTCTAAAATCAGCCATCAGGGGTTTTGGGGTAAAAAGAAGGGCAGATAGGAGCCACTTGTGAGTCAGCAATGTAAACAGGACTGGGAAATGGCAGGAGGGGCTGGAGTGAACCAAAGTATAGATGCAGGAGTTGTGTGATAATGATCCTGCCCCCTCTTCCACACAAATTGGGACTTTAATGGCCTTTTCTTGCCAGCGTCTTACTTTTTAATGTATTATGTTTCTTGTTACGAAATATATTGTGTATAATGTATGTGAGGGACATAGAAAGTATACAGAAGAAAACAAAAAATATAGCCCCATTTTAAAAATTACTTTGACCCAAAATAAAAAAAAGCCTTAAAAATAGATGAAAACAGCAGTGGCTTTTGAGTAGCTGAGAGGCTTCACTAACACAAAACTATTCCCACCACCCTCATGGCTTTCCCTGATCCTTGAATACCATTAAAGATCCATTTCTTTGGATTATGGAATGTTAACATGAAAATGCTCCTGGAAAGATCATTGTTTTACTTGACTTGTGTTCTGAGCCAGGTGACACATTAGAATTGAGCATGTATGGGGATGCTTTTGGAAAATATAAATATATTGGCCTTGTCCTTAAAAATTCATACGCAATAGATTTCATGGGTCCTTAATCTCTATTTAAAAACTCCTGAGTGATTCTTGTGTGTGTCCTCAGTTGAGATCTAGTGCCTTGTGGGACGTAGGCGAGCAGGCCCTTTTTGCTGGAATAGCACAGGACAGAGTGAGGCCAGGTGTAGCAGGAGGCAGTGAAAAGCGTGTGAGATTCAGTATCAGAAGTTTTGGTTTGAGCCTTAGTTCTGTTCCTAAAAGTATGGCCTTGGGTTAAATAGCTCTACATCTGTAAAATGGGCATAATTAATACTATATATTTTTTACGATGTCAGTGTTAAGTGAGATATCATATGATATTTATACCTTATAAATGTGAAAGTACTACACAAATACCATTATTGTAATAATCGAGCTATATAAAAAGTTAGGTGCTGATGGTGGAAAATATATGCCATGAGCTTTGCTTCTATGACACATATTCATATATATTTTTAGGAGATATTCATACATATATTTATGAACATGTAAATAAAATAGAGATGTTTTAGCCTGGAGAAATAAAGTTTCTCAATCTTAGCACTATTGACATTGTGGTCTGAGCGATTCTTTGTTATGGGGGAGGGAAGGTGCTGTCCTGTGTAGGATGTTTAGCAGCAGCCTTGGTATCTACCCACTAGATGCCAGTAGAACCCTCCCCTGCCCCCCAGTTATGATAACCAAAAATATTTCCAAAATTGCTAAATGTCCCTTGGGAGGCAAAATCCCCTCCTCCCCTGCACCCCTGTTGAGAATCACTGCTGTAAAAGTAGTTAAACAGTCTTCAATTAGATGATTCAAAATAAATTATTAACATCATGAGTATTTGTTTTTCAACCCTGGTCTACAAAACAATAGAGAACACTATTCAGGCCATTGGGAAGGAAGTCATAGCCATATATTGAATACCTGGAACAATTTATCAAATGTAGCCCTTTGAACATGTCCTAGTTTGCCCAGGATGTTAGCATTGAAAGTCCTTCAACCTGAGAAACCCCTTCCCACTCTATTCTTGTTCTCTGTGGAGCTCAAAGAAGGGAATCATTCCACATTTGCTAACAATGAAGGGAAGTGACATTTGTGGGTGCCTGTTATATATCAGTCAGGGGCTTTACATGTTTACAATGCTTCATCCTCACAGATACCCTGCAGGTGGGGGTTGCATACCAGAGATGAAGAAGTGAAGCTCCGTAATGCAGAACCTCTCCCAGTACCATGCAGCTGGCAAAGGGCAGAGCAAGGGTTCAGCTCTAGGTGTTTCTCAATGTCAAGTCTGCATTCCTTCTACCACATCCCTCCTCACTAGTGGGCTTGATAATTTATGAAAACTTAAGTTGCTATTTGGCTTTCTAGGGTCTTTGAAAAGTGGTTCTAATAAAGGAATGCAGGAAAATAATTTCTAGCCCAACAGTGTTTTAACAGTTGAGCTCTGACTAGTGAGTTTCCAAGGTTAGAACATCAGAGTCAATTGTAGTAAACTCTCTTCACCTTCTTGCTTATCTCCCAGTACAGAAGAGAACCTACCAAACACTAGAGCACCTTATCCTATAATTAGAGCTAAACTCAATGCTACCATGAGAATCCATGTTCACTAGGGGACCAGAGACTACAGTGAGAGTTCCATTACATTCCATTAAATTCAAATAGCCTCCTGCAATTCCATCTAGCTCTCCAGGTAATAGAGAAATTTTTTTAATGTGTCTTAGTCAATCATAATATGTTGCACAGTGGCCCATCTGTTGTAAAAGATACATTGATTAACAGAAAAATTGTATTAGTGATGTCTCATTAGGTTAGAAATGATATTAACTGTCTGAGTTCGCTGTAATAGAACAAAGCATAGTAGCTTAAAATTGTTCTTCAGTCATGGGAGAACCTCAGGGGAGAGAAGTTTAGGAGGATGACATAAATGGGGAAGTAAATGACTGAATGAAGCTATAGGGTCTGTAATGCAACTAAAAATAGGCTGAGTGTTTCTAAAGATTGGATCTGAAATCAAGACAACCATAGGGTTGTGTAATGCTTTTTTAGAAATGGCACTTGTACAAATAAAATGCCAGTGAGAAGATTAAAAGTAACCTAAATTTGCTAACTGTCACTTATTGAGCAAAGAAACAAATTTTCTTAATAAACAAACTCCTCAAAGAAACTTCCTTTAAAAACTTAGTTACTTAAGAATAACTTTACATCTTTCTAAAGTTTAGAGAGATCTATACAGGATAGAAAGAATACTACTGAGATGAATAGTGCTGGATAATGTGTGGTATACTCTTCAAGTAATAAGAATACTTCTGATCATTTGGCAAATGGTTTAATGTATTGGGCATTTAAAGAGGAATAATGCTCTGTATTGCCACATGTGTTCCAACGGCAAAGCAGCATGTTAGCAGTTTCTGGCTGCACTGACCTTTTGTTCTTAGTCTCATGGTTAGGTTTTTAAAGACAAACAAGGGCTTTGTGGATTGTTAATCTTTAGTAGGGAATGAAGATTAATCTAACAATAGTTCCTTAGAACTAATTCTTAAAAGACTTGTCTTCTAGGAACTAAAAAACCACATAATAGGAGGGAGGGTTACAAGATACTCTTTAGAGCAGCAGTCCCCAACTTTTTTGGCACCAGGGACCAGTTTCATGGAAGACAATTTTTCCACAGACCAGGGTGACAGTGGGGGATGGTTTTGGGATGATTCAAGTGCATTGCATTTATTGTGCAGTCAAACCTCTCTGCTAATGATAATCTGTATTTGCAGCTGCTCCCCAGCACTAGCATCACCACCTCAGCTCCACCTCAGATCATCAGGCATTAGATTCCCATAAAGAGCATGCAACCTAGATCCCTCGCATGTGCAGTTTACAGTAGGGTTCCTTCTCCTATGAGAATCTTCTGCTGCTGCTGATCTGACAGGAGGCAGAGCTTATGTGGTGATGCCAGCGATGGGGAGTGGTTGTAAACACAGATGAAGCTTTGCTCCCTCTCGCTGCTCACCTCCCGCTGTGTGGCCCGGTTCCTAACAGGCCACAGACTGGTACTGGTCCTCAACCCAAGGGTTGGGAACCACAGGTTTAGAGGATTCAGGGAACATGAGAATCATCTTCAAATATTTGAAGAAGTTGCAAGTGGAAGACTAATCAGATTTTTATAAGTAGCAAAGGAGAACACAACTGGGATCTTGGGAGGATATTACAAGGAGACAGATTTCAACTTCACTGTAAGGCAGAATATTTTACTAGACTGTTCCAAAATGAGATAGGCTGCATGATAGGATAGTGAGTTTTCAGGTACAGCAAGTTTATATGTGTTTGTTCATTCATCATTTATTTATTCATTCATCCAACAAATAATTACAAATACCTAGTATGTGCCAGGCATTGTTCAAAGTTCTGGCAATATAGTTATAGACAAGAAAGACAAGGTCTCTGATCTCATGTAGTTTATATTCTAGAACAGGGGTTGACACATTTTTTCTGTAAAGGACCAGATAGTATATATTTTAGGCTTTGTGGAACATACCGTCTGTCTTGTGACTATTGAATTCTGCCATTGTTGTGCAAAAGCAGCCACAGAGCAGGGATTGGCAAACTAAGGCCTTCAGGCCAAATCCTGCTCCCCATCTGCTTTTATAAATAAAATTATATTGGAACACAACCACAATCAATTGGTTCTGTATTGCCTATAGCTAACTTGAGGCTTCAGTGGCAGAAGATATGACACAGGTTGTGTACCCGGTAAAGACTAAACTATTTATTATCATACTGTGTACTGAAAAAGTTTGCTGATCTCTGCCATAGAAAATACATAAACAAATGATTGTGCCTGTTTTCCAATAAGACTTTATTTATAGACACTGACATCTGAATTTTATATAATTTTCAATGTCAAGAAATTTTGTTTGGACTTTTTCCCCAATCATTTAAAAATGTAAAAACTATTTTTAGCTCAGGGTTTATACTAAAACATAGGTGAGCTGAATTTGGCCCTCAGGGCATATCTTGCCAATCCCTGTTCTAATATATTTTAGGCAATCCGCATATCTTAAATATTACTGTTTTCACTGGCGAGAGCCTATTTTTAACTTCCATTAATCTGACAAATAAGCTACCAATTTCACCATTATGCTAATTAACAGAATGTCTCTTGCTGATCAGAGAAGAAGGTCACCAAAGTGTTTACCGTAGTTGCTTCTGGAATGTGGGGTCTTTTTGATAAAATTCTAGCTGCCTCGACCTCTCCCTTTTATCACTCCTGCGTGAAGTCCCAATTAGAACAGCTGCATGCTCTAGCCTTATATTTTAGCCTAATACAAAATACCACACTACCTATGCTGACATAATTTAAATTATAGACATCATTGTACTTTAATATGCAGAGACATTTAACTCTGCCTCAACAATCCCTGCTTGCACTTTGGGGAATACTTTATGTAATCACCAGGGTCTACAAATCTCCCAAACAAAAGAGCTGTCTATTTGGGACAGTATATTTCGAGGCTATCTGTAATTTTTCTTCCCACCCCCCACCCCCAAATAGCCATTTTCCTTCATGGTACATATCAAAACAAACTACTCATGGTCAAATGGAAAAAAAAAATGAAAGTATTTGACTAGGCGCTTGACTGAAGTGACTAATAAGTTTAATTTTAAATGGTTGATCTAATAACCACTTCCAGGTACCACCTGAATATTTTTTTGTGTGAAATAATTTCATTTCTTTTCCTAGCATCAATTTTTGTTTTTGGCAAATGTGCCAAGTCTATGTCCAATTCTCTGAGTCTAGCTGTAAAAAATTCTTTCATCTTGTTCTCATTTATTTCCTTCCCTCAAGCCATCTCTCTGTCAGTGAACAGATAGATCATACATAGTTCTTTTCAGTTTTTAAAAACTTTTCCTTGCTCCTTCATGTATTAGTAAATTTAACTCTGAAAACACAAGTGGCTTTTCAGTAATAAAATCACCCCCTCATTTGATAAATGAAAAGTGTTTTTTCATTTTGTGCTTATTTTGCCAATGGATTGACTGATACCGCTTTTGAGGAGCTAAAGCCAAATTTGTCTGGCTAAGAGAGCAAATGCCCCGGCTTATTACTGGACACTCCCAGTGCAGGACCAGTGGGACTCAACCAGAAACTTGGCAATGATCTAACCGCTGGGATGACCGTAAACTAAATCATTTAGAAGAGTAACATTGTTCTTAAACACAAAAGGTAACATTCTCTTGACCTGTTTGTTTGCTTTGAGATCAAAACAAATCTGCATTTTGTGAAATAAAGGATGGGTTTGGGATTTCATTGACTTCAGACACTGACGAGCTTGTCACTCCTTGCCAAGAAGCTTGCGAGAGCATGCAGTCACCTTGACTGAGGGGCTATTGCTTTATGTGTCTGTGGCCCAATCCTTATCTTAACAAAGTAAAATTATTGTTGTTTTCCACATAAAAATATGAGATTTTATCAGTAAAATTTTATTTGTATAGATTATACACATAAAGAATACAAACGAGTTCAGAGCTCAAAGCAAACCCTAATATAACTTTCCTCTTCACTTCCTATGAAAAGGGGTATTTAATTTTGAAAATAAGTATGAATTCTGTTCTGGGGCCATAGACATAAATTCTCTGACATTGATGTTGATTCTGGGGCATGGACAAATCCAAGGACAGTGATGTCATAATTTGTAAACGGTGATTACAGTTATTACATTCGTTATGATCTGTTGTGTACAGCCTCAGTTCCCTTGATCCAGTATTGCAAGGCTATATACTTTGGCGAAATCCAAACCCTGGTTAAATCCAACTATCTCCTGACTCTACCTGGACCCAAGCAACTGACTGTGGATAGGAAAAAGCACATAGCCATGAGAACTGGTGTTACTTTCATTTCATTATACAAACTTCAAGTCATCCCTTAATAATGTCAGGCAACTATATTGTACTTCTCTGTTTTATTCACTATTGTCCTCTTTTTAGACTATTTTCTTACACCCGGGGAGGCAATAAGAAGTGTTTCAGTGTATGTGGGGTGGGCTGAGATTGGGGAGAATATGTATGAATTACCAGGGCTGGTTTAGAAGAGGTCAGGGCCTGAAATCAAATCCTGTGTTAAGATTTTTAGTCCATCAGTCTTCTCCAGTCTTTTTAAAAAAGATCTCAGACAATGAATCATTCAAAACATGATGGTGCATAGAAGTTGGATTGGGAAAAAAAAAAAAA
>VBSM01002616.1:9870983-9908291 GCA_008086735.1 Cheirogaleus medius | reverse complement strand
CAAAAACTTTATATCTGTCTTTTTGTCCATTTGGTCAAAGGAAGATTTAATAAATGAATGACTTATCTAAAAGAATAAAAAGACTTGTTTTATAATGTGAAACAGTTGGAAGCTAGCTTATACCTCTGCAGAGACAAGCCTAGGAGCACATGAACATACCCTAAACCTCGGCACTGATGGTCTCAGAATGAAGGAGGGTTTGGGTAAAGAGGGTTTAGTCTGGGAAAACGATACTCACGTGCTTCTTGAGCTCCGTGGAGTAAACCAAGAAATTTAAATGGGAAAGAATGTAAGCCAGAAGATTCTAGGAACACAGGAAATAATCAGTGAGTATTTTCTTATAGTGAGAACTAGAACTAAGTTTGATTGGACTGTGACCAGTTGAAGGTCCTTCTCACCTTTCTTTGTTTTTTTAATTCTTGCTCATCCTTCAAAACTCAGTTCACAGTCTTTGTGATCTCCAGAAGGCTTTTTTAAATCCGAGATATTTGACTTCATGAGCACTCCTTGGGCTTCCAGGCTCCCTCTGCATTCTTCTCTCTTATAATTTACCATATTACATGGATATCATAGCACCCGCTTCTATGACCATGTATTCTACCATTTTTAAGGCCACAGTCAATGTTTTATTCATTTATGCTAATTCCAGTTCACTGAATTGAAGAGCTTTGGATGCCATGGAGATAAATTGGGCTTAGCTTGAGAGTCAAAGGGAATCATTGTAAATTCTTGAGCTGAAAAGCAATATGATTATAGAAGTATTTTTGGAATATTACCTTTTTAGCAGCAGATAGTCTGGATTAGGAAGGGAAGATCCAGTAGAAATAGGAAGACAAGAAAGGGAGCTGACACAAAAATAATAACACATAAATCATAATGTGTTATATGTATATAATATTATTTTATAACAAATGCTTTACATGTGATTTCCTAAAAATCTAAGAATTTAATTCTATTAACCTTACAAGCAGGGTATTATTAATATTTTTTTAAAGAAGAAGGAACTTAGAGAAGATAGTGACTTGGCCAATGTCAAACAGAGAAAAGAGGCAAGGATTAAAGCCTCTTTAAGTCTAAATTCAGGATTATTTTTGTTCTGTAGTAAGGAGATGACAGAAGGCTTCATCTAGGCATTGGCAGTGATGTTAAGAAAAAGGAAAACACCTACAAAATCATAAGATTGATAAACTTATAGGTTACTGGTTTCAGATAGAATATAAAGAAGAGTGAAGTCAAAGATATTGCTGTTGCCGCCCAACCAGGTTCATTTGCCAGTTGCCCAAGAAGAAGCCAATATGCTTAGTCAGCAGGTTTTATGACAGAGGAAGTGTTAATTCTGCATAGCGTTAATCAGGGAGATGGGAGAAATTTCTCAAATCCACCTCGCTGAGAATTTGGGAGACAGGGTTTTTAAGGATAGTTTGGCAGGCAAGAGACTAGGCAATTAAGTTTGCTAATTGGGGCAAAATTATAGGTGTGCAGGAATCATCTTCAGTTGAGTCAGTTTCTTGGTATGGGCTGCTGGTCCGGGTGGGTCAACCAATCCACTGGAATGCGGGACCTGGAAGATATCTTAAAAACTACCTTTAGGCTTCGAAAAGGTGATGTTATATACAGACAAAGTTAAGAATCTTTATGGACACCAGCTGTGTGGTTCTGGAGTGGCAATTATAGAGAAGCAAACAGGGAGATAGCGACTAATTATTATCATTATTTTTAGCTAGGCCCCTACCACAGTTCTCACCTTGCACTCCTTTCTATTAATTTGTAGGGGCAGTTTCACTGCCAAGAATGCAACCCTGGGGATGCTAGAGAATGATGCTCCTCTCAGCAAGCCCGGGGAAGCAGGAGCATTAGTAGTTAATTAAACCCATTTTATAAAAGACAATGTGAGCTTGTTGGATTGTGTACAAAGCTTCCTGAAGTATGAGTAGCAGTTTGTGATAAGAACACTTAAAATCTGTTTTTGTAATTTACTATGAATCTACAATGTCAGAATCAAGCATAGATACCTCTAACACATTCCAACTAAACTGGTTTTTAAGTAGTTTTCTCACCAATAATAGACTTTTAAAATGGCCCAGGCAACTGTTTTTGGTGCTACCTTTTGTGTTGAGGACAGTAAGAAAAACTGTTTCTCTGCTTACAACACTTGCAACACCAAATGTGTGGGTTTTCTTCCCCACACCAACCAATTCTCCAACTCTCTGTGGACACCAACTGGGTGTCCAGTGATTCAATTCAATTCTGATGCCAGCTACCTGGAGTTAGTGTCAGACCCCACAGCTTAAGGGATTTGTCCCAGATGATTGCCCCCACTTTAGACATCAATCACAAGTAGGGAATCCCTGGGTTACCTCTGTCTGACTTGGTTACAAATCAGAAGTTCCTGTAAACCCCTCGTCAGGTTACGTTGCTATAATGGCTCATAGAACTCAGGGAAACACCTTATATACCATTACCAGTTGATTATGAAGAGTATTGTAAAGGATACAAATGAACAGCCAGATAAAGAGGTGCATAGGGTGAGGTCCAGGAGAGTTTTGAGCACAAAAGCTTCTGACCTCATAGAGTTGGGGTGCTCCACTCTCCCAGCAGAGGTGTGTAGTCACCAACCCAGAAGCTCTCCAAACCCCATAGTTTTGTATTTTTATGGAGGCTCCATTACATAGGCATGATTGATTGAATCATGGGCCATTGGTAATTGAGTCAGTCTCTAGCCCTTCTCCCCTCCCCAGAGGTTGGGGGCTGAAAAAGTTCCAACCCTTCAATTACATGGTTGGTTCCTCTGGCAACTGGCCCCCATCCTGGCGCTATGTAGAGGCCCACCAAGAGTCACCTCACTAACATAAACTCAGGTATGGTTAAAAGGGGCTTGTTATGAATAGCAAAAGATTCTCTTCTCACCCCTATAACTCAGGAAATTACAAGGGTTTTAGAAGCTCTGTGCCAAAGACCAAATATATATTCTTATCATATCACAATATCACAGACAGTATTACCAATATTCTTTCCTACAAGGTAGAGGTGAAAAACTTCTCAGATCACACTAGACTATCTCTGAGGTCATAGTCAGTGTCTTATTCTTCTATGTGAATTTAAATTTTTTTAATCCATGGGCAGTGCTTTTCAGAAAGGTAGTTTTGACTTAATAACCAAAGGAAATTATAAATATTTGACTGAAAGCAAACTTTTGAAGATTAAGTTTTGAGCGTTGGCCTGTCTGAATTAGGAAGAGAATGTGGTAAAAGTAGGAAGACAAGAGATCTTATGTAAATGGGAGAGCTCAACAACTGATGTCAGAGAAAAGGACAAAGGAAGACTTTGAGATCTCTATGGCTAGGGCAACAGAAACTCAAAGTCTGAGTGCTTAGACACAGCTGAGTCAATTTTTCTTTACTTGTGTACAAGATAAAGAATTGTTTTTCTTTTGGGGTCAAGTTGGATGAAATATATACATCTCTGAGCATTGTGATCATATTCAATAGGGTGAGATAATCATATTATGAGAAGCTCTTGGAAATGCAGAGAAAGGTGGATTTTACATCTTTCATCCCGTGATCAATGCAGGCATAAACTCATTGAGTGGAATAGTGGGAAGAATTGCTTGCACTATTTAAATCATTCTCTCTCTGTCCCTCTCTCTCTCTTTCCCTCTCTCTCCCTTTCTCTTCCTCTTTCTTATTCATTTTGTTTTGTTTTGAGGGCATTCAGTAAAATATCTCTAGGAGAAATTCTTCAATAACTTGACTTTTTTAATATAGGGACTTTATCCCTGGCAGAGGCCACACAGATGCCTCCCTAAGGAAGTTCTTATTCAAGGATTATTGTGATGTTAACAACTATAAGACTGGTCAAGGGAGAGAGGAACAGTCTAGAAGAGAACTTTCACACTATCTAGGGAGGTGGGTGACTTGTATAAGGTCACATGGCTGCATCAGTAAAACAGAATAACACCAGGTATTTCACAGAGAAGAGATTTAGTACAGGAAATTTGTTACACACATACTGGAAGGCTGACAGAACAAAAAGAGGAGCCTGAGTAAGTAGCACAGATATTAGAAACTACAGGAATCATTTATCACACCTAAGGCTGTGGGAAAGTAAAAGGAGAGGAGGGAGGTGTTACAGATTTTAGGAGCTTGGAGGGAGTGTTCTCACATAGCGGGTGCTCAGACCTTTAAGTGGGGTGCCCTGCAGATAGTGCTGGGACCTTTAAAAAGGGTTGTGTGCAGCATGGCTAGTGCCAATAAGTCCGAGTAGTGGGGTGCCTCATAGCTGGTGGTGTAGAATTCTAGGGGGCACTGTGTGGCTGGTGCTTAGACCACTGAAGGGGGTGCAGCATGCTGGGCAGTGCAGAAAGCACAGGGGCTGGAGCCAAAGCTGACCTCCATAGCCGAGGGGCACCTATAGGTGCTCCCAACTTCCAATCTCCTACTGTTGCTTCTTATTAGAGAACCTAACAGGCAGCAAGTTGGCAAGGGAATCTGGGAGGTGTAGAATGCTGACTCCGGCTCCAGGATCACAGAGTAGAGCGCAAGTACAGGGATCTCAGGGATGACAGGTCAAGAAGGAACACAGTGGCCATGACAAGAATTCATATTATATAAACTGGGATGAAGCTTTTCAAATCAGTTAATAAAGGGGAGGGGAGAAGGAAGAAAGGAAACTTAATAAGCAAAACCTTTGATATAAATCACAGAATTCAATTTTATTGTGAATCTAATCACTTACTGTGTGTCCATACTGATGAATAATACCTACCTTCCATCATAACACAGACCATATGCTAAATGTGAAACTTGATACCTGACCTGTCTGATGACTCTGGATTCTACTCAATACGAAAAACCATAAAGCAAGAGACTTTATTCCATACCTTATGGAAAGCTGAGAGTAGTATGTGATAATGTCAGAGACGGGAGTGTGGCGTGAGGCAGAGGCTCTGTTGAGTATTATCAGAACTTTGGGTTTTATCAAGATGGAAGCCCAATGAAGGATTTGGGGCAGAGGGACAATAAGATCTAACATGAGATTCTGGCAGTTGTTTTGAGAATAGACTGTGTATAGACAAGGACTGCAGCAGGGAGAGCAGCTAGGAGACTCTGCAAAAAAAGCCCTTGGACAGGTGATGATGGTGGTAGGGGAGGCTGTGTAAAGTGGTGGGATCCTAGATACATTTTAAATACAAAATCGATTGGTTTGTTAATGGATTGGATAAGGATTTGAGAGAAAGAGAGGAGTCAAAAGTGGCCCCGGGTTTTTGACCTAAGCAAGTGAAAGAACTCTTTCCATCTGCTCTAATGGCAAAAACCAGGGAGGAGCAGGTTTGGAGATTATGAGTTCAGTTTTGAACATATGCAGATTGAGTTATTTATTAGACATTTAAATGTAACACTTGAAACTTAATGCTAGTGTGCCTCTCAACAAGGGATTTCTATTTCAACTCAACATATATCATATTAAATTTTGTATTAATATTAGAGAACTTTTGGTTAACAACAGGAATAAGAAGAATATGGAAGAGACAGTTGGGTACATGAATCCATGAATTTGGAGAGCAGGGTTGAGATCAGGGATGCAGGCAATAATTTGAGAGTCATAGCATAAGATGAAATTTATGTCTTGGATTTAGATAAGACCCTCAAGGGAATGAGAATACCTATAAAAAAGAGAATATTGGTGAAGCCAGAGACTAAGACACTCCAAAATGCAGTTGCCATGTCTTCCTGGAGCCCCATGTCAATCGTATCTGTGCTGAATAGGCAGGGCCAGATATAAGGCAGAGATGGGCCATAGGCACCACCCTTCTCAACTTCCAATTCCTTAAAAAAAAAAGGGAGAGCAGTATTGTTTTTGGATGAATGGTAAAGAGGCAGTGGAGGAGTCAGCTTAAGCAATAGGACTTTATAGTAGTTAGAACTACTGAATATCTGCACTTCATTTCCAACAGCCTACATATCCAGAAATACAGATGGTACTAATTTACACAGACTCCAAAGAATAAACAATTTTCTTTGGAAAATAGTGGGGCAGAAAATATTGAGCTAATTTAATGTATTTCAGTATGAAAAGAGAGTTTGAAAAAATACAAAAAGAAAACATTGAAGCAGTATTACTCTTCAGTAGTTGAGTGTTTTCAAATTAGTACATTGTTGTTGTTGTACCAGATTATCAGTGCATATTGAAGGTGTCTAAAAGACACTAATAAAATAAAACACTAATTCTAGCATTAATTCTGGCAGTTGTGGCATGCATTAATGCATATTGAAGGTGTTTAAAAGACATTGATAAAACACTAATTCTGGCTTACCCAGGTGCTAAAACCCTTATAAGTGCTTATAAAATATGAATTTATTTAATCCTCACACCATATAAGATAGAAACTATTATTACCCTCCTTTTCAGATTAAGAAAGTGAGACATAGAGAGTAGAGGAAATCTGCCTAAATTTCTACCTGGAAGATCACAGCCAGGATTTGAATCAAACGATGAGGCTGTGGAGACTTCACTTGCAGCACTATGCTAGTCTGCCTCTCAACAAAGACTTTCAATTTCATACTAAATGTTGCAATTAGAGACAGTCTGATTATCATCAGGACTTATAAGAATTTCTGTTATTACCATTGCTACTTAATGTTATTCTAAAGGTTTTTAAAAAGCCATAAAATATGAACTGGAAACCAAGTTACAAACATAGAGGATATCAAATTGTCATAATTTGCACATGATGGGATTATGTAGTATAAAACCCATAGTAATCCATTGCAAAGGTATTAAAATTAATAAAAGGCTAATGGGCAAAAGCAGAGAACATTTATTTATACCAGCAGTGATCAGAGAACATTTATTTATACCAGCAGTGATCAGAGATTATAATTATAATATTATAATATATTAATATATTTTAATATATTAAAAAAGAAATCCATTCACAATATTAATAAGAATAGAAACTTGAAAATAATACAAAATGTTGGAACCTATATAAATAGTTATGAAGTTTTAATGAGATGTATAAAATAAAGCTTAAGTAAATGGAATGTTATTGAATAAGGAGAAAATATTTATAAGATGTAAATTTTTCTTAAATTAATGTATAGTGTTAACACAATTCTGACAACAAAAAAACCTGATAATATTCTGATGATATTTCTGAGAGTAACCAAATGTCTGAGAGTTTATGTGGGCATTCTAAAACGTTAACAGTGGTTACATCTGGTGAGTGGAGGAAGTGAAAAAGTAAGGGTGAGGGAGATCAAGGAATTTCACTTTTTCTGATTTATATTTCAATGATGTTTCCATTTTTGCATTATTATAATTTGAGTTAACAAAGATGGAAATAAATAACTTTCATCTAAAGAGTAATTTGGCAAGAATGGATACGATCTTTAAAAGGAAGATGTACCCAGCTCTCTCATATACTGACATGTATTTCAAGGCTATTGGCATAGACATAAACAGAAATATTGATGAAATAGAATAGATTATCCATAAATAGATTCTATTTCATATTTCAAATGGGTTTTATATGATAATGAAGGCCTGACCAATCAATAAAGGAGAGAACCATTAGTCAAATAAATGGTGCTGAGACAATTACTTACTAATTCAGAACAAAAAAATCAATTTAGTTTCCCACTTCATGCTCCCATATTAAATTTGGAAAGATTGAAGAGTTAAGAGTGAAAGAAGACAAATTTGAGCCATTATCACAGTTGTGGGGTGAGGAGAATCTTCTAAGCCTAAACATTTGAGGGAAAAAGTCACAATGTAAAGATGAATAGATATGACCACAGACAACTTTATTTCTTTTCTTTGTTTGCAGATGACATAATCTTATTTTTGTTTATTTAATTTTTTTTTATTTTTATAGATTTGGAGGTACAAGTGCAGTTTTGTTACATGGATATATTGCATAATGGTGAAGTCTGGGCTTTTGGCATAACCATTACCCAAACAGTGTACGTTATACCCATTAGGTAATTTCTCATCTGTCACTACCCTCCCACACTCCCACCTTTCCTAGTCTCCAATGTCTATCATTTCACTCTTTATATTCGTGAGTACACATTATTTATTTCCCACTTATAAGTGAGAACATGTGGTATTTGACTTTCTGTTTCTGAGTTATTTCACTTAATTTAAAATTTCTATCACCCTTTTAAAAATATAGCAAAAGTAAGGCATATTTAAACATATTATGATCCCTAATTGACTTTCATGTCTGAAATTTTCCTATATAGCCCTGAAGTATGGTATCTCAGGAGACACAGGTAAGATCAGAGAGTATTTGTAAGAAACAGAAAGGCAACATATTTATAGCCCATTGATCTGCTCAGAAAAAAATGTAAGGCCAAAAAATATACAGACTTACAGACATTCAAAATCTTTCATTAGGCTGTGTATAAGGTACAAAGGAGATGAAGAATAACAGGTAATCCCTGTGAAGGTAAAATATCTAATGCCAGATCTTTAGTCAGCAAGTACATCTGACAAGATTCTGTTGCCTGTTGGACATGATTGGAATGCCGACACGTTTTTTTCCTGTGACCCCGTCTAGTTGTGTGGTTAAAAGGTACAGATCATATGAGTATTTGGAAAAGAATAGATTTTTCAAATGCAGAAAATAAATTTTACCTTTAGGCAGCCTAAAAAATTCTCTTTTTTTGAGTTTTTCTCCAAATTGTAAGAGTTAACAGATAAACATACACTAGTAAAATCCATACTTAAAATAATATTTAGCTGTTTTATATTTATCTATTGCCATACTCCAAAATTTGATGGGCAATGAAGCTAAGCTGTACTCTTAATGACAGCTTTTCATTAAAAGGCATTTCAATAGCATCCATGAAATTAAAGACACATGCGTCAGACCTCATCTAAAACTGAGATCTCATTTCCTTGATTAAAAACAGTTGTACTGGTGAAAGAACCTTTTCCTTTCCACTTATTTCAACGTGACTTCACACTGAGAAAATGTTTTTGTGATTGTTGGTATTTCCTAAATAGGTTGCATATGAAGGCAATACATGAAATAAGAATTAAAAATGAATGTTTTAAATTTGAGGTTATTTGAATATAACATTGCTGGTATTTTTATATAATGTTTTAAACCTACTTAAACTTTTCCTTTGAATAACAGGGACTTTTTGCCCCTTAAAATGTGTCTCTAAATACAAGTTTGTAGGAGTACTACTCAGCCATGAAAAATGAATTAATACCTTTTGCAGCAATCTGGATGGAACCAGAGACCATTCTCCTAAGTGAAGTATTGCAAGAATGGAAAAACAAACACCACATGTACTCCCTATTAAGTTGGAATTAACCAATTAGCACTCATGTGCACAGTTGGAAGTAAAACTCAATGGAAATCATGCAGGTGGGAGGGCGGAGGAGGGGATGGATGAAATCTTACCTAATGGATACAATGTACACTGTCTGGGTGATGGGCATATTTATAACTTTGTCTCAAGCAGTGCAAAAGCAATCCATGTAACCAAAACATTTGTACCCCAGTAATATTCTGAAATTAAAAAAAATTAAAAAAATGTTTAAATGTGAAAAAACCCCACATTATTTAAAAAGCTCAATGTCGTTTGAACTCTTTGATCTAGGAAAAAAACAATATTCCTTTTGGGATGAGGATAGCTCTAGGTGTTTAAAGGAAAAACACCTTAAAGACAGTGCACTGTTTTGAAAGGCATAGTCTAAGTGAGAGTGTTTTAGACAACTAAAAGTTAAGCAGTTCTACATAAAAATGTAGAAGAAATGTTTAATTTCTGGCAGTTGGAAAAGCAAGCCTTTTGGGTCTTGGTAGAGAGAGGAGACCTGGGCAAGATGGCAGCTAGAAAGGTCCTAAAGAGAAGCATGATCAGAGACTAATCTCCTGTTGAAGGGGTGCTCATGGACCTTGAGGACAGTGAACAATGAATCATTGTCTCTTCTGATGCATAATCTAAGCTCCCACATGATCCCCTGACCTTTAGGGGAACCCCATTACACAGGGCAGGAAGCGCTCATACAGTTGGTGGAAGAAGAGTGGGTAAAGAAAAAGTAGTCCTGAGAAGTCAGCTAATGAGCCGGGGATTGAGAGTTCAACAAAAGCAGGAACTCATAGTAATCTCCAGGATTTCTTTTGGATCTAGAAATAGGCACAGACTTTGCATAATGCATGAGATGAAGCTAAAACTATTTTATTTGGGTATTAAAAGAAAGAGTGAGCACAGAGAGCTAAAATGTAGGGGCATCAATCCAGGCTGTGTCTACTCAGGTGACACAAGTTTATGCAATGGGGTTGTGATCAAAACATGGATGCTCTGATGAAGCATGGGAGCTGGGATTTTTTGGAGGGTGTATGATAAACATATATTAATACTTTAAGTTCTGCTGAAGTCCCACTGGGTTGTGCCTAGGGACAAGTGCCCATTACTGTGGTGGTGACAAAGCCTTTCTATTAAGATTATTTTAAGTTTGGGCTTGAATCTGTAAGTCTATTTTTTTTTTCAACCAAGGTGATTGTACTTAGGCACCCATATCCATTCAAGTGACTTTCCTAAAATCATTCATCTATAAATGGAGGAAACATTGGGACTCCTGATTCTCTCCTGCAGTACTTTTTTCACTATACAATACTCTTTCTTGTAATTAAGGCTTTTTACTTCTAAATATTCACAATATTTCAGAACACTACATATGGATTTCCATATGTAGGTATATGTATGTGTGTGTATGTATTTAGAATATCTACATTAATTCCATCAATTGAACATCTTTTCAATTTTGACTGTCACTAAAAATGTTGCTTTGGGGGTTTCCTTTTCTTTTCTTTTTTTTTCTGGTCAAGTGGGGTTTCCTTTTGAGTATCTTCTGGTATACAATGAAACAATTATTTTAGTATAACCTGGTCCATAGGACTTTACAAAAATATGCTTTGGTAGAAATATTGTTTATTCTTGGGCATTTATAAGTCTTTTAAAATAACAGTGATATTTTAAAATAGAGACTTCAAATTCCGTTTCTTACATTCTGGGCATTCACTGCTTCTACAGTTTAAGCCAAATCCAAAATAAGCCTTTTATAGTTTATGCTATTAAGATTCAACTTATAAAAGAAAACATAAGTTATAAAGTTAATACAACTTGAATTTATTAGCCCAGAGGGAAAAGAATTCTGATTTTTAAAGACTATTAAAAGGGAATATTCTTGATCTTTAGTCAGTCTCACTAATTTTATGAAATAAATGAACATAGACAACATTTTTAGGGCTGGATAACATGCATGACCTGAGCTAGCCGACATTATTTTGGTTATCTCAATACAGACTATAACAAAATTGAATTGTTTTCTTGATTGTAATTTATTGAAAAGGCAGTTACAAAGTTTCACTTGTTCTTGCTACAGGCAAATAGTAAAACATGAACATTTTTGTACCCAAATATAAATCCTTCAATAGCTACCAACTGTAAAACCACATATTATTTTTCAAAATCATTATAATTAACTTGAAATATATTTAATTGTCAAACTATGTTGTAATTTCAAACAGATCTAAAATTTATTTTTATTTATAGAAACAAGCTAACACAGTAAAATTGAAGAATAAATACATTAGTTGTTTCAGTATGATACCACAAGCCATTTTTTTCTACAAAAGACCAAATATTAGATACAATCACAAAACATTTTAATATCCATTCAAAATGAGAATCATGCAATTGGTCCATGAAAAACACAGTGAAATTCTTCTACATAGCATAATAAGCTAGAGAATATAGAACACTTGAAAAGCAGTTCCAAAAAAAGGAATACTAAATAAACAACACTAATTCTTAGTAAATTTGTTGCAATAATGAGGGAAAGCATCATAAAACATATGTTAAGTCAGAAATATTGATTGTATAAATGCTAATTATTTTATATTAATAATTATTCTGATATTAATATCAGATTTATTCTTAGCTTTTCTTTCCTGAATTTGTTAATGTGACCCTGGAACACAAAAATATTTCATTCATTCTATAATACTTTTTATTTTTGTTTAGGACATAAATCAATGTAAAAAAATGTATATATACACATATATACATACATAAAGTTAAAAAAGGAAAAAATGTCATTTAATTTTTAGCCATAATAATGTATGTTTTTGATGCTGACACACTATAGATCACATATATACTTTCATTCATGATAATTTGCTATACCTAAAAATTATGTTAAAACAATATTTTTAAAATGCCTATGTGTACAATGGAATCCCACAATTTGTGTGATTCAACCTAAAGGCTGCCTTGAGGACTCAAAAGAAATAAGTTCTCTTATGACTAGTTCTTAAATTTTGGTTCATATTGGCTGAGGTCAAATTCTCATCAAGAATCATTCTCTTACATTTATTGTCCTGTGTTCTTACGATACCAAGTGTTGTCAACAGCTCTGAGTAGTACTAAAACGGCCTCATCGTAGAGTGGGAGGGGAGGGATACAGTGGCTGCTTCTGTACTTCCAGGACTAGCATCCCAGATGGCGCTGCTCTGGGCTTACTCTAAATAGAGCTAGTGCCTCCAATATGAAAATCCATAAGGCTCCAATTTATGTGAGTTTATAGGAACCTAATCTTTGATATTTGGGGTACAGGATTAGGCTCAATTTCTCCCTAATTGGCA
Organism: Cheirogaleus medius; assembly: GCA_008086735.1. Lineage (NCBI taxonomy): Eukaryota > Metazoa > Chordata > Mammalia > Primates > Cheirogaleidae > Cheirogaleus > Cheirogaleus medius. The sequence continues at coordinate 9,895,627 of VBSM01002616.1, read as the reverse complement.
TTCATTATGCTTTAGGCAAACTCTGAGCCATAATTTAAAGTTCCAAGTGTTCAATTAAGTTACAAAAACAGGTCTGAAAAACATAAAACTTTAACCTAATTGGATTACTTTACTTGTGAAATAACAGAAAAAAGTTGAGTTTCTTCAGCATTAATGGTTGTCCATTCCAGGAACTGTAATTAAGTTTGGGCGAGTACTGCATGTTAATAAGACTACTTGATTTTTTTCCTCTCTAAAACCATACTCTTTCCTCAATCATGGTGTAAGACTTCTTTGATGATGATGGAAATTCTGTATGTAGGAAAGGTATATAATTGATCCAAGAAGTTCACTAATTTTCTTCACAGTTATGTTCCAAATGAAATTTCAAAATAAAAGCTGAATCATTTTATACTTCAAAAATACATGCTCAAAAATTAACCTATTAAGCACTTAATATGTACTTTAAAATGTTTCTTTTTCATCATCGATTCATATTTATCAAATGCCCAATAGACTAGTTTTTTTCTGTTGGTGGTATTTTTATATTACATCCTTGAAACCAACATAGGTGCATTAATATTGTATACCTGCAGGAAAAAAGCAGGATCTTCCTGCAGATAACTGTGCAAAATAAAATAAAATAAAATAAGGTGATATAACACATTTTTTCTTGACTGTAACCTTCCTTTGGTATAATATCCCATGTCTTTTCTTTGGACCAGAAAAGGAAAACTTTCCTTCCCAGAACACTTTCTCCTTACCACCTACAGTTTCCTTTCTTCTGAAATAGGCAGAACTTTTCTAATTTGGAATATTGTTTTGGGATATATGAATGCCATTTCTGGTTACTTAACATTAAGAAAGTTTAGCAACTAGATAGATGAAGTTTCTCAGCTTAAACCACAGAGAATAAGACCACGTATTTGCCTAGTGCAGAACTAGCACCCAGATCTCTTGAATACCAGCCCATTTTCCACTATCTCAACTGTCAAAGAGAAGATGTCGAAAGGGCTGGCAGTCTTAACAGAGGACAGGGTTACTGAGATGCTTTTCTAACTCAAATAAAGAAGAATTACTTGATAGCTTATATTGGATAGTGCCCTTTAAGAGACATATTTGTTATTTTTAGAAAGAAGAATTCTAAAACTTAAGGGCCTAATCTCTAAAGGAGAGTTGGAAACAATTTTTAGGCAAATCAATGCAGGAAGTCTAAGGGCTCAGAATTTGGAAAGGCAGGGGAATGAAGAGGCATGAAGTTGGGGCTTCCAAGTTCTTGCAGTGCCGTTCAGGTTTCATTCTCTTAGCAACAAAGTTAAAAACAGAAACCAAATAATACTATTTACAGCAACTATTGCTTCCTCTAAGGGATGCAAAATATTTATGATGTATCCTCAAATCATTTCATCATCTCTCTGTAAGAAGGAGAAGGAGCCAGACATACTAACTAGAAAAAAAAATCCCACTGAGTTCCATTAATGAAAAATGCATTAACAGCAGCCAACTAGTGTGGTAATTTATCTCTGTTGAGAAATGAAAGAAATTGTTGCTTATGGCTGGTTTTGATTTACCTGCATTCAAAAGACAACGAATTCAGCCTTTAAATTGGAAATCTTAATCGGGCAAGAGAAGTCAGGCTTGGTGGCCGCTGGCAATGCTTACCAATGCATCCGCAGATCTATATTTAAGTTTTAGGATTTTATATCACAGCCACGAAACCAACCAATTCTGGCTAATGAAAACTGGAAAGGGAAAAAAGCCACGTAATTTTGTAGATCCCAAGACTGTAATAAAGCAATTGCTAGCATATATACAGCACTTTACTGTTTATAAAGCTCTTTTCACACATTTAATTTAGTCCCACAACAACCCTGTGAGGCAAATGTTATCGACTCCATTGTACGGCCAAGGAAACAGAGGCTTTCTGTGTGTTTTCATAACTTGTGTAAAGTCATGTATTTAATAATGAAGAACGCCAGACTAGGTGTGGAACAGTTCTCTTTCTATTTGCCTCTCAGCGTCCAACCCCACTTCTTCTCTATTATACTATGAAACCGTCAGATGAGTGGGAGATTGGAAAAAAAGACCAAGCCATTTTTAATTAAACATGTGGTGACATTTTATAAACCAAGTCACTCTTTAGGAGACTCTCTTATTTATGAATCTGGATTCCCTAAACATGAAGATAATGATCGTGTCACTATCCAGAATAGCACAAGATGCCTTTATAACACTGGTCAAAATATGTTTACATTGTTCAAGAGAAAGTCTACACGCAGGGGTCCTCAAACTTTTTAAACAGGGGGCCAGTTCACTGTCCCTCAGACCGTTGGAGGGCCGGACTATAGTTTTAAAAAAACTATGAACAAATTCCTATGCACACTGCACATATCTTATTTTGAAGTAAAAAAGTAAACGGGCAAAAACACCCGCATGTGGCCCGCGGGCCTTAGTTTGAGGACGCCTGGACAGAGTACCTTAGGCAATCCTTTTCTACTCTTCTAATAAAGTTTGGTATTCCTTATATAGATCTGACTTTAAAACAACCTTGTAGTGAGGGGGAAAAGATTTTTCAGCCAGTTGACAACATTTTCTCTAACCTTCAGCATCTTAGGAATCACGCTTTGTGTGGCCAATAAAATGTGGGAATCTAGGAGGGCACTGCCAGTTCTAAAGTTACCGTTTCGAAAATCAGGGCGATTTATGGCTTCTAACAGAACTTTCCCCTGTCACTCTGAGCAGGCCACTTCCTGTTCAGTATTCCTCAGGCACTCATGCTTCTCCAAGACACCTTCCCACCTCCAGGCCACCACCTGGGGCTGCATTTTCTGATGCATAAATTCCAAACAGATAAATTGATTGTATTGGATGAAAACATAATTTCTCTGATGTCTCCTCTAAATACTGAGGCTGGTGATGAGCTCACTTTGTTCAGAAAGAGTGCTCTTACATTATTTGCCTTTTAAACCAAACAAGCCTTTCTTATATTGAGGGAAAAAAAAAAATAAAAGAAACCAACAACAGAATATAAAGCCAGGGAAATTATACTTTTTCCTCTAGAAATATAACTTATATTTCTGGGAATTAGGCCTGCACATTTTAGTGCAGTGTGTTTTCATTAATACTCCGTATAAAATAACTCAGAGTTTTTTCCCATAGCAATGTGAAAATACAACTAGAAACACAGTCTTGTACCCAATGAATTGACTTATGCTTATCTTGATAAAGTTCATTTGTTCTTGTGATTTCTAGCTCAATTCAGCTAATGGGCTAAAAAGTTAATCACAAGAGTCAGGCTGCATGAACACAGGGCTCAGGTTGAAACAGGAATGAATTTGATGGACTTGGAAGATTTAGGTGAGTCCTTCCATATACCCGTACTGTTTGTTGGGCTTCGGTTGTTAGAGTAAGAAGTCTGTCTTCTGCTCATACTGTCTGTATCTTCTTTGTTGAATTTTTGCGTTATGTTTTGGCAGCACGGGAAGCTTTGAACACAGTCTTGCAGGAGATGGCCACTAAAAAACATGTATATCCATGGATTGCAGCAACTATTCAAGGAAGCCAGCAATGCAGTGATGGTGACAGTAGGGTTTTCTGAATCTGCATGAAAAATATAAAGGCAGATTATTTAAATGTCAAATTCAAGAAACTGAGCACTAGATAAACTCATTTCTCTGTTGACTAATTAAAGAGGGAAAAAGGGAAAACGGGTTAGTATAGAAAATGAATTATTTTGTTTATCAATCAGGGAACTGGTAGTGTTTAGAAATTGCTTGGTTGTAAAATATTTTTGTAAGTAAGATGCCTTAAAATTAATTCAAATATTTTAAAACCACTATGAAAATATTTAAACAGAATGAGTGTGAATTTCAAGAGGTTAAGACTATTAAATAATTCATTTAAAAAATCTCTATCTTTTATACTAGCACTAGCATGTGCTAATGAACACAGCATTTACAGAGTGGCTGTAATTTTAATGAAATTTTAAGAGTCTATAGACACATATACCAAATTCTATTCATCCTAATTACCCAGGCAAAAGTACGTCATTATGAATCATATGTAGCAGTTTTAAAGTTCTAAGTATACTTGTAATATGAAAACCGAGGATAGCAGAAATAGGTCCCTGAAGGATGTAAGCTTTAGTTGTTTTCCTTTGGTTAATTAGAAATTTGGTTTGATTGTAAAAGAAAATCATCTTTTTTTGTGGTTCAAGCAAATTATATTAAGAAGAGTAGCAGAATTAGGAATTCTAACAGGATTCCAAAATATTTTATGTTAATTAGCAGCAGTAAACCTCATAAATATTATAAGCTTTCCCAGTGGAACTACTACACTGAAAATAATCAAGGGAAAGTCAGTGCTTCCTGATTATTCTTATACTTTCCCTTGATTATTAAATATAAACTTAGATATTTTTACTCTTGTTATGCCAGAAAGAAAAATTATAGGTTATTTAAGCATACTCTGTGCTAAGATGCTACTATTAAAGGTGATCATAATTCATGGCCAAGACTGTATTCGCAAAGACCGGAAATCAACATATCTATGCACAAGTGAAGTTTTCATTAATTGTGTATAAGTACTGATAGAAGAATAATTAGACTAATTTTTTTTGATTGGCAATATTATGAAGCTTCTAAGATCAAGTAAACAGGAAATGGTAAATTAGAAATAAAGTGTTTATGCTATATTTTTCACTATTGGTATTCATTGTTGCTATATTGCAAGAATATTTATTTGTTTAAATTAAATTCACACTCATATGTTTTATTTGCAAATATAACTTCCAAAGTATATCACATGCACTCCCCTACTCCAATCCCAAGAAACAGAAGGAGACAGCTTAGATACCTATTTCCTGACTATAGTTAGCAGAAACATTCTTGTAATTTAGTTGGAAAAATATTTTTTCTTACTAAAAGAAAATATTTTCAAGATGCAAATTTAGTTTTTTTTTTTTTGAAAGTCCCTGTGAACTTAGTTTTTCTAGTTTTGGAAGGAATTAAAATGAAACAGGCTGGTAGGTGTAGAAAACATTCTCAATAAACTACTGCAAGAGCAGTGTGGAGAGGTGGATGGTTGTGTGGTCAAGTTAGTGCTGCAAAATGACGGATAAATTAGTCTAACAAACTTAATTTATCAATAACCTTGCTTTGAAATACTAGGAAAAAAGTGTTAAAGTAATTATTGTTAGAAAAAGAAAACAGATTATAGTGAGAAAGGGAACATTATTAGCTAAATGCCAAGTTAGAATTCTTGACTTCTCAGGAATCTTTCTCCAGCTTTCTTCAGAAAAATATATGTTTTTTTACCCTGATCACTGACACAAAATTTTTACAATAATTGTGATACTTTTCACAATCCAACAAAAGCCACTGTGATCGTCACAATATTTCCCTGAATCCAATAGACTTGAAAGCAGGGTATTAGCAGTTAGTAATTTGGTTTAAAAAATAATTCGGTTTTGTAGTTCCGTGACTGACTCTAGTTTCTGGATTTGTGGACTTAGGATCATTGCACAGTACGAATGCCCTCCTGGGCCCTATTCCGAAATTCTGAAGTAGGACGTCTGAGGTGGGGACTCCAGAAATCTGCAGTTTTGACAATTCCTCCAAGTTGTAATTGTTACGCACACATGAGTTTAAGAACTGCCTAGAGGATACTATGAAAGGGAATACTATTACTCCCTCCCTCCATCCCTCCCTCCCTCTCTCTCTCTGTCCCTCTGTCTCTCTCCACACACACACACACACACACACACACACACCCCCATCCCTGCACTTTGCTCCATTGTCCGGGCACCTACCGGTCCAGACCGACTTCTCATCCCAGACCGACCACAGCTGGATGACAAAGAAAGGCGTCCAACAGACTATGTAAGCGGTCACGATCACAAAAGTCATCTTCACCGTGCGGATCTTGGCGCGGGAAATGGTCTTCACGCTGCTGACGCAGGGCGCGAGCAGGCGCCCCTTTGGGAAGACGCCGCTCGCTTCCTCTGCGCCCTTGCTCTGGCGCGACGCGGTTTTTCCGCGGACGTTGCGCCAGATGTTATAGCAGATGAAGCCGTAGCAGGTGCCCAGGATGACAACTGGTGCCACAAAGATGCCGCCCGTCATCCAGGTCACGTAGGCGCGGGAACCCCAGGGCTGAATGAAGGTGGCCCAGCAGTCGCGGGCCTTGGTGACATTGTTCACCTCGATCATGGAGAAGACGAAGTACTGTGGCGCGCTCAGCACGAGACTGAGCACCCACGCGGCAGCTATCATGAGGTGCGAGCGGCGCGCGGGCTGCTGCAGCGTCTTGAGCGGGTGGCACACGGCGATGTAGCGGTCGGCGGTCATGACCACCAGCATGTAGGCCGACGCAAACATGCCGAACACCTGCAGGTGCTTCACCACGCGGCACAGCCAGTCGGGTCCGCGGAAGCGGTATGTGATGTCCCAGCACATCTGCGGCAGCACCTGGAAGAAGGCGACGGCCAGGTCGGCCAGGCTGAGGTGTCGAATGAAGAGGTGCATTCGGGAAGTCTTGCGCGGCGTGCGGTGCAGCGCCAGAAGCACGCTGCTGTTGCCCAGCACCGCCATCGCGAAAGTCACTGCCAGCACGGCGATCTCCAGTTTGGCCAGCTCCTCGTTGCGCACGTCCGCTCGCGGGCCGCCGCCTTCCCCGAGGTCTTCGGCCTCCTGGCTTATGTTGGCACCGCTGGAATTGCCCCAGGGCCCCACATCGGAGCCTCTGGAGAAAGGCATGCTGTCCATGCAACCACTCCTCAGCCCTCCTCCGAGGCCCCGGCCTGCGCGGGCCGTTTTCTAGCCGCCGGGGAGGACGTGGGCCCCTGCCCCTAGCGCGCTGTCCTTCCCGCACGAGCCGCTCGCTGCGCGCCGCGTCCCGCCGCCCGCGGAGCCGCTCTCAGTCCGGCGCGCCAGCCCCTCTCCCTGCTCTGCTCTTCTCAACTTCGCAGAAGCCCGAGAGGTGCTCTCCTGCTCTCCGAGCCTCTGAACGCTCCCGGTTCGGAACTCAATTATTTATGCGGGGTTTGTTTTCGTAGGACGCACTCCGTCTCGCCCTAGTGGCTGGAGTCTGCTCGGTGCCTGCTCCCCACGCCCCGGAGTGGTTCCCCCCGCCACCCTCTCCCGACGTCGGTGATTTGTCCTCTTTGCATCATTGCTGCGGAGGTGGGGCTGGGAGACGCAGAGTCCTCGTATACTAGGCGGGTTGTGGAGCTTTCTGGCTCTTCCAAAAATTTGGAGAACGGGACGTGCCATGCCTTTTCTGGGTGATCTCCGTTTCCTCAAGCCTCCCTCACTAGCCTCCTTACCCCTCCATTTGATTTCTACAGAAGCGGTAAACTCGGTCCCTAGAAATCTCAGGTCCACGAGCCCGCGAGCGAAATCAGGCACCAGAACTTGGCTCTCGCCCCCACCTCCTCTAGTCCGGGGGTCACTCCCTTCTCAGCGAGCTCATCCTCGAGCAGCCAGTCTGGTGAATTTTAGTCCCAGGGCAATTCTGCACCGGGAATTACATTTCCCCCCACTTCCCGCCCGCTCCTCCCCACCCCTCACCTGCAGTGACTTAAAGGTCGCTCTCTTCCCAGTAATGTCTTTGATGACAGCAATTTGTTACCCTATGTTTGCAACGCGAAGGACGCACTCGCTTGTCGCACTACAGCCCCCGTGGCTGCTGTGCGTGCATTTGCAGCGGGGAAAAGAAACGTCTTCTGGTTTTCCAGTTTCCCTGTGGGGGCTGGGGACTTAGGGAGTTTTCTCTAAATTAGATTTCTGGGGTTTTCTACGGGAAAAGCCTGATTCCCACAGCGGGAATGGCGGGAACTGGGTAGCAGTAGTCCGTGGGGACTTCTTCTGGTTGCTATTAAATCGTGGGGACATCTCTTCGAGTGGACAAAGAGCAGCTGCCGGACAGCGGCCACCCAGGCAGGGCTGTCCAGGAAACAGGAGTGAAAAACAGCCAGGCTCCTTCACTAAGGGGTGAGAAAGAGGAAATCTCAGGGCAGGAAAGAGGCTCTCAGAAGGAAGAGAGAAAAGACCACCTAACTGTTAATTAGTTGCTCTGGACAACTGGAACCCAGCTGCAGTACCTGAGCGAAGCAGAAATACTGACTCTCTCCATCAGCTGTTTTAACTTTGCTGAAGATACGCTTTGAAGGACAGCAAGGGGGAGCTGTTTTCAGGCTATTTTACAAGGAAGGAAAAAGAAAAGAAAGAGCAAAGGAAACACTTTATACGGTTACCTGCTATGTAGATACACAAACATGACTTTGTAGGTCAGAACGTTTGTGTATTGTGGTGGTTGTATAAATTTGATTGTCTCAGTAAAAATGTCAACATCTGTGAAATAGAGGCAAAAAAATATCAAAAGATTTTCTTGGATGCAGTTCTCAGTGATGATTCCACTTTGCTGTCAGTTCATGCATGCTATCAGTTCACTGCCAGAGTTCCCAAGGTTGTCACACTGGCAGTGTTGGACTCGAAATCTGGAGTCATGCTTCACTGTGGCTTTATGATCCTAGGTCTATGGATCTTAAAAATAGAAATGAAAGTACCTGCCATTCCTACTCCTGAGATTATTGGGAGGACCTAATAAGACAATGTTCTGCACGGAGAAATGCTCTAAAAACTGAAAGCTGTGTTGCGTTGGCTCATTTTCTCCAAGATGTCTAGGAGGCAAAAGATTAAAATGGTTCAGGAGTGGTAATAAGTAAAAGGTTTCCAGACCACCTGTCTGGAAAAACCCTTCAAGCAATTTGTCCGAAAAAACCCTTCAAGTCAACCACTGACTCAGAAAGGTGACCTTCTTTTAAATCACAAATTACATTATTAGTGCTCCTTATGAGAAATAATGTTGACTGACCCTAGTGTCCCTTGGGATTGCAAAAGTGGTCCATTGACCACAGCCTGGCAATTTTATAGCTCTTGGCCCTACATGCTTTGAGCTTTTAGGTTTCCTCACAGGAGAAAATCTGCAGGACAGGATCACCAAAATGTCTTTAGGTGTTCTCATTCCAGGAGATGATGTGGTGGCCTCTCAGGAAATCATTCATCTGTGTCAGGCAATCCAATGCAATAATCAAATACCTAATACATAATACCTAATACCCAAATACCTAATTTATAAAAATAACCTCTTAAGTTATTTTGGTGCATACAGATGGAAGATATTATTGTTCAGTGGCAACAGTACCAATTACCCATGTATATCAAGCATATACATAAATACATATACATATATGTATTAATATATATATATTCCTCTCCTTAAAATGTCAGTTTTCTTCCCTCTTCTTACTGAGAAAATAAATTAGATATTCTGCAGGAGCAACTATTATGGTTCAAATGTTTATCCCTTCCAAAACTCACTTTCAAACTTAATTCCCAATGTGGCAGTATTGAAAGGTGGGCCTTTAAGAGGTGATTGGGTCATGAGTGCTTTGCCCTCATGAATGGATTAATCCTTTCATAAATTAATGGAGTCATGGGTTAATGAATTAATGGATTAATGGGTAATCATGGGAGTGGGACCGGTAGCTTTATAAGAAGAGGAAGGGCGACCTGAGCTAGCAGGTTAGCATGCTCAGTGCCCTTGCCATGTGATACCCTGCACTGCTTAGGGACTCTGTAGAGAGTCTCCACCAGCAAGAAGGCCCTCACCAGATAAGGGCCCTCAACCTTGGACTTCCCAGCCTCCAGAATTATAAGAGATACATTTGTTTCTTTAAAAATTACCCAGTTTTCAGGTATTCTGTTATAGGCAACAGAAAATGGACAAAGACAGCATCCATTTTGCTTCTATAGTCCACAGTGACTCCTTCCCCTTCAATTTTAAATTAATGACATTATTGTTATAGGCCTGCAGTCCAGTATTCATATCATTATGACATGAATCATAGCCAGTCAACAACTATTTATTGCACTTCTCTGTGCTAGGTCTTGAGCTGGCTACAAAAAATTATGTAATGATCACTAATATTTATTAAACACTTTATCTATGCCAGGCACTGTCATAAGTGCTTTATAAGAATTACTTCACTTAATCCTCCCAGTGACCCTATGAGGGGTGTACTGTTATTATTTCATTTTACATTTGAGGACGCAGAGGCACAGAGAGAATACATAACCAGCCTCAGATGACACAGCTGGTCAGTGGTAGAACCAGGATTTGAACAGAAGCAGTCGACTCCAGCAGCATTTACAACCTTAACCGCTAACTGTGCTGCCACCTCTGAGCCTCCAGTTTTTAGATGTTGCAAACTTGTAAAGGCCATTTGATTGGTTATTGTACATTCATCTGTATATACGATTTTTCTCATCTAAGACTGGGAGATCCTGTAGGATCTGCATTCGTTCTTACGTGTCTTTGGTATTCTTTTTGGTAAACCAAGTACAAGGCAAAATAGTAGGAGCAGTAATAACAATAATAGTAGTAACAATAATAATAGATAATATGAACATTCACCAACATTTATTAAGCTTATTTCATGAGCTAAGTGCTTTAAATACATTATTTCATTTAATCTCTAAAATATTTAAAATAAACTATGTATCAGGACAGAGTTGTTATCATCCCACTTTGCAGATGAATAAAATATGGATTACAGAGGTTAAGCAACTTAACCAAAATTGCAAGGCTCCAAGTGGCTGAGCCAGGAGTCACATGTAGGTCCATTTGAAATCAAGGCCTGGGCTCTAATGTCTATGCCCTAAAGCCTCCCATACATATGACAAGACCCTGAAACATCTTCGTGGAATGAATTAACAAATATTGTAATAGAAACTTATTTTTGAGTCCTGAATGAATATAAAATTCAGAGAGTGCTTGGTGACTGGATAAATTAGGGAAGAGTTCTCAAGGAACTGCCTTTGAGTACCTGAATCTCCGTAGCATCCCCCTGAAAAAGGGGGGTCAGCATTTATATCTAGAAGGCACTTAAATATTTCTAGTTATCCTTCTGCCTGGAGAATCCTGGCCTCTGACTTAAAAAGTTCTTCAGTAAATGAGCTTCTTTAACACACACACACACACACACACACACACAATACTAGATTCTAAAAAGTGCTGCACGTCAAGCATGGAAAAACATCAGGTGTTCGTTATATCACAATACTATTCACCCTATAGAGTTAAATTAAAAATGAGAACAGCATTTAGTCTGATTTATGGAGTTTTATTTTCTTATGTGATAATATGGGCTTACATGTATGAGTACAGAGCTATAACATTAAAGAGAGGCTACCATGTTCAACAAAATCTTAAATGTACCGATGTTGGCTGATGAAAAATTAGAATCTCATCACTTGTTCAAACAAACAAGCAAACAAATAAAAATCATTCCTAAGTCAGCCATTACATCATTAGTAGAAAAATCATCCAAAGTAAAAGATTTCTAAAATCAGCAGTATTTACATATTCAGAAAATCAGTTTGCTTTTAAAGATTACATGGTTGATTTAATTTAAAAATTTTTAAATGTAAAGTCATTTAAATGGTTGAGTTTAAGACTTTTGTTCCTAATGAATTAATATTCAATTGGATGTTCTGCATCTTCATAGGCAGCAGCTTTGCTATTCTGTCTAAATTTGATAATCAAGACTCATTCTTTTAGCATGCTGGCAACACTGGGTCTATCTCTCTGTAGTCATTAACTCCTTTTTCACAGACATAAGCTTTGAATTCTTTGAAGGATGCTAACATCAGTAGTCGTGATACTATCATTATTTTTTGTTTATGTGCTGTGAATACTGTTTTTATATAATACGAATGTTTTCTATACTTTTTTGCTTCTCATTTTCTTTTCTAAGGTTGGACACGGTTAGCTTTAAAAATACATATTCTTTTTTTCTTGTTTTTAGGCATATTTTAATGATGTGTAAACTTGTGTTAAGAACATTATACCATAATCAGATTATGCATTTGTTAACATACCCTTTATCAGGAAAATGCAAAATATAAGAATAAAACCACAAACTGCCAAGTTTGAAGAGATATAGTTTATTTCTACCCTTCACCCCACTCCTATCCTTCTCTCTCTGTCACCTCACACCCTTGCCAGGTGCTTCAAAGTTTTCCAAAAGCCTCTTCTTGTCTTATCACCAGGAATATGAAATGTGTTGCATTTCATTTTCTATTAGGGTTTTCATGGCGATAATTATAGATTCACAACTAATTTATCCTTGGATAAAGCAGACATGTTGCCTGCTAAGAGGTTAAATCCAGACTGCAACCTCAATGTACATGTGAGAATCTTTAAGATTTAATTTCTCTGAATATATTTAAGATATAGATGTGAAATAGAATAGGCTTGAAATATTTAGGGCTTAAATTCAGTGTTCCCAACCAGACTTTAAGCTGAAAATGTTCTTTGATTACATGGTAAATCAACAGGAAGAAATTTCAGTAAAAATATCCTTATAGTTTCCTAAGTACCTGCAATCAGATGGATGGCTGGTGCTCCTTATTCATTTCTGCATTGAATACACTATTAAAAGGGAGCAATTAATATGTAACTGATATTCAGAGGAAGCTTTTACACTTTCCAGAATCTCTGTTTAAATTTGTATTTGAATAGCCAGTCCTCCTTATCAACAATTTTACTATTCCATTTATAATGATGATCTCTCGATGCTATGCAGCATTTTAGAAAATTGCTTTACACAATCCTGTATGGATTTATCTTATTATAATGCTATAATAACTTGGTATACTCAGCCATAGAAGGCCTGGGCAGAAAAAATCTGAAATACATTTTAACATTACTTTTACTGCAGTTTTAAAACAGAAAGAAAAAAAGAAGCTATATGCATTCATTTATCATGATAATAGCTACATTTTTCTGCTTAAAACAAAATTATTTTTAAAAAATTTGAAGACAGAAAAATAGGAAGAAAATAAAAAATCTTTTATACTAGTCCTAGCATCCACAGAAAATCATGATTATGATTTGCTTATGTGTTTCCAGTCCTTTTTCAAGGTGTATGGATTATAAAACTACAATTAGACCATATTATGTAGTATACTATTATCTGATTTTTCAAATTAACAATATAATGTGAGCATTTCTCTATGTTGTTGAATATTCTTCTATATCATTGATTTCATGGATTCACAGTTCTCCATCTAGTTAATGTACCTAATTTATTTTATGTTTTCTCCCCCACCATTTTTGGGAAAACTTTTGGCCTCCTAACTTTCCCCTCCTTTTTGCATACATGCTGCTCATAGACACCTCTTTACTTACATCCATATTTCTTTCCTAAGGTTAAATTTCTGGAAGTGAGATTACTGGGTTAAAGATTATATATAATTTTGATATGATTATCAAATCACAATGCATCCAAATTAAAGACTAATAGGCAGTGAATGAGAGTGGCTGTTTTCCACAGCTTTATGAACATGGATTTGTCCCAGTAAAAAGAAAATCTTTCCAAATTTGATAAATGAATAAATATCTCATTGTTTTCATGTATTTCATTAGAAATATTTTATTGTTTCTAATTGTCTCATTATTTACTTGATTAATAATGAGATTGAACATTTTCATAAATGTCTTATACAATTATTATTTCATCTTTTGTGAACTAGCTACTCATTTTTGGTACATTATTATAGTTTTCCCAGGGTTTTTTTTTTGAACTCATAAGATATCTATATATTTATATTTCCACAATTTATTATTTGCCTTTTTATTATATTTATTTTTAAACAATTTATTTCTTTGGTTCCTATTTAGTTTGAATATATTTTCAAACACTTTTAGCTTTTTTAATTGCTTATTCTTATCTTTTGATCAGCTTTCTATTTGGTTAGAGCTCTTTTTGATATTGATTGGTAAGAATTATATACACACACATAAGAGTAGTCCCCGCTTATCCATGAGGTATACACTTGAAGACTCCTAGTGGATGCCCTAAACCATGAATAGTATCAAATCCTATATGCACTATGTTTTTCTCCTATACATACATACCCATGACAAAGCTTAATTTATAAATTAGGCATAGTAAGAGGTTAACAACAATAACTAATAACAAAATAGAATAATTATAACAGTAATAAAAAGTTATGTTATTTGGTCTCTCTCTCAAAATATCTTATGGTATGTACTTAGCCTTTTTGTGATGTGAAAGGATGAAATGACTACATAATGAGATGATGCATGATATAGACATTGTGATGTAAATGAGAAATTCCAGAAATAAACAATTTATACATTTAAAATTGTGTGTCATTCTGAGTGGAGTGATGAAATGTCACACCATTCTGCTCCATCCTGCCCTGATAGTCATTAGTCCCTTAGCCACTATCTCAGGTGTCAGATCGACTGTCTTGGCATTACAGTGCTTGTGTTCAGGTAAGCCTTATTTTACTTTGATGATATACTTAGACAGTCTTTCCCCAACTTAAAATTTTAGAAGTTGTTACATTTATGTGTGTGCACATATATTAATATATTAGTGATTTTATTGCTCGAATATATATAATTTTAAGTTATATGTTGAAATTTATTTTGGTGTAAGGAGTGATTTAGGGATTCTACTCCCCCTTGCAATGGCTAGCTAGTTATTCCAACATCATTATTGAATAAACACTTTGTATACCCTGTCAGAACCTCCAGTTCATAAGCTTGCTAACTTTTTGCTGTCCCTCATTAATCTCTAGGTCCTCACCTCTCTCCTTACCTATCTTAGATTCCATAGTCCGTCAGTTTTGCATTTACACGTCTCCTTACCTTCTCTTTTTTTTTCTTTATTGCACTTTCCCTGGATCAACCCATTTTTTTGTTAAATGCAGTTTTGTTCCTGCATCAGAACAACCAAAACTGACTAATGAAAAACTCAATAGTGCTGATGATTTTCGTTTTACATTTATAATCGCAACTCTCAAGGGGTTTGTGGTGCCCAGCAATCCTAATATATTTACAAGTCAATTTATTCTCCCACTTGGCAGGACAAATCTTCCATATCTTCTTTTATTTCAATTCTCTATCACCCCTGCCTTTCTCTCAGCGGATGATCTTCACTCTTAGTTCACTGAGAAGATGGAAGCAAATCATAAGAGAACTTACATGCCACTCCTTCTGTTGATTTACCTGCAGCTGCAACCACGTATTCTGCCTCCACTCCTTTTATATTGTCAACTTTCCAACCTTTTTACAAGTTCACTGGATCTCTTCCCCTCTAATCTATTTATGAATTTTCCTTCTGGAATGGTCAGTTTTCCCTTTGGACTTGTTTATTCCCACTGGCTTGGATTACAGATATGTTTTGATATCTGCAATCTAAAAACTAAATTTCCCTTTGACCTCATAAACCCCACAGCTATTGCTCCAGTTCTCTGCTCCTCCTTATGGTAAAAAAGGGCATCTATATATATGCTGTTCACAATTCTCTTCTAAGCCTCTTTTTTTATAGTTGCAAATATAATGTTTTATAACATTTGATAATACATGTGAAACAACATATGCAAGATGTGTCTAAAGTTATAAATCATAAAAACAAAATGATTGCCATGAACTTGTCAACTTGTTCAAGAACTAGAACAGCACTTTGCATCTCCTGTATATTCCCTCCTTCTCTTACCCAACAGGAGGGTGAGAGAAGCTATCATAGATAATAATTTATACATTTTTTGTTCTTGTATTTCATAAAAAAATAATTATATTGCCCATTTATGTACCACGATATATTGTTTAGCTTTGCTTAAGCTTTTTAGCTATATAGTGATACCATATTAAATATAGCTCTATACAAATTGCTTTTTGCCACTCCACATTATATTTTTAAAATTCATCCACATAGTTACTATAGGGTATAATTCAATCATATCTTACTACTCATTACATGCCTATGCCACAATTTATTTATTCATTTTCCCGTCTATGGACACTTGAATTGTCAGATTTTTGCTCTTATAGTGTTGCTATGAGCATTCTTGTTTATTTCTCCAAGTGTACAAGTACAAGAGATCTCTACAGAACGTATCTATTAATATGAGTGGAATTTCTGGATCATAGGTTATGAGAATATCTAAATTCCTTTCCTAAATGGTAGTTCTCTCTTCAGCAATAAGCTAATTCCAATTATTTCACATACTTGCTAACACTCATTATTATTAGATTTAATTTTTATCAGTCTAGAGTAAATGATATATTGCTGTGGTCTTAATTTGCATAATTTGTATATTATCAGTTACTAAGAATGTTGAGCATCTTTTCCTAGGTTTCATTACCATTATCTTTTCTTTTTGTATAGTGCCTATTTCTATAAGTTAGTTGTTCATTTTACCACTGTTTTTTTGCCTTTTTTCATAGTGATTTATAGAAGTTTCTCATATATTCTGGATATTAATCCTTTTCCAGATATGTGAATTACAATATATCTTTTGTACAGTTTGAAGCTTGTCTTTCCCTGGTAATGATGATATCTTTTCATAAATAGCAGTTACAAATTTTAATATAGTTGAATTTACTA
This sequence comes from Cheirogaleus medius, assembly GCA_008086735.1. Lineage (NCBI taxonomy): Eukaryota > Metazoa > Chordata > Mammalia > Primates > Cheirogaleidae > Cheirogaleus > Cheirogaleus medius. The sequence goes on along the minus strand of VBSM01002616.1, from coordinate 9,879,162 downwards.
TTTTTTATGATTAGCACTTTTCACATCTTGCTTAAAATATCCTTTCTAATATCAAGGCTATATAGATATTTTTCTATTTTTTTTCTTCTAAAACTTTAAAAATGTCTGCCTATACATTTAAGTCTTTAACCCACTTGAAATGGATTCTTGTTGATGGTGGGAGAAGAGGAACCACTGTCATTCTGAGTTCATATATTAATTGATAACAAATTGACTCAGCATGATTTATTGAAAAAAAAAAGCCCTCTCCTTTCCCTCTGACTTAAGTAAAATTTTCATGTATGTGTGAATTTTCTAGAATATTTACTCCTAGATCAAACCCACACTGTTTTACTATTATGGTGTCATGGCGAGTCTTGATATGCATTTGGACAATTAACTCTTCTCCTTCTTCTTCAGGAGTGACTTGCATATTGCTCTTCCATGTACATTTAGAATCAATTTGTTAAGCTTTACGCACATACACTCTCACACACTTGGAATTTGATTAAATATGTACAATGATTTGGGAAGACTTGATGACTTTACAACATAGAGTTTTCCAATCCCTGCTATGTATTATTTCTTTACATTTATTTAAGATTTTAAAATTGTTTTTCAGTAAAGTTTTATCATTTTCCCCTATAAAGTTCTTATATATATTGTTAGGTGTATTAGGCATGTCCCTTAGAGTGTATGCATGTGCGTATATATGTGTGTGTTTATATATGTAAACATTAGTTTGCTTTTAAACATTTGTTTTCTTGTTGATGTGTAGAAATAAAGTTCATTTTTAGCTTTTGATCTTATATATAGTTACCTTGCTAAATTTTCTTACCATCTGTAATAATACATTTATAAATTCTTTTAGATTTTCTATGTAGATAATCATATAATTTGTAAATAATGAGCTTTGAGGTTTTATAATTAATTCCCCTTGGAGTCCATAAACTACTTTTCAGTCTTAGTGCACTAGCTAAAACCTCTAGACCAGTGTTGAATACAAGTAATAATGGTGAGCCTCCGTTTCTTGTTTCTGATATTGATTATCCATATGTTATCCCTAGGCCCAGGCCAGCCACGTTTTCTAGCATTCGAATCTGTCACAATGCTGGAGGAGACATTGATCATGTTAGACTTATAGAGAGGTAGAATGTCCACCACCATGAAGCCTTACTTAGAGATATTCAAGGGTTGTTTTGACTTATACATTTTTTCACTTTCCTGCTAATGTTAGGACCATACCTGTTGTCAGATCAAACTTCCCTGAACTGAAGGGTGGTCAGGATTCTTAACTGCCTCCGAAAATGCTTGTGGGGCATTTACATATTTTCTAATAGAACTTCTTTCTTTAAGTTAGGAGTTAACAGTGGGGGCACAGCTGAACCCCTTATTTTTTCATGGGTTGTGCTGTTTTGTTTTCAGGTGAGGTGGCTACCATATCTGTTCTTTCAAATCAATTTCATCTGCTTTAGAAAGTATAAAAATTTTTCCTACGTTCTTGCAAATGCTTGATCCTTTTTCCTTGATTTCCAAAATAGTTGTGGCTATATCACAAATATGCTATTTGCTTAAATAACATATTTAAGCAATTAGGTAGCTGATGCATTTTGGTGATAGTGTTGAAACTCAGAGCTTTATGTCACATGATAAACTGATTTTGGAAAGGTATATCATTTTAAATAATTCTAATAAGTATTTTGGTATTTATAGTTTTTCTCTTACTTGCTTTCTGTCTCTAGGGAATTGTAAGTCACACTGCCTCCTCCTGAGAAGACTCTGTATATGTCAACCTAAACCATGCAGAAAGTTGTTTTCCAAAACATCTGTAGAAAGGCATCATTAAATTAATTCCTGTCCCTTTGGCATCTCTCTTCCTAGAGAGTTTTCTTGTTTTTAAGTCTTCATTTTTTAAAAAGTCAGAAATTATTAATATTTTATGAGAAGTAAATATTACAACAGGTTTCTGCTTCAAGGAGAATATTTTCAAAAGTTTTTTTCTATTTGTTTTTCCCTAGGAAAGAGAAAAAAATATACATGGGATGAAAAGAATATTGTCAAAAGAGTTGTTTCTGATTTCCAATGAAATGCTCTAGCATTTCTGAATATCCTGGCAAAAATGACAATAACAACAAAAAACAAAATAAAAAATTTTTTTTCATTGTTTCCCTGAAAATATATATATAAATGATGAAGTTTGGGGATAATAATGACTACAGGAAGATCACCTGTCCTGCCTCATCATGCCCCCTTCCCTTCTTAGAGATATCATTTGTAGCTCATTAATAGGCATAAGGCTTTGTAAGACAAAGCTTAAGCCACACCTGTAGGTCCTCAATTTACTCAACAGATCTCCTGAGTTTATGTCCGGTGACTTGTCTCTGATCAATAAACTTTCTTATCTTAACTTAAAACATCCAAGCCTTTAGACAAAGCTTCATTTCTTTAACCAATTACAAGCCAAAGAATCTTTAAACCCACCTGTCATCTGTAAGCCCCGCTTTGCGGTATCTCACTTTTCCAGACCAAACCAATGTACGCCTTCCACGTATTGATTTATGACTTTACGTGTAATTCCTGTTTCTTTGAAATGTATAAAACTAAACTGTAACCCAACCGTGGCTAGAACACTTGCTCAAGGATTCTTGCGTGTGGCTCATGATTGCATGTATTTGTCTCAGAATAAACCTCTTTAAATTATTTTACAGAGTTTGGGTTATTTTCCGTTGATAGAGTACTGCTAGACTCATAGAATGCCTTGGAAAGTACTGCCTCCTTGTCAATTTTCTGGAAGAGTTTGTGCAAAATTGATATTATTTCTCCCTTAAATATTTGTTAACATTCACAAAAGAAGCCATTTGGGCTTGGAGGTTTTTAAAAAATTTTCTTTCTTTCTTTCTGGAATATTTTTAACTACAAATTCAATTTCTTTAATATTTATAGGTCTATCAAGTTATCTCTTTCTTCTTGGATGAGCTTTTATCATTAGTGTCTTTAAAGAATTTGTCCATTTTGTTGAAGTTGTTGATTTATTAGAATAAAGTTGTTCATAATATTACCTTACTGTCCTTTTAAGTCTGTAAAATTTGTAGTGATTACATCTCTCTTTCATTCCTGGTATTCTTATTTTGCATTTTCCCACTTTTTTCCTCATCACTCTAGCTAGAGTTTTATCAATTTTATTGATTTTCTCAAAGAAATATTAGTTGCTGCATTATAAATTTCCACAAACTTAGTGGTCTGAAACAACAAAATTCTTGAAGTTTCTTTGGATCCGGAGTCTAGTTACAGTCTAGCTGGAGCATCTGCTCGAGGTCTCACTCGGCTGAAATCAAGGTGTTGACTGGGATTCTAATCTCATCTGGGGCTTGGAAGCCTCTTCTCAGCTCACTGATTGTTGGCAGAATTCAACCAGGTGCTCATTTTCTTGCTAGCTGCTGGCCAGGGACTGCTCTCAGCTCCTCCAGGCCAACCTCAGAACCTTGCTGCATGGCCACCTCCTTTCCCAACGTGGCATCTTACCTTTTCAAGGCCCTCATGAGAACACCTGTTGCTGCTTCTTATCCCTTTTAAGGGATCATCTGATTTTTATCAGGCCCCACCAGCATAATCTTCCCTTTGATTAACTCAAAGCCAACCAATTTAGAGACCTAAATTACACCTGCAAAATATTTTTTTGCTATGTGTTATGTAAAATAATCACAAGCTTATCATATTCACATGTCCTGCCCACACTCAAGGAGAGGCAATTATGCAGACAGAATATACGGGGAACTGAATCTCAGGAGCCATTTTAGAATTCTGCTTCCCACATCCAGCGTTTGTTTTCTCCATTGTTTTCCTCTTTCTCTTTCACATGTGCTCTAATTTTTGCTCCGATATTCACTGCTCCTTTTCTTTTGGTTACTTTTAGTTTAATTTACTTTTTTTTCATAAGTTGAAAGCTTAGGTCATTGATTAGAGACTTTTCTTTTTTAATATAGGCATTTAATGCTCTAAGTTTACCTCTATGTACTTCTTTAGTGGCATGCCCCAAATATTAATGTGCCATATTCTCATTTTCTTGTAGTTCAAAATGTACATTCTCATTTCCTTTTGGTTCCTTTATATATATACATATATATATATATATATACACACACATGTGTTATTTAGGAGCATGTTGCTGAATTTCCAAACACACTGAATTTCCATCCACTTAGGGATTTTCCAAAGATCTTTCTGTTATTGATTTCTAATTTAATTCCATTTTGGTGTGGAATATACTTTGTATGACTTGAATTCTTTTAGATTTGTTAAATCTTTTTATTTTTGCAGCACAGGATATCATCTATCTTGGGAAATATTGTTTGAAAAGAATGTACATTTGTTGTAGGGAGCCCTGCTCTATAAATGTCAATTAGGTCAAGGTAGTTGATAGTGTTGTTTAAGTCGTCTGTATCCTCAATGATTCTCTGCCTACTTGTTCTACCAGTTATTGAGAAAGAGGTCTTGAAATGTCCTGTTACAATTGTGGATCTATTTATCCTTGCAGCTCTATCAGTTTTTGTTTAATATATTTTGAACCTGTGTTATTTGTACTTAAGAAGAACTGTTTAGAACATTTCATTTGAAATATGTTTTCTAACTTCACTGTCTAGACAGCATTTTTTCTGATCTTTTTATTTTATAGGGCAAAGAGCAGATTGTGTGAAAAAGGTAGGTCCTAATGCAAATGGAAAATGATCTATTTTTATTCTTTGTATACGTAAAACAAATACATAGCTATATGTTGAGCCAGTGAAGGAGATTAAAGCGTGGCTTGATATGGGAGAGTGGTGCCACAAAATTTAAAAATAAGGCCATTTCATGGAGAAAGTGGCCAATCACTGCACGCTGCAGAAAGATCAAGGAAGATTAGCTGTAAATGTCCTTTGGATTTAGCATCAGGCAGATCACTGGTAACCCATTTGAAAGCCAATTTGGTGAAGTAATGAGGGTGAAATTCAGTGTGGATTCTGCTGAGGAGTGAGTAAAGGGGAGGAAATACAGGCAATTAGTACTCAGGGTTTTTATCTGTTTTGTTTTGTTTTTTAGGAAGCAAATATCTTAAGCAAAGTACCTAGTAGAATGACTAGAATATGGTCGGTCCTTAATAAGTGGTAGCTCTTCCTATTACTATCATCATCACCATCATCATCCTTATTTTAGTTAGGAGTTTTCAGCCATTATATTGGGATCATTTGGAAGGTATCAAGAATACTAATAAAATAATAATAAATATTTATAGCTAACTTTTATTGACTACTTATACTCCAGGAATTATTCTATGTTCTTTATACATTTTAACTTCTTTAAACTCCACAAACACTATATGATGTAAGATGTATTACTATTTCTATTTTATAGATGAGAAAAGTGAAGCACTGATAAGTAACTGGACCCAGATCACACAAATATGGCTAATCAGAAGCTGTGAGCACGGTCCTCGTAATAGTCACATGGCTTATAGCACAGTAGAAACAAGGCCATTTCCAAGCTGTGTGACTTTGGGCAACTCAGGCAGGGGTGGGGAAACTGTGGCCCTAGGGCCACATGTGTACTTCTGGACCCTTGAGTGTGGCCTTTTGACTGAATTCAAATTTTACAGAACAAATCTTTTTAATAAAGGTCTAGATCAGATTTTTTAAAACTTGGTGCTATTGACATTTGGGGCCAAATCATTGTTTGTTGTGTGGAGCCGTCCTTTGCACTGTAGGATGTTTAGCACCATGCCTGGCTTCCACCCACTAGGTGTCAGAGGTACTTTTGGAGTTGTCTGCAGACACCGCCAAAGGTCCCTCTGGGGCAGAACCACCCCAGGCTGAAAACTATCAGGCTGTATGATAAAGTCCTTGGACTTTAAGAGACTGAAATATGGAATTGGAGACATTCTTATTCTATTTAACCTCTGATTCACTTTAATATCATGGTATCAATTGTGTTTTTAGAAAAATCCAGGGTTTAGTAAAATTAAAGTGAGAATGAATTTAAGCTGGATATATAATCCCTTGCAACATGATTTGCAATTTTTGTCACAATGGAAACAAGCTCCCTTGCTACATATTTATACAAAAAAATGTGCTTTTTGAGTACCTAGTACCATGTATGCTATGATCTGCTGTGCCTTAAAATATATCTCATTTATTCATGCTCCCCCTGCATACTTAGGTAGTTGTTACTATCCCCATTTTAACAGATGAGAAAACTGAGGCTCAGCGCTGTTAAGGGACTTGCACAAGATCACACAGCTAGTAAGTGACAGGGTTAGTTCTGTAACTCAGGTTTATCTGTCCACCAAACTTGTGCCCTTTCCATGTCATATCTGTAGGAATTATTGCGGGAAGTGGCGGGAAGCCGAAGGCAGATGCTTGATCTCCCCAAGGAAGTGATGGGTAAAGATCAAACTCTGAGCGCCACAGCAGCTATTGACAGGTGAGGCTCATCTCCCGCTCAGAAGGTTTCTCATTCTATTGGTGGGAAAGAAGCAAACACCTGTTCAATGGAATCAAGTCCCAGCTGCAACCCATCTCGCACAAACCTGGAGCAAAAGGATGAGCGTCCCTGTCCCAACTTGCTCAACCCACTTGATGGAGGTATTATGTTGCTAGAGAACAGATGTTAGGAGAAACTTGGCTAGCAATATCATTCAGCATATTGACATGAAATAAAAGTTTTTGAGTATTAATTTGATTCTTTTTTTTTTTTGTTAAGAAATAGCTAAAATAATTGGTACTCTGGTAATAAAATGGTGCGCTGTAGTGTAACACATTTTAAAGTTTTCTGTCTTTGTGATAAAAATGATGCAAAACAGGAGAAAACATTGTCTGTCTACAATTTTATCCATGATTTTGTGATTTTGTTTTTCTGTGAGGACTATTTTGAGAGGTTCGAAAGAAAAATGATTAATGTAAAACATTTCTTCTGTTATTTGTGTATTATCCAAAGATAATTTTGCAAGAAGATCTGTCAGGAATCCCAAAGGCTTCCCTAAGTTTTAGAGCTCCTTCTTTTAGTATAATTTGCAGTTTTAGAGAAATTATGCACAATTTCCTGCTTTGGTGGCTATATGAGATTCAATGATAAATTGAACTAAAGGGAAACCAAGTATAATATTTATTTAATAACAGATATTCTGATAAAAGTTTTAATTTGTTGAAGATGCAGCTAAACTGCTTCAAGCTCCAATGAAGTAAAGCATTCCAGAAATATTCTTACCTATCATTGACAGCACCAGACGAAATCTGGTGAGTACTATTTATTTAAATAAATTACAGTTACAAGGAGCATGCACAGGCCTCCATTTCTGTGCTTTTTGTATCATGAAATTATTTTCTTTGTAAGAACCTTCTCTGTTAGAAAAAAAAAATCAAACAAAAACTATGAAAAGTAACAGGCTATGTGAATACTGGTCTAAGAACTAGTGGGGATAATGAATAGGAATGCCTGTTATTTGTTTAGCTTTTCATAATTTACAGTGTACTTCCCACACCCAATTCCACATTTTATCTTCACAACAGCCCTGTGAAGTAGGTGGGCTTTTATGCAAAATGACCTATTTCTATGCAGAGTTATTACTGGTCTTGTTTTTAATAAGCTCATTCACTGAGATTCAGAATAGACATGTAGTCAGGGGCAGCCTGAGACTTAAAGACTTTCTCTGACTTCTTGTTTTCATGGCTATACTTGCAGAGAAAAAGGCTCATATTTTATATATTATAGTATCAGCCAATGTAATTTATAGGATCCTGTGTGCCAGACACTGTTGGTACTATAGATAGATTTGGGATCTTTTAATTCTCACAATCACCCTGCAAGACAGACATTATTATTTCCATTTTGCAATTGTGGAAAGTAAGACTCAGTGACATATTGCAGGATGTTCCCAAGATCATGAAACATAAATGAAAGAGCACAAATTTAATTCCAAGTCTATCTCATTCTAAACTTATATTTTCCATTGCTTTCTGAGCTTTCTTATTGATTATTAGCTATTATTATTACTGTTATTATCTTCTGCTTAATTTTTTCTTAGTGTTTTATCCCTTTGACGTATAACTATTTCTTTTTTTTATGTATAAAAGCAATTTATTCCATTTTAAGCACTTATACAGTTAGTCACGAAGAATAACAGGCCTGCTGGTGAAACAGGTCACCCAAAATGGAGATGGCATCAAACTAG
>VBSM01002616.1:9852812-9869722 GCA_008086735.1 Cheirogaleus medius | reverse complement strand
ATCTTGATTTCTATTTCAATTTTGCCACTAACAGAACCAAAACCTCCAAATTCTCCTTTCTCACTGTTGTAGTGAGACGCATCTAACTGAGCATCATCGTTAGGGAGCTGCACACTGGCTATCACAAGGTGGTTTTGTTCATCTGATGTGTGTCCCCAGGACCAGTCGATGAATGCTGAAATCTTTCCCTCTGGTCTGGTTACATCGGGAAGCCACTGTGCAGTTAAGCTGGGCCACTCCAGAGCATGGGTCATCACCAAATCATAAAGAAAAGGGGTGTTCTTTTTCCATGTTTTGTACTCCTCATTGATTACACATTCTTCCACTGCGTCGTCAAAGGCTGCTTCCTTGTCAGCCATGGCGGACAGGCGAACTGGGGGAGATCCTGGGATCGTTGCGGGAGGGGCGGGGACGGTGCAGGCCTCTTATGAGTCTTTTGTTATTTATCTTACTTTTTAAATTATAATTGCTCTCTCTTTAATTTTCGTTATTTTTATTTTGCTTCCTGCTCCACAAGGCAGGCAGGAAGCATGGTGGTGAAAGTGACAGTAACAGGGAGGTTGGAGATGTCTGCTCCTCGCTCCCCACAAGCTGTCCCATTAGATAGCTAGCTATACCTCCCTTCTAGTATTGATGCAAACATTTTTTTTTAAATTCTTTATCTAGACTTCCTAGAATACTCACAGTTTTTAAAGAGTTCCCAGGGCAATGAAAACTCTCCCCATGCAAATTGCATCTTAGACTTAGTGCAAAGGTGAGTTCCAGTTACAACTGCTGCGTAACAACCCACCCATTTTGTGAGGTACAATAGCAACCAGTTTATTTTGCTCACAGATTTTATGGATCAGGAATTTAGAGAGGAAAAAGTAGGCATGGCTGATCCTTGTTCCACAGTGTCTGGGATTTCAGGGGAGAAGACCCCAAGGGTAGGAGCTGGAGTCATCTGAAGGCTCACTCAAGCACATCATTGGGGGTTAAGGAAACTCATCCGGTGGACTTCAGATGGAGCTGGGCTGGACCAACTCTTTGTCACTTCTTGCGTGTGGCTACTTGGGCTCCCTCACAGTGGCGTGACTGGATTTAAAAAGTATTTCAAGAACACCAGGGAAAAGCATTTTTGCCTTTTTCTGACCTAGCCTCAGAAGTCACATTATGTCATTTGTGCTTTTGTCACAAACTCATCCAGATTGGAGGGGAGGAAACAAAGCTCCCACCTCTGAATGGAGGGAGCGTCAAGGACAAGCACAGGGGATGGGCAGTACTGTTGCTGTCATCTTTGCAAAATACAATCTGCCGTATCTTTCTCACATTTAAAATCACTTATCTCCTCCCCTTAAAACCCCAGGCTCATCCCATTATATCATCAGATCAAAATTTAGGATTTGTCATCATCTTTAGCAGGTGTGAATAAGGCTCCGTAGGTTGGTTCTGGGACACAGCTTCTTGATTATTGTTCTTTTTGACCTAAAGATCTTTGAATTAAAGAGCAAGTTATCTGAATCTTCACCCCACCTTCCAAACACACACATTCCCCAGACATGCTATGGTGGTAGAGGCATAGTAGGACTGTCATAGAAATTTCTGTATTAACAAGGAAAACAGGAGGCATACAACACTAGCTGGTCCATTTCAATTCTGCAATTCCACCAGGCATGTGCAGCCAGTGGATTAGGGCTCAGTCCTACTTCCCAGGGGTTACTCTCCCTGGCTCTGGACTCTCCACTCTCTAGGCCCTCATTCTGTATTTTGAATCACTCTTCCTTTTTCATAAAAAGTAGGTTGTGTTTGTATCTGAATAGTTTTATCTTCTTTCTGCCCACATGGAGATCTAAAGGTTTCCCTTCATCTTGTACAATCTCTGTCCATTTTAATCCAAGTTGATCCAATTACTTTAAAAACTTCATGAACTTTCTGTGTATTAATTTGCAATTCACTCTTTTAGATATATGTCACCACCACAGATTTCTCTGGGATAAGTCCTTCTTTACCTCAATGCTTCTAAGATTCTTAGAAGTCTTATTGTTTAATGAGAAGAATCAATGTGGCACACACTTAAGATACATTAAAAACTCTGTTTTGAAGGATCTAAGGATTACCTTAAATCTCTCTGAGATCTTAACAAAAATCTTGGAATCCCACACTGGATTTGATCTTTGCCCTAAGGCCTTGCCTTAAATTGAGAACTATTTAAAGTCTTGAGAAGCTGGGAAGGAGAAACAATTTTATTTTTGAACCCAGCTAGCCTTGGCTTCTTTATATTTAACAGTTTATTCTTTAGCTCATCTCTCTCTTATCACATTTTAACATAGGCAGTGAGAAGGAGCCTGATTGCACTTCCAGTGCTCTACCTGAACATTTTCTTAGCTAGATCATTGAGTTTATCAGGAAAATGTTTTATTTCTTATGTTACATCAGATACCAGTGTTGCCAAACTTTCTGCTACTGCATGCAGGATCCCCTTTCCTCCAGCTTCCAGTAACATTTTTTGATTTTTCATTAAGCCTTCATTGCACCCCCTTAAGGTACTTCATGCTTCTTCCAACAGTATCCTAAGCTCTGTTAGCTTCTGCCTGATGCTCACTCCCAAACCAGCACTCCATCTTGCAGGCACCAGAATCTGTTGTAGTTACTACTGCTGCATAGCAAGCCACCCTAGACTTAGTGTTATAAAACAACCACAATTTTATTATGTTTACAGATTTTGTTGTTAGGGAATTTGGAAAGGACACAGCAAAGATGGCTTGTCTCTGCTCCACAATGTCCAGGATCTCAGCTGGGAAAATCCAAAAACTGAAGATGATTGATGACCTGGAATTGATATGATCTGAAGCCTCACTCACTCACTCAGCATGCTGGTTTGATTCCAAGAGTAAATGTCCCAAGAGAATCAAGCAGTAACTGTATTTTTTTAAGGAACTCACTTAAGATAATCCTGTAACATTTCTTTTGTTACATTTCAAGCTCATCAAACCATCTTTGGAAAATACATTCTGCCAGACTAGGTTTTCCTAATGTTACCGAGCCAGTCTCTTTACAAAGAGCCCATTGGATCTTGGACAAACTTGCCAGTAATAACATGATAAGTGCAGGAAGGGAAGATAGGTTGAAAGTTCTATCTCAGATAAGAACCCTCATATACCATCTCAAGACCCTGGTTGGAAACCACTCAACAAATATTCACAGAAGAAGGCTTAGTAGAAGATCAGAAGACAGGGTTCCATTATTTCCCCTTTAATTAGTCTGACTCATAGTTTGTTTCTAATTAGGTTCACATTCCCTTTCTAGCAGCATTCCAGAATGTGGAGCAGCAACATTCTAGATGATCAGCTAACTTGATCAAGAAAATCTCTAACCATTATCAGATAAATTCCTGTAATTGCTTACACTGGAAAACGGTTATTTAGAATTAACCTTGTGAGAAGCAATTTCTTTGCAAATCTACTCCTGCATCACAGAAAATCCCTTCTCTTGATCATTGAGTTTATTGGGTAAATTTTTTATTTTTCATGTGACTTTCAGATTGAGGCTCCTCATATTTGAAATTTATTCATTCTTTTCCTGTGCACTATTTATATACAATTTTTTGTTTGTTTTTTAGGGGAAGCAGGTCCATGGTTCTTGCTATTTTTCAATTTTATTTTCTTTGGAGGCAATCTATTTCTTTGGTGCATCCTGGGTGACTGAATTTCAAGTATGCCCCAACTGTTCTATATTAAGAAGTCGTCATACCATACCAATGTATCTTCGGTTTTCGATAAAAATTTATCCAGCTATTTTTGTAACTAGAGGTGTTACTGCCCTTAAAAACATTTTTAAAAATAGAATTAGCTGTTCCTCTAAAAAGAGATTTTCATAAGACTTATGTTGTAAGTTTTATTGGATAGCTTAGACTCACTTAAAGTTTGGAAACTGCTAGAAAAGATGATTCCTTTACCCTTCTGTAAGCTTTGGTCCTTCTGAGAAAGTACTAATTAAACATAGGGAGGGGAACTACAAAATATTATTTTGGAAAAATTTTGGATTTTGAAAAGTGAACTAATCAATTTCATGGCTTAAGCCATGATAATAATTCTTCTACTTTTATATATGTCTATGGTAGACTGGACTGAATAAGAGTTCTTGCCCCTCACAAGATCTGACACACCATTCATTGCTGGAGCTGACTGATTCCATCTCTTACCCAGCTCTATGAATCATCACTTCTCCCAGGCCATCTCCTGAATAAGCCCTTGGACCCTGAGTTGAGACCGTTCCCATTCATTTCCTGCCTTCACTTTCTCTACTGACAATTCATTAGCATCTTCTTCCTCTAAGTCACTATTGCACATCCTATGGTCAATAAAATTTGCAGTATCTCCTCTTTCCGGGTACGGCCTAGATCAGAGATGTCAAATAGTGGCACACACGATGCCATACCTTCTCCTGCGCCCAAGGGACACACTGCTGTTGGACCCTGCACCCTTTCCAGCTGCACCTCAGTCCCAACCTGTGTATCTGTCTCAACATAGCGCTCAAGGAAGTCCCTCTAAATTGTGTGGAAATGGCACAAAAAATAATTCTAGTTTGCCAAACCAGCCTAGGTAATGCTATTCTGTGTTTTGAACAGCATGAGCTTCACCTTCCAAACTTAGGCTGCGTTTTCATAACTGAAGCATTGTACCAAGGTCAAAGGCTGGACATTCTCTTTTTGGTCGACACTGGAGAACAGCCACATGGCTTTTCAGCTCACACATTAGTAGTTTATTGCTTTTGGTTCTACACAGATACCCAGGCAAATTATGTATAATTTACTTTATCCTCACAGCTGTCCTATCTGGGTAGCTTAGGTTTCTGGTGATCTTTGAATGACCTTTTAATCTTTGTTTGCTCTGTATATCCAAGGTGGAGATGTTGTATCTGGAGGATTGAAAGCTGGGGTTGGCAGTTGAAATGACTGGTTTTACTTGGAACTGTGGAAGAATGAGAAGATTGTTCTCTTATGGACCATTGCTAAAGGGACAGATGTGTCATTTTATAGAATAATTCTTTTCCAAATAACTTACAAACAGAATCTGGGCATGTTGAATGTAACACAGGAAGTGCTCAAGGTAGAAATTTTACTTTTACTTCTGCTCTGTGAGCTGTTATAAATTATACAGAACAAATAACACATAGTATAGATTGGCCACAAGAAGTAGGAGCTCTATTAAGGGTTTGTGTATATTTGCATATATTATCTTATTTAATCCTCACAAATCTTACGAGATGGGCTAACCACTATTTTACAAATGAGGACACAGGTCTCAGAGAGGTTAAATAAGAATATGGAGCCAGAAGTGATTCTGCTTGGACTACGTTCTTGTGTTTTCTCTCTCCCAGGACTGTGCCTTTTCTGAAAACATTTTTTTTGTGCTGCCATAATTCTTGCTATGGCTGTTATAGAGTTCATTTGTCCTCATAATTGGATGGAGCCTCGGGAGCAAGGCGCCTTTGAATTTCAATAGTAACCCTTGACTATCTGAGGATCTCTTGAATATCTGTTTCCTGGGCTTTGAAAGAGCTTCTCCTTTCATCTCTTAACAATTGTTGACAAATTAAAAACTGTTTTATCTGCTCTATGTGGGCAAATTCAAGCTTCACCTCTTAGTTCTTCCTGATTTGACTGGGATCCTAAGTGAAAAAAATAATATTGGCTAGGTTAGTGAGGCGACTGTCAAAACAGGCCACACAAGCTCTCAGGAAATATAAATCATTATAAACCTCACATTGCCTTCACGAAACTCCAGAATAAGGCCTCATTGGAGGATTTCCTGGGCTTTGCAATTTGTTTTGGTAATAAGAGTATATTATGAAACACAATAATCCAATTAGAAAATAAGACTAGTGCTTTTTTGTTTTATTACTTCATTTTAATCAAGCTTAGCCTATTTTACAATTCTGAGACTGTAACTTATAGGAAACTGATAGTAATGCAAGTGATTTTTGTCCAGAACAATGCAAGTGAATTTTGTCTGGTAGAAATGTAATTGATTTCTTCCCTACAGAAAAGATAACTCCAAACATTGTTTTCTGGTCTTATGGAATCACAACCAATCTTGCATCTTTTAGCAAATTCATTTCAGCATTCTTGACTGCCTATATTTATTCTTCTTCTTCAAATTCTTCCCTGAATAGGTGTTAACATTTTACTGATTCCATCCTGAATTAATAAGTTGACTACAATGTTAGCATATGTTCATTTTATATTTGCAGGAGAGTCATGATTTTACCTTTATAAAATGTATACTACACCTGACCTGTGTGGCCCTGTGTGGTCCTGCCCTGTGTGGTCCCTTGTCTTTGCCACATTCAATGCTAAGGGCCGTAACTGTTCTAGCTGGTCCTCTGCTCTACCATAGGCCAGGCATGGTAGTGGCTCCAGGGTTGGGGTGAAGGAGGAAATCTCCACATTTTCTCTCCTTTTGTCCCTCTCCTCTCTTGCTGGCACTTCTCATCCACTTAGACTTACTCAGATCTACCATCTGTCCCCTGCTTGACTGTCTGTCCTGTCACTGCCTTGGAGTTCTCTACCCTTCACCATGAAGGCTGACTGCCTGGCCTCCTTCCATAAATCCTAAGCTACTTCTTTGCCCCTTGGGTACACAAGAACTTCTAAAATGTCCTCTAAGTTCACAGGAAGCCCAGGGAGTCAAGCTGTCACAGGGATTGCTATCTCAGGTCCTCTTTGCCTAAATCTACTGCAATAACATAGTCTTTATCTATTTTTGTGTGGCTATAGAGGAATACCTGAGATTGAGTAATTTATTAAGAAAAGAGGTTTATTTAGCTCACAGTTCTGCAGGCTGAGAAGTCTGAGGGCACGGCCCTGGATTCTGGCGAGTGCTTTCATGCTGTGTCACAACAGGAGGAAGGTCAAAGGGGAAGTGCACACGTGTGAACAGGGGGAAACATGAGGGGTGTCCTGGGTTTATAACAATCCACTCTTGCAGGAACTAATCCATTCCCATGAGAACTAATCTAGTCCTGAGAGAGCAAGAACTCGCTCACTACTGTGAGAATAGCACCAAGCCATTCATGAGGGATCTGCCCGATTGCAAACATCTCCCACCAGGCCCCATCTCCCAAATCTGTCACGTTGGGGATCACATTTCAACGTGAGTTTTGGTGGGGACAAACCATATTCAGACCATGACACCCACATATATGCTATTGCTAGCACCCTGGGTATGTCTAGGAACACTCTATAAAGCCTTTTCCTCCCAGAGGTCCAAGCCGGAAGTGGGACACAATCCTTTTCTGCTTTTGGATTTTTAAATATCTCTAGAAGTTTCTAACACCTCCTTCCTGTGGTTACAAACTTAAAACGTGGTGGGTAGAAAGCAGGGAACCACGCTAAGATCTAAACCTTAATTTTTTTCTCCTAACACTCTCCAAACTCTTCCCTACTGTCTAGAAAGGGAAAACCCTTCTTCAGCCCTATAATGCAGAATCCCTTTTCATTCTGTGATCTGAGGCATGATGAACTCTGTTTCCTAAGTGGGCCAGGCTTTGCTCTTCCAATGCAAATCCAGGAATATCTAAAAACTTCTTTTTCAAGGTTCTGGTTTTTGCAAGTCAAATGTTCTTTTTATAAAATTTCTTTGTTAGGGACTTAGCTCTATTTAAAGTTTAAAGCTTTTATTTAAAGTTCAATGACTTTTATTTCAGGATAGATTTGCACCTCTCCTCTCTGCTCCTCCCCTCCTTGCTTTCCCATATACTCGCAGAGCAACAAATGATGCTTTTCACAATAGGAGGAGAGCCGCTGGCAACGTGGAAGTGCTAGGACTTACTGAGAATAAAAAATACATCTATCGATAAAAATTTTTTAATTATATTTTTTTCTGTTTAAAAATTTTTAATTGAAAAAAATTTAAATTACATTTTTAACTTTTTAAAAATTTTTTTAAATTAAATTTTTAATTAAAAAATTTTAAAAATTAACTTTTAATTAAAAGCAACCCAACATTTAAAAAAATCCTATATTCTTGTTTTCTCTTGACATTTGAAATTCTCAACCAAGTCTTTTCTGAGACATTTAAATAGACATCCAACGTTAAGAGAATTCTTTATTTTGGAAGGTTTTATAAATCTGAAGCACAGAGCAAACCAGAGTAAAGATATATTTGCTAATCTATTGCTATTCATTTTTGTTTCCCTTTTTCCTCTTCCTTCTATTCCTCCCAACCCCCACAGCCAGTGTCTTTCTGAGTTAAAAGGCTGTTTTAATAAAATGCATTTTTAATTGTTTTATGAAACAAAGAAATGCTTTCAGGGAGCCAGATAGGTAACATACATGCAGAGTACAGAACAGGAAGAAGTGGGGAAACTGTATTTAGATTAGTAAATCACATCTTCCTCAAGAACATTCAGATTTAAATAAAAAAGCCACACTGTTCTGATCAAATGAAACAAGTGTACAATAGCACCAGTTTCATCCCCATTATAGCATGCGCTCAAAAAAGAAAACCCTAATGCTTTTGAATTTCATTATTGCCAGAACAGCTCTTACTTCCGTCATATCCCTCTCTCTTACTGCTTCCAGTGCAATTTCTTAAAATTCAGTGGCGTGCTTATTCAGTGTTGTGATGGTCCCCTGAGCTTTGCACTGTGACTTTTTCATTTGATTCCTTGTGTCTGGTATCCCTGCAATAGGGGACTAATTTATACAATATAAACTTTCTTATATCATGTTTATATAGTCCATCTGGTTATTTATCAAACACTAGAAAGTTTCATTTTTGACTGTTATTTTTAAATGTATTTTATTATTTTGACTGACTTTATTTTTAAAAGTTTCTCTCCCCTCTGTTTCTTAAATATTTGGCCAATTTTGTCTTTTCGTGTCAGTCGTCATTTCATAGTAGCAGTTGGTAAGCTTTCAGTTCACCTCTTATTGACTTGCTGCTGCAGGATTTCAACAAAAGATCAGTGTGACTGAATGTCCTTGCCCAGTGCTGCTCATTCCTGCCTCCTTGTCTTCAAGCTCGCTGGTCTTGTGAGAGTGCTGCCCTGACCTGGGAAAGAATTTGAAGTGCTTGTTATGAAGGAAGGGGAAGATTTTATTTTGAATTACCTATTGAAGCTCTTTTTTCAAAGATTTTCCTTTTGAAATTTTCCCACATGGAATTTTTTCATTTACTGTGTTGCTTTCTATCTTCAATTCAGATGTCTCCTTGCATCAATAGAGACACTTCTTTCTTAAGATATTGAATTTTAGCTCAATCTGAGCAGGCTTCCCTTTTTAGAACCATCAGATACCTAAACGATTTGAACTTTTTGGTAACTTCTCTCTTGGCATGACAAACCATTTAGCTAATTAGTCCAAAGATTTTGTTTTATATTCAAAGAGATCTTGGTTGAATACTGTTTCTGGTCAAATGATTTTTAACAAGGCCTTAATCTCTTTGTAAAATAAGGATGCTTATAGACATTTCGTAATACTTGTAGGAAGACCTACCATTACACTGGGCATAGAAGGTGTTTTCAGTAAAAGAAAGTATCTCCTAATTTCCTACTTTAAATTGGGGTCATCATTCTTCTCATCCCCATTGTTTGGTATATGTTGTCACTTAGGATAAGCTCGGTTATGCTAAAGTAACAAAGAAACTCCAAGTCTACGGGGCTTAAAATAATCAAGATTTATTTCTTATTCATGCTGCTATTCACCATGCACAGTTGGGGCTTTACTCCATGTGCTCCTCATTCCGGAACCTAGCTGTGGGGGTTCTGTCAAATGAAATGTCACCAGTCACTGTGGCAGGGGGAAGGGAAAATAGAGAATCATGCACTAGCTCTTAAATAATTCTACCCAGAGATGACACATGTCACTTTCACTGATATTTTATTGACTAGCTAGTCACACAGTTAGCCATGCCTAACCCAACGGGGCAGATTTCTGTGTGCCCAGAGAAGGGAATAGTGGCATTAGTGTCCATCATTAAATATGTTCTAGTTCTCCTTCCTGAGTTCAAATAAAATCTACCCTTATTGGCATTCTTGTACTCTTGATATTATAGGTGTTTTGAATTATAAATGGCATAAATTGGAGCCAGGGTAGCTAGCTCTGCTTTTTAAATTCTTTCTTGAGATTGCCTACAAGGTGGACAGTTGGTCTTATCCATGCAGGTAGCCTTCTAGACATTTAGGGTGGCTACTCATAGCATTCTCTTCTTTTAGAGGGAAAAATGGATTGGAGAGCAAGCAAATTGACATAGTGTTCCCTTAAGTCCTATTAAAAATATCTAATTTTTTTCCTTAATCACACAAATAATACATTGAAGATGCATATGCAAATACCTCAATATGTGTAAGCTGGCACCTTACATGGTACTTTCTATGCATGGAATTATTTTCAAAGAAGATCAGTCTATCAGTCAAAATTAATTAGATAGAAATTATAATTTTGCCTTTGTAAGTGAAAGAACAATTAAAGGGTCTAATTCAAACTCCATAAGAATATTTTCTCCTCCCAAATGATCACATACTCAGAGATACTCTTGAATCTCTCATTAACAAGCTCCCAAACTTTGCCCGTGAAACTTCTCTCTCTTTTTTCTGCACCCCATCATCCTCATGTACATCACATTAAGCTTTTTGGATATACATATTTTTAGTTTCTTTTCTGTTTTGCTCCTTATTCAAATTCTCCACCATCACCACCACAACAAAAAAACTCCTGTCACTAACCAATGTATTAATTAGGGCAGAATAGGCTATGTCCTGTAGTAACAGAAAAATTCTGATATCTCAAATGACTTAACACAAAATTTATTTCTTATACATGCAAAATCTAATGCAAGTTTTGCAGCTTTCCACTAAGCAGTGACTCAGGCATCCAGGTTTCTTTCATCAAAGGATTACTTGGAATCTTACACTTTCAAACTCATTCTTAAGTGGCTGGAGATTGGGATAGGAAAAAGAGCCAAGGAGTTCAAGAGCCCTGATCTGGGAGTGGCATATGTGTCTTCTGACCACACTCCATTGGCCAGAATGATCCCGTGGTTCCAACCTATTGCAAGGGAGGCTGGGAAATCTGATCTCCTTTGTGCCAACCAGGGGAAATGAGATGGGTAGGGATCTAGCCAGTCTAGCTCACAGCAAGCAAGTGAAAGTCTTCCTTTCTTTTTCCCCAAAGTAATTGCTGACAATTAATATGACTTCTAAGTTCCTTTCTAATTTTTTATATTTTATGATTATATGACATTACAATATGTTTTTGTTGGAGTCTTATTATAAAATAAATCATCAGTGAGGTTTTCTGTTTTGGGTGAACAAGTATAAAGACGGTTTATAGCAAGTCTAAATCTCATTAGATGAATTCCAATTCAACTATAGATTTTTTTTTGAGGTCCCATTGTATTCATAAGTACTTTTTTGTCCATGAGCAGAAACTCAACACTAACTTTGCTTTAGCAAAAAAATTGGAAGTGCAGAGGCACAAAGCTTCAGGCAAGGCTGGATCCAGGGGTATTTGCAATGTCATTGGGCTTCTATCTCTCTTTCCATTTCTTAGGGTCTCTCTATGTTTTGGTCATAATGTTCCCTTGTAGCCCAAGATTTATATCCTACCATCAACCACAGTGAAAAGAGATTATATTTCTCATTAGACCTAGTAGAAAATTGCTGGGGAGAATTCTGTTCAGGTTGGATCATATGTTAAACCAACCACAGTAGACAGCAGGATGGAATTCTGTGATTGTCTTGGCCTGGGTTACATGTCTATCCCTATGAGCAGGGAATGGGGTAAAAACAGCCCTATGTGAATCACATGAAATGGATTCCTCATAGGAAAAATGGTCCTGTTACCAGAAAAGGAGAGGATGGTAAGCCCACACAAATAACAGATGCTCACTTCGCACAACAAAACTGACTTATTGATCTCAGACTTGCAAGAAATAGCTGAATTTGTCCAAGCCTTTCTTTGCATAAGTGAAAAGAGGAAAGGGCACTGATTTTACTTTTTTTCCCAAATTATTCAGTAATTTTTAGTGTATGTGCTAGTTAATTAAAGTGAACAAAAGAAATTCCTATATCATGAAGGTTTAGTCTTTGTAATAGTCATAAATGTTTTTGTAAACAATGTACCTAGGCCCCTTTGTGAGGTGCTATTGTTGAATGGATTATTTAAAGTTTCAGCAATTTGTTGAGAGAATGTCACAACCGGTCATTAGTAAGCTACCTTCCATTTAAGTCCAGCATGCATAACACTCACCTTGCCTATAACTGGAGAAAGCTGGCCTTGCCAGAGAATTACTTATACAGCCTGTCCTCTGCAATTGACATGAATACGAGTCAAAACAGAAAGACAGAGAGGGAAAAATGAGCATAGAACCCTCTAGCAGAGTGATTCTTAACTCTTTTTGAGGAATGAAAAATGGTCCAAGAAGTTAATTAAATCAATAGGTCTTTTCCTTGAAAAATGCATATGCACAAAGTTTTGTTATAATTTTAAAGGGTTCTTAGACCCCTGATATCTTTTTCTGATGGACCATGGATTCTATCTTACAAATGTGAGCTACATAACAGAAAGACACAGGAAAGACTGATATGTTGAGAGTAGGTTGGGACAACAGAGAAGAGGCACCTCTTGGGTTGACCTACTCCAAAGCAGTGCTAGAAAATTTTTACATTTTAGCCCAAGGGATTTTTTTAAGCTGAGTACGAGTGTTCATTTGAGCAGAAGCTCAAGAGACCATGTGTTCAACTTAAACCAAGATGACAGTTTCCACACAGAAGCCTAGTTTAACAGGAAGATGGTAAACTCATATGGCAGATTTTTAAAGGGTATAATTTTTTGATTTTCCTCCCATTGAGTGGAGAAGTCTATGTCTTCTTTCCTTGAGTCCAGACAGGCTCTGTGACTGTTTCGACTAAGGAATACAGCAGAAATTATGCTGTTCAAGACTCAGGCCCAGCCCTGAAGAAATCACCAGTTTCCACTTCCTCTTTCTTGGAACACTTGGAAGTCAGCTGCTCTGTAAGATATCTGACTACCCAGAGACCACCATGCTGTGAGAAGCTCAAGACATGTGGAGAGCCTTAGAAGATGAGCTGTCACTTGGAGAGGGGGAGAGGCCAAGGAGTACTGAGGAAGCAAACGTGTGAGTGAAGAAGTCATCTTCCATGTTGGGATCCTCCCGCTGCCCCAGGTCACACCATGTGGATCCGAAACAAACTACCCTACTAAACACTTCCGTTATTCCTGATCCATGAGATTGTGAGCAAAATAAAATTGTAGTTTAAAGCTACTAAGTTTTATGCAATAATAGATAACCAAAACAACCGAAATCATGGTGATCTGCCTATGAAGGAATTTATGTGTATTCATAGTTTATTCCAGTATAAATGTGAAGAGGAAACTTAGGAATCATTTTAATCACTGAACATTTTGATTTTGCATAATAAAAGAATGTACACACATCACTTCTTGGAAAACATATTAATCTGAGCATCTAAACTCTGGTCATGTCTTCAATACTTAGTCTCAATACTTCCTCTCTAAAATGACTACAGCTGTGTCATCTCTGTGAAAAGTGTGGTGCTCCCTGCTAAGTTGTCATTTGTTCGATTGGATTCATCAATCTTTATTTAGGCCCACTGTGTTCAACATTGAGGAGAATACAAAAGCCAGTGAACTTTCCTGTTTTCAAAGGATTTCTCTAATATAGTTTTAAAAAAGCAAGGTATATAAACCTAATGCAATTAGAGAATAATACTTTATAAGACAAGCAATGTCTACAATGTGTAAGATAGGTAATAAGCACTTTGTATATAAAAATGGAGAAAATAGGTGCCATAGGAATAATAAAAAATAATAACTAATATACTTTATAATATAAATTATAAAGTATAATTGGGGTGAGGACCAAATGAGAAATGAGATTTGAAGAAGGTTAGGGTTGATGTAGGCAAAGCGAGCTTTCTAACTAGAACATTGTACAAGAAAATATGGACTTTAGGGGACATTTTTATATTTATTTAAAGAAAAGGTTGATTATCTTTCTTTTAGTTACATTTCTTCTAAAACATTTTCTCTTTAGCTTGAAAATGTAACTAATTTAGCTTAAGGGTGAATAAAAGAGGGGAAAAAAATTCTTCCAAGTTTCATGTTTAAGTGATTAGTCTGAAATTTTACCAATAGTTATTCTCCTATTAAAATTTCTGAAAACTTGGTGGCTATTTTGTTTCCACCAATCTTAGAATATTCTACTGAGACGTAACTGGTTTGTGGAAACTCTAGAATATTCTACAAATTAATGCTTCCCTTTCAGCTCCCAAATTATTACCTCCTTTTCTCATTCATTAACTCGACAAATATTCTGTTTAGCGCTGGCTGTTTGTATATACTCCATTGGTTGTGCTTGTGTATATCAACTCCAAATTAAATTATTTTAAAGAGGTATTTTCAGATTAAGCATACTCTTTAAATATAGCATCTCTGAATTTTTTTCTAAATACAATATTGCCCACTCGTCATACCCAGGGTAATCTCAGGCAAACCATGAAGGCTTCAGGCCTCTCTGAGCACTGGTTCTTTCATTTAACAACTGAGGACACAGAGAAGTCACGAGATGGCTTCTAGGTCAAGCATGCAAAGATTTGTTTCCTAAGAACCCTGTGTAAATTGAATTTTGGAATATCAAGTAACAATTTAAATCAAGTACACAAATTATTCTAGGAAAACTCTGTTGTAAATCTTATTGTGAAATCTTCTGTATTGTAAAAAAAAAATAGCTCTTTAATTTTATCAAATTTCCCCCCCTTTTTATATGTATTGGCAGTGGTTAACTAGGAAAGTTGTCAAGAGAGAAGCTCAGTCATAGGGAGAACAGTCATCAGAATTTGGCCACAACATTATAACTAGACAATAGCCAAGGTGACTTATCCAAAACAGTTTTATTGATACTCACCATGTTCAAAACACTGTATAAGGAGCTGGGAGAAATAGCAGCTCAGGAAGCTCATATTCCAGGCAGGGAGACAGATATTAAATAAGGAAAGAGACAACAGGTAGTGAAAATTCTTGAGGAAGGAAGAGGAAAGGATTATTTTGTGGGAACAAACAGAGCAGTGTGACTGTGGCACTATAGCAGGATGAGACTGAAGAGGGAAGGTCATAGCAAAGATATCTAAAGTATGGAGTCTGATCTACAAGAAACGGAATTAACTAACAAGGAAGAGATGTAATCATATAAGTATATTTTTAAAAGATCACTCTGGCTTTATGTGCAAATGGATGAAGGAGATGAGAATAAATGGAGAGATACCGTCAAGAGACCATTGCTGGAGGCCCAGTAGCATATTGGCTAGAGTACGGTGGGAAGAAGAAATGTAGAATCATGGTCTCAATGATGAGTTTAGGAGTGTTGGAATCATCTCCATGTCCTGGGATGAGGATTAGTCCTGACCGCCCAGGACAGGACCCAGCTCCAGTTTGGAGGGGCAGTGAGCAGCAGAATCTAGGGACAGGCTCCTAGAGGCCTTTGGATTAGGCACTTCTTTTACAAATGAGGGAGCTCAGGTCTAGGCAGGAAATATGGTTTTCCCAAGCCTCACAAATGATAAGAGGCAACGTTAGGTTGAAAACCTGCCCTCCATAGACTGCTGGTGCTTTCTCAACTCTTCTCACCTTACCAGATCCTCCTCCTGCATGCAACTGAGATAATATTAATAGGACAAGTCTGGGATCCACATGGCCAACTCGACTTATTCCTCCTCTCGCTATGTAAATTTTAAGCAGTCAATAACTTTTAGACTCTGCTATTAATCTGGGAGAATTACACCAACAAATAATTTTGTCGAGCCATGTTTGGAGTCAGCAAGTTGCTATGTAAAGCCAAAGAAAATTGTTTTTCTATGTGAGAAAGGGACATTTCTTACCACTGCACTAAAATGTTTTTTATTGCATTATTAGACTATACTTTGCTGTAGGTAGGCAGACATAGATAAGGGGAAAAAAAAAGATTTCCATTGCTTGTTCAGAAATAACATTGTAATAACTTTCCCTTCTTTTATTTGAAATAGAACAGAACGTAATGAAATATAGAATCTGCTGGGAAATAATGTAAGATGAAAAGGGAGATTTAATTCTGGTATAATTTCTTTCTGAAAGAGTACATTAAATTACACAAAGTATAGCTCTAAAATAAATGTGCAGATCTTTTTCAACATAGAAGCCATTATGGAAGAACTATTTACTCCTTTTTAACTATCTTAGTATTTATTTATAGGTATAGAGTTAGATGTTTAGACTAGTGCAATTTTATGCTTTTTCATTGCCAGATAATCATTCCAGACATAATTTTTTTTTTTTTTAGAATTTCTAAATAGAGTACATTGGTTGAGATAAGATATAATAACTAAATTCTATTGAGCAATTTAGACAATTTGCCATTAAAATTGAGTTCCAAATAAAGAGATGCAAATTATTTGTTTCACGAATTAAGAATACTGTTCCAATGTCCTGGAAATTTTATTTAAAGGTTTGCTTCTGTTTCTTTTACATGAAAATTATAATAATGCTACACAAAGACCTTTGTCCCAGGTGGAAGGGAAGCACTGGGCAATGGATGTGGGTTGGGTGGGGAAGTCAAGAGCTGGGCTCTGGTCCTGGCTCTCAACTTAGGGGCTGTGTGACCCTGGCCAGTTTCCTTAATCAGACTGAATTTCAGTTCCCTCTTTTAAAAATCTCAAAATCTTTAGAAAAATCTCTTTCAAAAATATTTCTTTCCTGTCCAATTCATAGTGTGCTGAGGGCCAAATCAATAGTATTTTTCAATTGAAGAGAAAATACTGTCGAAAATGGTAATTGCTGTATTATCTTTCTACCCTACTGAGGGTAAAGGCAAGGTGGATTTTATTTTTTTTTTATTTTTATTTTTTTTTTTTTT